>JAHTLZ010000330.1:39847036-39858094 GCA_023846285.1 Phrynocephalus versicolor
TAATAATAATAATAATAATAATAATAATAATAATAATAATAATAATATTGACAAACCTTGTTTGCCTGCCACTGATCTAGTCATTCTTTTAACTGAAGAACTGACGAGGGAGATCAACTCAGCATCAGTTAGAGAAACCAAAATAGGTTCTAAGGTTACCTACTCATTTCCCTTGCATGCAGCTTGCCTCTTTTAAATGTTTTGAAGGGATGACTAAGAGAAAAGGAAGATGTAGATTTAATCTTAAAACTATTTATGGGTCAAGATATGGAGTTTGGACTCTCATCTCTTAAAACCACTACTTTTTGACCTACAATTTGGTCTTGTGGAAATGTAACTTGTAGCAAGTGTATAAAACTACTGCCTTTGCCAGAGGCTAAAGAAACTATGAGAGAAAGGGACGTAGCTTTTTTATACAAATAAGTGTCTATACATCTGTACTTTATTAAAATTTAGAAAGTTTGTTCCTCTTTGAAAGCTGACTTGCTCATATAAATTTTAAGTGGATTCACTCTACTACGTCTTAAAATAATGTTGAACATATTGCTACGATGTGTTAAATTTTAGCTTGAGCTTTCTTTGTTATGTCAACTTTAACAACTGCTTTAATAGGAAACCACCTTTCCCTTACCACAGTTCAAGGGTTTAGAAGATAAATTCAGATTTACCTGTTCTGAAATTTTCATAGTCTTTTGTCACAACCAAACGTTGCAACTGAAGAGAAAAAAAGAGAATTGTATGGCATTAATTTGGGTACCATTAATTTGGATTAAATAATTGTTCAAAATATTCAATATCTAATCTATATATTTACCATCAAAATTTAGAGAACAGAATTCTGGCTTAGGATAGTTGGCTGCTACGTATCTCAAATAAACCTGCCAACTGCTTTGAAGTGAGCTAAAGACTTTGATAAGCATTTCTGTTTTAATTGCAGGTATGTTCTCTAAGGCAAGGTTGAGTTAAATGCCTCCATGTCTGAAGCTAATGGAAGTTTCAGTAATTTAGGCTTCAGGCCAAACCATACTTAAGTTTGATGTAGGGTTCTGGTGAAATGAATTGGACTAATATCTGAGTCAGTGTATTTAGGATCATGCTGGTTTGTTTTCTTCTCCAAATACAAAGAAATTTCACACACTTTCAAGAGCCAAGCAGCTTAGGGCCAAAATAGACTTTTGAAGATTACAAACACATGCAAATGTGCTTGTACTGCATCATTAGTATGAATGAAATTGACTTTGACCTTGGAGACAAAGATCATCCTTATTTTGTGACCTCTAGAAGAGATTTCAGACTGTCAAAAGAAGCAAGGATAAAAGCAGCTGCACATACATGACTTTCAGGTCCCCATTTGAGATGATAATAAACAGATTGATCAGGGAGCAGTGATGGGCGCAAACCGATTCACCCCGAGTTGTGCCGGTTCATAAAGGCAGTACTACAAGTGATGCTATTCACCTCCTCCTGCCTCCTCTGGCTCAATTAGCCACTCGCTATGCTCAGTGTCCCAGCCTCCTGCACCTCCACAACTGATCCCCAGCCCTAGCTGCAGCTCAGGTTTCTTTGCCTCACCCCTCTGGGTGATCTCTTACTCAAACAAAATGGCGGGACAAAGAAACCTATGCTCTTACTCATGACTGGGAGGAGGTGGGAAAAGCAAGCAAGCTGGGCCCGGTGACTGGCTGATTGGCAGAGGAGGTGGGGGTTGGGAGCAGCAGCTCCTGTGCTGTTGCCTTTATGAACTAGCATGAACTGGGCTGAATTGGATAACCTTAGAACCTATTGTGAGCTGCCTAGATGCCCTAAGCACATCTGATCTCGCCTGATTTCAGAAGCTAAGCAGGGTCAGGCCTGGCTAGTACTTGGATGGGTGGCCACCAGGGAATACCCGGTGCTGTAGGTGCCTGGAGTAGGGACTGGCAAACCACTCCAGTATTCCTGCCAAGAAAACTCCATGGACATGGGGACACAAAGGGTCGGTCATGATTGTAACGACACAACACACACAGAGAGAACCTATTGTGGTTTCTCTAACTGATGCTGAGTTGATCTCCCTCGTCACCTGTACAGCAAAATCAATTTCTTTAACTAAAAGAATGAATAGATCAGTGGCAGGCCATGTATCCTACACAGTAGGGAGCACCCAAAATGTGTCACAGAAAAGTAAATGTCTCAGAGGGAACTGAGGCTGCAAGTACCAGTTGATGTGGCAATTAAGGGTGGCGTACTCTCTGGAGATTGGAAGCTATATCTACTCCATAAGTGCCTGCGCTTGTGTTGCACAGGGTTTTTGTTCAATGAAAGTTCAGAACTCCACAACATTGACCACAGTTACAGCCTTGCACACTTTCAACCTTAGCACCTAACAGAGAGTGTTTAGAATAAGAGATTATTTCTGAACTACTTTCTCCACTTATTTTAAACCTACAAAACTGCTTGGATTCTTGAAACATTCTTGACATTATCCTGGGTATGACAACCAGTCATTGTAGCTTTTTGATGTCCTTACTGCTTGCAACTCCACTGGTGCAAAACTGGACTAAAAATGAGCCAACTTAATATTGTATTATAAAGCAGCAGCTATGACTTGGGTCAAAGACTGGATTTTAATGACAAACAACAGAATATTACAGCTCGAAGGTCATGATCTGGACAAGGGTTGGCACCATTACTTAAGGCTTAATGGTAACATACCTACTCTCTTCAAAAAACATTGGATAAGGAATGCGTTGATTAAAATATGGTTATCCATAAAAAATCTATTTTATGTCAAAACTCCAATGTGGCTTTCTCCATTAGGAGCGATAACTGGTTCCCATACAAGTGCAACCCTTACATCTTTAACTTATAGACAACTTTTGAATGCTGATCGCTCCTTGAAGCCACTTACTCAATTAGTATCTGAAAGTTGGAAAATAGATTGGTGGAATTACCAACAAATATATTCACATTTCAAAAATCTCATTAAAGAGGGTGGTTTTATGACTAATGATACTTCACTTGACAAAATATTATCCTCTGGTGATACAAAGCTCCTTAGTAAATTCTATAGTATTTTGTTAAATGAGAAATCGATTGATACACTGGTAAAAGATACTATGATAAGATGGGCAGAAAACTTTGGCTACTCTATTCACTTAAGTAAATGGGACTCCTTGTGGAACACAGTAAAACTTTTAAAGTCGATAGCCTTTAAGGAAAACTGTTACAAGATGTTTTATAGATGGCATTTTTCACCTCACCGCTTATCTAAGATGTACAATTGTTCACCTAGATGTTGGAAATGTAAACATGATAGCGGTACTTTCTACCACATGTGGTGGACATGTAAAGAGGTAAACACATATTGGAGAATGGTAAAACTATTTATAGAGAGATCTTTGAAGATTAAGTTAGAGCTTCGACCAGAACTTTTCCTATTAAATATAATAGACATAAATATATCCTTTGGTCAAAAATATGTACTCCATCATGTAATAGTTGCGGCAAGGATACTATATGCAAAATTTTGGAAACAACCTGAAGCGCCTACTGAGAGAAATCTTCATGACAAAATAAGAGAATGTATCAAAATCGACAGGCTTTCTGGATTCCTGAAGGGAGAACATGAAGAGATCTCCAAAAGAAGATGGCAAGAATTAGTTAACCTACTAACACTTTGATAATACTTTGTGATATCCTGTTATGTATGATCATTATCTTTTGGCTTGATGTATTCAATGTAACTTCTTATACTGTACCCCTTTCCCCCTTTTCCCCTCTTTCCCCTTCCTCTTCCTCCTAAAATCAATAAAACTCTTTAACAGAAAAAAAATGAGCCAACAGGGCATACCGTATTATGTTGTTTCCTGCCCAAGAGGTCAGCCTTCCTTTCTCTTTTTCCATTTCTCTGTTATCTCAGCCAGTCCTGCTCAGACTCCTTTGGGAAATGGATCTATATATCACTTGCTACTCCCACGATCACTCCTTCGGTCAGGTTTCCCTTGACTGCCTTCATGTTTATTAAGCAACAACTGTGTTCTTGTAAGATTCCCCAAAGATTGCCAGGTGGCAGAGATTTGGTGCTTGTGTTTCTGATTCCAGCCCTGGAACTAAAAATAAAATAAAATAAAAACTAAAATAAAAAAATAAAAATAAAAAACTAGCTGAGGGAAACTGGTCTTCCCTTTTTTAAAAAGTAGATTTTTTAAAAAATTTCAAATCAGGATCTATAGGGAAAGGGGAAAGGGGGGGGATCTACAGATAATAAAAAGAAAGTATTACATGAAACCTCGCCTCATTACCAATCTTAATACTAAAACCTACTTATGAATTCAGTCCACTGCAGGAATCGAGGCAATTGCCAGCTTCTTTCTCATAAGGCCTCCAACATTCTCTTGCCTTTTGTAGTTTTTTTTTAATCTGAGTAGTTCTGACAAAATGTCCATCTCTGCAGTTTCTAGATATCTGTCCAGTAATTCTTGATGCTCCAGAATCTCTTTTGTTTTCCATATTCATCTAGCGAGATCCTAGCTATAATTAACATATACAATAGTAACATCTGGCATAATATTTAACAAAAATATTTCTGGTTTAAATGGGATCATACAGGTCAACATTTTTATAACATCTCATATAGCATGTTCCAAGAGTTGCTAATCACCCTGCATATCCGCCATGAATGATAAAAAGAGCCATTTTTTTCCTCCTTACATTTCCAACATTGGGCCTGTCTTCCTAAAACAATAACAATAGTTCCCAAACATTCACCTGTCCTTCTGCTCATTTTAATGCTTCCAGTGCAACTATTTTAGTTATACTTTTAGGCCATGTGGAGTCACAGAGGTGTGTATCATATAGGACCTCACAGCAGGCATCCAGACCAACTTTGTGATCCCAGGCAGAATCATATGCTCACAGCCGCACACAAGAAATGCTCACAAGTCAAAAACGCTGTGCAGAAATGACACAATTTTTTCTTTACTACAACCCTGTGGGATACATGAATCCAAGAAAGAGGGTACCAGCCTGAAAATTCAGATCACTCATTGAAAACTAAGTGCCAGAGCATGAAATGATTAATGGGTTTGGTCTTTACCATGCCTTCATAGATGCAAATTAAACCAGAACCAAGGATTGGGCCTCACCCTACTTCGGGTAGGGTGAGGCAGCAGCAGACCCAAACAACAAATGAGACACTGGTACTACCACTCATTCCTCTGTATTGCAGTTTGTCCCAGAGCCTCCAAAACAGCCTGCTGTCTCAAATACAGTGGTGCACATTAGCAATAAAAGAGAACAGCCAATCCAGAGGGAGGGACCTCTGCCTTGCCCCTTCGCCTCAAGGAGCAAAATAGGTTCTGTGGACTGTGTTTAGGGGGCCGCAAAATGCTATAGTTCAGTGATGGTTAACCTTTTAGAGACCAAGTGCCCAAACTGTGATTCAAAACCCACAATTTTTTTGCAAAGTGCCAATACAGCAATTGAACCTGAATGCAGGTAGCTGTGAAGGGGCAATGTTGGGTACCCACTGAAAGGGCTCCGAGTGCCACCTTTGGCACCCATGCCATAGGTTCGCCAACACTGCTATAGTTTCTGGGGAATGTTCCACCAATAAATCTGTGTCAAGCTTAAAAGTTGAACTAATTACAGTTTTGCAAAGATAAGTGGGGCTGTCTTAAGGGAACAAAGGTATTTGATGATCAGTCAACCACTGGCTGTGTTTGTATGTTGAATGTGCTGACACCAGCAGCTTTGAAACTGGAGTGATAATATTTTGTCACCCACTAGCTGCGACACTGCCTTCTCTCATCCAGTGTGGCCTTGAGTTGATTTAGGTAGATAAGAATAAAAAATATTGTAAACTTCGTTACAAATGGACAGGCACTGGTATTATTGGGCAAAGATCAAAGGGTCAAAGGCAAGTGTGGAGTCCAAGCCAGGCAGAGGGATGAATTCAGAGATGCCCCTAGAGCAAGCGAAGAGAAAGGAAAAGGCAGTCAGAAGTGACCATCTTCCTCAGGGGACAGGAACTGAGGTTAGGCCAAGTGTGCCACTCAGGACAAACTGCCAGATGGGGAGAGTGTTACCCTTCAGGTATTGTTGGACTGCAGCTCCCATCATCCCTCTCAATTAGCTCAGCTGACTAAGAGAGATGGAAATTATAGTCCCACCACTATGGCTTGCAGGGTGTTTGGATTGTCTTAAGACCCAGCCTGCCTCGGTTCCTAAGAAACCAACGTGCCAATATGAAGGGGAGTGGAAGGCAGGGGATTGGTTGCTGAGGAGTCTGGTTTGCAAACAGGTGGCCCCTTTAAATCTCTCTGATCTGATAAAGTGAGAGGCAGCTCCTGAAAGCTGCTGCCAAATAGATCTTGTTAGGTTTTAAGGTGCTACAAGAATCTTCATTGTTGGGGGGTGCAGTAGGGCCATACACTCCCTCACATCCCAGAACCGCTTACAGAGTTTCAAAAGCAGTTTGGAAAGTCACCTGCAGAAGGAGGCAATTCAAGCTTATATTGACTTTAAAAAAAAAAACTTGTTTTCATGAAAGTCCCTGCACGAGCCTTCAATTGACTGACTGATAATATTTATATCTCACCTTTTCTCCAATAAGTTCAACATGGTGCCCATGACTCTCCTTTTCTCCACCTTATCTTTACAACAGTCATGTGAGGTAGGTCAGGTTGAAAGATATAGCCTGACTCCCAAGGGCGCAGAGCCTAGTGGATATTTGAACCCAGGATTCGTCGTGAGCTCTCGTCCCTCTAACTATTACACCATACTTGTGCTTTGGAGTGGGCGGGATGGGGGTGGGGTCCCAGAAACAAGCTCTACATGGCTGTACACTGGAGTTGGCAACTCCCAGAGGTCTGGGAGCCACAAAGACTCACACCCAGACATTGAAAAACTGGTATGTGGTCACACACAGCCCAAGTCCACACACACACACACACACACACACACACACACACACACACACACACACACACACACACACACACACACACACTTTCCTTGAAACAGTCCTGTTTTTCAATTTGGAAAACTTGTTGGGCTCTGTAAGGACAATGTGCTTTAATTTAAACATTCTGGTTGGCAGGGCAGGATGGCTCGGGGTGCAAACATGCTCCCCACAACTTCTGGAGAGCCACAACATTTCTTTGTCATTAAAAAGAAAAGAAAAGAAAAGAAAAACTGTGAAGTGTCCCAGGGTGATAAAGGTGTATCTGGGACACACCCAAAACCATACATAGGCTACAGGCTATCTTGTGTCCATTTCTGGAATGCACATTTGTGCTGTCACACATAACACATGCACACTCAGAGCAGTTTGCCTAGAACATATGGGTTATCTGCCCATCCTCCATCAATTGTGACAGACATTTTGCTGGTACAAAATTAATAGGCACCCATTTATCATATTAGGAACAGCTGTTTTATTATTTAATTCTCTGTATGGCTTATATTTTAAACAATCCGACATTTGAGACATTCTTCCTTAGTGTCTCCGGGTTGCCATTAAGCCTGCTAATGACTTACAGAAGATTTACATTTTAATGAGCCAAATTAGCCATTTTTATGTTGTTAATTGTGCCCTTGGAGATAATCCACCCACATACTGTGCCCTAGATAAAATTAACCAGTTCTTGCATGTATCTTCTCCCTAGCTACCCTCATCCTTTGCAATCCAAGGAGACTAAGGCATCTGGAAAGGATAACCCTGGATGCACAACAGTGATGGTTTAAGAGTTGTCCTGGTTTAGGCTTGAAACATTTCTGGCTCCTTTTTATTCGGTGATGGTCTAGTAGTATCTATAAGGAAAGACAAATGTATAGTAGGAATATACTAATTCCAAAATTCATTGCCAACAGAAATCTGATGTGATGATTAAGCATGTCTAAAAATAGATGCAGGATAAATACCTAATCCACAGTGAGACTGATGTCATAGATGAAACATCCCAGTGTCTCAAGGTGGGCTGCTGATAACAGTAGCATATCCTGACTTGTGGCATCGCTACCACGAATGTGATGCCTGCTGCAACGTTCTGGGTTAGACAATACTTTTATCGGATCACTAAAAAGCCAATAAGGCAAGATTTCAGATTCTTCAGATGCTTGTTGAGCATCTGCTGCCTCCAGACACCAACTGGCCAGGTCACAACCAAATGTACGCACTGCTAAGCACGTCCATCAAGTACTAAAGTCACTTTGAAAGCTACATCAGCAATTCAGAAAGCAGTCTGCTTGACCTCCCATCACAGCTCATCATAGGCTGCTCATTGACCCAGACAGGATAGAGGTTGACTACAAGGGCTGCTCAGCCCACTGTTTGAGGTGCCACAGAAACGGGCTGGTGTACTTGTGAAAGATGGGTATCAGATTATGTCTTTGCTAGAGCGAACCAGCCTGCCCCTAAAGTGCCCCTGTAGCCACACTTCTCTGGCCCTGCCAAAAGGCTTCCACTTTTCTCACACAGGTAGGATCACTCTGGTTTGGACTGGTTTTAGTTCATGTTGCCATTGGAATGGATTCAAAACAAGCCTTCCTCTTCCAATTAGCCAATAATATTAAGTGGCTTAATAAGCAAGACACTTCCGCATATTGGCAAATTAATCACTTCCCCTGGCAGCAGAGGACAGGGTAGAGAGAGAGAGAGAGAGAGAGAGAGACTCTTTATAGACTATATTGGTTATTCGCCATCACCTTGGTCTTGCTCTTTCCCTGCTGCCTTCCACCTTTCCCAGCATTCTTGTTTTGAAGAGAATCTTGCTTTCTCATGACGTGATCCTTCTCAGAAGGACAGCCTGAGTTTTAACTCATTTGCCTCCTAAGAACAGTTCGATTTGATCTAGGACCCACTTGTTTGTGTTTCTGGCAGTCCAGGGCATCCACAAAGCTCTCCTCCAGCAACGTATTTCACGTCAATCATTTTTTTCCTGTCAGCTTTCTTAACTGTCTGGCTTTCACCCCCATACATGGTGACTGGAAATACAAGTACGTGGATGATTTTGGCCTTACTCTTGAAGTGGTGTTTAATCCACAAAAGCTTGTTTATTGTATTATTATTAAGTGTTCTATAAAGGTGTTAGTAAGTCAGAAGAAAAGACTGAGTCTCAGAATGCTATTACAGAGATATTTTTATTTGAAAAGATGGCCAACATGTTTCGGCTGAAAATGCCTTCTTCAGGGGCTGTATTTCACATAAAAAGTTACACAGAGATATCTCAAAAGATAAACACCATTCCAATTTCTTAACTTGCTGCCGACTGAACAGCAGGAAAGAGCTTTAGTAATTATATAACTGAGACTCAGTCTCTTTTGACTTACTAACTTCATTAGATGTTCCAGTTCTTTTGGTTTACTGTTTCATCTTCTATAAAGGTCTTGCCTATTTTTACATTTGTATTTTGCATCCTTACATTTGATGATCATTTCTCATTCCTTCGTTGCTGTTCCAAATCTGCCTTCTTCTGTTTTCTTGGTTTCCATCTGGACTGATGATTGACTGATGATGACTCCAGTTTCCATCTGGACTGATGACTGAACCGAGGAGTTACAAAATCTGACTATTGCAATTTCTTCATTGTCAACTTTGTCTAGTTCTTCAGTAGTTGCAATTTTTGACTTCTTAACATTCATCTTAAGTCTTGCTTTGGCACTCCCTTCTTCTCAGAACCATCATCTTAGGCCCTATGAATCATCAAGTCCCGCCTCTGTCAAAGTGTCACAGTAGGGAATCAAACTCCCAACCTTTGGCTCCACAGCCAAAAAACTTTCACTTACCCTAAAAGTCTTTGCAACTCATGGCTGCTTTCTGCCAGTGAGATAGTGGCATCTGCATTTCTGAAATTACTGGTCTTTCCTCAACCAATCTCCATGCCTCTTTAGCCTGAATCTTGTCCGGCTATCCATATAACATGAAATCCATACAGGTAAGGGGATAAATTATTCTTTGGCCAATATCCTGAAGTGGCTTCCTTGTAAAGCTGCTTTATGACATTGGTAGGAGCCATTTCCATGTGAACAGTCAGGCTTGATGAGATCCAAGCAGCCTGCACTACCTTGCTCCCTGTTAACATCGCCATAGCTTTACAGATAACCCGTCATTACAGCTGAAATCCTGTTACAACTTAGGACAGTGTTGGTGAACCTATGGCACGGGTGCCAAAGGTGGCACTCGGAGCCCTTTCTATGGGCACGTGACATCGCCCCTTCACAGCCACCTGTATTCAGGTTAAATGGCTGTACTGGCACTTTGTGAATAATTAGTGGGTTTTGAATTGCAGTTTGGGCATTCGGTCTCTAGGAGGTTTGCCATCACTGACTTAGGAGATATCATACTGAGAGGGTTTTCTCTCTGGAAAAAAAAAACAGACATGCAAGTAAAGAACACCCAGACCAATAGTTTCCCACTGGAAAACTCAGCTTAGTTCTATGTAGGATATTTAAGGAAGAAGTTTCAGACTGCATGGGGAAAACATACTGGGTGCATTCAGACTATAGGTTGGTGATTTCCCATTCTTTGCTTTCAAATACGGATGCTCTGACATCAAGGATAGAGCCATTCCCACCATGCCCCATAACTTTTATGCACAGGCACCCTTTGTGGAAGTAATGTGTGAAGAGGACACCTTTTCACAGTTGTGACTGGGGCGAGAGAGCTGCAGCTTGGACCCAGGATGCCAAATTTGCCGGGTATGAAAATTTGCTGTTGGAAGGCTACAAATCCACCTGTTGGTATTTGTTGCCAAACAATTGTGATCCTGCCAACCCCAAGCATTTAAACTATATACAGTATTGTAGCTTCTCCTTCAACAGAAAGAAACGTGAAACAGGCAGGCACAGGATGGAGTTTTTCGTTCCATACTGTGCTAGGATACAATCACTCCTCCCAGTTCTTCCAGCCTCTCCTCATGTAAATCTGTCTCACGTGATACTAATAATTATTATGTGCAACAGCTTCTTGGGATCAAGTGCTTCTTAGTAAAGTTTTATATACAACAGTGATTATGATGATGATGATGATGAAGAAGAAGAAGAAGAAGAAGAAGAAGAAGAAGAAGAAGAAGAAGA
>JAHTLZ010000330.1:39858104-39890102 GCA_023846285.1 Phrynocephalus versicolor
AAGAAGAAGAAGAAGAAGAAGAAGAAGAAGAAGAAGAAGAAGAAGAATTATCAAGTCAATTCTGACTAATTGTGACCCTTTTCAGAGTGTTCCAGGTAGAGAGTACTCAGAAGTGGTTTACCATTCTCAGCTTCTAGGGGTGCCCTGGGACTGTGCAGTTCGCCCAAGACTGCACAGGCTGGCTATACTCACAGGAGGCACAGTGGGACATCAAACTCCAAACTTCGGCCGCTAAGCTATCCAACCAGCTCACGTGACACATGCTTAGCCAATAAAGCAGTGAGACCTCAAGGACCCAAACTGCTAGTTACAGCTCTGCTTTTTTTTTTTTTTTTTTTTTGTTATTTTGGAGATCAAACATAGCCTGCTGAGCGTTATTCACACTGAGAGGCAGCAGTTGTACGGCATTTCAGTCCAGTGGGGCTGAAGGTATTAAAGCCTGGATCAGGGTCTGTCTTCCTACCAAATCTTTGTTCTACCATTATGCGGTGGCCAGTAATTAATTTACTTCTTTATTGCTGATGTTTTTAAATATTGCATAGCTAACTTTGCCCTTTTCTCTATGTCATCGGGATACATTTTGGCTGAAATATTTTAAAATAAAGTTATCGCTGATATATTTTAAAATCAGTCCCGTGTAACGCTTGTATGTCTCCTTTGTTTCTGTAACCAAGTGATCTGCACTTTCGCAATGTATTTCATTTAGCAATGAATACTCTTAAACCCCATTGACTTCAGTGGGCCTGAAGAATGCTTAAATTTGTCTGGATCATGCCCAGTATAGGCACCATACATAAGGAAAACATTAGCACCGGTAGAGTGAACAGCTCCTTCTGTCCTAAAACACTGCCAGTTGTGTTTCAACAGGCAAGTAAACAGAATGCAGAGTTGTTTAGCCAACAACCTAATGCCTTGCTGCATTGTTAGCACCTCACCTTAACAATTCAAAGTATTCTAATTCTTAACTATCTGTATTAGACAATTTCTGATTGCGAGGGCAATGAACACACACTTGTACATCCTAGGGCTTAGGATCCACTAAGAAAGCCCTAATGCAGAGTCTACACTTTCATAAGAACCATAGCCTTTTGGGTTGTGGCCCCCCAAACATTGGAACTCCTCCCAAAAAGAAGCCCCACATTGCTTTCTTCCCATTCTTCTTCCAAGAGATACATTCAGATTTCTATTTTCCATTGTACTTGGTGTTGTTGTATGCCACCCAGTTGCTTCCAGCTTGTGGTAACCCTATCAATTAACAACCCTCAAAAGATCCTATCGTTAACTTGTCTGCTCAGATCTTACACACTAAAGGCCAAAGCTTATGTTACTGAGTCAGTTCATCTCAGATTTTGTCTTCCCCCCCACCCCAAGGCTTTCTAAAAGTGTTATTTTTTTCCTGGTGAATCTTGTTGTCTCATGATATGTCCAAAGTAACAGAGCATCAGTTTAGTCACTTGCGCCTCTAGTGAGAGTTCAGGTTTGATTTTATTTAGAACCCATTTATTTGTCTTTCTGCACTGTTAATTTTGTGCATGGTGAGTTTTAATTTAAGTTTTTCAAAAATAGCCTTGACAATGTGGGTTTTATTTTTATCTTTATGCACAAGCCATTGTAAATGTACACTGCAGGAAAGGTGATGTATACATTGTTTAAACAAACAAACAGATCTGATTTCATTACCAAATCGTGGTTAAGTTGTGTTTTGAAAGACAGGGAAGAAACATAAAGGATTTCATCTTAGAAGAAGTCGAGAAGGCTTCACAAAATATGTACACAATATGCAAAATTCTTTTCTTTGCACAAAACTAATGTCATTTTCCTTTTGTGACTCTAAACATACCCCCACACACACATACACGCACCAAGAGAAAGAGAGAGTGTGTGTATAAAAAGTAGGATGATTCATCTCGACAAAACACAAACAGTTGTTCTTCTGTGCATAGGAACACCTTCATGTTTGTACGTTTTACAGAAGAGCAAAAAAAAAAGTCTTTAAAATACATTTCTCTAAGACATGTGGGGCAGGGGGAAGAATTATATTATCTCACAGTGAAGAAAGCTGTTGTTGATGTTGCTGCTGTGGCTTTGTTTTGCTCCTTAGCATGGACATACAAGCTAAAACTCACAACCTTAATTCACCGAGATGTACGTGAACCTTATAGAGACCGAGTGCCTAAACTGCGACTCAAACCCCACAATTTTTCGCAAAGTGCCAATACAGCAATTTAACCTGAATACAGGTGGCTGTGAATGGGCGATGTCGGGTGCCCAGAGAAAGGGCTCTGATCGCCACCGCTTGCACCCGTGCCATAAGTTCGCCAACACTGCCCTAAACCAAAGTGATATTTTTATCTGGGTCACAGAAAAAAAATTGCAGGTAAATTCGTGTACTGGAACATAAAGAAGACTCATCTGACTTGTGCAAGATCACGCTCCTTTATGTGTGCATGAGAAAGAACTGTTTTCCACCTTCAGCAGAGCTGTGCCACTGCACTTTTTACTGAGGAGGTAATGGAAAACAGGAGTTGATGGCAAAGGAATCCTTTGACGTCTCCCATCCACTCGAGGCTGCAGAATCTGGCAGTATCTGGAAAAGAGCCAAACAAACTCACTCCAGCAAATGGCCCACGATGGCATATATCCTGGGCAAGGGCCACACCAGAAAGGCCAACACTGAGGACATTTCTAAGAAAACGGGACTGGGTTTGATTTTGTTACGCAGCACCTTTCAAAATAAGTTTAGCCTCCTGTAAGCATTTATGCGTGATAATGGAACAACAGGGGCAATGTGTTTTGTCAGTTGTCTCCCCTTGCTTTGTATTCCACTGTGGGCTTTGAGTCAACAACAAGCTCTTAGCTTCAGAGTTCAGACTCCTTTGAGGAAGGGCCAGTACATTCCTGGGCAGCGGCCATTGATGCTGGATCAGTAGATAATTTGAATTGGTGCAATTCCATGGCAGCACACCAAAGCCACTTTGAAGCATGTGCACAGTACATATGGACATGGACAGACTCCCACATCTGTTAGGTGTGAGCAGAATTTCGGGACCTCTAATTCACATTTTGCATACCACTAAGCCAACCTTTCCTTCCCTGGTCTCCTCCACAAATGTGGCCTGAATCCTTGTAATCTGAAGACTGGCTTATTGACAAAGGCTGAGAACTAAATTGACCCAGAGAGTAAAACACCGATCAGGAGAATGTCGCTTCCCCCCACCCCAGACTATAACACCCAGAATTCCACCCCACCCACCCCCACCTGTAGATGTATTTTTGGAGGCGTAGTCATAACAGTCGTTTTTCCAAGCTCCCGTTAAATTATTAATACTTTGCCTGAGAAAATTCATCTGGTTAGATAGCTCAGAGGTTTAGGTATCTGGCCATGGAGCCAGAGGTTGGACGTTTAGTTGTGCACAGTGCCTCCTGGAAGAAGATCCAGCCAGTGTATCTTTAGGCAAGCTGCACAATCCCAAAGTGCCCCCAGAAGAAGGGAATGATAAATCACTTCTGAATACTTTGTATGTAGAAAACACTGACAAGGATTGCCACAAGTGAAAATAGACCTGATATTGAACAAAATAATAATAATAATAATAATAATAATAATAATAATAATAATAATAATAATAATAATAATAATAATAATAATAATAATAATAATAATAATAATAATAATAGTGTGGGTGGGTGGGAGGGCAGGTGATCTTTTGATCTCCAGATGTTCCAGCCTAAAACTGTGAGTCTTTGGCATGTGGTCAAAGTGAACTATAAAATGGAGGACTCGCAACTAGATTTCCTCAGACTGACAAAGCTGTTTGGATTAGCAGCAAAACGTTTCAATCTCTCAAGAAAAGAAGTCCAGTTGCCATGACTCAACTCCCAGATAAACTCATCTGGATGACTGAGAATCTTCACAGACACTTTCAGAATTATATTTGGTTTCACTCTCTCTATGACTTCCTTGTGGGTCACCCTCACTGTCCATGAGTAGTCATTTCCAGCAACATGTTTTAATTGCATCCATCTTATTATTATTATTGAGAAAACTCACCACCATCACCACTGAGGTTGGGTATTGCTCTTGTTTTTCCAAAGACATATCAGTTCTTCTTTCTAGCTTTCCCCCCACAGGTGAAGGGTCTGTTGTTCAGATCCTGGAATGCCACTTTGCCCAATCAACTGTGTCTTCAGACTGCAGGCCAACTGCATGTCTTTATTGGATGTGTCCTGCCTTCTTTGTTTTGGTTGGCCACCTGGCTGGTAAGCAGTTTTGGGAGTGATGGAAGGTACTGCTCTGAGGGCATGTCCATACCAGTGAAGTTGGCTATTCCTCATCTTCTCTGTTATTGATACCACACCTAGCTGCTGTCAGAGAGCATCATTTGCAATGAGGATGAGTAGGGAGATACCCAATATCCAAAAGAGCATATACATTTCCATGGATTGGAGATGGCTCTCTAGACCCTGCCTGTAACTGAGTGCAATTGGATGAACTGTCCATCTTGTAAACCTTATATCTGAGACAGATTGGCATTCATCTGTCACAAAGCATACCGGTCAGTTCTTGCCAACGCAAACAGGCCACATTCACTTTTGCTCACACATCACTACTGGTGCCACCATCGCTTTGGAGATGGGACCCAAGATACATACTAGTGGAAAGACCAAAGAATGTCATAAAAAGACCAGACTGACGCACTAAGTAGAAGTGTCTCTGTGACAACATTCCTCTGGCTTTTAAATGATGTGATGTGGATTAGATTCACTGACATCTCATAAAAGGAAACAATAGTGCCTCCCAGCCACTCTCAAATGAGCACTGAAAAGGCTCGGTTCTTCAGAATCAGAAAGCGTATGAAATTATTCTGCAGGCCCACATTAAAAAGTTATTGTGGAAAATGTCTGGAGCATCTTAATAGCTCTACTTAACCTCATATACTTCTGAGTTTGTCAGGCTATCAGTGACTGTTGTGGCGAGGAAGGGGAAAAGGCTGATGATATCTTGACATGTTTTGGCGTATGGCGAGGTTCAGCTTTGTTTGTAGTTTTTAACCACAGCACTTCCCACTGCCTGAAAGAGAAAGGCAGCTGGTGCCTTCTCTGATGGATGCAGGGGAAACTGCAGGCTTAACTGTTTGGCCTGCATACTGTAATTAAACTGTAAACTGCCCAGAGACTACAGTACTTGAAGTGGTATGGGGCAGTATATAAGCAGAACACTTTCCCCCCCTTTGAACCCCTCTCCGCAAAGGCAGTGATGTTTTCCACTAAAGGTCACTTTGCAGAACGTGTTTGATTGCAGCAGAGAGAAGCGGGCCCTTTCTTTTTCTGTAATGTGAATTGTGAACAGCTTTGAACAACCCCCAAACAAGCATCCACTGTCCTCTGGAGAGTCTTTTGCAGGAGAACAATTAATTCCAGATGAGGAATGGGCAGTATGAGATCCCTGATCCACATAACAAGCGGACAATGCACATCGAACTAGATTGTACCATGACTTTGTTAGGGGTTCATTTCCTTCTGCAATCACAAATAGTTGACAACAAAAAATTCAATGTTTTATCAAAAGTGAATCCTGGGGGCTGAAGTAAATAAATGTGTCGTACACAAGTCTACTCTCATTGACCCATACCTAGCATCGTAACTGTTAAGATTATTTTACTCCTTTCTATTCTACTTGTATCCCTTCCTATTCTGTACCAAAAGGTGGGCTTCCGGGGAGGGAGGCCCCTTTTAAAGGGGCTGGCGCCGGCGGCGGCTTTGCGTCCGCGCGGGCCGGCCAGTACCTGGGTGCCTGTGGCCGCAAAGCACGCCGGGCACCCGGGGTTGGCCCCGACGCCCAGCACAGCGTTTGGGCGCGCTGGGCCGGCGCCATCTTTGAGGTTCCCTGCAGACCGGCCGGACCGCGGCCCACAACGCCGGACCCGGTAAGTCGGGTCCGTGTTTATCCCTTCCTATTCTGCCCAAATACAGGTGACTGTCTGCTTCAACTCATTTGAATATATATGCAAATCTTGACTCAAATTCAGTGTCCAGGAGAAACTGTCCCAATGCAACATGGGTACAATTACCTGCTTATTTACCTGCTTTCCTTTTTATTTGCTTGTTTAATTTTTCAGGTTCCAGAGCTCAATTTTAAAAGCATTTGGGCTTATGTTAATAATTTGCCTGGCAAAAGGTTATAAAGTAAAAAGCAGACATGTTTACATTTCTATTAAACATAGGCTTTGAACCAGGTTCAGCTACTTATGAATCAGTGTTTTTAAAAGTGTTTACATGATGCAAACACAACCATGATATGTTTATATGGGGACTCATTTTATTTTACACTGCAGTGATTTATTTTAAATTCCCCTCCAGGATAAAGATGTTTGGCACCTAAATTGGATTCTAAATTCTTTTCCCAGAGGAGAATTTAAATTCTCTTGAGGGAATTACTGCACTTCTGGGTTGGCTGCCATCAGTGGGGTCTTATGGAGGCACAGTGGGGGAAAGAGCCTTTGTTACTGGCCTCCAGGGACAGCTGACTACATGTATACAACAGCCATGTTGCAGTGTGCCTGATGCAGCTGCAAGATGTCCTGGAATTGGTAAAGCAGGGAGGGCTCTGGTCCTCCCAATGAAGAATTTGTAAGAGGCTTCCCCAAAAGACTTGGGGAGTGAAGAACTCCCTGGTACACTGAACTTCTAAAAGTTTTGTTGTTGGCCCTGTTGGCCCTTTAAGAAGTTCTGATGCTCTATTATTATGGAGGGGCATATGGTGGCCACTCAACAATTAGTTATGGAAATTAATGCCACAATCATTCCATAAGGCCAGGTTTGTTTGTTTGTTTGTTTGAAATAATGTTTTGAGAAAAGCAAAGACAGCAGCTTAAGGGTACACTGGGCTTCAGGACAGAGGAGGCTGGAGGTTATTTGGAGGTTACCGTGTTTCCCCGAAAATAAGACAGTGTCTTATATTAATTTTTGCTCCCAAAGATGCGCTAGGCCTTATTTTCAGGGGATGTCTTATTTTTCCATGAAGAAAAATATAGTACACATTTATTATTATCTTATTATGGGGAGGCCTTATTTTTTGGGGGGGATGCCTTATATTTCAGTGTGGGGCAAAACTGTAAGTAGGTCTTATTTTCAGGGGATGTCTTATTTTTGGGGAAACAGGGTATATATATAAGCCTGGAGAAATTTAAGATGAAAATCCTAACATGGCATAATTGGATCTGAGAAGTATCCATGCACACGGAAATCAGTTTTAGCAACCCACTGCTACAGAAACATTATGCTGTATTCCTTATTAGAGAGAGGGGAGAGGAGAGCAAGTGAGGAAGCAGGGAACATGTACAACAATGCAGTCCTATTAGTAGTGAGTTCATGTATGTGTACAATCCTCTACTGAGAATTAAGCTGAGTGGGACTTGGTCCCAAGTAAGTAAACTGAGGAATAAGAGATCAAAGATTTGCCTCTGTAGCCCTTCCAGTATAAGACCTGGTGAGACCATACATGACTGGGTTGTGTAATAAGGACTTAACAGAAACCGGTTCTCTCTCAGGACAGAAAAACACGTTGATCTAAATTCTATGTCTAGTCATTATTTCATATCCAGGATGGGGAGGGAGGGCAGCGGGAAAATCCCTTTGGGAATGAAATCTGTGTTACCATTCTCAGGTTGGATGATGACAACTTATGGCAAGGAAGTCACTGAGCTAAGGTAATCCTACTCATTATACTAACAAGGGTATTTGGGAGGAAATCTCTTCATATTATTACTAATAATACCACAAAAACCTTGCTTTGACTGGTCTGTGCGCCTGAACCTTATTAAACAAATAAATTATCTTTCTGTCAGCAAAACCACTATGGAATGGTCTTTCTCCCCACAAAAGAACATTAGAAAAACATGCCGTTCCATACATAAAGACCACATGAACATTGTTTGAATTTAGAACCAATGAACGAAATTACACAGGGAGCCTGCTAGACTGACACATTAAGACAGATCAAAAGTAAGTTTCTGTAACTTGGCAAGTGACAAGAAACAAACCTGTCAGCAATACATCAAATCAATTAGAACCAATCCAATTCTTGAGGAACTTCTTGGAAAAAAGAATGGTCTCATTCCTCATATGCTTAACTTAACCTTTACTTATTCACTGTTTACTCTTCTAAAGATGCAGCCGAGATAGCGGTTCTCATAAAACTTTGTCCTTAGAAAATGGCCAGGATGTGGGACTGTTGTACATGATACAGCCTGCACATCGATCAGTAAAGCAAAAAGCGTGTTGCTTATATACTGTCCCATAGTGCTTAAAGCCCTCTCTGGGTAGTTTACAGGTTAATTATGCAAGTTACATATTGCCCTCCCCCACCCCCCAGCATGCTGGATTCTCATTTTACCGACCTCAGAAAGATAGAAGGCTGTCACCCACGAACCAACTACCTAGGATTGAAACCCAGGTCGTGAGCACAGTTATAGACGCAGTACAGGATTTTAACCACTTTGCTTCATGAAGTACCATCATACAGCTCTTTCTGGGCAGAGATTTAATGATGCCCACCACCACCAACTGCCAGAGTCAAGAGACAAGTTGGCAACTCCCTGCTCTGCACAGAAAAAAAATGACCAGTCTGGGTCTTCAGTCATATTTCAACACTGGTGTCAAAACAAGTATCTTCCTATGCACCCAAAGGCAACAGGATAGCTTGAGGGTGGGGTGGGGTGTGTGTGGCCACATGGCATGTGTAGTTCTAGCCATTCTACATTGCTCAACAACTCTTGCTTGGGGTAGATGCATATATTCTTCAACTCTGCAATTGCTGATTTAGGATGAAGCTCTTCAGTGTGTAGAGTAGATAATTACCCACCCCCCTTTAAAACATCTGGATGTTTTTTTTTAATTTTATTATTATTATAGATAAAAAGGAAACCTTACATAAAAACACCTCATTACCAACCTTGATCTCAAATCTAAATATAAATTTAGTCTACTATGGGTCAAAGTCTGTTAGTGACTTTTTTTTCTCATAGAAAACATATAGAGGTCTCCAGCATTCTCCAGAGGCCTCCATACGTTTTAAAAAGGGGGAATGTAATTTTTAATCTAAATTTTTTAATCCAAAACAGGCATGTTCAAACTTGGTCCTCCTGATGTTTTGGACCACAACTCCCAGAATTCTAAACTTAGATTGCCACTGGCAAAGGACTGAGGGTGTGGTCCATAACATCTGGAGGGCTGAAGTTTGGACGTGTGTGATCTAAAACCTTGGTTCTGTGGATGTTCTTGGACTACATCTCCCAGAAACCCTGGCCAGCACAGCTAGTGGTGAAGGCTTCTGGAAGTTTTAGTCCAAGAACATCTGGGGACCCAAGGTTGTGAATCACTGGTCTAAAGACAATTGATAGTTTAAAAACACTTCCCGCATACTGTGATTTGAAAGCCCTTTCTTGGGCTGATTTGCCAACTGTACTACATACTTTGGTTTCCCCACTTCCCCCAGTACACATACAGACCAAACTGATAGCTGGATCTTGCTTGAAATACTGGAAATGTGGTAGATCCATTAGCACAGAAAGTGCTTTCATGGTTTTGTTGTTGGTGGTTTGGGGGAGGGTTCTTTGTTTGATCATGGAGGGAATTAATAATTATTATCATCTGCCATTATGTCAGTTTCTGACATGGTGAAACCTTCCAGGACTGTCTAGGTATCAAGTATTCAGAAGTATTTTATCATTCCCTTCTCTTGGGCCACATCTGGGGCTGTGCTGCTTGCCTAAGGCTACACAGGTTGGCTCTTCTCCCAGGTAGTGTCATGGGAGATTGAAAAGCCAGAGTTTGATCATACAGATGGGCACCCAACTCACAGAGGGAACCAGCCAGCTTTCCCCTACTTTTTAACTACAACTCCCCAAATCACCCACCCAGCATGGTCCCCAACCACACTCGTTGTCCACAAAAAATAACTTTTCCAAGCTCTGGGAGGCATGCTACTTGAGGGGTCATAAGCACTCTGGGTGACATACATAGCTCTGTAATTCGATAGAAAATAGCTTAGGTCTTCAGGAGGAGCTGCTTGCTAACCCAAAGTACCTATATCCTAATGCGGTCATACAACACTGGTAGGGACTCCAGTTCCTGTCTTAATGTAGCATTGCACAAATGGGGATTTATATCAGAGTGAGGATGCTAAAGATTGGGTTGCAAGTCTTTCATGTGTGTTGCTTTCTGTCCATTTTCTTTTGCAGGAATTGTAGGATGTGTTATCGTCATCAGGAACAGGAACAGTCGTCAAACTCCAAAAGGGAGCATGTAGAATGATTTTGCAGTCTAAACCTTTTCCAGCAAAACGGTTCAACTCACTCATAAAAAGGAACAAGATCAGCCCTTCATACCCTCACCTGAAGATCAGTCTGTATAGGTTTGCCTGAACACTTTTGAATCTTATCCCTGTTTCTTTTCTTCATAAGAATATTGTTTTCATTTAAGAGAGGAGACTTGTCTGTTAAGCATAATCGAATCCAAACGGTAACTATTACGTGCTCCCATTTGTGTCACTCTGCAAATATGCTTCTCATTAAGATTCAATAAAACATTTAAAGTGAAGTTTCCTGTTGTCACTCCCTCTAATTTGCTCCCTACGAGGATGTGCTCATTGCACATAAAAGTGGGGTTTACAGTCACCATGAGCACACATGGTAGATTTTTCCTACCTCTTAATGGGTTGCTTTCCCTTGGTTGCTTTCAAGTCTCGTATGAGCATCCTGCATCAGCTTCCAAAGATGTTCCTTAAGCCTAAGGATTTGGGCATGCTCTCGAGTTACTTAAAAGGAAAACTGGCCACAATTAAATCAGCACAAGAGAAGATCAAATGAAAAGGTGTCCCTCCTCCAATTTCAGTGGCCTCTCTTCATCCTCCAGCTTTCTGTTTCAGCCAGTGAGCTCTCGGGTCAAGACGGCAACAGCATTCTCTGGCTATGATAACTCGGGCACGGAGACAATATACTCATCATGGCTCGTAGCTATTAATCACCCTCATCCTCTTAGAATAGCAGAGCCAAAAGGGACCCCATGTATCCTTGACTCCAGCCCCAGACAAGAATGCACCGTGAATAATATTTGTATACTTGAGTTTATTTCCCATTACTTTATCTAAGCTAAGTGGCCCCAAAGATTGTAACCTTTCAAGGGATTCAGGCGGCATTTCAACTGCCAATGGGTGCATGCTCATTTTAGGAAATACATGTAGTTTTCACGTTCAGGCTTTCCAAAAGGTTTGGATGTCCACTCCCAGAATTTCTTGAGCACTGGCCATGTTGACTTGGGAGTTGAAGTCGAAAGCTGGAACGCTGAAGGTTAAGACTGAGAACAACTGATGCAAGTCACTCACTAGAATTGTCTAAGTTTTCCCAGGCAGCATTTATACAAGCAACATAGCCATTACATCAGTGGTTCCCAACCATTTCACAGGGGTTGCCATGAGCCAGTGAAGAAAATGACATAAATAGCTTGGGTCTGTTAGAGGAGGGGGAGGAAAGAGTGAGTTACAGCTTGATAGGTTGGAGGGGATGTCAGTCAATGACACCAGAGGCTGCGATTGGCTGAGTGTGCTGGTGCCATAGAGGGAAGTTCTCTATGGCACCGGCAGCAGTGGCCTGCCAGAGGGGGCTTGTGGCTTCTTCCAAGGGCAGAACCACTGCATTAGATGGACTCTATAACATGATTCTACTTACACATCTCATCAGCGTTTTATCTGTATTGTAGCTCACAAGGAGGGGTCCCACTTGCCTTTCCTTGTTAACACATCTCCTAATCACCTAGATTTTTTTAAAGGTCCCTTTTTAAAAATAACCTAAGTAACAAACTAAAATATACTGGCCAGAATCCTACTGGAGCTTTATGTGGGCTAATTCAGGCAGGCCAATTGTTGCTAACTACCTATGCGAGCTCATCCCAAGACTTTTCAGTTTTGCAAAACTAGCTGAAAGGCTATTTGGACCCAAGCCTGTGCAACAAGCATGACTGGGTGCAATTTTAAATTTGGACAGCAAAGCTAAAAATCAGCTGTATGATCTGCCACCAAAAATGGGTGACAAAACTCCCCGGGCAGCTTATTTTTTAAATTTCAACTTGTTTTGATTTATTCTGCAGCTAAGCATAGCTTACCTCTTCCATTTTTGTTTAAAACAGCAATTCTGTAGCTTAATCACTTTAGTCGCACGAAGACATCTTCACTTGGACTAAGTACTTCTCGACTTCCTTCAGTGGAACTGGTAGTCAGAAGGTAAGAAGGAATTGCTGCAAGTGAACAACTTCTTTGACGAATGAAGGCAGTTAAAAGTACAAAATTACAATTTTAAACAAACGTCCAAGTTGAAATAAATGTGAACTAGAAGCAGATAAACACACTGAAAGATGCAACGTTGATTTTGGGGGATTAAAAAAAATATCAGGGGTGTCTTGCAGCCACATCCAGCTTACTGCGCACACAACACCTAACCAACAACACAAAAACATCTTTTTTTCCTGGGCAAAGAGCACATCCTTCAGTCATGTTCCAACTTCAAGTGATTTATACATCTACAAGACAAATAAACATTGCCCTATACCCAGTGTTCTGCGGCAAGTTGTCACAGACTTTCCCATCACCACAACCCATGGGATGCCCAAAATAAGAGTTCCATGTACAAATGTGGCTACGTGGAGGGGACTCACCTCTGACTCCTCTGGAATCTGTCATTCTGCTGACAGAATTGAATACTGCCTACTGTGCATTATTTGGACCTGGTTTTGAAAAGACACATGCACACATACAGAAACACTTCAATAATTAAATTTTATTCCATGATTCAGTTGCAGGGAATAGATCCGATACTGATTTTTCTTTAAAAAAAAAAACCACACACACACACAGCATAGTTCATCTGTTGCCCAATCTTCCATTAATAACGTAACATCCCTTGCTCTAGTCTGCATGCTTAAATATACAGCCAAATGATTTTAAAGCTTTTATCATCCTTACCCATCACTAAAAACTGCAATTCTCTTACAAAGAAAGTACATTCCTTTCTTATAATTATATACACTGCATTTTAAAAGCCTTATGTCATGGTGAGAGGAACGAGCATGGATTTACACACTCAGAACACTGGATTCCACCAAGTGAGTAAATGATCCAAGGTCTGATTCCAATCTGCAACACTCCTAAAAGGTAAGATAAATCTTGATCAAACTGGAAAAATCTCTACACTTGGGACATTTTAAAAAACAAGCAAACCTGTTAACAACAAAAGCCATGCACACCAAGTGTTCTTTGTACTATGATCTGAAAGAAATTGCTAATTATGTTTTGTAAGATTCATAACTTGTGGTGCTACAACAGCCTTCCAGATCCACCTACTTGTTGGCTGCCGATACCCCTGTAACTTTGTGTTGCAGGACAATCCTAGGAAGAGAAATAATTTCTAGTGTGTTTAAGGACTCCCTCTATTTAGCACATCAAGCAAATAAAAAATAAAAATAAAATAAAATTAAATAAAAAAGATCCAAATGTTGTGGAACTGTAAAGACTTACTGCTATATTTTAATGCGAGCTTTCGCAGTCAAGTCCACTTCCTCAGACGTAAGAGTTAGTCATTAAAGTGCCACAATGTTTTGGTTTTCTTCATTTTTCTTTTGTTTATGTTATACTACAACAGACTAATACGGCTCTGTCTTTAGTTGCCAAACCCTTTTTCGGAGTGCAGTCTTAGTCCTGCGTGGTTTTCTATCTGGGAACACAGTTATCTGACACTCACAAGAACATAGCTATTGAGGATTGGACAGTAACAAAAACACTGAGGAAAACCATATTGTTTTAAATTTTTTCCTTCCCCAGTGTTACTATAATTTCATTTAGTGTCATAAGCACTAATTCAACATCCAAATGTGCATACACTAGTTTGTGTAATGTCATGTCCTCTCTAAGTTTTGCCTCAGTCCCACGTTTCAGGTTCCTTTTCCCCTCAGCAACTGTTGTCACAATAAAATCAGCAGAAAGAAATGCACAAAATGGTATCAACATTTTCTCTACAAGTTACAAAGGCCAAGAGCATGTCTGTCTCTACAGGTCAGGGTACGAAGCGTGCAAATACACTAGTAAGACAGAGCATCTCCCTGGTGTCAGTACTTTTGACCATATGTAACTCATTTGATTATTGGCAGGGTTTTAAAATTTGTTTTCAATTGAATGAAAACAGGTAATTTATGGAGCAGCCCTCTCTGCTCAGGGCTTTAACACCTCCGTGTATTCTTTCCAAAATGTGTGAGGCTGAATTTGTAAGGGGAAACAGCTCTACAATTATGTGCCAGTATGACCTCACTCACAAATGGTTCTGAAGTTAACCCAGTTAAAAAGCTATTTTGTGCAGCCCAGAATTCTATGCCCTTTCTCCTCATACACTGTTAATTTTCTGGTTATACAAATGGCTCTCTTCACACAGAAGACTGGGCTGTTCAATTTTTCTCAATGAGGCCATCCATCATTATGGCTTTCACTTTGATCCAACTTTTTAAAAACCAGATTCTCTTTTATCAAGCAAAGTAATGTGACACTTTAAAGACTTAATTGTTGCTGATAACACCAAAATCCTGGCAATGGATGGGCTCATTTAAAAATACAATAAGATAAGAATTTTTAATCCTAATTGAAACCCCTCACTACTTGGGGATGACATGAAAAATCAGGCTGCTAAATGAAGTTACAAACCAATGGCTGGCAATATTAAATTTCTACATAGAAAACTGTAACATGAATTCCTGCTAATACTATTAGAACAGGATAAATAAAGAGGTGAAAGACTTCCCTCCCCCACACACACCTGGTCCCTGGAAGTTGGTTAAAAAGTGGCACAATTGGGCAACTGAGCAGCATGCAACCTGTCTGTCTTGGGCATGCTCTCCAAACCGTCAGGAGGAGGAGGAGGCAAAAGTGTGTGACACTCCAATGCATGAACTCTCACCTGAAAAACTGTGCCTGAAGACCACAGATGTGCTAGAAAACAAATCCCAGGTTGTACAAAGGCATGTAGCCAGAAAGTGAAATCGGTAAACCAATGATGAGCAAAATAGTGACTTGCCATAAACATATTCATTTTCTTCCTGCACACCAACTGTTCTGACCCAAGTAAACAAGTGTGCTCTTTTAAGAATTGCTAATCAACTGTCCCCTGTATAACACTGCATTCATTACTAGTTTTTCAAGTTCAAATGAGAACCAAGCCTGGGGGAGGGGGAGAAGAAATACGTAAATCAGCAAATGTTTTAAGGGAGTTGAGGGACGGGCAAAAACAAAGATCTAAAACAGAACAACATGCATACAACACAAATTCAGGTCTCTCCTTTACTAGTTAAGTGGAAATGAAATGTATATTTTATTGCATTACAGTCTGACAAAGGAGCACATTGTATTAAGGACATAAATCACCAACGCTTGGTAGTTTTACTACTTCGTGTTCAAAGATCAAGTCCTAGTTGATGAAGGGCCGGTTTCTTGGAATCATCTCCGAAATATCAAAAATGTACTTCTCCACCCAAGAAAGAGTGGAAAGAGCATAAAAGACTCTCACAATCTGATGCCCACTTAGAATGACATGCACACATTTGGTGTTGATAAATCACCAGCACATTACGATGTTATTCAACAAACTTGGGAGTTCTTCAGAGATGTATAACAGCTGCAGCTGCTTTCCTGGGATAAGGGAAAGGAGAAATCCTAAAGGAAAGCCATACATAATATAAAAACGGCAACCTCAACAAAGCAACAACTTGAGCAGAGTTTAAGCTTTGTAGTCAGAGTCAGGATTATGGCACAGCTATGCAGGTGGATTCTCATTAAAATCTTTTTCTCTTGATAATTTCTGGTTTCCAGCTGACCGGATGAGTTTCTTCAGTCTAGAATAAAATCAAATAAAGAAAACACAAATATTTAAATTTTAACTTTATGTAAACCATAATCACATATCTTCAAAGACAAGTGCCAGTAAATATGATTATGAAATCATATTGCCCTAAAAAGTTTGGCTTTGGCTCAGTGTAAGTCGTCACTTAAAGATATATATCATACAGCATATACTTGTTTTAAAAGCTGCACAAAAGCACACATGCACCAGAATATATTCAGAAGCCCCTCTTGAAAGACATGGAAATTAAACTAGAAGGCTAGCCCAAGCTCACTCTGCTAACTCCTAGCTAAGGAAGTAAGAGTAACAGATCTTCAATAAATAAAATGCAAAAGGAATATGTTATCTGCACGGGATCAGTTTTAAACTCTACCTCTGGATTAAAAACAAACAACACATCAAACACTATACTTTGCATGGTCTCTGTCTAGTGGCCTGTTCTGGTAAATACATCCTAAAAATACATATATTGCAAATGCTTGTTTCTGGGGTTTTTAATTTATTATTTTCAAGCAGCAAATAAGTGAATGAGCGGATACTGATATCACATATAGGGGTATCCTGCTGTATAAACAAGTTAAAACTATCTTCAACATTTATTATTTGTTCTGCTGCTTTCAGTGGGAACAACATATGAAGGCAGGGAAATGAGATATAGATGACATGCTTTACCAGACAAACAAGCTGTTGGGGGATGGGACACCTTTTCAATTTTAGAAACTTTGTCCAGAATCATACTTTTTACAGATGAGTGGAAATGCAGAAATCACAGTAGAGAACTGCTGCTTATTAAGGAATCATTATATCTCTTGTTTGCATGATAGTCATGTGATTGGGTACACAATGAGGAATAAAAGTGGTGACTCCTTAATTAGGGGCAATTTGTGGCTGTGATTTATGCGAGCATATACAAGCACCAGTGGAAGCTTCAGCCTCAAGACTATGACTGAAATCCTGTTTGTAGCCTAAGTCCAGCTGTAACATTCCATCTGTAACAATCCACCATGGCTATAATTCTCAAGGGTATGCTCACGTATTGGCTTGGTGCATGCAACCCTCAAAGTTGTGGCAGGGGCAATTTGTTTACCACATAGGACTGGATGAAAATTCATGCTCCGGCTTACACTCTCAACAGGATTTCAGGCTACAAACCTAGCTATATTGGAATTCATATTAAGAGGATACTTATTGATTTGTAAGTGAAGCATGCCCTTAAGTATGTTCTAGTTCTAAGAAATTTTAAGAATACTTTCTGAAGTCAGAAAACACAGGTTAACCCATGCATGTGCAATTAAAAAGAATATGCTTCCATACCGCAGTGTCATCTTCCCTGTAGACTTTTATAGTTTTATCAGCTTCAGCAGTTAAAAGTCTGCTTTCGGACTGATCAAATGCACATGCAAATATTCCAGATTCACTGTCCAAGGAGCCAGGCTGCACAGCGGCATGCACCCGCTGGAAGTTGTAGCCAGTTCTCCAGTCCCAGAGATGCATTGTACCATTGTCAGCTAAGGGGGAAAAAAACTCATTAGTGTTTCATTCAGTGAAAATGGGCAGAGTACAACTGTTGTGCTAAATGTAGTATGTCAAAGAATGTAAAATTAACACTAACATGTTCTTATTTAACATACTTATTGCATACTCCACATTAAAAACCCATTCCTTAGTAACAAAGAGCACCATTTCCTTCCTATATGATTAAATCACCATCCTCTGCATGTCTGCATGTACATAAGCTTTACAAAATTCAACGGGACTTACTTCTGGAACATGGCTTGGGCCCGGACTACCTGGCAGAGCGGATCGGACAGTGATCAACCTCGGCCCGACTGGTCCGGAAGTCGCGAGCGCACTCGCTCCGGGTCGCCACCCCTAGAGAGGCCCGGAAATCCATCACCCGTAACCGGGCCTTCTCGGTGGCGGCCCCTTCGTTGTGGAACACCTTACCGAGTGACGTGCGCTCTGCAGAGTCCCTGTTGGTCTTTCGTAGAGCTCTTAAAACCTTACTCTTTTGAGAGGCCTTTGGTGACCAAGTTTAAATCTTTAAATTTTTTTCCCCGCCTCTTGCAATTACTGCTTACCTGTTAAACAAGATATTGGGCCATTGAGCCTCTACTAAGTGCTAAGGGTGCTAGCACTGTTCTTTTAATATGTCTGTTGTTTCTCTATTTAATTACTGTGTGTATGGTTTTATTGCTCCTGAATTGTATATTGTATTTGTATTGACGACCATTTGGTCCTTGTTGGAAGCCGCCCAGAGTTCCCATTGGGAAGATGGGCGGGATATAAATTCAATCAATCAATCAATCAATCAATCAATCAATCAATCAATAAATAAATAAATAAATGTAGAATATATAAGATGGCAGTAGAATTACACATTGAGTAAAATTCTGTATAGGCCTTCAAACAGTTCTTCTGAAGCAAGCATACTTTCTTCTTATATAATGTATAGCACATACAGCATCCTCTTTTAAGGGGTATGGCTACTCTTTTTAAAATTATTACTAAATAAGAATGGACAGTTTTTAGTTTAGTGTTTATTCCTATGGGGTACCAACTACGGAAAGAGCTGCAGCAGTGTGACCAAGAGCCAATCACATGCTGTTGTGTGCCGGGTCATGTGACCCAGGGAAATGGCCCTGGCACCCTCCACAGCATGTGCAGTAAAACGGAACTGCTTCCACATCAAAGGACCATCTTCCCTGTGGGCTATAAACATTAACCAAGATACTTGCCAAAGTATCTAAAGATGATCGTACTAGGGTCCTGAATTTCTTTTTTTATTTTTAAACTGGATATTGGTATTATCAGTGTTTCAGACTTCCTCAGCTTAGTTAGGCGACATATTAGTTGGGGCCGATGGTTAAAGAAGGTTGTTTTAAATACCCTGCCGACCACCTTGCTTGGTATCATTTGACTATCTGGAAATCTTCCCAGATTTTTAATCTAATTATTGTATATTCTACTCACCTAACTGAAAATATTTTTACTCTGCTTGCATTTTCTAATCCCATCCGTCCATCCATCCATTATATCACCCATCTGGCAAGGGCCACTCTGGGCAATTTATAACAAATAAAATAAATATAACTAAAATACAATGAACAGAAAAAAATAATAATAAAAATAAATGCTACAAATATAATCTGAAACTTGTTAACAAACAGAATATCTGAAATGTTTAAGATGGTAAACTTAATCAATTAGGTTAGGTCGGTTTGAGTTTGTGTATACTGTAATTTGTATACGAGAGAGAGAGAGAGAGAGAGAGAGAGAGAGAGAGAGAGAGAGAAATCTGTGCCTATCACAGGGAGTTAGGGACCCAACCCGGATGTGGATGCTGGGTCGTGTCAGGGGGCCTATCTGGGGCCTCCTACACTTATTGGAGGCCTGGCGTGCCCCGAACGAAGGCCCCAGAAGTGGTTTCCGGTAATCTAAAAGTCACTTCCGGTTCACCAGAAACAACTTCTGCGGCTTCCAACAGGCCGAAGAAGCCTGTTGGAGGCCCCAGAAGTGGTTTGGGGCAATCCGGAGGCCCATTCGCGGCACTGCTAGGCCTGTGGTAAGTGCAGGGGGCCTCAAACAGGCCCATGCAGCTTACCCCAGGAGCCCTTTGCTTCATATACTGCGGTCCCGCAATATACCGGTACTGCAGTACATGAAACGTGAAATGGTGGGAGACAACTGTATATGTATATATATTACTGAAATATAACATATAAATATTTCAAATAAAATTAATAAACACAATTTTTGAAATCCTTTCTAACTGCATGAGTTTTGCCAGTAAAACTGCTTTAATCAATTGCATGCTATATATCCAAAAAGCACAAAACAACTGTAATTCTGTGTTATACCAGCTTCCAATGAACCATAGGTGGCGAAAATCAATTACTATCTGATAAATGTTTACCGAAGGTGGAAAAAAAAGTCTCCATTACTCTTTTGAAGGGGAAGGTCTGTAAAGTTTCATTAATCTAGCTACCATCACCAAAAGGCCCTGGCTCCTTGTCCCCATGTGACCTCAGGGACCAATGTAACTCAGAACAAGGACTCTGGACTCTACCTTGGGGTTGGGAGGTCCCTCTGTACAGTAGAAGAAATTTCATAAAGCTAATTGGGTCAAGGCCATTGAAGCTGTTAAGGGCCAAAGCTGCCCTTTTAAATACTACCTGGAAACTAACCAGCAGCCAACAGGGTTCTTTCAATGCTAGTTATTTTACATTTGAGAATTATCTAGACACCTAAGTAGGCCCATGAGTCTGATTCAAAGTTTGTAGATACACAAGAGAGAGACCTACATGAAGAGTGTGACAGCACACAAAGTGGAAGGAAGAGTCCTCTTAGTTGAGCTCCTTAGAAAAATCTCACTTACCTCCAGAAACCAGAACTCCATCTGAATTCACAGCTAGTGTATTGATAATTGCATTATGACCAGAAAGATTCTGGATGAAGTTTCCGTCAGGGAATTTCCACTGTTTAATGTTATCTGGAGACCCAGAAGCAAAGGTGTACCTATAAAGGAGAGGTGTGTTAAAAATGGAAGTACTGCAATTCATTTAAGGACTCAAAAGTCTAAGTAACTGAAAACTACTACATTTGATAATCAGTATAAAAGTACAATTTTTTAAACAGCCACTACAATACATGGTGTCAAAAATATTTGTTTCAACAACCAAATATTTGTTTCAAATATTTTAGCCACTGGATCCCTGCCTGCCTGATCTACAGGGCTCTGTGATTAGGCATAATACAGAGTGAAATGTGAATAATCATTCATCCATGTATGCAATGAATATCAATATCACTTTATCAGATGCTTATTATCAAATAAATCAGGCTTAGCCAGGGAAGGTGCTAAGTGTTGCAGACAAGAAAAAGGCAGAAACCCCCCAATGTGTTACTAAAGCATTTCATGCAGCTGATTAATCATAAAATCTCTACCTACTAATAGTAGAAAACAGAGACCTTAGTGGAACAATTGCTCTATTTTGCATAAGTCAACTGCAAATTTGATTGTATTTCATTAAGGTTCCAGCAATTCAGCCAACACCACTTCAAAAGAGATACTAAACCAAAGCACATGAAGAGTGTGTGGATCACAACTAGGAGACATGGGTTTGTGTGTTTTCTACCCACTCCAGTTATCTGCACACAGCACTGAGGCAAGTACCGCTAGGGTCTTCTCGCCTTACTATCAACACCTGAATATCAACATGCAAAATGCTCACAGCACATTCCTATCCTTGCATGTTTTGGATTATATGGATTAGGGTTGAACTTGGGTTGAAATCCCCATTCAGCTAGGAACCACCATGGCTGACTTTGGAATAATCACTATTTCTAATCTTAATCTATCTCCCAGGACTGTTAGGAAGATGAAAAAGGGGCAAGAGACAACTATGTGTACTCCTTTCAGTTGTGGGGAAAAAACAAGAAGTACCAACATAATAACAAAAGCAGACTGTTTAGAAGTCAGTATTTCAAACAGCATTTACATGAATGCATTAATTTTGCTAAACTATAGCAGTGACAACAACTGCAAAGAGTGTTTTCTATTTTCATTATATAGATAGATAGATAGATAGATAGATAGATATAGATAGATAGATATAGATATAGATATATAGATATAGATATAGATATATAGATATAGATATAGATATAGATATATAAACACATTTAGAGCACAACCTAGTGTATTACACAGAAAGGCATTCCAGCAAGCAGTAAAATCTCTCTTATTGGTTGTTCATTGTGCATCTGACCATGTCCCGGTTACAAAACTGACTGAAGGACTGGATGTGATGAATGACTGGAAAAGGTCAGGAATCTCTTGTGCAATTGTCATTCTATGTACAATAAAATGCCAGAAGATTCTGGCCTCAGAATTCCACCAGCTCTCAGCAGCCCACCATTTCCTGCAATCAACTGTAGGGAATTACAGAGGTGTGAGCAAATGAAACTTCCGACAGGCAACCAAAGTAGTAGGGTTGAATTTGTACACCAGTAGTCTGATAGCTACTAAAAGTAAAGATATAGCTACCCATGCTCTAACACAGAGGAGGAAATGAAAAGTCTTACTGTCTTGGGTGCAGTACAACAGCTCTTACTGATTTCTTGTGATTTGTTAATGTGACCCGAGTTTTTCCTGCCACCAAGTCCCAAAGTCGTATTGTGGTATCATGACTTCCTGCAGTTAAAAAGAGGTTTTGGAAAGTTATACAGTGGACCCTTGTATAACGAACAGCTTGTATAACGAAAAATCCGTGCAACGGAAAAAATTTCCATCCCCCCTCCCCCTCCCCTCCCTGTCCAAAATGGGTGCAGGCACTCTCTGGGGCTCCTTACCGAAGATGCAAGCTGACAATGGAGGAGGAGGAGGAGGAGGAGGAGGGCTAGGTCAGCCTGCTCGGCTTGCCTAGGCACTCACAGCAAAACTTCCTCAGGGGTGCGCGCTCATCTTTCCCTTCCCCCTTTCCGTCCCTCTTTCCCTTCCCCCTTTCCGTCCCTCTTTCCCTTCCCCCTAACCGGGCGGTTTCGCTTTCCCCCGAGCAGCAGCAGCAGCAGCAGAAGAGAAGCGTCTCTGCCGTCCCTTGCTGCGCGCTCAGGTCAGGAGCAGATAGAGAGAGGGAGAGGGAGAGGGGAGTGTGTGTGTGCGTGTGTGTGCGTGTGTGTGTGTGTGTGCGTGCGTGTGTGTGCGTGTGTGTGCGTGCGTGTGTGTGTGTGTGTGTGTGTGTGTGTGTGTGTGTGTGTGTGTGTGCGCACGCGCGCGCGTGCGCGCAGGGAAGGAGGAGACAATAGAAGATGGTTCCTAGGCTTGGCCTGGGAAGAATTAACCCTTGTGCTGCAGCACTCCGCCTGAAATCAATGTGTGTGGGGGGGTGTCTGTTTGCATTTTTGCATTTCTCTTCCCCAACATTATACATGTACAGTACTGTAGTTTGTGTCATTTTTCTCTGAACTGGAACGGATTACTCCATTTTTCAATGCATTCCTATGGGAAATTGTAATTTGTATAAAGGAAAATTTGTTTAACATAATTTCATTTGGAACGAATTAATTCCTTTATACAAGGTACCACTGTATAGCTAGAATAAATACTCTGAATTACAATTTTGTTACAATCTGAAATCTTTGTTGCACCAACACCATCTTTGAAAATAGCCAGCCAGCGTTGTAAAACATTATTTAGTGTCACAGATTTTCACTGGAGTATTAATACAAGAAGCAAAATAAAAACAAAACCTCAGTTACAATGTACACTACCAGCAATGTACTTGCTAGTTAAGTTGTTTCTATGATGTTCCACATTGACAGACTGCAGTCATCGTACCTGTGATAATTTGTGGTTCCGCTGCTTGGCATTTAACTGTTGCCACGGCATTTGTGTGCCCGGTCAGAGTATGAACACTGGCTTTTGTCCTTACATCCCAAATCTAAGAAGATCACAGACACATTTGAACAACTGTAAGTACTATATAATATAGTCAAGAACAGAGAATCAACATTGTCCTATGGAACAGTTAAATCCTTCTTTTTATTGAATTAAGCAGCAACACATTGAGAAAAATATGGCCTATCATCAAGACAAACAAATTCAACACAAGTATTACCTTGTATAGAATCCTATGCAAGTAGAATAGTACAGTTCAAACGTACAGTGAGCATTTCTGTTTTACTTACGCGGGCTGTTGAATCTCTGCTACATGTTACAAGTACATCTATTGTTGGGTGCAAATCCAGGCCATACACAGCACTTAAGTGACCGTGGTAATGCCTAATAACCTGTGTGTAAACATATTGTGATTATAACTGGGGCTTTGAAAAACACAGAACCTTTAAATTACTGAAAGATTTCAGGTGCAAACAAGGTGCTTTCCTTACCTTGTTGTACTCCAGATCCCAACATTTCACTTGCTTGTCTTCTCCACAAGAGAACAGGTATGGACTCCTTGCACTCACTATTACACCTCGAACTGTACTAATATGCCCTGTCAAAGACAGTTTCAATTTGCCACTAGCAAGGTCCCAGATCTGTAATTAAAAAAACAAACATCTGATATTATTGCAAATGCCAGACACTGAAGTCCATCAATTTAACTGAAGCCAACAGCTCAAAGACATGTGGTATATAGCCCTGTATAAAGCACAGATTCTCAAAACATAGGTGTCAATACTAAGTGAAGTTTTGACACAACAGGACAAATCAGAGCTCTGGGAAACAGAGAGGAAGGAAAGGACATAAAATATGCTGAAGTGGGTTGCCCCAAGAGATACTTACCTATACTTAAAAGAGAGTGACAACACCACCAGAGAACAAGAAATAAAGTTCTCCAATATGTCTTACCTTTATGGTTCTATCAGCAGAGCCAGTAACAAACCACTGATTTCCTGGTTCTACTGCAATACATCTCACCCAGCCCAAGTGTCCACTGATAACCTGAAAATGTTCCAAGACAGAGCCTTAGATTTAAAAGTAATATCACAGATCACATTCTTACCATCTATGTAAAATGGAGTTTTGCTTACGTACTGTATTTTCCATGTTTAAGACTATATTTTTGTCTAAAACAGTTGACTAAAAATTGAAGATCATCTAATACATTATTTATTTATTTATTTATTGCATTTATACCCCGCCCATCTTCCCGTAGGAACCCTGGGCGGCTTACAATAATAAATAGAAACAGCACAATAAAATCAAACAACAAAGTAAAGCAAACACAAACTATTCTAACCTGCATTGGCGCCCAGACAATACGTACAATTCCCAGAGGGAAACTTTCCTAGAATACAAAATATGAACGGCGGGAAGGAAGGAAAAAAAAAGCCTACAAGTCACCAAAGGCCTCCCGGAAGAGCAGAGTCTTTAACGCTTTGCGGAAGGCCTGCAGGGACTCTGCAGAGCACACTTTGCTTGGGAGAGTGTTCCAAAGGGAGGGGGCCACCACTGAGAAAGCCCGGTTACGTGTAGATGTCCCACGGGCTTCTCGGGGAGTGGCGACCCGAAGCGAGTGCGCTCACGACTGCCGAACTGGTCGGGCCAGGGTTGATCGCTGGGCGATCCGCTCTGACAGGTAGTCCGGGCCCAAGCCATGGAGGGTTTTATAAGTTAAAACCAAGACCTTGAATCTAATCCGGGATGCAACGGGTAACCAATGCAGGGAGCCAGAACTGGGGTGATGTGGTCATAACGACGCACACCCGCCACCAGCCTGGCTGCCGCACTTTGCACCCGCTGCAATCGCCGGAGGAGAGTCAAGGGCAACCCCATGTAGAGGGCATTGCAGTAGTCCAACCGCGAGATCACCAGCGCTTGAACCACTGTTCTCAGAGAGTCGCCATCCAGGTATGGGCAAATCTGGGCGATTTGACTAAGGTGGTAAAATGCGGATCTGGTCACGGCAGCCACCTGGGCATCCATGGTGAGTGCCGGATCCAGAACCATGCCCAGATTCTGCATCCTATCCGCGAGTTGGAGGGGAATTCCCCCCCAAACAGGGGAGAGGGCCTCCATACCTTACATGGAAGTAAGCTGAGGAGAGAACTGTGTGGTTGTGAGACTTTAATTTTGAGTTGGAAATGTGGGGGCCATCATATACATGTGGGCATCTTATAGGCAAAAAGATACTGATATTTTACAGCAATACCCTGGTTTAAGAGTAAGTTGGTTTAAGCGCATTTTGCAAGACAAGCAAATATTTCTTCTAAATTTTGCCTTGATCAACAAGCAGTGTCTTGCAATACAAGCCCTGGAGCAGGTCACATGATCACAAGTAAGCCAATGGTGGCTCCCCCCCCCGGCTGGATTGTGGGTGATTGTCTGGAACATTCTGTCTAAGGCAGCATCCAAAGCCAAGGGAGGAGAGAGGAACAGATGTCTCCCTTGCACCAGCCAGGAACATTTTCAAAGGGGAGTGCAGATTAGGGTTTTATTTTTCTTTATACTGTATTTATATTTTTATTTAATTTGTTTTCAATATTCCTTCTTATTTTTTCAAACCATTTCTAGTCATGGGTACAAATTGCACTTTATTATTGTCACATTAAAAATACAGAGTAAAATCTAGTTGTTTGTCCCAAGCAGAGCAGATAATGTAGCCAGGTACCTAAACCCCATGGTTTAGGTACATGGACTTCTAGCCAACTTCTTTTGTGAGTTTTGGCATTTTGTGTGTACAGTATGTGGTCTATGAAGCCCCAGAACAAATCATCTGAGTACAGTGGACCCTTGTATAACAAACAGCTTGTATAACATAAAATCTGTACAACATAAAATATTCCAGAGATAGGGGAAATTTGCTTAACATAATCGCCTATGGGGAAAATCCGTACAACATAAAAATGGGATTACTCCATTTTCAATGCATTCCTATGGGAATTTGTATAAAGGAAAATTTGCTTAACATAATTTCATTTGGAACGAATTAATTCCTTTATACAAGGTACCACTGTATTCCTTATTTTTTATGGGGAAATTTGTTTTGATAGAAGAGTGATTTGGTTTACAAGCATGTTTCCGGAACAAATTATGGTTGTAAACCAAGGTATTACTGTATTTGTTATTTGTTGTGAGATGCTGAGCACAAATTCAACATACACAGCAATTGAAAAAAGAGGTGCTCCTGGGCTCATCCTTGAGCCTAGATGCCCAAGTCACAGCTGTGACCAGGAGAGTATTTGCACAATTAAAGCTAGTACACCAGTTACACCCATTTCTGGAGAAACCTGCTCTGGTCACAGTAACTCATGCCCTAGTCCCAAATGGATTACTATAATGCAGTCTGTGTGGGACTTCTGATAAAAAGCCTCAAGAAACTTCAACAGGTCCAAAATTCTGCAGCCAGACTAAAGCAGCTCCACTGGCTGCCAATCAGCTATCGGGCACAATTCAACGTGCTGATCTTAATCTACAAAGCACTATACGACCTGGGTCCAAGATACCTCCTAGATTGAATACCACAGTATGAACTGGCTTGGGTGCTAAGGTCATCAGGAGAGCAAAGCAAAAAAGCAAAGTGCTCTGCTTATATACCTCCCCATACCACTTCTAGTCTCTGGGCAGTTTACAGTGTAATTACAGTATGCATGCTTTCTCTCTATCCCGCCTCCCGCACAGGCGGGATGCCACTTATAACTTTGTGTTTATATCTCTCCTTGTGTGACTGCATTGACACAATGTTACCAATTGTTAGTTTTAATGTTGCTTTCTAATGCTGTAAGATACCCCTCAATTCCCTGTTCTCAAACTGAATGTGTCTTAATTGCAATGGGCTGTATACTGTCTCTCCTTACTGTAAGCCACCTTAGGTCCTTTTCCAAGGAGAAAGGCGGGGTAAAAATAGTCAAAAATAAAATAAAATAAAATAAAAGGCCTCCTTCCCCCAAATTTACTACTCAGTTTATAAATCACTGAATAGAAACCAAAACAAAAACCCCACATTCTCAAAAGCACTACGTCACTAGTTGTCTACTAGACCCAGCAGGCACCACTTTCCTGAGTCCATGTGCCCTCAAGTCAGAAGTGACTTACACTAACCCTAATAAGCCTCAAGTGAGGCACTTAAAGAGTGGTTTTACTAGTTCCAACTCCCCAGTTAGTTTCCATGACCAAGTAGAGATTCACACCCAGCTCTCATGAAGCCTGATCTATCATTCTATCTTCCATATCATGTTGCATAGCCCAATTATGTGCGCCCAAGTTAATTCCAACTTGTAGCAACGTGTTCCACACTTTTCTAGGGTTAGTGCACTGAAGAGCTGCACCCTGTTCCTTTCTTCTGCGGGCCTTCTGGCACAGTGCGGCTTGACAGAGGCTACAAAGGCTCATTCTTCTCCTGGGTGGCAGAGTGGGGCTAGCTCACTAAGAAGCCCACATTAATGCTAAAATTCACTGTACTATCAAATTAAATAGCATATCACTTCAAGAGTCAGTTACAGCCAAGCAGGTTGAAAGCCATAAGCATTTCAACAGTTCCTCCAGACAACAAAGTTATTTTTACAAATATGTTCCTTTTTTTAATTTGCTTTGTTGGATGTTATGTTGAACTATGGGCAGTTAAAATGGACATACTTTCAGTTTTCCAAAATTAGAGGCTGGAGTGCAAGTTTGGAAGGGATAAGCCTGACCCCAATGTTTGATCAAGCTTATGCTGTAACCATAAATGTAGTGTTTTATCACTGCTTAGCATTATATCTATATTGAAATTTAATGTATTTACTACTTACTCTGTACAGTTTCCAAGGGGGATGCCACTGTGGTTTTGGCATTGTTGCAGCCTTCTTTGCCATCAGTGCTGAGTTTTTGTTACCACCTGCTTCCATCATAGCCTAAAGATGTAGCAAGAACAACTATAAATACTTTCTTGTAATTTTAAAAATTTCCGCTATCTTCACAGAGTTATCCAATATTACAAAATCCTGCAGAATCTAGTTATCCTGTTGCACCTCCTCTACATGAGACTTACCATGGTCAAACCTGGAGGCTGTGAGCGCTCAGGAATTCCAGCGTGTCTATATATATCACCTACACCAGCAGCTGTTCGATTTGCTTCCATTCTAGAAGAAAGAAGTAGATGTGAGACATACTAAAACCTATCACCATCTGGAGAATTAACAGACTACCTCAATTTACAGAAGACTGTCATCCTATAAAGGTTGTCAGAACAGAGTTCTAACTCAGTAGGCAAAAGCGGGGCGCTAGCCCCTTTCCCTACTGCCAGGGTGCAACTACGTGGGGTTTGGTTCTGCCATTTTGTCCACTTTGTGGACCAGCTGTTGTGTTCCTTTCCCATGACCACATGAAGTAAGTGTCTGCATGAACCAGCTAGGCCCCAGAGCGTGTTCTTGCCTTTTTGGCTGGCAGTCAGTATTTACACTATTTTTGCCAAAACTTATTACTTGCTTTCAACTTCCAAATAGGGAGCTCAGGCCACTTAACAATACTGGAAACTGAAAACTGTTCCTTCATAGAGGGGGAGAGAGTTGTTGTTGCTTAGAAAACCTAGTTAGAGCAGTGCTTATGTACTATAGCTTATATTTCAGATTATTATTTTTAATTCAAACCTTCCTCCCAGAAGGAGGAAAGAGACAGGGAGAGGAAGCAGGAACTTCTTCCCTCCTTTCCCTTCAAAGGGAGGTGGGCCATTTAGGTTCCACGTGAGGTGCAGTTTGATTCCTTGATCCCAAACCACCACCCAATCCTTGCATGCTGATGTCCTGATCACTCTATATTTATTTATTTATTACATTTATACCATGCCCATCTTCCAGATTGGAACTCTGGGCGGCTTACAAAACAGAGTAATAAAATAAAACCAACAGTAGATTACAATTTTAAAAAAATGAGAGGAGGCAGGACCCTCCAGCGGGGGTGGCGCAGATAGGCAAAATAAAATAAAATAAAATAAAATAAAAAAATAAAAAAAACCCTAAATAGAAAGGTCGCCAAACGCCTCCCTAAAGAGGTGGGTTTTCAACGCCTTCTTAGAAGCAGGCTGGGACTCTGCAAGGGCATACTGCACCTCTCAACAATTTCAAGTGGCCCAATTTAGCTCAATCCAGCCCAAAATAATTTGGCTACCTAGCCATGTTCTCAGTTTCCTAAAGTGGAGAGTGATGGTCTAAAGAGAAAAGGCTACCCATGTGACCCAGAACCAAATCATGGCTCCCTGTATAAAAAACTAAGATGGGAACAACAATGGCTAGCCTTTCAAACTGCGAGTCGATGGCTTAGATAGAAGAACAAAGTGAAGAAATGGCAAAGATGGGACCCAAGTCAAGTGGAATCGCCAACTATTGTTCACAATGTGCTAGTTGCACTACCTTGGTTTCCAAATAAGAGTATAATACAAGCTTTGTGTGAAAGGGGGTGCTGTAAAGCACCAAAAATAATAACTTTTTAAAAATACTTAACATTTATAACTCACATCAATTTTCACACAATTCTATATAACATGTTTCAAACTGACCTGTAAATTCTGTCAGTTTTGAATTGTTTTTCCACTTGGTAAATGAATAGCTAACTTTATGTCACTCTGCAACTCTAAGCATGCTCTGGACTGACATTTGAGAAGACGTGTATTCAAATTGTCCTGTTCATTACTCACATGACATTTCAACCAGATTATCCTGGCTCATATGCCTAATTTGTAAACTGTAGTAGCAAATTACTGTGAACCAACCAGTTGCATTCATGGGCTTGTGCCAGTTGTGCAATCTAGCACATGAATGTGAATTTCAACAGTTAATTAACTTACCACCAAGACATACACAATCACATTTACACAAGTATAAATCTCCTCCTGGCTTCTAGCCACAAATTTCTATCTTCCGGGTTAAACTTTACGAAAAACACCCAATTCGTTTTGCATCTTTAATTCAATTTGTACTTTAATAAAATGTCATTACTTGGATTGAGATGGAGGCAGTGCCACAGCTAGTGACTGAGCTGCTGATTCACTAGGCATCCTCTGGATTTTAGTATCTGCAGTCAAGGCTACTCCTTGAGAAAAAGAAAACATACCCAGTTAAGATAGAATTAAAAGTACTACTTAATTTAAACTAACATTTAACTGAATTATTTAAATTCAGCACAAGAACAGAAAAAGCATTTTGTAGCCTGATCTACAGAAAGAACTTGTGAAAACCTAGGTACCCCAATCTGTTAGACAATGGTAGAGATATTTTGATAAAAATAAAGCATAAAACAAAACAGAACAAAGCTTCATAGTAAAAAAAAATCAATCTGGGTATGAAAAGTGACACTTGAAACTTAAAATTTGTAAGTTGTAAATATTCAAATAAAATAAATATTCTATTTAGTCCGCTCATTGATACTAGGCTTCATTTTTTTCTCTAAACATAAGAAACTCTCTTTCATTTCAAACAAGTTGATCCTACCATTTAAGCTTTTTTAAAACACACACAATATTCAATTTCAATTACAATTTAGAACTAATTACAAAAATGGAAATTTTATCTGTTATAAAATAACAATTACTTGCATCAAGCCTATCACCAGATCCTAAGAAACCTACTCACCAGGCCCAGGGGGATAGGGATGTGTTCCTGTTATCAAATATTCACTATCTTCCCCTGGATAATATGATAATAGTAAATTATTACCGCATAGAATATTACAATAAAAAAAGACTTTGATTTCAAAGCACATTATTCCTTAGATCCCTGAACTATAAATCTCACTGGAATATAAACATAACTGCAGCTAATTTTACCTTGACAGTGTATACACGCCATAGTTCTAAAAGGCTGGTGATACTTGTACCTTAAAATAGTTTGCAATACATGCTGTTCCTGAATGTGAAGTAATCAGAAGGAACAACAGGAAAATATTTTTTTATCAGGACCATCTATAAAGTTAAAGTGAGGAAACTTTCAAGTTTATCAACCTTATGTTTACAAAGTGAAATCTTAATCATAAACAGACCTAACCCACCTGTAAAAAGAAGTGGGACGAGCTAGAAAATGAGGATGACAGGCACTAAGTTAAGGCCCCAATTACAAATTGTAGTAAAGAGATAACAGAGTAGCTGTTACACAGACTTTAAACGTGATCTTACAGACTTGTAGTCCGGGAGTCAGTCACTCCTCGGAACTTATTAAACAAGGTACAGAATGGTGCTGTTAAATATATTTGGCCAGTCCCAGTTCAAAAAGCACTGGCATTAGACTAACTAACATAGAGGGTGAGACATGTTCAATTTGTTTTCCTCTGAAAACATGAGAAGAGGTACTTTGGTGCTCTATCCTAACAAGCACTTTTCACCTTTTCCAGAACAATTAGCTTTACCTACCCATAAAGCTCTGGTGAAAATTAATTTTGTACCAAATGCACTGTAATCTAGCAAATACAGGGCAACACCTCATTTACTGCATCATGTAAGGCCAGTGATCTCAGCCTATCATAGTTCACTACAACACAGCTAGTGCCATACAAAGGCAGACATTAGCTGAAATCCTACTGGTGAAGCAGCCTGTTGTAAATGCTCATTATCTTCTATAGCAAGTGATGTACAGCAATTCCTTACTTTAATTTCAA
>JAHTLZ010000330.1:39898920-39932796 GCA_023846285.1 Phrynocephalus versicolor
TGTGTGTGTGTGTGTGTGTGTGTGTGTGTGTGTGTGTGTGTGTGTGTTTCTCTCTCTCTCTCTCTGTGTGTGTGTGTGTATGTGTGTGTGAGAGAGAGAGAGAGAGAAAGAGAGACGTGTGACGTGTGTGTTCTTATGTGTATATGTGTGTACGTACACACACAACACACACAAACACAACACTTAATTTTTACGGAGGTCATTGCAGCATATGTGGCTGTCTTCATCCGTACAACAACCCTATAGTGTAGATCGGGCTCAGGGATGGCTGATGGCCAAGTTCGCAAATCTAAAGGTTTACCTGCTTGCAATCAATATCTGATCATTACAATGTTTTCGTCTTTCTGCAAACCTCTGAGAATAGTGGATCGCACTAAGGGTATAGAAATGTAATTAATACATGGATGTATATGTCTGTAACAAGTAGTACTAGGATGGCAGTCTTACTCATTCTGAAGCTGCACTCCTACATACTTTTTTATGAGTAAGCCCCATTGAGCCTAATGAAATTTTGTCCTTAGTGAGAGTATTAGGGCAGCACTCTCAATATCCATAGGACCTCAGTAATCGAAACAGCAACTTTGACTTGTCCACCTTCTCCTCACTAAGGCTGCCTAAGAGATGGGAGCTATTTTTCTATTCCTCTCCCTTTATTTGTTTTTACACTCCCAGACAGACAGACAGACAGACAGACAGACACGTGCATGCAGAGTATTATTAAATTATAAAATACATTCCTTCTAGGATTGGTGAATTCCCCCCATGGGCATTGGATTTCTCAAGCAAGATGGCTTATGAATATTTTAAATGAATACAGTTGCATACCCTTGTAATATATCTCTTATTACAGTACATTTTTCTAAGCTAAGAACCCCCTAATTTTCTGTAAAAATATTCTCATTATAGTCGTTGTACCCCTTTGGTACATTTTTTAAAAAAATACAGACAATGCTATCATTTCTAATCGTTCACATTCTTTTGTTTTGTAAATGAAGAACACAGAGTTCCAGCTTGGAATAGCTTATTCTTTAAAAGTCATGACATATTTGGTAAACAGGAATAAACAAATAGGGTTACATTTTCTTGATTTCAGTGTTTTTAACATCTATAGAAGAGGAACAGTACCCTTCCCCCCATTGCCATATTTTTTGTTTAACAAACACAGTTTTTCCAAATATAGTTATACAGATGTTTAAAAAGTAGAACGAAACCTGCATGAGGAAACTAACATCCTCTGTAACTTTTTTTCTTGCCCACAACTTTTTTTTTCAAATTGTTTACCTGTACTCAAAAGTTACTAACACAGGAAGAGGACAACTCAGTATAAGACAGCATTCTCCATTCCATGCCATGCACATTCAACACACAATGGAATATGTAATGCAGGGGTGCCCAAACTTTTTGTAAGGAGGGCCAGATTGGGTGGCTGAAAATGTGTCAGGGGCCGGTTGCTCCCCGACCCTGCCACCCCACTGCAAGCCCCACCCACTGATCCATAAGCCCCACCCACTGACCCCTTGCAACCCTACCTGCAGGAAGGAAGACGGGGACCAAGGGAGGGAGGGAGGAAGGTGGAAACCAAGAGAGGAAGGAAGGAAGGTGGGGAACAAGGAATGGAGGGAGGGAGGGAGGAAGGAAGGTGGGGACCAAAGGAAGCACAGGGAGCCGTGGCCACCGCAGGGGAATGTGTGGGGGAGGGAGGGGTGGGCCGGCGGTGGCTGAGAATGTGTCAGGGGCCGGTTGCTCCCTGACCCTGCCACCCCACTGTAAGCCCCACCCACTGACCCATGAGCCCCACCCATTGACCCCTTGCAACCCTACCTGCAGGAAGGAAGACAAGGACCAAGGGAGGGAGGGAGGAAGGTGGAAACCAAGAGAGGAAGGAAGGAAGGTGGGGAAGAAGGAAGGGAGGTAGGTAGGTAGGTGGGGAACAAGGGAGGCAGGAAGGGAGGCAGGAAGGTGGGGACCAAGGGAGGGAGGAAGGCAGGAAGGTGGGGACCAAAGGAAGCACAGGGAGCCATCGCCACCGCAGGGGAATGTGTTGGTGAAGGAGGGGGAGGGAGGGTGGGCCGGCCAGCCGCGGGCCACTCAGAATGGCCTGAAGGGCCGGATTCCCCCCCCCCCCCCGGGCCGGACTTTGGGCAGGCCTGATGTAATGTAACTAGTAACTAGAAAGATCTTTGTAGTCTAAGAATCACAGAAGAAGAAGAAGAAGAAGAAGAAGAAGAAGAAGAAGAAGAAGAAGAAATCCATCAATTACAACTGAGCTATACTGCATGTATATAATCATCTATCGTTTCTTCTGAGAGAAGTAGCTGCAGTGACTGATTCTGGACAGAAGAGTGCACAAGTGGAACATTTGTCAGACATCAAGTAACAGCAGTTAAAAAAACTTTGAGAAGAGAAAAAATGCAGGCATTTAATCAGATGTTTAGCAATGTTGGGCTGTCATCTTATATGCATTTACAGTAGACCCTCGTATAACAAACTGTTTGTATAACATAAAATCTGTACAACATAAAAAATTCCAGAGATAGGGGAAATTTGCTTAACAGAATTGTCTATGGGGCAAATCTGTGCAACATAATTAGGGATCACTCTGTTTTCAATGCATTCCTATGGGAAATTTGTATAAAGGAAAACTTGCTTAAAATAATTTCATTTGGAACAAATTAATTCCTTTATACAAGGTGCCACTTGTACTTAGGATATGGTGTTTACTCCACAGAAGTGCATACTGTATAAGATTTCAGCCTTAGTATGCTTACTTGAAAATAATTCTCACTGAATGCCATGGGCTTACTTCTGAGCAGGTTTCACTGCAGGAGACCTTTGTGTCCTCCATGATGACCATGAGTCTGTCACAAATGGTATCTGGAGTGGACAGGAATGCCTTTCTACAGTTAAAACTAGTGTGCCAGCAGTTCCCATTCTTGAAGTCTGATCTGGCCAAAGTGACACATACCACCATTTGATTATGGTGGAATTACTGCAATGACCCCCACATGGGCCTACCTTTGACAAGTATTCCAACATTCTGCATTGCTAATGGGGGGGGTGCAAGTTTCATATAACCCCTCCTATTACAGCAGCTCCACTCCCTGCTAATCTGTTTCTGGACAGATTTCAAAGTGCTGATTTAAACCAATAAAGCCCAAAATGGGTCCAAGTTGTCTCAAAGACTGCCTGTCCATTTCTCTTCAGGCAGACATTTTCTTAATGACTGGCTATTTAAGGGAGGTTTTTAAATGGGATGGTACGTGTTTTTGTCATTTTTCAATCTTTAGTAATGCTTTTATGTAACATTTTGATAGAATGTTTATATAATCCTTTTAAAATATTTGAATAAATTACTGTTTGCAGTTTTGTTTATTTATTTAAAATATTTTTATCCTACCTTTCTTCTTCAAAAGGACCCAAGAATATTAAGGATATTCTATTTTTCATTATATAAACTACCTTAGGTTCTACTTGCTAGATGGGTGGTAAAAAGGTTAAATAAATAAAAAAGAGAGAAAGGCAACATAAACATATTTTGCATACATTAACAATAAATAGACCTAGAAATGGTCAACAGCCACATTCCCTTCTACTGGAGTTTTTAAAAGTAAGGAAGTGATTGGGTCAAATAATTTTTTCTACCATAATTTTGTTGGGTCATTGTTTTTTGTCAAATGCAAAACAAAACAAAAACCCACCATATTTTAAATTGTTCATTTGTTGATCATATAAAGCTCATGGTTTTGGAAATGATGTTGAAGGGTTTTTTTTAAAAAAAAACAATTGGATTTAGTCTCCAGATATATCTTTTTGCTGTAGTACATCACCTGATGTAAATAAAGAGCAGGAAGGATCCCACACATCAATCTTGAGCAATGTTCTTGCTTTCAGAATGTTCTAGGTGTCATGGATTCTTAGTTACGGGAAACCCTTGCTATGACTGTTTGTCGCCTTGAAAGTGCAGTTTGATGGATCAAAAAGAGGCTGTGTGTTTACTGCTATTTCAAAAGTCAGAGGAAGCTTGCAGCACTGTTTTTGTAAAAAATAAAAAAGACATCCTGACATAAGTTAATCACCAAGTAGAAGAATTCTCCCCTTCTAGGAGGAGATGGCTTATCTGTGGCCTAAATGTCCTGCTCCCAGAGACCTGCACATAGGCATATGTTTGATGAAGGAGTCACACACTAGTGGCCTTGACTTATCTAACAGTTCAGGGCATTTCACCACTGAACAAACTAACAAGGCAAACAAGGCAAGTTAATGTCTGTTTTCCCTGATAGCCAAATAAATGGATAAAGCATACATTGCCAATATTCGTGTTTTCACCAGAATTTGTCCACCTCCACTTTGTTTAGTTACAAGGGTCTGTTCTGGCCATGAAAAAAAAATACAATGAGTGAACTGCAGTGGTGCTGGTTTTCCTGGCAAAAGAAAAGAAAAGAAAGAAACATAAGCCAAGAAACTACATATATGCCCAGTCATAGCAGCTCAAAGAAGTCATGATCTTCCTGTGTCATCTGTTTGCCTAATTTGACCCAAAGAGCAGCAATCCTCTAAAACCTAGGGCATTTCCGTCCCTGGATAATCAAAGTTTAAGCCAAATAATTTTCCAAAAGTACTGTGCAACGTTAACAGAAGACTTGGACCTTGTGTACAGTATACGTCATATTTGTATGTTTTATTTTGCTGGGTTCATAGAACCATCGAAGAGTGAAGTTGGAAGGGACCTATAAGGCCATCCAATCAAACCCCCACCCTCCAAAGACTAAACCTAAATAACACCACATCAAGCGTGTAACTGCGTTGTCATAGTCATTTTAAGTCAAGTTCCTACACATTCATTGGCCAACTGCAGGGTAAGCACGTCTGCCAAATGCTATGGCAGATGTGCTACTAGCCTTTCTCCATGTCCATTGGGAATCTCCAGGATTCCCATGGCTACTTCTCCTGCTTTAGAGGAGAGCTGGAGCTGTGTTCTTTCACATTCTGACCCAGTCTCGAGAGATAAGAGAAGCCGAAATGAGACCTCAAGGATTCTGCAATATCAGTGGAAGTTTCCCCCGCAGCACTTGGGATCTAGCTTTTGTTGCCACTCTTGCAAAACATTTTCTATAAGAGATAGGATGCAACTGCATGTGGAGGTCAGAAAGCACAGGGATGTGTCCTCTTTAACGTGTCCTCAGTTATAATGAATGGAAGTAGCACATAGGCAATAGGACTTATGCTGAAGATTTTCTTGAAGGGTTTTAATCGTAGAGGCTGAAACCTTACTCCCATCCTTTATGTGTTAAGTCTGAAGTGTAGATTGTAAGTCTGAAGGCAGTGCATTATTTTATTAGAGAATTGCACAATTTAAAATTATGGACGTACAGCATGTGAAATATAGGTAACATTAAAAAGAAATTAAAATGTTAACCAGTTTAAAGTGGGACTATCATGTTGCCTATCTTTTTAAATACCTCTAAAGAATAATTTGGCTGAAAGGTGGGATATTAAACAGTTTAAATTAAAGTGTAAATAAATAAACATGAAAGCTCATTTGCCTCTTCTATAACTCCCAACTGCCTTCCGCTTTAAACTTAAGAGGGTTCATCCAAAATATGTCTTCCATTGTGTAAACATTTCTAGCTAAGATCTGGATGAAATATCAACATAGTGCATCATTTTCCCCCCCTTGAAAATGTGTCTGCATAGGAAAATTAAATGAATTGACATGAATGGAAATGTGTTGCCATAATATTTTGCATAAATGTTGCTACTGAGTTGGATTTAGTTATTGTTAAGAGCAGAGCCATAAAAAAAAAAAAGCAACCAGTGTGAGAGATCAGTCACAACCAAGATGTTCCAATGACTTCACTGGGTCTTTGATGTATTGTATGGCCTATCGGTTTTCTGGCTAAGACCAAGTGTGGTATTACTAAGCTTTATTACAACTCATCACCAACAGTATCCTATACACACCCTATACATATCTAAGGAAGTAAAGCCCAGTGAGTTAGATGTGCTCACTCTAAGATAAATACGAAGTACAACTCCAATCAGAATTCTAACAATACTGAATACCACATCACTGGATAGGCAGCCAAAATTATCAGTAGATTGGGCTATTTTTCCTATAAGAAAAGGTTGGAGAATTTTCATTTTTTTAATTTTAGAAAATAGAAAATCAATCATCATTCATGTCAGAATCAAGCCCATGTTGCTTCTGGAGTGGAAGGTTCAGCTAAGAAATCTGCCAGTGTTTGGGGATGCTGAGATGTGCTCACAGTTTTTGCATTCTTTGGTGTTCCTTTCCTAAAATATAGGTGATTAACATGAACCAGGTTGCCTGACCTTTATTAAATCATGCATAGTGTGGATATGATCAATTTTTTTGACTACATAGTTTGATTCATGTTTTTTCATACTAGAAACTTGCTTTCCCAATTAAATTACTTCTCATAAGACTCATTAGATTTTGGATAGATAAATAAAAGTATGAAATATGCATACTTTCCCTATAGAATTATGGGGATCTTATTACTGTAAAATCCAGTGTGATCTCCACCACATTTGAAGACTTTAAAATGGGTTTAGACAAATTCATAGAGGATATGAATACCTATTAACAATAACGCTTAGCTACAACTTCCATCTCTGCTGCACACCTGCTGCTACAGCAGAGACAGGCAAGAATGGGGATTCCTCACATGTCCCACACTTTAGCAGGCTGGTGCTGCAAACAAGATATTTATATACTGGCAGAAACAAGCATTAGAGATAGTCAATGACTAGAAATAGCACTGCCTCAATCACTGAAACCATATTAAGCATGGGATTCCTCTGTTGTCTGATTTCTCAACCATGAACATTTCTTCAGCTCCAGTTTTAATCAGAGTTTATCAATGGGCCCTTGATGTGATGGAGCAAGACACTTTTCAATACTATGAATGGAAAGACCTACAGTGTGTGGCTATAGTTGATCCTGTAAAATGTAAGAACACTACTCAAATAGCTTGATTGTTAATATACAGTTTAGCATTTGGTAATATCTCTTCAAGATACCAAGTGTGGTAGAGTGGATAGAGTGATGGAAGTCAGGAACCCGACTTCCATCCCTGCTCAGTCACAGAAGCTTACTGGGAGTGTGGGACTAGTAAGGCCACTCCATAAATATCTCATGTATCTTGAAAATCCTGTATATGTTTTATATATGTAATGTATAATATTATATATAACTCATGAGCTGCCTAGATGCCCATAGCACATCTGATCTTACCTGATTTTCGAAGCTAAGCAGGGTCGGCCCTGGTATAGTACTTGGATGGGTGACCACCAGGGAATACCAGGTGCTGTAAGCGCCTGGAGTAGGAACTGGCAAACCACTCCAGTATTCCTACCAAGAAAACTCAATGGACATGGGGTCACAACTGTAACAACACAACACACACAACACATATAACTCATATCTAGCTTTCTCTAGTATTTCATTTTCAATTTGAGAAAGATAGGCACATGTCCTTATTGAACCTTGGCAATTTTGTTATCAATGAAAATTAAAGGACAATTTCTTGACTGCTTCTTTATATGGACCAAAATCAAGTACTTCTTTTAAAAAGCACAGATGGCGTGCTGGCTCAAAATATAAAGAAAATTAACCACAGTTCTGTCAATCTTCTTTGATTGTGTGTGGCTAGGGCAAAGAAAAATGCAAACATTTTTCTTTTCCAACCAAAACGCCCCACTTTTCTAGAACAGCCTGTGGAATACATATCATACAAGAAAGGCATTCATATGCAGGAAACAAGCTCTTGTGCACAGATTTGCACACATTATTTGTCTTGAGCAAGGGGTCAAAGTTGCTCGTCATTTGTGTTTTTAGACTTATAAACCCAATGTGTATCCCAAATCACTCCTCACCACTGGCTTCCGAGCCAAAGCAGAAGAAACACAATTAAAGCAAGTGTTGAAATTGATGGGGGTGGTTAACAGGCTTGTGAGTAACAAGTCCCATTCATTTCAATGGATCTAATTCCTCACACGTAGGTGTGAGGCAAAGAGGTTGAGACTGGGAGGGCAAATAGAAAAGGAAGCCAATACAGGGAGGAGGAAAGGTCCTTGCCGTACATAACTTGTTCAAGACAGTTGGCTAGCCTTGTTTCGTGCATTTGAACCCAGACTATTCCGATGTTTTGAATCCCATCTAATTTCCATAAATCGCTTGGATTCTTTTTGAGCTACTCTCTTTTTTTGCCTCCTTGAAGTTGCTCAACAAGTGACTTTGGACACCAAATGAACAATACAGTTAAATATTAACAGCAGGATGACAGCTAGACCTATCATCATTAACAAGCTGGGACACTTAACTATGATCCTCTTATATATGATCCCTGGTTTTTCTTTCTTGGAGTTACACTGGACAGAAACACTGCTAAGATGTTCAGGGAAATGCTGATCATGAAACTACTGTTCCTCTTTCTTCTTTCTGTGGGGATAGTTAAATCCCAGGATACTTTGGACTATGATGATGAGGTTAGAATGTCTATTGTTGTAATGAGGTTTTTTTTTCACATTTTAGGCTTCAGAAAATTGAAGAAAAGATAATATTCTCATATTTAAGAAAATCATACTATGCAATATAAACAAGTTAGACAAAATGCTACATTTGTGATTTTTTTTCATAGCTGTATATGTTTTCTCACTCCGTTTTTTCTCTTCTTTTCTTTTGTATAGGATTCCACAGCCCTACCACCGGTAAGACAAAATTTTCTTTTCAATTAAAGAATAATTGAAGCTACACATGGCTTACTTACTGTGACTGACTGCTCCCCGGAACTGCTTATGGACAGTTAGTTATAAGAAAAGTTCAGTTGCATGTTCAGCAAACTAGATCAATTTTTCTCCATAGTAAACCTGTGAGGGCAAAAGTTTCCTGAGGTATAAATATTATTAATAACTGCCCAGAGTGGCCTCTGTTGCTAGATGGCGCAGTATAGAAATCTAATAAATAAATAAATAAATAAATAAATTTGTATTAATGTTTTAAATGTTAAACACCAGTGTTCAAAGCACAAAATAACAACTGTATCATTTTAGAAACATTCTTAATTTCTACACAGATGAGCTTGTGAGGACAAATCCATCTATAGTATAATCTTCATAATGCACGCTAACAGGCACATTGAGTTTAAAATAAGCTCTAAATTAATGTGGCAGTAGACCTCAAAGTTGCATGTTTTAAATAAATGTAATTAATTGAAATCTGCTGTGAGAGGAATCATATGAAAAATGTATTCATCTTTAACAGTTTAATTATTTAATGGCTCAAACTCAATTAATCAACAAAAGAATTTCCAGTTTTGGATTAATTACATAGTTGTTATCACATGAAAGTGATTAAAATGTCATTTTTCCTAGAGCTAAGAAGAGCTCCAATTAAAATTTGATTTCTTCATAGGTTCATCAATCATGGTGCTGTATATATACAGCTGCTTTAAGGTGCACTTCTGTTGCAGTATATCCTATTAAATTCTATAAGACTTACTTCTGGATAGACTTACAATAGTCCACTGCTAATCTATAAAATACCTCACATGCTTCCCCTCCCCAGACGATCTTTCATACCATGCAACGTTGGATGATTATGCCTTCCCATTTCACCAATAGGAAGTCAAGTTCCCTGCGTGATGACTGCACTCGTATGTCCTGATTCCAAAATCCAGTGCACTTAAACAGGGTCTTTTGAATATCTGTGCTGAGGACAAATCTTCATATTTACTTCTCACTTTCAATATAGAAAAGTTTTCGAGTTTAGACCCACATGGTATTCAACATGTCAGAACAAACACAGCTCTCTCTTATGATTCTTCACTAACAGCTCATGGTTCTCTTTTTCTTTTATGGATTCTGTTAATTTCTTGAGGAACCTTAAAGACTAATGGGATTTATTTGACATACGCTCCCGTTGACTGAAGCCCACTTCACAAGATGCACTGTTTATGCCAAATGAAACTTGATCATCTTTGAGGTGTCATAAGATTCTTCGTTGTTTTCACTGCAACTATAGATTATAACAGCTATCCTGCTGGACAATTTTTTCTTAACTTCTTGAGTCTCGTTGGGTAATTAGAAATCATTGGTAAAGCAACACATTGGCCCGAAACCTACTACACATACAGTAGTTATGCCTATCAGGATAACTCAGTTAACACAGTTATGCCTGTCAGGATAACTCAGTCAACACATGTAAATCTCATCAGCAGAATTCCTCAAGTGAAGAAATCAGCATGAGCACTTATGGTTATGTGCCAAGTCAAGGAATAGCAAATGTCTATGTCGACTTCTGAACCTAAGGGAATTTGCCACCAAGATTTAGTAAGGCAGAATAGGATTACAACTTATGTTCATAAACGTGATCTGGCTTTTTAGACCATATTGTCTGGAATTAAGGGTCTCTCCCCAGCTTTATTTCAAAATTATTTATTTATTTCATGTAATTTTTAGGGGAGGAACATCTCAAATTGCTGTAGCTTAGTAGCTTTTATAAACTTTTTTGAAGCATCTTTTAGCATGCACAGGCAAGAAATGTATTTGTTGTAGGGCTCAAACCGTGCAGTTCTATGCCTTATTGCAGCTCTATGAAAGGTGTGATTGCGACAAAAGAGCAGTAGGACAAGTATTTGTTGGTCCTCTCTTACAAATCACATCTGCACTCGCATAATTTGGTCCAGAAAAGAGTAAGATTGTTAGAGGACAGTTTCCATCTTAGGGGAGTATTGGCGGGCCAAGATTTACCTCAGTGGGGTGGTGAGTGCTCCTACACGGGAGGCATTCAGGAGAAATTTGGACAACCACCTGGCAGATAGCCTTTGATTTGTGTTCCGGCATGAAGGGGGGGTTGGACTTGATGGCCTTTTAGGGCTCTTCCAACTTCACTATTCTATGATAATATGAAATGCTTTATTATGAGGGAATAAATGTTTACATACATGAATGCATGGAAATGACAGACTGTTTTAAAAAATCAAATATTATGATGATGTAGGATTTAAACATTTTGTCCAGTTTTTCTCCATGTTTTGACATGTTACAGATTCTACCAGTAAGCATGAGTCTTTCTTTCCTTTGTATAGACTGAAGGTGAGAGCACAGGTGTGGATGCACGAGGTCACAGGCCACTAAACAAAAAGCGGGAGCCATTTCCCTCACTCAAACCAGTTCTTCCTCCTCCCAGTAGTGGGATTAGATATCGGGCTCGTCCAACAAAACCACCTGTTGCTGGCAGACCAAAAGAACCAGTCGTTTACCCTGATAATGGAGGCTGCAAGCATGTGTCAGAGGAACTGGTACGTATATTTGCCTCAACACTGCATGAAACCAGAATATGTAGGTGTCAGTAGTAGGTATGCTCTCCTCCCTCCCTCCCTCTCAGATATTCCTCACTGACTGAAATCCTATTGCTTAGTGTAGCAAATGGCATATAGACTAGGCCAGGGCTGTCCAACTTTGAACAGGCCGAGGTCTACTTTTTCTGGCCCAAAGTGCCTGAGGGCTACTACGCTAATACATCTACTTACAAATTTTATCCATTCCAAGCACATGCTTGTAAGTAAAACATTTTGTAAGTAGAGCAGCAGTTTCCCAGAGGAATGCATTGAAATTTGTTCCCTCCGGAACAGAGTAATTGATTTTCAATGCATTCCTATGGGAAGGCTGACCATGCATATGCTTCCCTTGCACACACTCAATCATCTGGCCAGCGGGAGGAGCAGGGGACCACACCATGGCCCTTGAACTGCCCTGCGCAGCTGAAACAGTGGCCTGGCAGACCCAGAACTTTGTTGGGGCAGTGGTGATGCTTGGGATGATGGGGAAGGGAGTGGTGGAGAATTTATCTCCTCATATTTTTATTGGTGGCCGACGAGCTACTTTTGAAGCCTTTGCGGGCTACTGGTAGCCCATGAAGGGTTCAAAAGTAGCCCGCCAGCCATCAATTAAAAAAGTGAGGGGATAAGTTCTCCACCCCTCTGTTCCCTCCAGAACAGATTAATTGGTTTTCAATGCATTCCTATGGGAAACCGCTGCTCTACTTACAAAAGTTTTTTGTTATGAGCATGTGCTCGGAGCAGATAAAATTCATAAGTAGAGGTTTTAGTGTAGTAGCCCTCAGGCACTTTGGGCCGGAAAAAAGTAGATCTTGGCCTGTTCAAAGTTGAACAGCCCTGTTCTAGGGAAATGTTATTATTTTTGTCCATTTCTTAATTATGCTATCATTTATTTTCTACTGCCTCTCTGCTACTTTCCCTTGTTTTCATGTTTATTATTTATTTTTATAGTAGTTGTTAATACAGTTTATGTTCTCAGGAGTTTTATTGTATATATTTTGTTTATTATATTGCTTATGCTTGTGTTGCATTTTTGGTGTTTTTTTAAAAATGGTTATATAATTGTATACAGTAATTGTATTTCAATATGTTGTAAACTCCCCCAGAGTAGCCCTTGGGCTAGACAGCTTGCAGTACAAAAACAAACTTCTTTGAATAGTTTAAGAACTCATCTTGTTTACACACTGTGACTAAGATGGGCACGATCCTTGGCTCAGAAGTTCGTGCCAGTTTGTAAAGGTATCAGCACAAGTGCTGCTGCTGCCAAACCTCATTTGCTCAGCTGATTAGCCATTCATCGGGGCCAGCTTGCTTGCTTTTTCCACCTCCTTGGCAAATCTCCCTGTCACAAGAAAGAGCACTGACTTCTCTGCCTCACCCTTTTGTCTGATTGGGAGATCAGGCAAGAGCAAAAAAACCTGAGCTATTACCAGGTCTCAAAGATCAATTGAGGATGTGCAAGAAGCTAGCTCACTGAACCGGATGAGTGGCTGATTGAGCCAGAGGAGGCAGGGCAGGGAGGCAACAGCACCTCTGCTGTCCCTTTTACAAACTGGGACGAACCAGTGAACCAAGGTTCATGCCCATCACTAATTATAACACAGACACTGTCCCGTTTCTTCCTCCTTTCCCTGTGATCTGTTATGACTCAGCTAACTACAAAATTTGAGTTACTCAGTCAGACTGTTTTTTGTCCCTTTATCATACACATGCATGAAGCTCATTTGTGCATAGCTGCAGGGCTGGGGGCATAATTTCCTTATGATGTGATCACACATCATTTAGGAACATGCATAAACTGAGTAATCAGAGGGGCGAGGCCGGTTGTCTCGCTTTCTCCTTCCTATAGATGCTGCCCATCTGTATTGAATGGCCTTATGGTTAAATATTTCCCATGCTGCTCCCAGTCTGAGTGAATGGAACCATTGGTCTCCTTGGAGTCCCTGCAATGTTATGTATGACCTAACTGAATATGACATTGACTTACATAAGAGCAATTTACATATATATTACTTCCATTATGAAAATTACCAGCCACAAGGGCAGGAGGGAGTATTTAAAGAGTTGGGTGGAAGTGGTAGTTTAACCATTGTTCCATATCTTCACTATGATGCAGCGGTACCATCAAAAATTCTTACTCCACCTAAAGCTATTGGCTGTATCATAAGGGAAGAGTCTACTGGTGCCAACGGGGGATTTCCTCCCACTATAAACCTCCTTTTAAAATGGAACTGCAACTCCCCTTCCTTCCATGTAGAACTCTCCCCAGCATTTACTATTGACTTGTTTTTAAAATGTGTCCATTAAAGGCAATACATATTTAACCTAATGCCTAGTTTGCCTGTAACCTACTACGTTCATGATGTGGGTCTTTTCCCCCCCAGGGCGTATTATGTCCAACTGGATGTGAACTCCGAACAGAACTGCTAAAGCAGGAAAGTACAATAAAACCGACTGTTCAGGATTTAACAGACAAAGTAAGGAAGCTAGAGCAATCCAGTTCAAGCATTTTTAGTTACGCTAATATGCTGGACGAGCGCTTAGCGAAAAGACAGAAACAAGTAAGAGGTAACCCATGGCGCCTTTGCTTTTTGTCATACGAGTAAATCATTTATAGTTCAGTTTATACCATACAGTGATCTTTCGAATGCCATCTCTAAAAATGAGGGATACTAAAAGCTGTGAAACACATCAGGCCAAATATGTGATGGGGCAACAGAATGTTCCACATGTGCATGTGACCCTACCACACCCAGCTTGTCAGATGTGTTCACGAGAATCTGTTCTTTCCACAGCATTCATGATCTTTCAGCCTTGTGGGGAAACCATTGTAGAACCTTTCTTCCTTTTCATAGCTTTCTTAAGTACAGTGGACCCTTGTATAACAAACAGCTTGTATAACATAACATTTGTACAACATAAAAAATTCCGGAGATAGGTGAAATTTGCTTAACATAATCACCTATGGGGAGAATCCATACAACATAAAAATGGGATCACTCCGTTTTCAATGCATTCCTATGGGAATTTGTATAAAGGAAAATTTGCTTAACATAATTTCATCTGGAATGAATTAATTCCTTTATACAAGGTACCACTGTACATAGCACATCCAGTATAAGGCTGTAGCAGTTCTACACAGAGCAAATTTGGGAGCTGAGTCATGGCAACTGGAATTCTTTTCTTGTGGGACTGAAATGTTTCCCTACTCCAAGTAGCTTCTTCATTCTGAGAAAACTTAGTGGGGGGCCTTCAATTTATAGCTCCCCTTGGTTTCACTCCACTCTGGTCAGAATATGCTCATTAAGTGGACAATGGTCTGGGGTGTGTGAAAGTCCCACCTATGCAACCCTTCCCAACATCCATTAAATTTGAGTCATTAGCAATGGCCCTCCTGGTGGAGGAAGGGAGAAAGAAAAATGGGTGGAGTCTTTCATTTCCAAACACCAGCATCACTTTTTTTAAACTAAATATGAAAGGGACCCCAAGGAAGCTGCAGGACCTTGTCAAGGGATTGGAATTTTTTAAGTTTTGAAAAACCACCCCAGCTGGTTATCAGCCTTCGGTCTAAATTACATGGCTAGATTCCAACCACTGAATCTGCAGGAGAATGGGAGGAAAACTGAGGTGGGTAGACATAAGTCTAAAATCCTATTAGATAAGAACAACCTACCATCTGCTTACGTGGATTTCCCCTTTTCAGATAATCAGAATGTAATTTCTCAGTACAACAAAGAGGTTGAGGAGCACTACATCTTCGTCAAAGAAAACTTGGACAGCGATATCCCGAGTAACCTGAAAATACTTCGTGGCATTGTGGATATTTTGCACCAAAAGCTACAAAAACTGGAAAATGCTATCACAACCCAGTTGTCAGAATGCCGCACTCCTTGTACAGTTTCATGCAATGTCCCAGTGGTATCTGGCAAAGGTAACATCTCACTCACTCTTTTCTCTTTACGACAGGCATGTCCAAACTTAGATCCTCCTGATGTTTTGGACCACAACTCCCAGAATTCTAAGTTTAGATTGCCAATGCAAGGGACTGTGGGAGTTACGGTCCAAAACATCTGGAGGGGCTGAAGTTTGGACATGCCTGCTTTACAATATGGGCATCAACATAGGCAATTTGGAGGAGGTCCTTACTCCAAAGACCCAACACATGTCTAGTGTTTTGTATGAATATTGCACCTTTTACAACCATTTCAAATTCACAATTAGAGATGGGCATGACTAGAAAAAATTATTTTTTGAGTTGTCGTTTGTCGGGACGGGTCCGTTTTGGGTTGTTTCCGTTTGTCACGAATTTTTTCAAAAATTTGTCGTTTCGTCGTGTCGTTTGTCATTTCCACCGCGATTTAGCGCAATTTGACTTCCCAGAGCATGGGGTTAGGGGGTAAGGGCTAGGGTTACGGTCTCAGCAAAACCTGGCCATGCGATTGGTGGAATGGCTCCAAAAATTTGCATGGTCCCATCCCATGGCCAGCCCATCATTGCGCGTGCGCAGGTGTAAAAAAATAAAAATAAAAATAAAAATAAAATAAAATAAATGGAGACGTTTTATTGCAAGAAAAACCCACTGCTGCTACTGTAAAAATTCAAGCATTTAAAATAGCTAGTTTTCGCATGTTTCTGTGGTGCTTTGGTGGGTTTTTGGACCATGATTTCAAAAACAATATTGCGGTCACCATTTTGGATCCCCCCGCACTGCGTGGCAAATGGAGACGACGAGGATGCCCCCCCCCAGCCTGGTACCAGAGCAGCCCGGGACAGGAGAGGGGGGGTAGGCCGGGGTCCCCCCACCCAGAAACCACCCCTCTGGTAGGTGCCCTCGGACAGGCATATTTTCGCCTGCTTTTTTGGCCGGGAATCGGGATTTTTTTTATTTTTAAAACTTTTTTTCTGTGCCGCTTGGCATCGCGCGATCGCCGCGCGATGCCATGAACGACAACGACAAATCAGACCCAATTTATCGTTTATCAGTTCGAGTTCGAGTTCTGACGGCTTAATTGTTGTTACCGTTTCCGTTACGTAACGGAAACGAACGGAAACGGAAACTAGAATTTCGCCAAGTCGTGCCCATGTCTATTCACAATCACAGCTGCAGTGTCTGAGTCCAAGTTGGCTCCAACTTAGATTCAACCTCTTGCTTCCTCACCTTCCTTTCAACTAATAACTATAAGGTCTACTCTAGGTAAGTTTGAAGACCATTTTCCCTTATCAAAGTCTGCATTTGCTAGACTTTGGTCACTTCTGGTCTAAGGCAATTATGCTTTCTGTTCTTTTCACTTCTTCTATTAATCAAATGGAAATCTTATAGTTATCTCTGTCCAGGTTCCCTGGCAGGGAAGTTTTTATATCAACCACATAAATGTAAAAACAATTACCTGTGTGATTTGATTCCCTGAAGTACTCATAGTGTCATATGGTATAGGACCCACAAAAAAGTACAGTGTGAAAGTGTCCGCCCCCCCCCCCCCAAAAAAGAATATAGGTTCCTCCATTAATCAGATGGATGCAACTAAATGCAATCAATACTTATATGCAAATCTATAGTAGGTGGATTTTTCCCCTAAATCGTTACTACTCTTGTTTGCTAAATAACGTGTACAATGCATTTCTCATTACAGAATGTGAAGATATAATTAGGAAAGGAGGAGATAAATCTGAGATGTACCTTGTTCAACCTGATCCTTTAGTCAAACCATACAAAGTTTACTGTGATATGACCACTGAAAATGGAGGTAAATAATAACATCACAGTTTGTGCCATCAGTAGGAATTCTTGGGCGCCTGTTAAAAATAATATATGCTAACATATTTAATTTAAAAAAAACACCACAAGATACTAGTAGTTAATTACAAGCTGACATTATATAATGATGTTGCCTCCTGTCTTCCACAGGCTGGCTTCTTATTCAGAACCGCCAAGATGGCAGTGTTAACTTTGGAAGAACATGGGATGCATACAAAAAAGGCTTTGGAAACATTGCGTTCAGTGGTGGTAAAAAATATTGTGACACTCCCGGTAAGAAATGGAGTTCTTTTTTTCTTTTTCTTTTTTAAAAAATCTGGTTTATGAATGTGGGACATTTTGCCTTTCTTCTTGTGATTCAAAAATCCAGGAAATTGACCAATATCCCTGCAAAATGTAGTGCCCTTGTTGCCAACAGGGGAAAGGATGCCAAGCAAAGGGAAGCCTGAATGATGACAGCATTCATGGACCAAAATGTATGAATCTGCTCACATTACACAACATAATGCTGGCCATTAGGTCAGATCACTGAACAATGGCCCCACATATGTTCAACTCTGACTGAATATGTTCAACTCTCCAGGATTTCAAACAATCCTCTTTTCCAACCTTATTGGGAGATCCATGCTGGTCTCCAGTCAATGTGGTAAACAGGGCTCATCTTTTGAAATCAGACAGGGGTGGATGTTTTGAGGCTGGAATAGTAGACTGTTAATTAAAAAAAAAAACAGTTGCCTTCCATCATTCCATGTCCATATGCTGTACTCTTATCATTTATTAAGTGTTGAATGGTTAGTCAGGGTGGAAAACATGAGGTGACTCTTCATAAATATACCTCCTAATAATTTTTGGGATTAAATCTGTTTGTTTGTTTCAATGTTATAGACCAGTGGTTCCTAACCTGGGGGTCGGGACCCCTTTGGGGACTGAACAACCATTTCACAGGGGTTGCCATGAGCCAGTGAAGAAAAAGGAACAAACAGCTTGGGTCTGGAGGAGGAGGAGGGGAGGAAGGGGGGAAAGAGTGAGTTACAGCTTGATAGGTTGGAGGGGATGTCAGTCGATGGCACCAGAGGCTGCGATTGGCTGAAGGTGCCTGTAGACGGAAGTTCTCTATGGCACCTGTGGCAGTAGCCTGACAAAGGGGGCTTGTGGCCTCTTCCAAGCAGGGTACAGGGGTCACCACTACATGAGGAACTGTATTAAAGGGTTGCGGCATTAGGAAGGTTGGGAACCACTGTTATAGACTTTAGGCTCAAACTGTAGATCTTTCTTAAAACCCCTTATGAACTGAGTGTTGCGATCGTGTCATGTGCGCTATGTTACAGGTGAATATTGGCTTGGAAATGACAAAATCACCCAGCTTACCAAAATGGGACCCACAGAGCTTTTAATTGAAATGGAAGATTGGGATGGTGCTAAGGTGAAAGCGCATTACGGAGGTTTCAACATCCAGGGTGAAGCAAACAAGTACCAGCTCTCAGTTAGCAACTATAGAGGCACAGCTGGCAACGCTTTGCTGGAAGGGGCGTCACAATTGCTCGGGGAGAACAGAACAATGACAATCCATAACAGCATGTTCTTCAGTACTTTTGACAGAGACAATGACGGATGGTACGTGCAAATATTTCTACTCTCTTTGCTTCTGAATTTTTGCCTCAGACATTTGATTCTATAGGTACAAGTGGATCATTTGCTGGGAAACTCATGTGTGAGATTTTTTAAAAAAATATTTTATTTTATTTTTGGTGGCATGCAGGGCTATGGTGGAGAGGGTCATAAAGTTCCACCATGCTAGATGAACATAATTTATTCCATCCTGACAGGTAACGGGTTAAGACGCCTTCCTGTACAGCAGTGGTCACCAGCCTTGGGTGACCCAGATGTTCTTGGACTGCAGTTCCCCAAAGCCTTCAGTACCAGCTGTGCTGGCTGGGTTTCTGGAAATCCCAGTCCAAGAACACTCGGGTTACCCAAAGTTGGAAAACTTTGCTTTAGAGCAATGGTGGCCAAACTTCAGCCCTTCAGAAGCTTTGGGCCACAACTCCCACAGTCCTTTGTCATTGGCAATACAGGCTTGGAATTCTGGGAGCTGTGGTCCAAAACATCTAATTCTAAAGCCACTGCTGCTTTAGAGCATTTTAGGTTGAAGTTCTGCCCAAAGATTGGGCTAAAAAGGCAAAACTGCTGCTTATATCCAGCCTCATAGCACATAAAGCACATTCTGGGCAGCTTACAATTAATTAATTATGCAGCCTCCATCTCACCTCCCCCTCCATACTAGCAAGCCGACCTGACTTGGAATTAATAAATGTCTACCTTGACTGATATCACATGTATGTATATTTTTTTCCTCTCAGGGCAAACCCAGATCCCAAAAAGCAATGTTCAAAGGAAGATGGTGGTGGCTGGTGGTACAATCGCTGCCATTCAGCCAATCCAAATGGCAGATACTACTGGGGTGGGCACTATACCCCAGAGATGGCAAAACATGGAACAGATGATGGGATTGTATGGATGAATTGGAAAGGGTCCTGGCATTCATTGAAGAAAGTGAGCATGAAGATCCGACCAATCTCTGAACAATAGTGGTTACAGTATTATTCAAAATAAACAATGGCAGGATTTGAGGCTCATACCTGCTCCATGATACCTGAGCTTCACCTTCAAATAAAACAGTCCAACAACATGAACAAAAAACTCTGCAATGTGACATGGTTAAATAAATAATGATTTAAAGTGATGCTATACTGTATATTATGTCTCATTTAAATACAGCAACTTGCAAATGTCATTTGAAGGCTCCAGAAATATTCACTGCTTAAACCTTTTGCTTAACATTTACTTCTAATGCTTTGTGTTTTATTAACATTTCCTTTGTAAAGTGGGGGCATTGGGAGGACAGTTGTCTAAGAATCTGATGAATTCCTTAATAGTATAAAATAACCCCTGCTGAACTAGGGCAAGGGTCCATATAATCTAGCATTATGTTTCCAGATGTGTCCACTTAAATCACTCTGGGAAGTTTATAACTACATCCTTTCTCCCTATTTGTCCACAAAAGTAGAATCTGAGCATGCATTTTTTTCTGTTTAAATTGGTGGAGTTTCTTTAATTTCATACTCTCATTTTCAGACTGTCACAGGTTTAGGTAGTTATCCCATTTATAATATGAGACTAGTCACTAGAGTCTTATCATCTTCACAAATTAATACTCTCCAAGCAGTTTGAATGACAGCAGTGGGTATGAGTTGCCAAGGAACTGCATTTGCCTGGAAAGTTGTGTTTAAAAACTGCACTTGCAAAAGTCTGTGTACGAGGTCTCAGGCAGAGATAGTTGGATTGCTGCTTCTGTCCACATATCTCATAGCTGGAGGTACCAGAATCTGGGAACCTCTCTAAGAAAATTATAGAACCCTCCCTTCTATAGCAGTGGTTCTCAACCTGGGGGTCCCCAGATGTTCCTGGACTGCAACTCCCAGAAACCCCTTCCAGTACAGCGAGTGGTGGAGGCTTCTGGGACTTGCAGTCCAGGGACATCTGGGGACTCACAGGTTGAGAACCAATGTTCTATAGGATAGCAGGCAATATTAACTATTTAGCTAGTTTCTACCATTTGTGAAATGAATGAGACAACTTTTAGAGTTGTGAGTGCCCCATGTTCATGTATATGCCTTTGAACCACGGAACTTAATTCCACTCTTCTACCAGTTTGCGAGAAAAAACATGGCCTCTGATGCACTTCACTGTCATTGCTTCTAGTCCCCAATCCTGTGAGCTCCCACAGAGTCTGCACTACGGCCCATTAGGAAGTCGCTGTCAGTGGAAGCCCAAGTTCTCCCATCACTTGAAGTGAGAGAAGTACCACCAAGAATACAGTAGGAGCTCCGTATCCACTGATTCATTAATCACTGATTCAGTTATTCACTATTGGCAGAGGAAAAGTTTAAATTAATAATTCAGCAGCCACAAAGCAAGTTACTGTCACAAATAACTGCTGTAAAGCAAGCTACTGTCGTAAAACAGCAGCTATAAAGCAAACTACTGTCACAAACAGCAGTTGTAAAGCATGCTACTGTCACAAAACAGCAGTTTGGGCGGTGGCGTTCTCTCTTGTCCACAGTTTTTGTTATCCACAGGAAGGCTTGAAACCAATCCCCAGAGGAGACCGAGGTCCGAATGTACATCAAATGTTCCCCACACAGCTCCATCCTTGTTCCAAGGCTGAGAAGCATACAGTATATCCATGGTAACCATATATGCCACCTATCACCTCTGCCCACCACCACATACCCATACATTTCCCAGTAGCTGGCTAAAAAAAACAACCCAACACTTTTCTGTCCACAAATAACTATTTTTGAAAAGGACTCACAGACCTGTCATATTGACAGTATAGGCCGGATGCGGCCTGAGCAAAGGAGTCTCATCTGCCATTACAGTCCCCTCTTCCCTCAATACACTTGGCCCACACTCATCTCTCAGTGGCAGGCATCCACCTGTACTCTGGCACTCCACTACCCAAGACCTATGGACTACTGAGAGAGGTGGCCCATGTTTTCCCTCACATCATTCTTGCCATAATTTGTCTGCTAGCAGAAAGCATAGCCCTACTGTAGCATTACCCACACAGTTCTCTTCAATGTGCCTAGTATGGAGTGCCTAGACAGCTGAATATTGGGCTCCTGGCTTAAATGTTAGTTATGGACACTTCCAGGCAGCTGTTCTTTATGTCACTGCTTTTCAAAATGTATGAATATATTGCTGATTTTACTGCCAGCTATACTGTTCAGTCTTGCCTTTCAGGCTGCCTTGATTATCTTAAAATACATAGTCAAATGGGATAAAACTTTTTCAATAAAAATAAATAAAATAAACCCCACAACACCTCCCTTCCAACCAATTCCACAATGGAACTTGTTTTGGTTACTTTATCATTTCTGTTAGCTTTCCTGCTCCTTCTTTCCTGTTCCCTGCCATGTTGTAAATGCCACTGTGGATCTGAGCGCATATATCCATCACACCTTTCTCCAGCTCCCTCGTCTCAGTTCCAATCTCAGCTATGCAGGCGTTCTGCAAGCACAACACACCTGGAAGCTTCTTCTCACTGGGCCAGTAAAATTGGGAACACATCGAGATGGATACTCAGGCTTTAAGACCAACTTGCATGTAAAAATAAAATAAAAGTATACATTCTCCTCCCCCAGCACCACTAAATCTAACTAGATCATTCCCCCCCACCTCCCTAGTTTATTCAAATTTTCATTGGCCCAGGACTTTCATATGTCATTTCACTTATGAATTCTGATGGAATCCCAGAAAGAAACAGTGTTATTGCATGGATAGGGTAGAAGGAGCACTTGAAATGGTAATTTTAAAAAGGGTACCCAGCCCCTGATAGTTAGTTGTTTTACAATCAAGGACTGCTCATTGTTTACCCCTGAAAGTTGAGGGTGAGGCACTCACAGTCCATAAAGTGTCAGGGCTGAAGACTGCTGGCCTAGAAGCGAAGCCATGCAAAAAGGGATTACCAGTAATTATCGGGCATGTCTAAATACATAACTTCTAGAATCTGTAAAGGACAATTAGTTTTAGGGGGCAACTACATTGGCCATTTACTGCACAATTTGCAACAGATTTGGAGTTGGGGAATTTTGAATTAAAACCCACTGACACCCTAAATGCAACAAAGCCTGCTGTGGAATTATCTTTTCTAAGGCACCGGGGGTGGTATAAATATGCCCTCATTAGTTTGACATTACCTCTGTCCACTTTCTGCCTAATGGGATTGCTTATTTTCCCTAACCAAAGATTTATTTCCTTGCCTGGTGACCAGAGGAGTACAGCAACTCCCCAAGGCTTCAGCTGGTGCTTGAGATCTAGCAGTAGCAGACCTTATAACGTTTCCAGACCTAATTTGGTCTTGGATGGCTGGGGAAGTATGGAGTTTGAATATGAGGTCTATGGTGGGGCGTGGGGGAAGAATGTGACTTCCTAAAGAACAAGAGTTTTGTCCACTGGTCCTTTCACTCTGGTAGCAGCATCAGATTACCTCTGACACAAATGATGAAGATTTGCCCCATGAATGAATATCAGCCTGGCACGCCGGCCATATTGCCGCCATATTCTTCTACATTATCTCCTGCCCTGCCCAAATTCAGCCTTGATCTCTCATATTGTGTAGATAAATATAAAACTTATACTGCAGGCACATCTGCAAGCAGATTCCTACAATCTGATATAAGCTGTTTTCAAAGGAGGTGGGGTGGGACTTGCTCTTTGATTATTCCTTGCTGAGAAAATTTTACTTTTCATGTGTCAGAGATTCCTCCCACTTTTGAGTCAACTTGGCTTATTATTGTCTTTTCCTCTCTCTTCACTTTTCACCCAACTCCCTGAAACAATCCTATGAATATAATACACCTTTAAAAAGTAATTTCATTATGGGGAAGCTGACCATACTAACAATGTCACCGGTTGAAAATATGGAACCATGTTTTATTCAGCAAGCACTAGATGGGTTTCCCCCATAGGAACACATTGAGCGTTACCTCAAAGTATTGATTAAAATGGCTGGCACAGAATGTAGAAATATACAAAATGTTTTGCCTGCAAGAATTACTGCCATTAGACAAATTAAAATATTTGTGTATAGTGATTTGTAAAGAAGCCAAGAAGACAAGAAGCATCTTTAAGAGTGAAGTTTATTTTATTGAACAGGTAGATGTCGCTCAGTTGCATTCAGTTGCTTTAAGTAAAAAAAAAATTCCACACACAAACTCTCTCTCACACACACACACTGACATTTTGAGGTATCTATAAATGGGGAAGCTGTTTGCTCATTCTAGTATCTATTCGGTTTCTACAGGGCGGATTTTCATTCTCACAACTTTGAGGGAATAATCTGAGGGCTGGAAGGGGACCCAGACCACCCCATTTTCAATCTCATAGGGAACATTGTTCCTTGGATCATATTGACCTCCCCTATAATAAATCCCATTGAGATTGGCAGCTTGGCAATTGTTGTACCACCAGCCACCTCCGTACACCTCAGCACAGTTCTCCTCCCACTGGTCGTGGTCTCTGTCAAACGTGCTGAACTTCATGTCGGTGTGGGCAGTGTATTCGCTGCCTTCCTCTTCCGAGCCTCTGATCAGGGCATCCCCAGCTGTCCCCTCATAATCAGAGACAGTGAGCCTGTAACTTTCTGATTCCGGGCCTATGTGTATATTATACTCTGCGTAAGCTTCGTTGCCCTCCCAGTCCTCTACTTCCACCCGAAGGACGGTGTCCTTCTGGGTCAGCAGATAGAGGTGTTCATTGCCCAGCCAGAGCTCTCCTTTCCCACTGCCATCCACGCTGCCGAAACCTTTCTTGTAGTCTTCCCAGGTCCGGTTAAAATTCAAGGACCCATCCAATCTCTGTTGGATCAGAAGCCATCCTCCCAAAGTGGTCTCTTGGTCGCAATACACTGAAAAAACCCGAGCAGATCCTGCTGGCTTGATTCTGAAAATGCCACTTTGGGCACCAGAAGTGTGTTTGTGGTGGATATCCTCACAGTCTAAAAAAACAAAGTTGATCGGGTTGACAGAGGTTTTTAGTTAAGCTTTATTACAAGGTCACACAGGAAGCCAAACAATATTCATGCTACAATCAGCTGGCTACGCTGAACTTAGTGCTACAGTGGAAAAAACATCTTGCACTTTCCCCCACAACCCAACTGATCACTTATGTGCATGTTTAATTAGCAGTAGTAACCTTCTGTCTTGCTAGCCAATTGATTGCTCATAGTAAGAGCAATCAGTTCCCCACCTTTTCCCCTATGGCCACAGACAGACACATTGGTTTTATGGTTTAAACAAGGACATGGGTTTTAGCCTGTGTCATTTTGGTTGCAAACTTCACTCTTGCTCCCGCAACAATTATGGGTGGATACCTGTCCCGACGTAGCTTTCCCCCAGCTTCTCTCCTCCTGTGCGTGAGCTTCGTGCCCGAAAATCAGGACTATCCTCGCCGCTTTCATCATGTTGCACCCCTACTCCTTCCCGGAATGAAGAGAGTTTGACTGACTTCAGACTGAATTCCGCTGTGGAGCCCCCTTTGCTGAAGCCATTCCTATGAGCCGCGCTGATGACGACCGACTTGGAGGATAAGCCAGGGCCCGTTTTCGAAGAGGAATCAGGGGATTCGTGGTCTAACCTGGAGAAGTCATCATCTTCTCCTTCATGCAGGTCAAAGGAAGAGTCGGAACCATGAAAGGATGGTGTGTGGCCAGCGGCCTCTGGCTGTTTGCTGCCAGAATCGAAGTTGAAAAACTCTCTGACACTTGAGCCCAGGGAAGAAAAGTCTGGTAAGCCACTCCCGCCACCACTGGAGGCAATCACTTTGACATGGTGGGTGCCTCCAGCTTCGCTGGCTAAACCCTTTAAATAGGAACAATCTGAACCATCGGGGGTCTTGTACTCTTCCACCACCTCTTCTCTGGTGCCGCTAGCACTCTGAATCCTTTTTTTCGTGATTGTTCTGATGCAGGCCATTGGGGTGGGAGAAGCAGGCCTCACTACTTTCAAATCAGGGCCACCCCTGTGAGTTGCAGCGACCCCCTTGCTAGGGGGCATATATCCAGCGGCCTCTGCTCCGGGCACAACATATTTGCTGTCTACTGGAGATGTTCTGGATTCTGCCTCTGAATCTTCCAAAGCTGCTACCATGATCTTTATACGATCGAGTATGTGCGCCTCTTGTTCGGACACAGGACTAGTTTTGAAATGGCTAGGAACGGTGGAGTCTTTCAGTGGTCTCATTTTCAGCACTTGCAAAGGTTTATCTTGAATGGCTGGTTGGAAGTTGATGGCGTTGGACTGTGTGAGCTGCATCTGTATGTTGGCATAGCTCTCTGCATCGTCAACGTAGTTGTGAGTACGAGCACAAGATCCTTTGCAAGCGCGTAGCTTAATATCAATATCCACCTGGGTGGAGAAGAATTAGGAAACAAAAATATTCATAAATAGATGTGTGCACCTCAATCCTTCAGTCTCTCCAAAAAGCGCTCTTTAAATATTGGGGCATGTTCAGGGCCGGCACGTCCCTTAAGGCGAACTAGGCAGTTGCCTAGGGCGCCAAAATGGACAGGGGGCACCAAAATGGAGAGGGGGTGCCACCCCCCCGCCACTGCTGGCTAGCCTGCTGCCCCCCGCCCCCCCCCTGCTGCTGGCCGCCGCCGCCGCCCTGTCTGTAAAGCAAGCTACTGTCACAAACAGCAGCCGAAGCAAGCTACTGTCAGGAAATGGTAATTTAGAGGTGGGTGGGCAGGCGTTCTCTCTTATTCACGGTTTTCATTATCCACAGGAAGGCCTGGAACCAATCCCCAGCAGATACCGGGGCCCTACTGTATGCAGAATTTGAAAAGGTTGCCTGTTTTAAGAACCTTGTGGCGCAGTGGTTGAATGCCTGTACCGCAGCTGAAACTGTGCTGACAACCTGGGGTTCATTTCCAACTAGCCAGCTCATAGTTGACTCAGCCTTCTATCCTTCCAAGGTCAGTAAAATGAGTGCCCAGCTCACTGGGGGAGGTGGGGCAGTGTGTAGCCTGCATAATTAAAATTGTAAACTGCCCAGAGAGTGCTTTAAGTGCCATGAGGTGGTATGTAAGCAGAACACTTTGCTTTGCCTTTTGCTTTTGTTTTGAATTACAAATGTCAGAATTGCCCAGATGACTGTAGACTGTGGAAATGTCTGATTATTTTCCAATCTATGGTAGTAAGCCTTTCCCACCAAAGGAAATATGGATCAAGAGAAGTAATCTAATACCGTAAAGGTTGCTGAAATTTCCCCTCTTTATGGGGATGGACATGTTGATTATAAAAATGGGGACATAGTTGACCTAGCACATGCAACACGCCATCTGTTTTCAGAAGTGAAAGAACATGGCAGAACTTACCTCTAAGCGCCTCATCTCTCCAACTTGATTCTGGATGGTTTTCTGCAAGACGTTAATCCTGCTGACATCATTAACAACTCTCTGTTTAAGGATCACAAGTCTTCTCCTCAGATCGTTAGAGATTTCGTTGTAGCCCTCATCGATCTCTGAAGCAAAAGAAGTCATGATGGCTGTGAGTTCAGTGATTTGAAAGTCTGAAATGGTCTAAAATTCTGGATGTTTGCACACACTGCTCAGATTTTTATTCTGTAGGGACAATGTCTCATATTCATAAATGTTTGGCAGAATCCTCCCAGTGTCCCATTGTTTCTTTTGTCTTTAATTTACAGAGTAAACTCATTACAGAAAAAAAAGACAATAGCTGTATATTGCCTTCCAACTGTGAGCAGTAAGAGCCTTTGGTATGGATGGCCGGCTTAATTAAATTGTGCTTAAATTTTAAGATATAGGTTTGAATGATACTAGGCGGAGGACATTCTGCCAAACTTTACTATAAGGATATTCATTATATACCTTACCTCTTTACCATACAGAAAGTACTGGGTAATTGTGAATCTAGCTTGGGACCATAGTGATATATTAATATAGGAATAACATTTTTCCCTCTCAGGCTGTTTGCCCGCTAAAATTTGCTTCTCAAAATTTGCTAATGCATCATGGATCCCACCTACAGTTTGATGCCTTGGAGCTGCTAAAGGGAAAAGCTTTGGAAATCCATCGATGCCATTAGACTGACATACTTTTATAGGCTGGGATCAAGGAAGCCCTTAGGCAAGCCCTGTTTCAGCCTTAGGTGATACCCTTGGGTATCAAAACACATTTGCTGCCTGAGTTATGGGAGTGATGGCTAGTACCGGCCCCTGCTGATGGCTATGTTGAATCCACAGAAGTGATCATTTCAGATGTATCTTTATTAAACAATGAACCATTTGCTAATTATAAAGAGTCTCCTCTATTATTTGGGAGTCTGACTACGAGATCACCAGAAGTAAAAAAAGAACCTGTTCACATACTGGTATCGGACACTGATCTGAAGCCATAACAGCATCTTTAAATTTAGATGGCAAGAAAAGATACAGTTGGGTCCATGTATGTTATATACTAAAAGAATACAGCAAATAATTCTATTTGTTTGGTGGTTTTTAGACCTGTGTAAAAACATTTTTAAAGAGAAAACTCACCTTGCTCGCTGATCAGGTTTCTTTCTAGAACTGTATTGATTTCTTGCTTCAGAATATTTGATTTCTTGTAACTGTTTTGATTGTCCAAGAGCAGTGTCTTAATCTTGTTTATCCTGTCATTAAAATCCAGATTCATTTCATCTATCAGCCCTTGCATCCTGCATCCCGATGGACATTTATAACCCTGAAGTAAGGAAGCATCAAGGAATGAAACTGTTGATGAAATATCTGCCACAAAAGTTGGTGTGAAGCAGTCGATTAATGGTAACATGCTAGTGGTTGGAGATGGGATAACTGCAGGAAATTCTGGACCAGATACTATTGCCCTTGCTTTTGATTCCATACTGCCCTTTGCTCAGTAAAGGATGCTATCTGGGCAACCTGATTTAATTCACTTCTTAGTAATAGCAAAGGGGATGTATATGAATGTCTATTTAAGAACCTGCTTCCAATGGTTTCTGAATCTTTCTGTGTGTCTTGTGCTCTTATTCTAAGGGCCATGGCCTGCCTAGGCCACAGTTTGCAACTATTTGAACAACAGCCTGCAGAAAAGAAACCTTTTTCAAGCTCTAGGCTAGGCTACACAACATTGTGCCTACTAGATGGTTGGCAAACAACTTCCACAGTTTCTTACCGTTGGCCTTGGAGGCTGCCGTTGAGGGCAGATTTGCTGTTCTGCCTACCCCTGCCTTGTAGCGGAAATAAATGTTGTTCTGTTAAAATTTAGTGCAGCCGCAGGTGTGGTCAAATTCTAGCACAAGAACTGCTTAAATTCAATTGAAATTAAAAGGATTAAATATTACAGGACACACAGACACACCCCCTATAGTATCAAATAATATTAAATAATTATTATGTATAGGTGTAATAACCAATATTCAAAGTAAGCAAGCGTCTGATAACTAATGTATAATTCCTAAGAAGTTAGCCGCATAGACAAATCCAAGTTAATTCCATTTTTCCAGGTAAATGCATAGAACTGAATTTATAATTAATTTATGCTAATTGGAAATGTACAATTCTAAAATGTTAGCAACAGTATATAGATTAGCTTTCTTGATGCTCTTCTAATCTGGAAATTCAAGGGTGTACTGAGACCTGGTTTTGCAAGATTGATGCCCCAGGACATTCTGAGTAGCAGGGACCATGTTGTTGTCTACTATTCTCCTTGAATTAAGCTGCCATGCTTTCAGCAGATGGAAATGAAATACAATTTCCTAACAATAGGATATTGATGCAAACCATTCCGTTTGTACTGCAAAGCATTTTAGGATTATTTGGTCTTGAATAAGCAATTTGGAGCCTTTAGATTTAGAAAAGAACTGAAACTCCTTTGTTGATATAGATCAAATACGTTCACTGCATTTTCGAACTCTTCTGCAGGGAAAGCTGGATATAGGTGCTGCTATGACACGCACCAATACTTCCAAGTTTTTACACTACATCACTGTCCCCAAGTCTTCGTGGCAAACCTTGAAGTAAGAACACATTCCCCTATTACTCCTGGACTATTCTGGACTCTTTCATTGCCTGCTGACTTACCCATTCCTCATCAGAGCATACTGGCCAGCTCTTTTCATGCTTGCAGGAACTCTGGGTCTTATGCTCCACTATTCTGGGTCCACGCACTCCTCCTCCAAGCTCTTCGAAAGTGCCGCCATTTTCTGCTGTCTGTCATGAAAAAGAGGATGGGGCAGACATAAAAACCAAAGGCTGGACAAGTATCCAAGTACTAATTCTTTGAGGCTACCACAAGAGCAGTCCATGCAGAGGCACTACATGATTTACTGTATTTCTACTGCTTTGAAGAACAAGGAAAACAATGCAATCTGTCATAAAAATCAAATAAATAAATACTACATATCCATAAGCAATAGCTAGATACATGAAACAGAAAAGGTATTGTGCAAGGTTTTATTTTAAAAAACAAAACCTCTTTATCAACTTAAATCCTCAGTCTCTGTCTATTCTGAGGCTAAATATTGTATACGTATGATCACATAGATGGGGTGTAATACAAATGAATACATAATGGGCATGAATCTGCTGTGAGAGAGTATATACTGTAGTTTCTAACATATAGTATAAAACTGTGTGTGTGTGTGTGCACATACACACAATTTTATACTATATGTTAGAAACTATATACACTCCCACAGCAGAATCACTCCAAATATATATCACACATTATATATATCACACATTAAATCACATTAAATGCAGTGGAGTGTACTTCTGAGTATAGATGTGTTCAAATTATATGATCAAGATTTATTGTAAAACATTTAAACCTAGGGTGTTTTTTTTTAAAAAAAAACCCCCACTAATATTGATTTCCCCCAAATGCTGTATAAATTCAACATGTACCCAATTACTCCTTCTGAATTTCATATACAGGAAATGAATCTGAAGAAGCCTTATATTACCAACTTATTATTTATTTATTTATTTATTTATTATTTCAATTTCTATACCACCCGACTTTCACGAAGGAATTCTGGGCATTATCTATAAAGCATTTGGCAACTGTCCCACCAGGAAAATGCATGCATAACAATGTTGCAAATAAAATGCAAAAACGCAGCTTGATGTAAGCCTGCATTATCATTTATCTCATGATAAGAAACAATTATTTTGAAGCAGATGGGAAAAATTATTCACATCTGGGACAACTTGTTGCACCCAACCAGCTGTGCATGACTGGAGCTGGTTAAGGCTCTAGACATTTTTACACATATAAAAACAGAAGTAAATATAAATTGGATCCTGCAAGTAAAGACAAGGCTTCCACACCCGTAGCCTTAACGGAAGGGGCACTATGAAATGACTATGTGCCATTAGTAGTGTCTTATAGCCACCCCAAAATGTACCTCCTCAAGTTATAGAATTTGCAGAAGAAATGGCCACCTTGCCCCTTCATTTTACTGTTTTTCTTGTAGCAATCAGTTAATTTTAGCCGAATCATGCTGTTTTCGGAGTAGATCAAGCAACGGAAGGCAATCAAAATTGTATAACCAGTATAGAAAGAGGGAAACTAGGTAAAAATAGCTCCTACCCCAGCTATGCTGAAGCACAGCAGCACACAGAGGATTCTCATCTGAAACATCTTGAGGGAGCTGATGATGTGACACAAAGGGGTGTCTTTCATTAAGGTCTTTGTGGTTGAATTTAAATCCCATCTTCTGCCTTCCCCAGAGTTCCAGATTAATGATTAGTTTCTCCTCTGTTTGCAGAGTCATAAAGGTGACATCTGAGTTTGGTGACCCACGTTCTCTTGCACAAGCTCTCAGCCTTGTTTGCTGGGAGTTTGCTTGCACAACCCCAGCAAACGTGGAAGATAGACATGAGTGAATAATCCAGCCGGTGTTCCAGGAAAGAGATTGTCTGAAGTCTGGAACAAATAACGTATAGGTAGATCTTTGGGGTAGAAAAGCTACACAAACATTGACAAAGAGATGGCCTAGCACCATGTTTTAGTACATGGATAACATTGTTGTCATGTGAATTACTTCCTTGCTCTGATGTTGTTTGGATTTGGGAGATCACATAGGAGGAGCCAAAAATTAGTCCCTGCTCCCACTAGGAACGGACACAAGGCATCAGGCACGGATCTCAAGGGTTCACAGTATGTCGAAACAGCATTTGGGCTGCAACAGTTAAGGAATTAACACATCATTCATCAATCACTCAATCAAAGTTCTAAGATCTCTTTTTCAGAAACTCAGGGCCGGGGGGGGGCGCCTAAGAAATTTGCCCAATGGATTCAGTTGTCGATCAGTTTGAATCTATAAATAGATTTGAATAATAATCAGTCCACTCACCAGGAGAAATTGAGGAATGGGCAGCGTTAGTTGAGGGAAGACTTGTGAAAGATGTTCAGGCCCAGAATTCTTCCATGTTTCTAGACTGAGAAGCATGAATCAGACAAGCCCATTGTTTTAGGGTCCTTGAATGTCTCTTCTCATCCAAGAGAGACTGGCATTTCTTTTTCTCCTCTAGATAGAGTGCAGTCGATTCAGGTGATTAACACATACAAGAGTACACAACCCAAGCTCGTAACACAAAACCTTCTCAAGCACTGCGGACCCTTGCCTCTCTAAGCCAACATCTGGGAAGAGTCCTCTGCCTATTTCTGCCAGCTGACCCTTGAGCAGCTCAGGAACCTGGGTCAGACCTGATGCTGCTCCTGCTTCTTTCATTCATGGATGTGAAAGGCCACACAGGCTAACTCTGCGGTCAGCGATATTTCAAGATTCTGATTCAGATTGTTTTCTTTACAGAATTACTCAGGTTGTCCTTTTAAAAATGTGGTCTTTATTTAAATGGAGACTTTCTCAGAGCTTGGGCTTCTAAATCTGAAGCAGTGAGCCAGATTTCCAAATACAGTGGACTCTCGTATAACAAACGGTTTGTATAACATAAAATCGGTACAACATAAAAAAATCCAGATATAGGGGAAATTTGCTTAGCAGAATCGCCTATGGGGTGAATCCATACAACATAAAAATGGTCGTGATTAGGGATTACTCTGTTTTCAATGCATTCCTATGGGAAATTTGTATAAAGGAAAATTTGCATAACATAATTTCATTTGGAATGGATTAATTCCTTTATACAACGTACCACTGTAGTTTTCCTTTCAGGAGTCACAGTCCAGGGCTGTGTTTTCTACAAAGTGGGCTGCAACTACCCAAGCTCATTCCTCATTTTATTGAAACTAGTGATGGGGATGGGGTGGGTAGTTCCCCTTTCGTACAGGGATCCCTGTGGGTGTTTGCCTACGTGTCATTCGTTTCCCTTTTTCCCTCTATCAATACTGTATCTGCCAGTAGACCCAGTCTCACCAATTGAGTCCAAAGTCTGGATGAAGTATGCCAGCCACCTCAGCTGAGAGGTGTAAGGGGGCCTCTCTTCCCCCTGAACTGCCCTTCTTTCCTGTATCTCAAAGGAAAGAGTTGTGTGTGTAAAAAGGCCTGCAGAAGCTTTCTGGCAAATGTAGCCGAAAAATATAACACCTGTGTACAGAACAAGAAGTAGATCTTAATTAGGCAAGCAAACCTCTGAAGATACTCAGACTAAAATACTACTTATTTCAAAAATAACAGATAGATAGATGAAGATCTGAATGGACCCTGCAACTGGCTGCCATGGTTGCCGTTGTTCATGGTTGCATACTCTTCTCGTTTTCTCCGTACGGCTTTTGTCTACTTGCCTAGTATAAAGGTTTGTGGTGTATTAGCAACCCTGTTTTCTTGGAGCTTCTCTCATTATTTAGTTGGCATTTCATCAATACAATGCAGATTGTCTCAATCCTTTTTTCCAAGATGTGATACTTGATTGAAAAAACATTCATTTTAAATAATGGCTGCGGTCTTGTTATTTTTCAGTTCACTGCAAGGACATATGACACCGAAAAACAGTTTGACATATAACTGGCTTTGCAATTGGCATATTACTTAAATACTAATTACAATTTCTAATGCTAGGAAATGGCCATACATATTTAAAGGTATGGATCCAAAGAACTGTACAGTTCTTATCTATCTATCTATCTATCTATCTATCTATCTATCTATCTATCTATCTATCTATCTATCTATCTATCTATCTATCTATCTATCTATCTATCTATCTATC
>JAHTLZ010000330.1:39941272-39981898 GCA_023846285.1 Phrynocephalus versicolor
TCTCTCTCTCTCTCTCTCTCTCAAAAAAAGAAGTCCAGTAGCCATGACTCAACTTCCAGATTGCTATAAATTGGTTTTGACTTGATGGCACAGAACACATACAGGTTGTTGACATTCTATAGAATGATAACAAGAGTTTAAATCATTATGAGGAGGATGATATTTGAGTGGACACAGACGTCTTGGTCTGTGTGAATACTATCACAGCGGAGGGGGAAACAACCCCACACTTCCCTAACATTTGCTATGATTGTAGACTGTTTCCTGTTAAGGAACAAATACAGAGAGAAGCCTGCTAGTATACTTCCAAAGGTTGCAAAGTAACTCTTTGGACTTACATTGCCTATACTATCTCTAGCCAGCACTGCTACAAACCGTGTTCACTCAAGGATTCAGACACTGGAGCCCAAAGAACTAAATTTCCGAAGCTTTATACTTGACCATTCAATCTGCAAGTCGCAACCCAGTGATTTCAGTGATAATCACTGATTACAATGTTAGGGCAGCAACTTGGTATTTCTTCGATGATTTGAACATCTCTGCTTGGAAGTTGTAGGGCATAAATAATATCATCATACAGATATCATTTGAAAAGATGTCCTGTCTCACCACTCTTTCTTACCTCTTCCAGATAATTCCTGTATCTGGACGGTATCTTTGCATGGCTGCTGACACTGTGCCTCAAGCTGAGCCGTCCGCTGCTTTAAATGTTGGATCTTGTTATTGTTTGATATCACTGTATCAGTCAGTTGCCTGGAAATTGAAAGCATAGATTTATTGCAACAATACGTGAAGCCACTCCCAAGAGGCAGAACTCCATTCCACCTGTAAACTGACTAAAAGAGAACGAGGGGGAACTCGTTCTACTCCACTCCATGATCAGCCTTTCAGATGATCAGAAGTTCCTTCCATTTGGCCACTGCAGTATTCCTCCCTTCTCCTTCCTGCATTCACGGTACAGGTGGAAGGAATGTCTGAATTGGACTAGGATATTTTCAAATCAACTCTTTCCTGTACGTGCATGTTTGGTGCAGGAATAGGCACACTGGACATAATGAAGAAATGCAAATCCCAATTTCATTTGAAGAAAAGTGGAAGGCCAAAAGATTAGTGGGTAACCTTATGCCCATCACTGTCTCTTAATCTATACCATGTGGTCAATGTGGAGACAAAATGGAGTGGGGGAAATTACAGTATGTATATTGCCTTATGTTTACTAGTGGAAAAAGTGAGAAGACAATACACAAGAAAACAAACAAAAATTCTTGTTCTCTGAGCACTGTTGCTGTTCTTTGTTTTCAGGTTTTTTTAGCTTGAGATAAAGTAGGTAAACAATTAGTTTAATGCAAATGTGATTCTAAGAATGCTCTTTGAACAGGCCTTTTGTACCTAGAAGTAGCAAAAGGAATATGTCTGAATCTGAAACATTAACAGAAAATACATACTGGATTGTATTTTCATGGGCTAGAATAACATTTTCATATCTGATTATTTCATCAATGATTTCCCTGGATTTCTGAGCATAACTTGGAGCGACATCTGTAAAACAGGGACACAAATGTATCAAATATTAAAGGTTGAATATCGAATTAATCTAAAAATAAAGGAACTTTGCATTGTAATGCTCTATATAATCTTACTCGGCTGAGTTGAGAAGCCTGGGATGTGGGTTTGTCGTATCTGACGAATCAAATACTCTGTTAAATCTGAAGAGTTGGAAACGTCCTGCAAGATTCGCTCAAGGAGCTGGAGATCTCTATCAATCTCTGGTTGATATCTGTTCAGAAAATCTGCAATGCCACATGTAGTGGGGCAAAAGCTGCCCTATAAGATAGAGGAATATTCAATCATATTGAGCAATAAAGAATCTTTAATAACTTCACTGTAGAATTTCCTCTTCCTTGCATCTATACAATCAGACACTGTAGAACTTTAAATTTATCTATGGGAGAGGGAAATCTACATGACTCAAACATATAATGACAAACAACCTCTTGCTAATCTTGCTACATTGTTCCAAATATTGCATTCAATCAGTAACCAGACTTTATATAAAAAATATACTTTAATAACAGTTTAAGAGTCTTTACATGAATCTATGAGTAATAATAGGAATAGGAATAGGAATCTTTATTGTCATTGCCCCTTTGCAGGAAAAACAAAATTTCATGGTTACTCCTTTTAATGGAGTAACTTTTTAAAGAAGTAACCTTTAAAAAAACCCTTTAAAAACCTTTCTGCAAGCTGTAAAAGAATTACACATATATTGACTTACAAATCGTTCGTCCAAGATGCAGCAGTTTTCCTTGTTAGAAACAAACTAAAACAAAAAAAGGAGCAGTTTTAGTTACTTTTGTGATTATTTTAGCTTAAACAAACAAAAAAAAACCCCGCAAGAACAGACCATTACCCGCCTGAATTACACTTACAGCAGTGCAAGCGGAAAAGAAGAAAGGCAGAAGAGGCAGCCAGGTGTTGAACTTTGGTTTCATTGTGAATAACTGAATGCCGAAGAGGCAGTGCTAGTAGTTTCGGAGATCTGGTGTTGCTCTCTGATTTGCTCAGGGATGGCTTATGGGATCTGGCAGCACACAGTGGGAGGACTCAATATTCTAAATAGGCAGAGATTGTGTAAAGGGTAATCTCTTGCTGGACTTTGGGGGCGTTTCCAGGATTTTCTGTCTCTTCTTCCTCCCAACTTTAACAACATTGAATTTGTACCCATTAGCTACCCCCGCAAATCCTCCCCCTCCCAAAATTGTGGCAGAACAAACAGCGTAATTGTGTAATCATGTGTTAAGAAAACATCTCTGAATGGAACAGATAGCAAGGGTCTCAGGAGTAGTACCTGGCTGACACTTGGCTGTAAAATTTAAAGAAATGAATGCCTAATGCTGTGAATCCTTGGTTTAAAACATCCTTCGGGCTGGAAAGCTATTTTCACAATTTAACCTCTGCTCCCCTGAGGAAAGCTTTCACAGCCCTGCGTTTTCAGACCATGCCTTCTGCTTTTTTAGAGGGGGGACGTGACAACATCCCTGTCTCGGACAGACTTTGCCCCTGTGGCTCAGGTGAAGTAGATGATGTGCCCCATTACTTGCTCAGGTGCCCCCTTCATGACCAACCCAGAGGCAAATTCCTTGGTGGGATTATTGGTTCACTGGTCGACAGGTCCCCTGGAGCCCAACTTAGTATGCTACTTGTTGGTACAGACAGGTTTGTTACACAGCAAGTTGCAAAGTTTGCACTGGCAGCTATGAAAATCCGGGTCAACCTCTAACTTTGGGAGGTCTATACTGCTCTGCAAGTGTCACACGGTTTTTAAAAAAAGTTTTAATTATATTTGTCGCAGATGTAACCTTATACGTTTTTTTCTTTGTTGTAAATTAAGATTGCGATGACCAATGGTTTTTAGCAATAAACTATTACCTACCTACCTACCTACCTAATGCTGTGATATGGCTGATTGCACGCTTAAGGTCTACAATACTGGTTTTAAATATATATAATTAATTCAGGCAGAACAGTGTAAGTGCTAAATGTGTAACCATAAATAAGGCATTAAAGCTTTAAGACAATTGCAGCCTGGGTGATCTATTAGAAAATGAAATTAGATTTGCTACCTATCGTCCCCCAAACAGTGGTAAATAAGTCAGCATGAGGTGGGTGAGTTTCTTTCCCCTGTCTCCATGTCATTGTCCTGATCTGTCTATCATAAAAATGTAGTGTTGTTAAAGCCAAATCACATGACAACCACTGAATCTAGTTTAGCCTGAGATGGCTCCAGCTTGGCTTCCTGGCATGGCACTTTCTTCCTGAATAATGTTTTCCTTAAAAGAGAGCCCACACCCAGAAAGCCTGAGCCATCTGAGGAAGCCTTGATGCAGCCTTTGGGAGCTCTTCCTTGTGGCTTCCGTCATTCAGGTATAAGCTGGAAGTGACACCATGGACAAGCATAATCAATTCATATTGGAGTTAGGCCTTGTGGAAAGTAGTTCTGAAAACGGGACTTCGTTTTCAAGAGATGAGGATTGCCTAAGGGCCCAAGACGTTCTAACATTATTATTTATTTACTAACTATCCCCCTTCGTCTTCCATTCTGACAAGAACATATGTAGTAATACAGTGACATTCCTCATCTTTACTCCTCTGGTAATCCACCTGCAGTTGGCGTTTCATGATGTTCATTCCAATTGAATTTTTTTTATGTGTTGTTGGTTTTTTTCAAATTACGTCTTGCCTATTTTGACAAATGCAAGCAAAGTGAATTACAGCGCAAAATATTCCATTGTTTAAAATGATCTCCTGTATGGTTTATTTTGAAAAAATGAACAACAAAAATTATGAAGGATCTGCATGAAAAGAACAAAGCCAAGAGAACACTCTAGCCTTCTTAAACGGTTGTTTTGATCCAATACCTAAAACAATCAAGTGTTGGTGTCCCACAAACCTCATTCAGAATAGCATTGTAGGAGGAGGTAAGGTCTGCCAAAAGAGCCTTTCTCCTGCTGGCTGCCTTTTTCAACAGTGGAATCTGGAACGAGGCCTCAAATGGAGAGCAGGGCATGTTGGAGGAACGTCAAAAGCAGTGCTTGAGGTAAAAAGCAGCGCTTGTGGATAATTTAGGACTTATTACCGTTTATCAAACATTACTGTTGCATGGATCTTATGTTAGGAATATTTAGTACATTAAGGAATCATTAGGAGCATTTCTGTTACGTTCTAAGATCCTATTTTCTTATTAGAAACAAAATCTGACAGCACTGGACACTTTTGTAGCCATGCTGAAGTTGTCTGTAACAATAATACCGTGACCTTTGACCTGCAGAGCTGGAAGGGACCCTATGGATCATTGCATTAAGCCTTTCTCAAAGAGACACAGTAAGAAATCGAACTTCCAACCGTTGGATCTATAACCAGAGACCTAAGCCAACGAATTATCAAACAGTCTAACATGGTTGGTCTTTTGATTTTCCTGTTACTGTTTTGATTTTGACTCCTCACCCAGTATACAATGGGAGATGATACAAAAACTAGAACCATGAGAATCAGAGATCAATGGCCAACTATGGCCTGTATGAAGATGAATACTTGTCAATGCACCATATGGATGAATAATTAGGACGTAACAATAATCAGGTCACAACATTAAAGTGAGTGACAGATCAGATTTATTGATTTAAATATGTTGAAAATCGCCCTTAGTTTTTAGTCCACCAAAAAGATGTCCATTAAAAACTGTTATTTTGCACATAAGTACATAGCAGCAGATGGCAACCACCTCACATGGAAGTGAATGTTTGAAGATTATATCTGAAAAATAAGTGATAATTAGAATGACGTTGTTATATTGATGAGAGAAAAATAAGATGCAATGTGATACTGTACTTTGAGTGATCCTTCTGGGCCCACCTCATTTACGTGACTTTTTAGAGACAATTCTTCTGATAGAAAATAAATATTTTAAAAGAATGGGCAATTCATTTTTAGAGATCTAAACAATACATTTTTAGGGGCCGACACTTGGTGTGTTCTGTTGAGCAATTCTGACCTTCCTGTGGTTTGTTGGCTTATTTCTCAAGAAACTGAATGATTAATGCAAATGAAGGTAAAAAAGATTTCTGAAATCTAGATTATTGGGTCCCTTTCTCAACCTGATAAGAAAGGTGAAATTAGTATTTGTTTAGGGTCTTTTTAAAAATGAAACCCCAAAGAATTGGGCCCTTAAGTTCAAACAGGTATACATCCTATTTGTTATGTAAATAATAGGCTTGACTCAGTCTTTGTTAGCTTTTTCCTTCAAAGGAACATTGGAAATTTATCCTAAATGTTCCGACTGAGGTGAACATTTAAGTTAATAAAACAGAAGAGAACTGGGAAATGTCTCTGTGTTTATTTGGCACATACCTGTGCAATAGATTAGGACACTAGTAGAACTTTAAACGAAGTCTGTGTATCAAATTTGTTTACATTTTTACGTTGCACCAAGGATGGCTCTAAGAACTTAGACTACTTGGCGTAGAGCGGGGGTCTGCAACCTGCGGCTCCGGAGCCGCATGCGGCTCTTTGGAACATTTGCCGCGGCTCCGGGAGGGTTCAGAAATTTCAATACAAAGGCGCCAAATCTCGCGCGGACAGCCCGTCCCACAAGGCGGCGCGAAGCCAAGCACGGCCACACTCTCGCGCTGTACCTTCCTGCACGCTCCCTCTTCTTCAGAGCAAGAGAGCAAGGGAGGCGTGGTGGAAAGTGCCCCCCGAACGGCAGCCTTTTTTCTTTGTTTTTTTAACTTCAAGAAAACCTCCCAGATCTGGATTGTTGCCTCCCCCCCGCCGAGAAAAAAAGAAGGAGGAGAAAACCCTCCTTCCTTCCTTCCCCCCTTCCCCTTCCTTTCTTGCTTGGGTGTTTGCTGGGAGGGGGAAGAAGCGATGTGTGTGTGTGTGTGTGTGTGTGCTGTGTGTGTGTGCAACGTGGAGGAAGAGAAAACCCTCCTTCCTTCAACCTAGATCCGAGTACACATTTGCTCTCCAGGTGCTCTTGCCATCAACTCCCATCAGCCCCACCCAGTATGGCCAGTGGTCAAGTCTTGTGGGAACAGTAGTCCAAAACACCGCCAGTGGTCAAGTCTTGTGGGAACAGTAGTCCAAAACACCTGGAGGGTCATATGTCTACATCTGGTCTACAATGATCTGCTACTTTCTCTGTAGGAGACATGTGGATTCGTCTAGTCAATTTAACTGGCGAGCACATCATCTATAAATTATAATTAGTAAAAATGTAACCATTGTCCATGGTGATTTTGTTTCATAAGTGAAGTAAATCATAACAGAAAAATATGATCAAAAGCACCCCTTAACAAGATTTCTATTTACTATGGATAGAAGTCTTGAAATAAGAACCTCCATGCAAAGACCCTTTAAGGATTAAACAGAAGGTGAAATTCTCTTGGCCGCAGTCTCCTGTGAGAGAGAAAAATGTAGTCTTAGGTGAAATATCAGCAACTCTGAAGGCTGAAGGATATTTCTTACAGCCTGATGTGGCAATCTTTCATGGTGATATGGTGATAGGCTGATCCAGCCTAATCTATTAATCTTCAGTCTTGAATCTCAGTTGTTTTTAAGTCTCATAGAGATAATTTAGGCAATCCTATAGATTAATTTTCTCCCACAGGTGGTATCGTGCTCAGGCCTTTTAAACAAAAGGTCATGATTTCCTTTATTGAGTCAAAAGCCCAAATTACATACCACCTTAGATCTTCTTTCCCCTTTGAAATATGTTACAAAATTGACTTAACAGTAACTTGATTTAGTGGGAAATGTTGCTGCAACTGACATTATTTTAAGAGGACAAGATGAGTGAATATATCTACCATTTTTATTTTACCAAGGCATTACCAATGCAAATTACCTCATGAATACATACGATTCAGAAGACATAAGCGTACAATCCAACTTGCACTCTAGAATCAGGGGTTGTATATTTGTATAAGCAATATGAGGTGCAAGATTAGACTTCTTTATTACTTTGACAAGGTAATGTTCTCTAAAATTGTTAGACTGAAAATTGAGGGTCATCTTATACGCAGAAGTAAGCTGAGGAGAAAACCTGTAATTTTGGGTTGGAAAAGTAGGGGCGTCTTATACATGGGTGCATCTTATAGACTGGAAAATATGGTACTACGCCTACCAAGGGAAGTGGTCTTCAACGAGTTCTAAATAAAGTTGCACTTCCTCTAAGTATCCAGCTCACAGCTTTGATCCAGAGTTTCCAAAAGATGCTTAGGTCGTCTCCATGAGAGGCAGAATTCTCTACATACAAGGCAATGGACAGATGCTTCCTGAATAGGACAGATGAACAGCTGATAAGATAAAAAGGGACAATTTTTCTGTAATGCACAAGACAAAAGATGTTGCTTATACAGTATTGTACTTGCTATCCCCTTTATTGGTCTCCTTGATCACTGCAGATGGCAACTGCAGCAATGAAATTAAAAGACGCCTGCTTCTTGGGAGGAAAGCAATGGCAAACCTAGGTAGCATCCTAAAGAGCAGAGACATCACTTTGCCAACTAAGGTCTGGATAGTCAAAGCTATGGCTTTTCCAGTAGTGATCTATGGAGGTGAGAGCTGGGCTATAAAGTAGGCTGATCGCCACAGAATTGATGCTTTTGAGCTGTGGTGCTGGAGGAGGGTCTTGAGAGTCCCCTGGACTGCAAGGGGATCAAACCTATCCATCCTGATAGAAATCAACCCCAAATGTTCACTGGAAGGACAGATTTTGAAGCTGAGGCTCCAGTACTTTGGCCACCTCATGAGGAGAGAGGAGTCCTTGGAAAAGTCCCTGATGTTGGGAAAGATTAAAGGCAAAAGGAAAAGAGGACGGCAGAGAATGAGATGGTTGGACGGTGTTATCGATGCAACCAATATGGATTTGACCAAACTCCGGGAGGCAGTGGAAGATGGAAGGTCTGGCGAGCTCTGGTCCATGGGGTCACGAAGAGTTGGACATGACTGAACGACTGAACAACAACAACAAAAATCCCCTCAGCAAGATGTTATTTTTGTATATCCAGATGGTTTAATAAAGGAATGGATGCAAACAGTGGCTGTGTGATGTTAAAAAGGTGCTTTGTGTTCATTCATATTTTAAGGTTTCTATTGTTCATAAGTGCACCATCTTCTATAGCACAACAGTGCAGAACATTTTCAGATGCCTGATGGACTGCTATGAAATTTTACTTTTTAAAGTCCTTCATCTGCTAGAGATTGCAGTATATACTTTGCCTTGAGCTGAAGAGCAATGAACTCCATTTGTTAAATAAAAAGCTGATTACTAACATGCAAGAGGAAGATAAATAGTCAGCTCAAATATTTGCACAATGCTTTGCACTTAGGTGAGGACAGAGTCTGAAGAAAATGAAATAGCTTGTAAGTAATTTTTGGTGCAATAGGACCCAACAGTTAAAAGCTCTTAGTTACATATCCTGTTGTAAAACACCTTATATTAAACCAAATGTTGCTTTGATTAGCCGTCAAAATGTGTGTGAAAGGAATTGTTCAAAAAGAAGCCAGTAATTTGTCTGCAACACAACAAAATAGTTATCATGCCTCCCCAGGAGGTCCACTGATTAATGTGAAGGTTGGTCAGAATCAGAATCAGAATACTTTTATTGGCCAAGTGTGGTTGGACACACCCAGAATTTGTTTTGGTAAAATATGCTCTCGATATAAAAGGAAATATAAGAATCAGATAGTCAACAATAAAAACACAGTACAACAATACAATATAACCTATTATTTAAAAGGAAGAAGAGAAGAAAAAATTAATTATTCAACAGTTTGATAGCAGTTGGAAAGAAACTATCTTTATATCTAGTTGTCCTAGTATGCAATGCCCTAAACCGTTGCCCTGAGGGTAACCATTGAAACAGGTTATGTCCAGGATGTGTCTGGAACAAAGTGTTAGTTCTTGTTTGCTCTTTTCAGTCATAACCGAAGCTGTCCTCTCACCATGCTTCGTTTCTGCTCCTAATCTCAGTGGCTGCATTAAAGCCCTGCTTCCCTGTCTAAATATTCCTCAAACTATTTCATCCCCATGCAGCATGGGGGAGCCCCTTCTCCAAAGAACCGGGGATGTAAATCTAGGAACGTGTTTGATCTGCACAAGGGACAGTGATTAGGCACATGCGCTTTTTAAATTTCCAAATTTAAAAGGGTGTTTCTGTTTATATGCGTCCCTCATTTATATGGAGCCTCGTGGTGCAGTGGTTAAATGCCGGTACTGCAGCTAAAACTGTGCTCACAACCTGGGGTTCAATCCCAGTTAGTCAGCTCATGGGTGACTCAGCTGTCCATCCTTCCAAGGTTGGTAAAATGAGTACCCAGCTTGCTGGGGGGGGGGTGTAGCCTGCATATTGTAATCAAAACTGCAAACCACCCAGAGACTACTTGAAGTGGTATGGGGCGGCATATAAGCAGAACACTTTGCTTTGCTCTTTAGTCCACCAAGTAAGGCTGCCTAGATGCCCTAAGCACATCCGATCTGGCTTGACTTCGGAAGCTAAGCAGGGTCGGCCCTGGTTAGTACTTGGATGGGAGACCACCAGGGAATACCAGGTGCTGTAGGCACCTGGAGTAGGAACTGGCAAGCCACTCCAGTACTCTTTCCAAGAAAACTCCATGGACATGGAGTCACGTAGAGTCGGTCACGACTGTAACGACACAACACACACACACACACACCACCACCAAGTAAGCAAAATACCCAAGTAGGCTGCATGGTTCCTACTAGCCCAATTCATGAATTATTAATGGTAATATCCAAGTGTGAACAAAAGGAAAGGCAGTAGTTTGGGTAGTCGTTTTTTTTTTTTAAGGTGCCCTTTACAGAAGACAAATAGATCCCACAGAAGAATCTTTTATGTGAGAACCAGACCATTCCAAATTCTCCTGTCTGGACAGGCCCTTAGACAAACCCAGCAAGTAATAAATTATTTAAACGCTTTATAGTATATTAGTAATATATTTATAAGTGTTGTGTAGCCCAAACAGCTGCACAAGAACATACCTTTAAGATCCAGTAGTAGGTGCAATAGTGAATATAGTCTTTCTGCATCCTGAACTCTTTATCATGCAGGTATAGTCTCCTAACTCCTTTAAAGCCAACCAAAGGAATAACTTCCATAAATTTTAGGAGGATTGGGTATACCTCCAAGTCAGCAATTCTGGAACTCATTACAACTTCCATTAACTTAAATGAATTTAAGTAGTTTTGTAAGCAGTTAATCACTCCAGTATTCCTGCCAAGAAAACTCCATAGACATGGAGTCACGAAGAGTCGGTCACGACTGTAACGACACAACACACAACAAGCAGTTAATACACACAGGAATGTAAGTGGTTTGTATACATTAAACAGTTTGTGAAGTCCCACCAGAAAATGCTAGAATAGGTCTTCATCACTATCTCTAGAAGTAATTGGAGACTGCCATCTGGTGTCATGTTTTCTTGAGTTCTTTAATGCTTTCGTACCTGCTGAAAACCAACCAGCAGCTTCTCTGATCTCAAGCTGCAAAATTCAGTAATACATTTTCAATTTTGAGGAATCAATGAAAACCCAATAAGATGCTGGCTAGGTTTGCCATTTGCTTTTCTCCCAAGAAGCAGGCGTCTTTTAATTTCATTGCTGCAGTCACCATTTGCAGTGATCAAGTTGCCCAACGAAATAAAACCAAAATAGATTTTCTCTGTGATTAATGTGCATGCTAATTTGGCTGACAGGCAGTATTCATTCAACTACATTCTACTAGCTATTCCACCTGACATTTATTGCAATTTAAATTCTTGCCTTTAAGTAACAGCATCATGCACCAATGTAGCCTCTCCTTGTCCATCTCAGCCATCTCCTCCTCTCCTCTCCAAACTGCTCACCTTCTCAATAGCTTTGCCACACAGCACTGTATGGTGAACTGCAAATAGCACTGCTTGTGGACAATCTCTGCTCTTGTCATTTGTTGTTGTTCAGTCATTCAGTCGTGTCTGACTCTTCATGACCCCATGGACCAGAGCACCCCAGGCCCTCCTGTCTTCCACTGCCTCCCGGAGTTTGGTCAAATCCATGTTGGTTGCATTGATTACACTGTCCAACCATCTCATTCTCTGCCGTCCTCTTTTCCTTTTGCCTTCAGTCTTTCCAACATGAGGGACTTTTCCAATGAGTCCTCTCTTCTCATGAGGTGGCCAAAGTACTGGAGCCTCAGCTTCAAAATCTGTCCTTCCAGTGAACATTCAGGGTTGATTTCTATCAGGATGGATAGGTTTAATCTCCTTGCAGTTAAGGGGACTCTCAAGAGTCTCCTCCAGCACCACAGCTCAAAAGCATTAATTCTGTGGCAATCAGCCTTCTTTATGTTCCAGCTCTCACTTCCGTACATCACTACTGGAAAAACCATAGCTTTGACTATCCGGACTTTTGTTGGCAAAGTGATGTCTCTGCTTTTTAAGATGCTGCCTAGGTTTGCCATTGCTTTTCTCCCAAGAAGCAGGCATCTTTTAATTTCGTTGTTGCAATCACTATCGGCAGTGATCAAGGAGCCCAAGAAAATGAACTCTGACATTGCCTCTATTTCTTCCCTTTCTGTTTGTCAGGAGTGATGGGACCAGTGGCCAGGATCTTAGTTTTTTTTTTATGTTGAGCTTCATCTCATTTTTTCACTCTCCTCTTTCACCCTCATTAAGAGGCTCTTTAATTCATCTTCACTTTCTCCAATCAGCGTAGTATCATCTGCATATCTGAGGCTGTTGATATTTCTTCCGGCAATCTTAATTCCGGCTTGTGATTCATCCAGACCTGCCTTTCGCATGATGTACTCTGCATATAACTTAAATAGGCAAGGTGACAGTATACAGCCTTGTCGGACTCCTTTCCCAATTTTGAACCAGTAAGTTGTTCCATATCCAGTTCTGATTTTTGCTGTTTGTCCCACATATTGATTTATTAGGAGACAGATAAGGTGGTCAGGTACTCCCATTCCTTTAAGAACTTGGCAGAGTTTGTTGTGGTCCACACAGTTTTGGCATAGTCAGTGAAGCAGAAGTAGATGTTTTTCTGGAACTCTCTAGTTTTCTCCATAATCCAACACATGCTGGCAATTTGATCTCTAGTTCATCTGCACCTTCAAAATCCAGCTGGCACTTCTGGGAGTTCTCTGTTCACATACCGCTGAAGCCTCCTTTGTAGATTTTTTTTTGAGCATAACCTTGCTAGCATGTGAAATGAGTTCAATTATATGATACTTGGAGCATTCTTTGGTGTTTCCTTTCTTTGGGATTGGGATGTAGACTGATCTTTTCCAGTCCTCTGGCCGCTGCTGAGTTTTCCAAGTTTGCTGGCATATTGCATGTAGCACCTTTACAGCATCCTCTTATATGATTTTAATAGTTCAATGCCATCACCTCCACTGGCCTTGTTGTTTGCAATTGTTTCTAAGGCCCACTTGACTTCACTTTCCAGGATGTCTGGCTCCAGGTCAGCAACTACACTATCTTGGTTATCAGGGACATCTGGATCTTTCTGGAATAATTCCTCTGTGTATTCTTGCCATCTCTTCTTGATGTCTTCTGCTTCTGTTAAGTCCCTATCATTTTTGTCCTTTACCATATCCATCTTTGAACAAAATGCCCCTTTAAGATCTCCAATTTTCTTGAACAGATCTCTGGTTTTCTCCTTTCTGTTGTTTTATTCTATTTCTTTGCTCTTTTCTTACTTGAGGTCTTATTTTCAGAATTTGACTAGCATTCACAGACAGAACAACAGAGCCGCCTAGTGGTCAAGAGGACTAGAGGAACTTCAAGCTAACAGCAAAAACTGAGATTATATACCAGTGATGGCGAAACTTTTAGAGACTGACTGCCCAAACTGCAATTCAAAACCCAGTAATTATTTTGTAAAGTGCCAATACTTTGGGTAGTGGGTGGCATATAAGTTAAGTAAGTAAGTAAGTAAGTAAGTAAGTAAGTAAGTAAGTAAGTAAGTAAGTAAGTAAGTAAGTAAGTAAATAAATAAATAAATACGGTAATTTAACCTGTATACAGGTAGCTATGAAGGGGAGATGTCAGGTGCCCACAGAAAGGGCTCTGACTGCCACCTTTGGCACCCGTGCCATAGGTTCGCCATCACTGTTATATACAGTGGTACCTTGTATAAAGGAATTAATTCATTCCAAATGAATTTATGTTAAGCAAATTTTCCTTTATACAAATTCCCATACTTAGGAATGCATTGAAAATGCAGTAAACCCATTTTTATGTTGTATGGATTCTCCCAATAGGCAATTATGTTAAGCAAGTTTCCCCTATCTCCGGAATTTTTATGTTGTACAGATTTTATGTTATACAAGCTGTTTGTTATACAAGGGTCCACTGTAATACCATTAACCTATAAACTGTATATATGAGAAGCTTTTAAATTCTCTAGAATTCCCCATCAGGTTAAGATGGATAAGGTAATTGGTTCAAAAACTGGGGCAGATTCATTCATTCATTTATTATTTACATTTAAATGTTGCCCATCTCACTAGTAAGCCACTACTCTGAGGAGTTCAGAGTGAAATAAACAGCCCTTCCCACCACACATCCATTGAAAATAGCAACTGTGACGGCAGACACTAAGAACAGTTTATACAAATAAAATATAAAAATCATTAAAATCATTAAATCATACATCATCAGGTCTCTTGCAGGGAGAGGATGAAGGCCTCTTTAAAGAACAGGTTTTACAAGCTTCTTAAAGGTAATGAGGGAAGCAGCATAGCATACATCTACAGGCCACATATTCAAGAAGGCCCAGTCCCTAGTTTTTGTGTTTGAGGTACCCTGTGAGGAGCATGCAGCAAGGGGATAAAATCTTGAGGAGGAGAGAGTCTCAAACCATCCAAGACTTTGTAAGTCAATGTTAACACTTTGCATTGGGCATGGACTCAGACAGGGAGCCAATGGAGGCATGCCAGGATCTGAGAAATATGATCATATTCCAATGCTCCTGAAACCAGCCTCGCTGCTGTATTTTGCCCCTCCGCAGGTACTCTGTTGCCTTCAAAGGTAGCCCCATGTACAGAGCATTGCTGTGTAGTCGATCCTTGAGATAATGTATGAACAAGTACAGTCAAACATTTCATGTTCAAAAAGGGCTGCACCTGAGCTATTTGCTGATGTTGAAAAAAAAAAAGCAGACCTGGCTATGGCAGAAATGTGCTACTCCATACAGAGTACACTCAAGTTAAATAGCGGCATCTTCGGTTGGGTTCATAAGCTGCTGTGAAACGCCCCAGCCTGAATCCCCATAGAACCACTGCTACTCAGAAGTGGCACAACCCATTAGGAAGCAGACGGAACAAAACCAGAAGCTACTTTAGAAAAACCTCAACATGTCAAAAGTAAACTGAAAAGCTCTAGCTCGACACAACTGGACCCATTTTGCACTTCTACAGGCCATGAGCCTACGGTCTGTCTGATGTTTGTCAATGATACATTACTTTTATATAGAGTCTGATAAAGTCATTTCATTTGGTCATTTTATTTTGGGGGTATGGCTACTGATGACTACCAGCCATTAATCTGGGAAGGGCCTTTATGTGATGGGAAATGCTAGCCAGCCAGGACCAAAAAGAGACATTGGGATTTCCCCAGGGGGGGTCAAGGCTGCTCTTCCCTCAGCTCTCCACCCAAGTTGGAAAAGACTGCTCTTTCCTCTTCTACAATTAAGGAAACTCTGAAAGTTGAGTCATGGCAACTGGACTTCTTTGAGAGATTGAGACGTTTCGCGGCTCATCCAAACAGCTTCCTCAGCCTGAGGAAAGCTGGTTGCGTCTCCTCCATGCTATATAGAGTTCACTTTGTCCTCTTATCACCCTGGTCTGAAACGGGCTCATAAGATGAACAATGGCCCGAACAGGCTCGTTAGAAATAATTAAGGGAACTATATGAGCAACCGTCTGGAGGCACTTATCTTGGCCTCCACCCGAAAAAGGCCTGGCGAAGGCTTCCAGGGAGGAGGAGGAGGAGGAGGAGGAGGAGGCTGGCAGGGCCTCCTCCTCCTTCTTTTTCAGCGCAACTTCCTTTCGGGCGAACCCGCCCAGGCCGCTCCATCTGAGGGGAGCACCATGACGGGCGCCTCGGTGCTGCTGCTGCGGCTCCGGGCTGGGGCTGCTGCGGCCGCCGCCGCCCCTGGGCTCTTGGGGGCCAGAAGCAGCCGCTGCTGCGGTTGTTGCCGCCGCCGGTGGAGCAGCGAGCCGTGCGCCCCGCAGCCGAGTCCGGTGCGGATCGGCTGCGCCTCGGGCTTCTGGGGAGACACGGCGGCCTCAGGTAGTAGTAGCGAGGGGGAGCGCCGCGAGTGGAGGAGGAAGGGGGTTGGAGCCGGCGGGCTCGCAGCTCCTCCTCCTCCTCCTGGCTGGCTGGCGGGCTGCGGAGAGACCCCTCCGGCGAAAGCCTTTTGAGAAAAGGCGGAGGAGAGAGAGAGAGAGAGGCGCCGCCCCCTGCCTCAGGAAAGCCCCGGGGTTACCCTTGGCCTGGTCGGCCGCTCCCTGCCGGGAAGCGCCACCCAACACGGCCGGGCTTGCTGCTTAAGTCCAGCCGCGCTGAGGGAGACGCCTTCGCCGAAGTCCTCGGCACGCTCCCTTTCCCTCCCCTCACGCTCGAACCCAGAACCCGAGTCGGCGCCAGCCTTCCCCACCGAGAGTGGTTGTTGTTGTGGGGGGGGGGACGACAGAGGAGAATCCCCTGGTTGTGTGTACAGAGAGAGAGACCGCTCTGTCCAGGCTGGAAGGAAAACGCAATGCAAACGTCATGTCGTGCTGCAGTTGCTCACTCAGGATTTAAAACAGGCTTGCTTTCCTAATTCCTCAGAAAGGAGCAATCTGTCACAAGTGTGGGTGGGTAGTTGTTTTACGCACAGGCGGAGCACCCGTTGGCATCCCTGTTCAAAAGGGAGCCGCGCAACACTGGCTCTTTGGCTTTAAAACGACATCCGAAAACACACTTCCTTCCCGGAGGAACAAGCCTTGTCTCCGGCGAGGTTCCCCCCTCTGAATAACAACATGCTGGTGAAATGAAGAGAATAAGACGCCAGATGGCTCTGACTTTTGTTATTTATTTGGTGCTCAGTCCACCACAGATTTCACGCGGTGGAATCAAAGTTTGGTACACGCGGTGGAATCAAAGTTTGGTACACAGCCAGACTCAGTGAGTGGGATTTAAAAGAAAGAGTGTGTAGGATAAAATTGCAGCCTTCCGACTGTCCAGCATCCACACCACCTAGCATTTGTGTATTCCTAGTTAAAGGGATAGTTTAGGATAAGGGCAAATATTCCAAACCTGTACTTCTAAATTTGGGAAAACTTCTCTGACCCTGGTGATACCTTGGAGTAGCTGTGAAAAGAGGTAGCATTTCAGAGAACAGGGAAGACTTAGGGATTCCCTATTGCAGTGTTGGCGAACCTATGGCACAGGTGCCAAAGGTAGCACTCGGAGCCCTTTCTGTGGGCACCCGACATTGCTCTTCACAGCCACCTGTATTCAGGTTAAATTGCTGTATTGGCACTTCGCAAAAAAAAGTGGGTTCTGAATTGCAGTTTGGGCACTTAGACTGTAAAACGTTTGCCATCACTCTCCTGTTCTCTGAAATGCTGTAGTGTGTAGAGTGGCAGACTAGGACTCTGGAGAAAAGATTTTGAATCCCACTTGCTCGTGGAAATACTAATGGGTGAGTGGAACTGGTAAAAGCACTCCTTAAATACAGTGGATCCTCGTATAACAAACGGTTTGTATAACATAAATTCTGTACAGCATAAAAAATTCCAGAGATAGGGGAAATTTGCTCAACAGAATCGCCTATGGGTGAATCCGTACAACATAAAAATGGTCACTATTAGGGATTACTCTGTTTTCAATGCATTCCTATGGGAAATTTGTATAAAGGAAAATTTGCTTAAAATAATTTCATTTGGAACGAATTAATTGCTTTATACAAGGTACCACTGTATCTCACCTTGAAAGCCCTATTAGGGTTTCTGTAAGTTGGTTCCAACTTTTATGGCACTGAAGGCACAGACACACACAAATAGAAATACAGTGGATAGAATTTGGAGAGCTAAGCCTTTTCTGAGAATAGGCAAAGGTAAAGGACCCCCCTCCCCCCGGACATGCATGCTAGTTGTGTGCGACTCTAGGGGCAGTGCTCATCTCCGTTTTCAAGTCAAAGAGCCAGTGTTGTGCAAGTCCATGGCCATGTGGCCAGCATGGCTGCAAGGAGACACTGTTTTACCTTCCTGCTTTTCACGGTGGCACCTATTTACATTTCCATGCTTTTGAACTGCTAGGTTCTATTTAGAAACTCTGAATCTTTCCCATTTGATTTTATAATTTAATCATGGAGTATATATAGACCAAATGCCTTTTAATTAGTACAGTAAATTAGAGCAGAGTAAGTCCATTGAATAAATGGGAATTTTGTGTGATAACTCCACTGTAAATTCCTTTGATTCAAAAGGGCTTATGTTAACTGACTTGCTATGATAAACAGTTCCAGAGGACTTGACTCACCAAATCCCCACTGATTCAGTTGGTCTACTTTGGAGTGGTTTACTGTGCTAAGCAATGGGATTTTGGCCATAATCATTGGCCTTCTGTCATACTTTTATTACTGTTCTCTTTAATGCAAGGATAGCAAATCTGAAGGCCTTAAATGCTGTTGAACTCCAGTGTCTGTCAGTCCCAGACAGCACATTTGATTGAGTAGCAATCCAGCATTAGCCCACCTATGCTTTTATAAGGCTTAAATCTCTGAACAATCTGTGCTGAGGGTAAGTTCCAGTTATCAACAGAATTGTGTTATTAACAGTTGGTTGTTTTCCTACAAACCTGTATTCTACAATAGCTTTGCAATAAATGTTTTTACATCGCGTTGTGGCTTTTCGTAATTTCCATTCATTATCTTGCTTTAGTTCCTCAACTGCTCTATGGAGGCAAGCTGGATTTCCTGGTTTTTGATTACCTTTCTGAAATTACAATGTCTTTACTAGCTACAGCCAAAGACAGAGATCCCGTAAGTAAAGTTCTGTTTTTCCCCTTCTAAAAGCCACAGTCTCAACTACAGAAACATGAAGTCAGCAAAGTTGGAAAACATATGTAATTAGCGTGTGTGTTTGTGTGTGTCTGTAATTAACAAACACACACACCAACAGGCTTATGGATTGTTTTTTTGAATCCTTAGGGATTCCTTTCATTTTTGAAATTCTGTTGGGGCCGTCGGATAACTAGAAGTCTTCCATTTCAAAAATTGCTGCCATCCAAAGGGTTTTATGTGTAGCAGTACCATAATTTTCAGAAGTACAAACTGCAAAATATAACACAATATAATCATGTTGCTTAGTATAATAAGCCACAACTACCTGCCAACTGCCCTTAGCTCATTCTTTGTCTCCTTTTTATTCTCCTCTTTTTAGGGCACCTCCTTGGTGGGCTTCCACTCCATTTCCTTATTTCTGTGCCCCTTTTGGTCTTCCCAGTTTTTTGGGTCCAGAGAGTTCATTCTGGAGCAATACCCAGGAGAAGGGACTCACTCTGTACCTACCGCATATCCTTGGCAGGGACCCATGGAGGGCCTATGGGATATGGAGGAAGACCCTTCATGAGTTCCCAGGCTTACCAGTTCATAGAGGGGAAATGAGTTAATTGTGGGAAATATGCATTTTCCTTAATGACTGGTTTCACTTAATGAACTTCAGTCTGGAGTATTAGAATTTATTAGAATTTACATGATTTAATTAAAATGTTTAATCACACCAAGACCAGTGCACTTTATTGCACTTAGTTCTCTTGTCTTTATTTTATCCAAAAAAGGAGCTGTTTGTAGCAACTAACAAAATGCAAAAACGTATCAAGACATTTGTAAATAAAAAAAAATTAAAACAGTTTGAAGCAGCAGGACAGCAAAAATCTGTACAGTACTCCCCCATTTATCGCGGTGCCTAGCCCACCTGCGATAAAGGAAAATCCATGAAATGCAGACACCTCAGCAAACTGACCTTGGGCTGCTGCTGCTGGCCTGCACTTCCAAAGAAAGGCTTTTAACCCCCTCCTGACACCTCAGTAAACAGATCTAGGGCTGGTCCTGCTGGTGCGTGCTGCCAGGAGTAGCCCAAGGTCCGTGTGCCGAACTATCAGGAGGGGGTTAAAAGCCTTTCTTTGGAAGTGCAGGCCCTGCCAGGAGCAGCCCAAAGTCAGCCCAAGATCAGTTTGTTGAGGTGTCAGGAGAGGGTTAAAATTCTTTGGAAGCCTGCTTCTCTCAAAAAAAAAAAATCTGTGATCCTACTGTATCAGTAAATAAACAGCTACTGAAAGCATCTACTTTCATGCAGAGAAAAACTTTCAGTTGCTGATGGAAACTAGAGGGGCGAAAAGGTGACCTACTTCTTAAAGCATGAAGTGACATAGTGATACCTTGCGTTCAATATGTAGGTAATTCCTCCCCCCACCCCACCCCACCCCCAAGTAATGCTGTTTTGGAAGAGAAGTGAAAACTTAGTAGCAATTAATTGACCTTTTTAAAGACATTTCTAAAGCAAGAATGTTTTTTTTTCCTAACAAATTATTTAATGTGTGTTATTTTCAGGATTTGGGATATATTCCTGATTTTGTATTAACTGCAGTGGCTCCTTATATAAAGGATATACAGAGGAAAGGTAGGTTATTATAATATTAAATGATTTTGGTAGGAGGGTCAGAAATCACAGTTCCCATCTGTTACCTTCTATTTCAAACTGCTGTTTTACTTATAAATGTACATACTGTATGTAGCTCAGTAAGTATCTGGCTGCAGTGAGAGTTCAATTCCCCACCGTGTCTATTGGAAGGAGGACCAGCCTATGTAACTGTAGGCAAGCGAAACAGTCCCAGGGCATCGCCAACAGAAGGGAACAGTAAACCACTTCTGAGTATTCTCCACCTAGAAAACTCTGGCAACAGTTGCCATAAATCAGAATTGTCTTGACAGCACAATTTGTAATTTGGAAGAGAATATGACTTAATGCAGGTGATTTGCTTTGATTTATAGGGATATCATAGAATGTAGCATTGGAAGCCATGAATGAGTATTTGGGGCCAAAATGGTCCTCTCGTACTCCTCCTTTCGTTCCATTGGACAACAGGTTATATTAGCTAGAGATGCTTACTGTATTTTAAAGCTAATGTTTCCAGTTAAATGGAAACCAGGGAATTCTAGGTAGATGCCAATTAGCAAGCCAGGAAAACAAATCAGAATATGTTAGATGAAGGTCATTCAGCTTTGTCTCCCATTAGCATCCAGTCATCCTCCTTTGTGACTGACCCAGTTTCTACGAATCATCCACTTCATAAGAATGTTTTGTATAATAAACAAACACTTTAAGGCTTTACTTTCTTAGATGTTTAAAAATGTGTTTTCATTTGATCAGAGTCACATATTAAAGTACTTCACAATAGCTTAGTACTGTAGCTAGCTATAAATAGAACAACTTGAGTAAATATAGTCAAGAGAGAAACCTGTATGTTGTTTGTGTATATGCTTGTGCTAGCATAATGCACACAATGTATGCATTCTTCACAGTGCTGAACTTACTGTCCTCAGGTATCCGTATCGTCAGCAATGCTGGTGGGATGAATCCACATGCGTGTGCCACTGCTCTTCAACAAGTGGTACAGAAGGCTGGTGTTGATTTGAAGATAGCTGTTGTTACTGGCGATGATTTGATGGGAGAGGTATTTCAATTTTGGGGCAGGGCGAGGCAGTGGGCAGGGCAGGGAGTAATATTGTTTCATTAAAGTTTGTTAACTTTGATACAATTAAAAGAGGTAGATCATAGAACCCTAGAACCTAATGGTGTTTCCATTAAATTAGGAGTGGGCAATATTGACATGCCGAGGAACTAATGGTGTGTGTGTGTGTGTGTGTGTGTGTGTGTGTTTCAGAAATGAGTGGTAAATGGTTCAGGGTGGCCCTGTAGCTTATTAAAATCTGGATTGAGTACACTTCCTAGGGTAACAGTTCACCTTTCATTGGTCAGAACAAGGACCAGGGAAAAGCCAGGGGTTGAAGAAAGTGGTTTGGTGGGCTGCCTTTTTGCCCACCCTGCTTTCATAGTATATTTGCCACTTTGCACAAGCAGTGCAGTTATTCCTTGTACTGAGTCAGTTTTTTGATTGCTGGTGCTGCTAACTGAATTTCCCCAGCCAGGGAACAAGGTAGACCTATTAATAAAAAGGAGAATTAATGGCTATGAGGTTTATTCAGTCAAGAATGCTTGCAATCTGGAGTTGACACAAAATGGAGACCAGGAGATACCCTTTTGCCGTAACTCATCCCAAGGACCAGCCAAAGTTATTTTACTGCCTGAAGCAGAGTTGCAAATGGTGCCTCCCTCTTCCCCTGGTCATTATATGCAGTATAATATTTTAACATATCTAGATGGCCTAGACTTTCTGCTTTTATATCTTTTTCAAAGTAGGTATATTTTAAAATCTTATATATTTTAAATTCTGATTTTTGATGATGATTTGCTACACTAAGAGCAATGATTCAGCCCATGATAAAACAGTTGGTACTGATAGGATAGTCTGTTATTTGTAGTGAAAATCGAGTGAGAATAACAAGCTTTCCTTCCAGATGCACATGAGCTTTACAGCACAGTGTACATTCGCTGTTATATTTTCGTTTGACATGGCTTTGAAGAATTCTAGCCTTCTGGTGTTTCAGTGATGGTTGACAATCCTACTTTGAAAGAGTTACTTAAACAATAATTCTAATGTCACAACAAATCAGTTGTTGTTGGTGAGGATCTTGAGTGATATAAAGGCATAAAGAGGAGGGAGAAGATAGAAGTCATTCAGTGTGATCCCATACAGTGCAAGGTGTTGCTTCATAAGAACATAAGAAGAACCATGCTGTATCAGGCCAAAGGCCCATCTAGTCCAGCTTCCTGTATCTTACAGTGTCTCCACTGAATGCGTCTGGGAGCGCACAAGACTAGATATCTGTCTCCTGATACCACTCCCCTGCTTCTGGCACTTGAAGTACACTGGTTTTAAGACTGGAGATTACACATCTCCATCATGGTTTGTAACCTGTCATGGACTTTTCCTCCAGGAATCTGGCCAATTCCCTTTTAAAGGCATCCAGGCCAGATGCTATCACCACATCCTGTGGCAGGGAGTTCCACAGACTAACAACATGCTGGGTAAAAAAATATTTCTTTTGTCTGTTCTCACTCTCCTAACCCTCAATTTGAGTGGATGTCCCCTGATTCTTGTATTTTGTGAGAGGGAGAAGAGTGTCCCTCTATCCACTTTGCTCATGCCCTGCTCCTGCAGATTGGGTAGAGTGGAGTCATCCTCTCACATGCTTTTTGCACTGTCCATTTTATTTGGATTCCTGTAGAAAATATCAACCCATTTTTGTTAAAGAAAATGGGCTATTCATATTATGACACATTGACATATATTCTGTCATCGGGAGAGTCAATTATAGTGGAGAATATGGTAGCATTTTTGAACCAGATAGTGAGGTGCTAGACACAACAAATTTGTGGTTTCCGTTAATTGACAGTTTGTTTGTTGTCTTGTATATGTGATTATCTTATATATGCCGATTAAGACCTTGATTGATTGATTTACAGTAGTCTTAAGCTGGTTGCTTATTCCTATTCACAGTTGGTACATTAAACATGGAACGTGATTCTGAAAATGGTCCTATTTAGCATTCTCATAATTTTTATAATTCATAAATATTGTTTGACATATTCCAATATATATATATATCTTGAAAGTGGAGACTTTCAATAAAATAATTAATTTTATACTGCATTCATAAATTACAGTTAAACAACATTAAAAAAGCTCCACCAAAAGGAGAAGATGGGAAGCGCTTTCCAGAAAATATTCACAGCATGAATGCATATCTAGGGTAAGATTTTTAGGAAATGTATTTTGTGAAAAGTTATATGAAGAAATGCTTTTGAAAGCTTTCCATGTAGTTGTCTATATTAGGTTGGATTTCTTGATCGGGCTGAAGGGGTTTAATAAATAAATTCTGGAAGTGTCTGGTAGTTTTTATCTAATAATATACTTGTAGTTGTTAGTGAAGGTGCCAAAGAGCGGTGAATTATCTGCAAAATTATTAGCCAGTATATTGCCAGAGTTGTGAACATGAGAAGAGCTCCCTTTCCACTACCTTTGAAAAATTGGGGGATAGTTAATATTTTACAGGGCAAAAGTTCTTGATAAAAGAACTGGATTTGTATCAAGGAGTCTGCATAGTTGTATAGTCTCTGAGGCAGGGGGTTACAGGTCCACTGTGTTTTGAGACAGTCGTTAAAATAACTTAGCTAGTTCTGGGCCTTTGGGGACCCAGCAAGGACCCAGCAGCCCACGTTTGGTGGCAGCTGCCAGCCGCTGTCCAGAGTAAGTGAGTCCAGTGACTCCTTTCCTTCAGAACAAAACCAGCCCTATAGGGGAAAGCAGTAACTTAGCCCCATAGCTAAGATTTAATGATAAAAACGGCATCACAAATCAAACACAGAACAGTTTGGAAAGAGTTCACTATAGCAGAAAAATAATAAACACATATTGTCTATTCTGCAGGCTGACATGGAAATACATACAACCCATGTTGGTTTTGCACTGGTTCACAATTATACTCCTATCTTCCGCAGCAGCAATGACATCCAACATCCAATCGTAATTCAGTTTTTCTAGAGTCCTGTAGAATATGAACAATCTTATGCATCCCCCTTCAGAAAAAGGTATCTAAAGTGGCTGCCAGTTCAGGGCCTGCTACCAAGCAGTCTATAATGATCTTGGCTCCTCTTCAGTCTGGTAGCACAGGCATTTCTCTGAAAACTGATTTATCAAACCGTTCCAGCTGGTGCCATTTAAGCTGCCATCAGCTATGTAGGCTGCAACCCAGTTGGAGAGGCTTCGGCTCTTTGCAGCTCTTCACAGCACTCACTTTAGAAGACTTTCTGATTTCAGTGTTCAAGGTGGGAAGCAATATATCCTAACTGGGTTAAATTTATTGTAACCACATGATGTAGGGTGGGCATTATGACTGGTAAGGAACTGACTCTGAGAGGTGCTGGCTTGCCCAGGATTATCTTCTGAGTATTCATGTGGGTAACTGAAACTTCAGATTCCCAAGTCTCCTGGGTACTCATGTATCTTCTCCTGCCACTGTATTATGCATATGTGCCATCATGCAACAACTGCATCACTCCCAGAACCAGTCATGTAAGAACAGCCTGTCTTGTGTTGAATTTTGGGTTTTTTAAAGTGAAGGGTTGATTTATGTTGAAAGGTGAATTGAATGACCTCAAGATATTTATTATCTCTCTCTCTCCCCCCCCATTCCCGTTTAGTGCAAGACCAATAAGCAGAGCTCTGGATTTAGGAGCAGATATTGTGGTGACTGGAAGATGTGTTGATAGTAGCCTTGTACTGGGACCACTAATTCATTCTGTAAGTATGAATCTGCTTCTGAGTCTGAAAGTCATCTGTACAAAGGCTTCATGGGTTTCCAGCATTTTTTTCTCACCCTAAATCCTTGAAATATGAATTGATTTAAGTTTTGTTTATTTCGAAAGGACAAAATAGGAGACAAGGGTTGATAAAATGTCAGCGTTGCTTTACTGATTTAACTTCTTTGTCAGGGCCAAGGACACATTGCTGATACTCAGCTTTTGCTTACTTCAGTATGTTTTGAAGGGAAACTGTGTTCCCTCTGAACTTCTGACTTTCCACTTCAGTTATTTGCTTTGTTTGTCATATAGGGCAACAAAAATGCATAGTTCACATCCTTCCAGTGCTCACATATGTACTGTATAAGATTTTATACTCTTCCTTGGCATTTGACAGTGCAAAAGTTAACACAATGTTGCATGTTGTTGGGATAGTCTGTTCTGATAGTATCATTTAATAATTTATAGTGAACTCTAAGTGACATATGGCCACTTAGGGAGTGATAATATAATAAAATCAGCAAAATATCACTAGTTAATTCAGCCTTATTTTTATATGTTGTCTTGAACTTGTGAGTGAGTTCTTTCAGAATGCGTAGGAAACTTAATTTGGGGATTCTGGTGTATTTCTTGTTCTAAAACAACTATATGTGATAAGTATATCCTCATCTTTTAAAACATATACTTACTTTTTAAAAGAAATACAATGTTCATGTTGATGATCTTTTGCCAGCCTGCATTTTGAAAATCTCTGCTGCTTTTTTGATATCTCTTTGATATCTGGGGAATCTGAGAAAAAACAATGTTAGGGCACCAGCAGATGTTAGAGGCAATCTATTTTGTTAACTGCTGTTACTGTTTGATTGCTCAGTAGGAGTTTTTCTTGCTTCATGTTATTTGCAAACTGGCTTGTTTTGTTTTGTGATTGGTCTTCAGGGTTTAAGTACAGGCTTCCTTTTTCATCTGATTTCTCAGACATGATAGATAATGTGTCTGAATCATGTTGCTCCACTATTAATTTGCGAGTTGAGTCATGGCGACTGGACTTCTTTTCTTGTGGTAGCGAAATGTTTTGCTACTATCCAAGTAGCTTGGATAACTACTCATCCAAGTAGAGTGAAGAAGCTACTTGGATGAGTAGCGAAATGTTTCTATCCCACAAAAAATGAAGTCCAGTTGCCAGGACTAAACTCCCAGATAGCATCACCTGGATGACTGAGAATCTCCACAGACATACTTCAGTACAAATATGTTTTCATCTCTAATCACCACTAGCTAGCTATAACGTCTCTTTGTGCCCTTAGGCTTCATGTACAAGATGCAAATAATTTAGTTTGCCACAAGGTGGCACAAAATCTCAATTAGTTTCCAAAGCATTTTTTTTTTGCTGACCTTTCTTTACTTAAATTTGTGTTAAATTTAAAAACATAGTACAGACAAGTATGTGACTGAGCATATTATTTTTATGTTCACAAGATGAAAAGTGAATGCCCTTGGATGTGTGACCTTCAAAGTTCTGAACTGCTGTTACCAATAATGAAACCTGAAGATCTTTAAGCTGTATACGTTTGCCAGTAATTGAGTCAATTTTGAAGCCCACCAATATGGTGTCCTGTTTTATCGATAATTAGAAAATTCCTCTTTTTGCCCATAAAATGCCACAGATGTGGAACATTTCATTAGTCAAATATTTTTCCTATTTACTTTTCAGGGCATGTGTCAGCTCTTTGCAGACACGTCATCCAAGAACAAAGGTCTGCAGGCTCGCTAGTGTACTTTATACACTCATTAGAGCCCCGTTTCTCTCTGCTCCTTTCCTTACCTAAGTAGGGTGAAGTTATGAATGTTAATATGGAGATTATGCATAAATCACTCCCCCAGTGGGCCTGTTATCCTGTGTGCTGGGAAAGGGGCAAAATGGGAGGAAGTGAAATCTCCTGACCTTTGGGGGTTTTCTGCACGAATTGCATTCATAATGAACCGGCTTGTGTTTTCTGTCTTCTAACTGTATTTCATCTAACATTTTCAGTATTCTATTTTTATAGTTTGGCTGGAATAGAGACGAGTTTAACCTCTTAGCATCTGGAAGGTAAATGATATATATATATCTATATATATATATTTAAACTCTTAAGAGCTTAAATGTTGTTAAATCATAATGGTATTCCAGTATACCACTATACCAATTATATAATCTGGTAACATAATTCTGATGGGAACCTTAAGTTGAAATGGCAAGTTCAGTGCTTGTTTGTACAGTTGATTATAATTATCTTGGGCTAAGGCAATGAATGCAGAAATAATGTAATTGGAGAAAGTTGGTGGATCTTTATCCTGGTCCATTGAGTATGTGCCTCAGTTTCAGGGTTTTCCTGTTTGTGTTTTGTTTTGCTGCCATTTCCTTCTGTTTTGGAAATGATGTACACAGAAGTATTCTGTGTATATATTTTAAAATCCAAAATCTGTGAGTATTGTATCACTATAAAGCATTTAGAAGCCTTGAAAACATTGGTGAGTTTGAATGGAAACTATAGTAAATAGTTTCCAAAGAACTCAGCATTCAGAAGTCAAAATGTGCTAACTGTTATAGAAGCTGCCACCAGATATGTTAAATTCTTGAACACTTATTCTTTAAAAGAATACATTTTTATTTCTTGCAGGGTGGTATCTGGTAAAATAAAGTAAATTATCTCTCATAAGATATAATCTGGCAAATGAGATTCGCCTTGCACAATCCCTGCCCACCTGTAGAAAAATGATTAACACCCTGCTTTTCAGAGAGGCACTTGGCGGCGATTAGGGTTTTTTGTTTGTCTGTTTTGCTCTGTTCTGTTATCTTGCTGAGCATTATTTTTAAATTGGTTTAAGTGTGTAGCCTCCATATTGTAATTAAAACTGTAAACCACCCAGAGACTACTTGAAGTGGTGTGGGGCGGTATATAAGCAGAACACTTTTTTTTGCTTTGATTTTATTGTTTTAATTGAATTGAATTTTATATTTTAATTGTTTTCTGTGATTGTTGTACACCGTCCGGAGTTGGGAAGACGGGGGGTATAAAAGTAAATAAATAAAGAAATAAATAATACTGTTTTATAGTTGATTATTTATTTAGTGTTGTAATTTGGGTTTTCTTTTTATAACTTGTGAGCCATCTTGGGCCCCTTAGTCGTGAGAAAAGCAACAAAGACATTAAAATGAAACTAATGATAGATCCATATAAGAGTGTCTTTTATTAATATCTCAGGGGGGCACTGTTTCTAGATTAGATTTTGTGAAGATAACAAATTAAAAATGTATCTGATCATCTATAAATTAGGATGTCTCATAACATACTGAAATGCTGCAGAAATGTATACTACAACATTGGATGATACTCTTGGTTTCCAGTCTTGCAGGTCACCTGATTGAATGTGGTGCTCAGTGTACAGGTGGAATATTTACTGACTGGCATACTGTACCAGGCTGGTATGTTGAAACTGTGTTGCTTCATGTTGTAGCTTTAATTTTAATGTTGTCTTTTAATGCTGTAAGACAGCGGTGGCCAAACTTCAGCCCTCCAGATGTTTTGGACCACAACTCCCACAGTCCTTTGTCACTGGCAGTACAGGCTTGGCATTCTGGGAGTTGGGGGCCCAAACCATCTGGAGGGCCAAAATTTGGCCACCACTGCTGTAAGATGTCCCTCGATGCCCTGTTCTCAATACTTGGAACATGTCTTAATTGTACTGGACTGTATATTGTCCCTCATTACTGTAAGCCCCCTTGGGTACTTTTCCAAGGAGAAAGATGGGGTAAAAATACTCTAGAATAAATAAATAAAAATCATTTTCTTTGTGCTGGTTGAAAAGAGATGTACAGATGGAAGTGAATAGAAATGTTGAAGGAGAGAACTGTCTTTTTACCACTTCCTTCTGATAGCTTATTACTAATCATCCCAAAGCTAATCACTTCTGTGATTCTACAAACTAGATTTAAGCTCAGCCCTTGACATATTCATTTTCCCTCCAGTGTCATTGAATTCTAAAAAAGTAGAAGAGCTCATCCTTAGCCAATAAACATGCACAGAGACTGAGCAAATGGAGACAATCTCCAAAAATATTTGATAACTCTCAATTGCTAAGACTTATCTAATCAAAAGCAACTCATAGGTATGCAGAGTACCATACTGTACATACGTTTGACTCTTCCTTCCTCAACCCAGTGTTTTTATCGCATCCTTCAGATAGTTACTATTCTTGCAGATTTTTCCTGGGCAAATTACACTTCAAACACCAATTCAGACTTAATCCTTTAAATGTTATTTTAGTTTGACTTAAGCTATTATAATTATATTTAAAGATATTCATTTTATATTAACCTAGCAATCTAAAATACGACCCAGGTTATTGTTTAGACACAGGCCTAGAAAATTGGATAAGTCCCCTGTTATAGCAACTCCCCTGGTTTTTGATTCATTTCTGGACAAAATTAAAAGTGCTATTTTAAACCTATAGAGTCCTACATGATCAAACACAAGTTGTAAGATCATCAGGAGAGCCGTTTGTCTTAGTACCACTATCCTCACAGGCACATTTGGTGGGGATACAGTAGAGGGCCTTCCTTCTTGCTGCTCCCAGGCTCTGGAATTCCCCCTGGAAGACCAAGCTGGCTCCATCTTTGCTGTCCTTCCTCAAGCAGACAAAGGGATTCCATTTTAGGTAGGCTTTCATTTTAATAGCAGCTGGAGCAAAGGGATTCTTAGAAGAATTAATTTACAGTAATACCTTGGTTTATGAGCATAATTCATTCCGGAAGCATACTTGTAATCCAAAACACTCTTATATCAAAGCAAGTTTCCCCATAAGAAATAATGGAAACTCAGATGATTTGTTTTGGGACTCCATAGACCACGTACTATGCATACAAGATGCCAAAACTCATAAGATAAGTTGGCTATGTCCACCCCATGGTTTAGGTGCCTGGCTGCGGAATCTACTCTGCTTGGAACTAACTGGATTTTACTCTGTGTTTTTAATTTGATAATAATAAAGTGCAGTTTGTAACCATATGCAGTACACAATTGACTAGCTGTGCCATGACTAGAAATAGTTTGAAAAATAAGAAAGGATGTTGAAAACATATTCAATTAAAAATACAAATATAAAGAAAAACAATCCCCTAACCTTCACTTTCCTTTGAAAACATTTGTGGATGGTGTAAGGGAGACCTCTGTTCCTCTCTCCTTCCCCTGCTTTTGAGGCTTGCCCATAAAATCACCCACAGCCCAGCAGGGGGGGAGAGAGAGACACCATTGGCTCACTTGTGATCATGTGACCTGCTGTAGTGCTGTTCTGTATTGCAAGACATTGCTCATTGATTAAGGCAAAATTGATCAGAAATGGTTGCTTGTCTTGCAAATTACTCGTAAACTAAGGCACTCATAAACCAAGGTATTACTGTACTCTCTTGCTTTACTTGTATTTTAGATATTGCCCTTATTATGAGTTTTAATATGATGTCTATTTAATCCTATTACATTGAAGTAAATTTTATTTAGCTTTTAACTTTGTTTCTTTTAATGCAGTAATAAACCCCCCCCCCAAGGATCCTTTAGGAAAAAAGTGGTACATGAATATTTTAAATAAATTAAATAAATATTTCTACTAGCAAATATGATGAACTTAGAAGCTTTTTATGGAGAATATTTGCACATCTTTCAGAAATTTAGTATCCTTGAATAGTAAATGGATTTAAAAATAAGCTGAGTAGTGTTCAACAGCACGGTGTCAGGCTGATTAACTGTTTATTTCATTATACATGTAACGCTGTTTTTTAATGGTACCTAGCCCTGAAATTAAAGCTGAAAGACACAGCTAGATCTGGGGGCACTGTAGTAGTGGACAATCCATTTTAACTTCTTAAGAACTGATGTCCTGGGAAAGAACCATCTTGAGCTAATTGGCATTTTGTTGTATTAGTCAAAACAAGGATGCCATTTATTTTAAGACCCAGATAAATGTACCTGAAAATTCTGAATGTAATTATTTTCTCACTATAATCTTCCTTTGATTCTTCAGAGTTAATATTGTGAAATGGCATGCTCTTATTTTATTTATTATGTGCAGTAATGTACAGAGGACAGCCATTACTTATCACATTTTGCTTTTCATGCAAAAAGAATAAGCACTTATAGTGACTGCCAGTCCATACAACAGCTGTGGGCAGTATGTTTTAAGATTAGAGATGGGCACGAATCAGTTTGGCCCAAAGTGTGAAAAATCTAGTCTTACCATCTTGTATTTTGGGCAGGAAGAGTAATCTATTCCCTCCCATGACAATGCTATGCTTCCTGTGCTAAGGGAGCAAAGAGACACATACTAATATTCAGAAATACTTGCTTGTTAAAAAAAATCTTTCTAGAATGTGCCACATAAGATATTAACTTTTCTCTTATGGATTGTGAAGTGTATACCATCCTTTTAGTGATGAAAATGCTGTCACACCCTTTTAGCTTCCCTGTAGTATATACTGTAATCTTCCTATATAAGTCTCCCTTTTCTATTGGGGCAACACTCTTGTATCCCTGTAATTTGTTTTCTTCTCTGAATTTATTTTAGCTTGTCAAAAAAAAAAAACCACCTTTAGAAATGACTCATAATTATTAAAAACGAAATGGCTGATGGCATAGTTTTATTCCCTTGTCAGCATTATAACAAGTTGAAAAGGCATTGTGTATGCTTATTCTAAATCTGAAGTATTTAATGTTTTCAACCTTTTAGGCATAACATTGGTTTTCCCATAGTGGAATGTTCTTCCGATGGAAGTTTTACTGTCTCCAAACCACCAAACACAGGAGGCTTATTGTCTTTTGGCACTGTGGCAGAACAGTTAGTGTATGAAATTGGCAATCCTAAGGAATATCTCTTACCTGATGTCATATGTGACTTCTCTCAAGTCTCTCTTACGGAAATACCAGGTTAGTGCTGAGGGTGAATGCTTCTTAGTAATTCTAAGGAAACACTGTTTTCTACACAGCTTTATTCTTAGGACCAAAAGAGTTATGGTGAATCATTCTGATTTTTAGCGGGGGGAAAACTGATTTGTTTACTATCCAAAATTTTCTTAATTTTTGCTAAATGAGAAGCTTATTTCTCAACAAGGACAATTGGAAGCAGCAACATTGCAAAGGCCACAGTGTTCTGCCATATGTTTTTCCAGGTGAATGAATGTCTTCAGTGAGTGAAATATTTCTTTAGCTGTCCCCTAAACATTGCTATATGACAAATAGTGATAAAACCTTTCCTAGAAATCATAGGGTACAAATACTGAAGAATCATCACATACATTATAAGTGAAGACAGTGAAAAAGAATATTAGGAAGTTAATAAAGAATTATAGCGTTAGAGATAATATGGAGACTTTCAGCCTCTGAAACTGTATCATTGTTTGATATTAATAATCAGTAGTTCTGATTTCTGCCATATTAATGCATGAAGGCTACAAAATACAGTTTTATAATGATGTGTGGATAAAAATGATATACAGTGGAACCTTGTTTAAAGGAATTAATTTGTTCCAAATGAAATTATGTTAAGCAAATTTTTCTTTATACAAATTTCCCATAAGAATGCATTGAAAACAGAGTAATCCCTAATTGCAACCATTTTTATGTTGTATGGATTCGCCCCATAGATGATTCTGTTAAGCAAATTTCCCCTCTCTCTGGAATTTTTTATGTTGTACAGATTTCATGTTATACAAACCGTATGTTATACGAGGGTCCAATGTTTAACTGGAAGTGTTCATTGAAACAAATTAATGTTATGGAAAATACTTGCCAAGAGAGCTTGAAAATGTAGTAGCCAAGGTGTTTATTGGGACTTGTAAATTCATATATCCTCAGGTTTGACACACTTTTATTGACTCCCAGTTAGTTTCTCCACCCAATTCAAGGTGCTGATTATGACTCGGTAAAGCCTATGATGGTTTAGCACCTCGATAATTGTCAGAATGTTTCTCTCAGAAACCAACTATCCATTCCATTCTACCCACTCCTCTCAATCCATGTTGCTAAAAGCAGCCACACCAATGGGTGCTAAGCCGTGTCTTATCCTCGGTGAACCAAGTTGCTGCTAAATAGTTGGCGGAGGAACTGGGCCTTCCTAAGCATCTCTGAAAACACTTTGGATGCAGGGAAGCAAGCTATCTCTTTTGGTTTCTCTCTGGATCCTTGGAAGAGTAAACAGTCTATTCTGGGGTCTTAGCAATATTCCTTAAAATCAGTGGTTTTCTTACCTTCACCCTAAGGAATAGAAAACCTTAAAGGTTAAAGTCTGTGGCTACCGATGTCACCAGGATTTTTGTGGCTACAGCTATGCAAGAGGATTTCAGCCACTGGTTCTTAAACAGAATAAATTGATGGTTCTTTTCCTTATCTATCTTTTTATTTATTCTTTTGAACATGAAAAATATTCCAGATTTTTAAAAGAATGTAAGAGTTGTGTGACATGACTCCATCTTGATAACTTCATCTACCAGACTTCAAGGGGGAATCTCTTAACTGGAATAAGATTGCAAGTTTTAGAATACTGTATAAGAAATACTTTTTAAAAACTGCATAAAAGAGTTCAAATATAATGGATTCTTTCAATCCAGATTGCCTGATAAAAAGTTGCTGCTTTTAGAGATTGCTTTAAAAAAACAACCAACCAATTGAAACACTTTAGCCTCTAAATGAACTTCTGGCTTGTAAATAGCCAAATATGACACATTTGAACTCTAAATGAACTTTCACATGAACTTTCAGTTAGTTATTCTCCTAGAAAAATAACAGATGGGAAATGGACAGATTTCTCAAATATCTCTAGATATAAGTGTAGTGACCGTGTACACCAGCAAAGAGGCTGCAGGCCTATCTACTTTAATTGTTTACTTTACTGAATACTTTGTATGGCAGGATTAGATAAACTAGATGGTTGAACTCAGCAATGCTTTCTTCATTATTTCAGTAGTGAATATGAGGTTTTTCTAATATAAAAAGCATCAGGTTTAATGTGTTGAAGATATTTTCCTTATATTAAGTCCCCCCTGGTGATACATCATGGTAAACAAGTTCTATTTATGTTCAACTCTAGAAAATTAATTTTATTTAGACCTTACCTTGTCTTGTGTCCCAATTCTCCTGCATCCAAAGGAGCTACAGAATTAAAATGAAAAAATGGCTTCAGGTAGAAATAAAAATAATACTAAGTTTTTTACTCTTGTTAAGCTGCCTTCAAAAGGAATTTTCAAGCACCACTGGATTCCTTGCCTCGATACAAGAGGGGTAAAAGGAGTGCTGTCTTTATCATTAACATTTCTGCAGTGTACTGTGTGCAAAATTCCTCTGCAGTCTACGTACAACAACTGTCCTTTTTCTTTAAGACGTAAAGTGCACGCATACAAAGAGAAGTACAGTACCCGCCAAGGATTAAAACTACTAAGAATCAAATGTTTAAACTTCATGAAATAAAGTTGTAGCAATTACTATGTGCTCATCTTTCATGAATTATGCAACTTGCATAACATCATTAAAAGCAAAGCAAAGTGTATTGTTTATATGTCATCCCATTGCACTTAAAGCACTCTCTGGGCAGTATGGAATTTAATTATGTAGGCTATACAACCCCCCCCCCCACATACCTTTGCAAGCTGGGTAAAAGGCTGAGTCAACTTTCAGCTGGTTACCCAGGATTGAACCCCCAGGTCACGAACACAGTTTTGGCTGCAGTACAGCAGTTTAACCACTGCTCCATGAGGGTTCTAAGTTACAAGCACCAGAAAGATATATTACTCTGTTGCTGGGCACAGAGCTAAAATGCTCTGTCAAATTCACCTCCTGCAGACTTAAAGAAGAGATAGTTGCCATCATATATCCCTGGCATGGTTACTTTCAGCCAGATGGTTGTAATGCTACCAACCCCTGGTGCCCTACACATGGAAACTCTCCACATAATCAGGAACATTGATTTCCCCCTCCCCCCTAGGACTTTCAGTTATGTCTCCATATGTATCCGAAGTTTTCCTCTTCAGACAGTACCTCTTTCAGTAGAGATGTCAGGGCTCTCCCTACACATGTTTGATATTAGTCCCCCTTTTTAATCCTTGAAGAGGATTCTGTTCTTGCCCTTTAAAGTTCCAAAAACGTACAACAGGATTCCCAGGCCCCTAGATATATCTGGAGTTCAGTTTTCAGATTTATTCCATCATTATGAGTGTTTATGTGAGTGAATTCCAGAGTCAGGGTTTATTCAGTGACTGTGCAGGCTACAGAAGACTCTTGTATGGAGATTCATCTGGATCTTTGACTTCTAGTCAAAAAGTAGAAATTGTTTTTATTCAGAATTAATATTTAGCAGTTCTATGGCATGTTGCTTTGGTAATGTCTTTGAAATTAGTGACTGCTGAATTTATTGATGTGTCCATAATGTTAGACTTGCATGTTGTGTGCATGTTAGGGCCTGGGTTTCAGGACCCGGTGCCATTTATTGGTGTTACATTAGAAAGGTGAAGTTGGCAGCAGTATTCTTTTTGCGGTTCCCCACAAGTCCAATACTCTTGGTTGGCTGAGAAGTCGAGACTAATCAGTACCTTGGACAGCTCCAAGTGCTGAAGATGCGGGCTGAGTTGGAGGTTCATGAGGATACCCTATCACCAATTCTCCTCCCTGAACTTGTAATTCTTCCTTTGAAAATAACTCAGGATCTGATTCCTGACACAATTCCAAATATTAATTGAAGAGACAAACAGGGTAAAATGCTAATAATTACCCCCCTGTAGCACTAGCAGTAATTGTAGTAGTAGCAATAATAGTGATGTTAATAATTGCAACAGCCATGATGGACTTGTGGGGAGCAAAATACCTATCTTCATTGTCAGTTCATCGTCATATTGTCTCAGTGTGAAAGTCTAATATCTGCCACATTGTCTGTCGTATTTGTCTAATGAACTACAAGCTATTTGCATTATTGACTGTTCTTATTCTTTAACTAAGAGTATATGGGTAATTGAGTTTGTGTGTGTTTCAGCTGCCCAAAGTGGGTAGTCCTGGCTACTGTCCTGATAATTTGCACATGATTTTGCTTGACAGGTTGGTACATCCATTCTTTTCCTATTTTTGTATCATGTGAGTACATGGTACATGAAGCTTCATACAACTGCACATACTTAGTGCTGACCATAGAAACCCATGGTAGATATACCAGCCAGTCAAACAGATGGACATCTGTACTCACATTTTTTTAGGGCCAGCGTTGTTGTGATTCACTGGCATTGGATAAGCTAACACACATTCTGAAAAAGTATTGAATCTTTTTGAGCAGTGGAGTATTTTGCATGGCTCTTGTCAAGACCTGTACCATGTTTCTTGATCAGTTAGGGCTTTATAGGGGAACAAAATAGGAATATACTGTGTTAGGACAGGAATGGTAATTGTGCTGAAGAAGATTTTATAGAAAGTACTGTATAGTATTGGTGGCATTGTTGTTTAAATCCTTCACCCACCTTCTGGAAACTGTCTTCCAAAAGTGCTGTCTGGGGTCCTGAATGCCAAAGAAATCCTGGTTGCTAGTGGTTAACTTGTTTGCCATCACACTTCCTGTGATTCACACGTGCTTTATAGGCAAAAATGCTCCTATTTTAGTAAACTATAGATTTACATTTAGAAGAAGGAAACATTAGTATCATATATTTATGCTTGTTCATTGGATCAACTCTGTCTCAGAGTGAGTTTGGACATAAAATACTGTTGTGCTGCTTTGTCTAAAGTGTTAAACAGTTTGGATCCTATTCATATAAAGATTTAACACAATTTTGCCTTATAATCTCTTACAAAATAGTGGAAGTACCTTATGAATAATACTGTAAATAGTGCATGAATATTTGTACATTGTAGTTCTTTTACAGTTAGAGTATACAGATTTATTTATTTATTCTATTTTTTGCATTTTTATACCACACCGATTTCCCAGAAGGAGAATTGGAGGGATGCTAGTTTAGAGCTGAGAAATACTTTATTTTAAAGATACATGGAAGAATCCAAATCAGACTAATGGTACAGGAGCCTGTTTTATAGTGACGTGTTCTGCTGTTCAGCAGTATAGCTTGAATTCTAACCTTTACCCTATGAATGAACCCAAGTTCCATATCACTCTGCTTCCTCTCCTTGTCCTGCAAAATTTGATCCTGACGGAGGACCTTGAGACCTGAAATGTCAGATGCAGTGTGTTTCTCAATACTACTTGTATTCAGAATGTGAGCAGGATTATCTTGTTTCCCTATTCTGTTTCTGGGCTTCTCGCAATCATCTTGTTTGCTACCGAGTGGGATGTGTTCTGGGCTTTTTTGCTCTGATGGTATTATTCCTTTTATGGCATTAAGACTTTGAAACTTGATTATCCACATATCTGGAGCCCTTTCAAGTTACTTTTAATTTATAGTTAGAAGAGTTCTTCTGGATCGTATTAACGATCCACCTGATCCATCCTGCTTTTTTCTGCACAGTAACTAGAGATATTTTTCCCAAAAGCCTATAGGAAGACATGAAGTATTGTCCTCCATTGTGTCTGAGAAATGTTATCTCTGGAAATTCCTGACTAAGCCACACTGATAGACCCAATTCCATAAATATGCCAGACCACAATTTAAAACTATTGCTATGTTTACAGGAGCTTACTTGACATTTTTCATTTTTATTTATTACATTCCATTCAACTCATCTTCAAAAACATGGAGTGTAGCCACTATTAATACATTTATATAAATGTTTGTTTCTTTACAGTTAATGGTAAATTTTCTGTGTCTTTTCTACATCCTTCTAGGTATTGAAGGTGGTGCGGTGAAAGTTCAAGGAGCTAAAGGATTGCCTCCTTCATCCTTTTACAAGGTATTCTTAATTAATTTAATTTAATTTAACAAATATTCTTGTTCAAAATCTGCATCTACTAGATCCAAACAGTATGAATACATAGCCATGTATTCTGTTTATAGAGAAATAAAGGTAAATATTTACAGTTAAATTAGCAATGTCCAATCATGGAATTTCCATCTTACAGTGAAAAATATTGCTTCTGATTAATTTTGCAAATAGCAAGGAACTGTATAAACAGAAGCTCATGTAAAAGTACAGTAGGGCACCCATATCCATTTATTCGTTATCCACTGATTCAGTTATCCACCCTTCACAGAGGAAAAAATAAATAAATAATTCAACAGCAGCAATGCAAGCTACTTGTCACAAACAGCAGCTGTAAATCAAGCTACTGTCTCAAAACAGCAGCCATAAAGCAAGCTACTGTCAAAAAAATAGCAGTTTTGGGGTTTTTGGCATTTTCTCTTATTTACTGTTTTCATTATTAATGGGAAGGCCTGGAACCAATCCTTAGCGGATACTGGGGTCCTACTGTACTCCTGTTTTCTGAATATCCAACGTTGTGTAGGAGATTTCTGTTCTTATTAACACAGGTTTTGCTGAAAACATATTTTACATTGACAGATGGCTTAGTAATGTGAACAACTACAGTATTGGGTACTGGCCAAATAGGCTATGATATTTTGAAAGTCTGTTCCAGTAAACACCTTACTAATAATACATATGTAATATTTTATTCAACACATTATTTTAAATCTTTCACTATTGATTCTAATACTACTTCATTGAGATTGGTATTCTAATAGTATATGATAAGTTCTCTCAAATAGCACAGTTTGTTATGCAGTTGTGGCTGTACTAAGTCTTGAACATGGCTTGTTCAGCAATTGAGTGCTTTTTGTATTTTACAGCCGAGCTCCAACATCCTCCCCTCCAAAGCCTGCCGAGGGCTGACAAAGAGGCCGAGATCCCGGAGCCCAGCCCTCATAAGGGCTTGGATCCCGCCTCTTCTCGTGAGACCAGCAAAGTCTCGCGTCGGCTCCGGCGAGGAGGGGTAAAGAGGCTCCGCCAGGCCCAGCCCCCTCTCGCTGCCCTCCGCCGCTCCATTTTTCATCACACGAGCGGCGCGGCGCCAGTAACGGAAACGAACAGAACCGAAGAAAATTTTCTTGGTTCTGTTCGGTTCGAGCCTGCCCCATTGCAACAGTCGTTATTCGTACCATTATGTAACGGAATGAATAATGGAGAACGGTAACGAAAAAATGGTCATTTTGTGCCCATCTCTAATGCTAACGCCAGCAAAAAATGAACACCTGCAATGATGACGGGGAGGAGGTAGCTTTCCACAAGACATCAAGAGGATATATAAACTCTGTGAAGTCTTGACTCAGGGTTTCAGAAAGCAGACCCCATTAAAACTGCTCCTTTCTGAGACCCCTAATGCGTTATAAATTGTCTGCCTATATGCCTGCATGTCTCTGTGTTAGCTTAATAAAGCTTCTTCTTCTCTTAAATGTGCTTGTGCTTCTTGTCCCACTGGGACTATAAATCCCATCTTTAAACCCCTGCTTTGTGGCAGCTACAAATAGAGTTGGGAAGTATTTTCTTCCATATTGGATAAACTATGGCTACAATATGTTATATATAAGTTTCACAATTGTAATGTGGCTTTGCATTACTGTATGACCCAGTTTTTTAACTTCACAGGTTTCCTTTATAGCTCTGGATACGTTTTGTTCCTTAAATCATTTGAATAATGTTTGTGGCTTTGGTCTTCTATAATATTTCTTTTGCTTCAGGGGACAACACATCAGTTGTTGTTTTAAATTGCAGAATGATAGGTTTCCCTAAATATATGGGTTACGGGTTTAATTGTTTCTGATAAGTTGATAAACACTAGTAAATTCATTGCATCTGTTCTGTTTTGCCAGGTAAATGCCACCTACTTTGATGGATTCCGAGCCACAGCTTGCTGCCCAGTGGGAGGACCAAGAGCTATAGAAAAGGGGAGAAGAACTGCTGAAAGTATTTTGAAAAGGTTGGCTTCTAAGGCTTTCTAACTCTCCCAAATCTAAAATCAACTTGCGTTATGAATTTATTCATACCTTAGTAGCCATATCATTTGGTCAGCATTCAAAAATGCCATTGTTTTAAATGAGGGACACTTACTGTCCTTCATTTCCCATTATGCCATGATCGCCGTTATGTTTGTAAATAATGCATAAAGTAGCCCATCACAACATTACATATGATGATTAAAAATATTCAGTGATTGTTTACTATCCATGATTTGAAAGCAGCTTACAGGTCTTGGGGAGAGACAGAAAATCACAATAAATGCAGGAATGTCTTGAGTGACTGAGAAGTGCCTGACTGGGAAGAAAGGGTAGATACCACTGGGTAGATACCACTGCAGATACCAAAGGACTAGATACCACTGTGAAAAATGCCTGTGTCTCTGCTGTTACTTGCTAAGTGTTTGCAGAATATGACATGGCCACCAGCTCACTTCTGAAGATCTCAGCCATGCAACATGTATATGCAGTACAAGGACAGTGGTCTTTGAAGTAATCCGGCCCAAAACATTTCAGGATTTGCAAGATCAGTATTGCCGCCCAGAGACCTCTTGGTAGGGGGGTGGTTAAAAAAATCTGGTAAATAAATAAATAAATAAATAAATAAATAAATAAATAAATAAATAA
>JAHTLZ010000330.1:39990161-40012560 GCA_023846285.1 Phrynocephalus versicolor
TATGTATGTATGTATGTATGTATGTATGTATGTATGTATGTATGTATTTATTTATTTATTTATTTATTTATTTATTTGATTTTTATACTGCACCATCTGACCAACGTTTACTCTGGATGGTTGTTGTTGTTGTTGTTTTCTGCTATTTGTAACCAGTCCCTTCTACTAGATTCATGCATTTTGTACGTTTAACAAAATCCTTATGTGTGGATTATACCGGTGGTATTAACAGTGAAACTGTAAGACTGAACAGTTATAGAATTTGAGTCCTTATTTTAATTCTGAGGTACTGACACAATTTGAGTTTCTCCGTTTCACAATAAATCAGATCATTTGTGACTTCAACTGTAGACCGCCCTAGTTTCTTAGTAGGAATAGAAACAACAATAACAAAAAAGCTGTTTCTAAAATTAAAGAAGTGTATATAATTTTGTATTGTTTTGCTAGAAAGCCCTATATCAGTGAGCGATAATGGCTAAGGCTTTAAATATTTTTGTTCCCATGCTGCCATATGCTAAACCAAAGCCAAAATATTATCCTTCTCATATAGTTTGCTCAGATGATTGTTAAAATATTGTTAATAGGTGGGGGAAAGGGCAATGGAAGTTTCTTGTATCTAAATATGTGGAGGCTTTAGGAATGCTTTTCATTAAGACTTAACATTTAAGTTCTAAAAAAGTTGATGACATATTGGTTTGTTATGAGGTTTCCCACATATAATTCAACCTTTATGTGGCTATTTCTTTTTTTTTATTTTACCATTGGAAATGCTATAAACAAAAGGGCCCAATGCTATTTTATCAACTAAAAATATGTTTACTAAGCTGAGATCTTCTGCAAGTTTTAGAAGGGAAAACATCCTGTCGAATTCATGTGTGAAAGTATCTAGAACTCAGGTGGTTCTTGAGTAGAGCAGGGGGAAATTCTCCCACGGCCGTGGGTGTGGGCCCCCCACTCAATCAGTGGGCCACTCCAGAGTTAGAGGGGTTAACTGACAGTACCCAGCAGGCTGATCAACTGATAGGCATTTCATTTGACATTGCTTTTAATGATGTGATAATAGAATAACATGAATACAGTGAAAAGTAACTCGTGGGAGTGAGGAACAGCACTTTTATATATCCCTCAAGAATTAGATTCACTTACATTTTTTCAGATCTGAAGGCTTCTTACTGGACTGAGATAAAGTCTGCATGCCCATGGGAACAAAAACAAAAGAAATAAAGAGATTTATTGGAGTAGAAAATAAAACACAATTAAGCTTTAATTAGAATTTGATTGGCAGAGTCATGTAACATCATTTCGCTTTCATACTTGAAATGATTATGTATATATTGTAGCATTATTTTTTTTACAGAAATACATATGAAATGTATCTCTATTTCTACTCCAGCCTGCCCTTTAAGTAATAACACTAAGACTGTAAGCCTGTATTCACATCAGCGAGTATCCAATGTTGAACTCAGTGGAACATGTGAATTGAAGGTTATAGATGTACGCTATGAAAATGTCATTTCTTCAGTTCAGTATAGATGAACAAAGGGACTTGCAACCCTATGTTTTAAAGGCAATTTGAATAGCTATAGGGAGGGTTAAGAGAAATCATGGACAATGAGGGATGTCCACATGCTGAATATGTATTGATTTCTTGAGGCTGTCTACGTATATGGTTTTGTAAAAGTGTTCTGCTTATATACTGTTCCATACCACTTCAAGTAGTTTCTGGGCGGTTTACAGTTTAATTACAGTATGCAGGCTACACATTGCCCCCCCCCCAGCAAGCTGGGCACTCATGGATGGAAGGCTGCGTCAACCATGAGCCTGCTACCTGGGATTGAACCCCAGGTCGTGAGCACAGTTTTACCTGCAGCGCGAGGCTCCTCGTGGTGCAGTAAGTAAGTAAGTAAGTAAGTAAGTAAGTAAGTAATTTATTGAGTAAGTTAGTAAGTAAATAATTTATTGATTAGTCACACGACCATATCAACCAATTAAACACAAGATATAAAATACATTAAATTACATGCAACACAATCCAGTAGAGTACACTACAATAAAAATTCAGAATATACTGTACAGAAGTCATATACGTAGATCTCCTTTAAAAGATACACCAATTTGTTCGATATATTGCGTTCTTAAAGCTGCAGCTTTAATTATAAACTTGGCAACTTTGCGAACAATGTGCACACTAGAGCCCAAAAGATAAGACAATATGTATATTGGGTCCCTATGGGCTGTTCTTTCTTTTAAAATTGGGATAGATATTCAAGCCTGCTGGATACATATAATTGGCAATCAAAGAAAATATGGGAAATATTTTCAACAGCAGGAGATCCACAAATTCAGGTTCTCTCGTAATAAGGCAGGTGATGTACGTGCCCATATTTGACCATGGAATCCAACAATTCAAATCTGGCTCTAGGAAAGGCCCTTCTTAAAGCTTGAGGTAAAGACTGTGAAATATATTTTTCAGATTGAAAAGTGATTTTATTCTTAGCCAACCAGCTAATGGATCTATTTTTGGACAATAATTCCAGATCTGATTGCGCACTAATATCCAAGATTCGCTGGCTAGAGAACTCATGATGTATAGTAATTTCATGGAGGCAGCTAATCCAAGAATTAATTTGTGCCATATTTATTTGTTCCATTAAACATATTTTGGGTAGTCTATTAGTATCCATAAAAAGGATCTTCAACCAGTAAGTAAAAACTTTGATGATTAAGTTACTTTGTAGGGAATGTATGCCAAGCTCTGCTGTAACAGCAGGAGCTGATGTGTTACTTACTATGCTTTTGCAGTGTTATAAGGTTTTATAATGCTTTGAGGTCAATGTTTGAATGTCATACATTTGACCTTGACAAGGCTATCAATAGCTATTTGCCATGATGATTGTGTATTACCTCCATTATATGAGGGTTTGGAATACCAACTGTAGAGGGGAAATGTTGGGCAGTACTTGGTGTGCTGTAACTGCCCAGTGTAGTTGTGTAGCTAGATGGAGCAGTATATAAATTTAATAAATAAATAAAAATAAATAAATTGGTGGCTACATCCTCCTTGTGGACTTCCCACGGTCATCTAGTAGGCTACTGTGGTAGGAATGCTTGAGAAGTGGCCTTTGATCTTACCCAGCAGGATTCTTCTTATGTTCTTTTGACAAGACAGAGTTATAGTTTGGGTTATGAATCATCCAAACATGTACTCAGAAAGATACACTACAGATTTTCCATGTTGGTCATCGACCATAAATACATAAATAAATTCCTACAGATTTCCACTACTACCGGTACTATAGGCATGCATCATGGAGAAAAGTCTTAGTTCCATACATTAGTAATCCTCTTACTTTATGAGAAGCTATTTAAAAAGTTGTAGCAAGCTTGAAGCTGGTGTTGCAGTCAAGCCTACATAGTCTGGCTGCCACATGTGATAGTGCACTTTGAAATAAAACAAGAACCATAGAGCATGCTTACACTTAGGTAATTTTCATGCTGACTTTACAGAGAAACCTAGTTAGAGTGGGAGCAGCTATAAGGAGGAAAGAGCAACAGGCTCTGCTTCATATAGGGGGGTTGATCCTCAGAACTGGCTTTTTGTCAAGGATGGCGGCTGATATGATGCAAAGGTCAGAACCCCATTCTCCAAGCACTTTGTATTTAAGGGTGGTTGTTATTAATATTAGGTGGTGACTAGATACCTCAGTGAGTTACAGCCACATATTGGGAGTTTAATTCCCTGCTATGCATCCCAACAGAATGGCCAGTGTGTGTAGAAGGGCCAGTGTTGGAGTATGTGTATAGATGGTTTGTTCTTAAATTGTAGATTTTACATCTTGGATTTTTATGCTGGGTTGTGTGAATGACTGACTGGATGGCACTTTTAATCTCGTTGTATTTATACAATGACAATAAATTCCATTCCATTCCGTGTAGCCCTGGGCAAGCAGCACAGAAGAAGGAAATAATAAACTACTTCTGAGTATGTCTAGAAAACCCTGGAAAAGGTTTTAATAAGTCAAAACTGGCTTGATAGCACACAATTATTAAGATAATGCGATAAACACATTTTGTGTGAGACATCAAACCACCCTTTGAGGAACTCAAACTGTGAAGATTCTCAGTCATCCAGTTGAGTTTATCTGGAAGTTGAGTCATGGCAACTGGAGTTCTTTTCTTAAGAGATTGAAACGGTTCGCTGGTCATCCAAACAGCTTCGTCAGTCATCGAAATGTTTCAATCTCTCAAGCAATGAAACGTTTCAATCTGTCAAGAAAAGAAGTCCAGTTGCCATGACTCAACTTCCAGTCAAACTATTATTATTATTATTTTGCATCAGCATAAGCTAGAGCAAAAGAACTGGGTTTCTTGAGAAAAACATTTCAGATAAATGGATATACTCAGAAAGATTTGTTTAAAGAGTTTCAAGGTGGGGAGAGGGAGAAACTGAAAGACAAGGAGAAAAACTGATAAGAGGTATTAAAATTTTGCCTTATTGCAGCACAGTAGTTAACCGTCTTGACAGGTTGTTAAGGAAAGTAGGGATAAAAACTATCTTTAGACCTTTTAAACAGATTAATCAATGCATATAACCTGCAAAGGATAGTTTGAGTTTAAAAGTACCAGGTGAGATATCATGTTCTTGTGGTTTTAGTTACATTGGACAGACGGGAAGAAGCACTGAGATTCGATGTAAAGAACATTAGTGTTACCTTAGATTGGCCCAAGAAGAAAAGTCTGTGTTAGCTAAACATGGCTGGGAAACTGGGCATAGCATATGCTTTAACAAAACAAAACAAAAGCTGTTCCAATCTCACTCATGGAATTTAAGGCTGATAAGGCAGTCTTTAGAGATACTTTGAGGGAGAATGTGGTGAACAGGGAGGATGGGCAAAAACTTAGTGACTCGTGGCTGACTGTAATGCTGGTAATTGCATAAGATCAGCAGTAAGGTAATTGAACAAACTGGTCCACCTGAATGTTCTGCTATATCTAACTTGCAATGTTAGTAATTGGTATTTCTGATATCCTGAGGGTGGCATGTTGGGTATACATGCTGAAAGCTTGCTCTTTTAGTTGTATTTAAGGTTTTTAAAGTTCTTACTTGGAAGCAAAACTCTTTTTTTTTTTTTGGTAGATCTTTTCAGTCTGTTGATTGAACAGTCTACCACTGTTTAAAATTCAGAATGCTCCAAAATGTAGGAAAGTTTTTATCATAATACACTGTTCAGATCTTTCAAAGATCTTTGGTCATGCTTGTTTTGTGAAATCATCATTAAAGGAAATAGGCTTTCAGTGTTGTAAATTGGATAGCATTAAAATACATCCATATTTTCAAATGAATGTTGTTAAATGTGCACCTTTGCTCTTACTCATTTTGCAGTGTGATTTTCTAAGTTTTTCTTAAAATGTATTATTTTTAAATCAAAGGAATTGTAAGATCATAAAGCAACCTCTTACACTTTATCTTGACAGATATGAGTTGCCAGGAGTATATGGATTAAACTTTGTCCTTAAATACTCTCTTGGGGGTGGTGGCACAGCATCTCTGAGAAGTGACCCACAGGTAAGTTTCTGAGGGGGTTGCTGTATTAATTTACTTAAAGAAACAGGAAAAAGAATAGACTGTGCTTATAGACTGAACGCTGATTCATTGGGCACATGAGCATTATACACATAGAATTGTTTAAAGAAGGTATGAACTGCTTGATGTCATGGTTGTGGGGTCAGACCTTTGAAACTCTTTCCTTTCTTTTAACATACCCATAAAACTGCTGGGAAAGGTTTCCATAGTTATGAAATTTCTATTTATGTATCTGCACGCAAGCACGCGCGTGCACACACATGTATCTCTAGCTGTGTAAGTAGAAGTGTTACGTTTCTGGAAATTTTGAAGCTGTGGGAAAAACTTTGGGGGTATGCAGGGCCGGTGCTAGGTTTTTTTGTGCCCTAGGCAGGGCAGTGGGGCGGGCGGGGCAGGGGGTGGGGTGGTGGCAGCGGGCATGGGGCGGGGCGGGGTGGTGGGCGGGGCGGGATGGCGGGGGATGACGGTGGGCGCGGGGGTAGGTGGCGATGGGAAGAGGGGCGGCGGGCGGACAGTGACAGGCAGCTGGCGGGTGGTGGTGGGATGGACCGTGGTGGCCAGCGGCGGGGGGCGGCAGGCTATCCAGCACCCTCTCTCCATTTTGGCGCCCTAGGCAACTGCCTAGTTCGCCTTAATGGAAGCGCCGGCCCTGGGGATATGGGAAAAACAGGTTTTTTTTCTGGTGTGTTTTTTCCTCAAAGTTTTGAGAAATTTTACATCTCTGTGTATAAGCAACTTTATTTGCCTTTAATATATGAAAGGACACTGTGCATGTGAATCTAGTCATGAACTTTCATTGGCCAACACAGAGCTTCAACTCAAGGTTTCAGCTCTCAAAGCGCCATGCATGGCCTCATGCTCTTTATTCTTCAGCTTCCCTTTCTATATTGATTTTGTTCTACAGTGTCTTGTGCTCTAGAGTTCTTCTAGGTATACTTGGAAATAACTGCTGAAATAAGTAGTGAAGAAAAATAGGTGGTCTCACTCCATCTCAGAAGGCAGAGATCAAGAGAGAGAGAGAGAGAGAGAGAGAGAGAGATGCATGTAGTTGTTTGCTTAGGAAGACAAGGAGTGAGAGTGCAGGGGCTTCTCTCAAATCCTAGAGCTGGGAGAAAGAACTTTGTTAATTGCCCCGTGCTGCAATATAGACAGTCATCCTGGTCCAGGGAAGTCCCTCCCAGCTCTACACCCACTCCTAGAAATATGTGAGTTTGTTCAAAACTCCAGCACCCCTTCTCAAACATGTGTGCAACCTCCCTCATGAAGTCCCAGTTGGCTTTGCTATCCTCTTCCCATGTGCCCTACAACTTTGGGTTTTTTACTAGCAAGCAGCCTTAACTTGAAGTCCGTAGTTCTCTTCAAGTATCCAGCTACCCTTTTGACAGCTGTCTAGTCACTTTGTGTTGGTGAACTGACTTTTCTGCTTGGTATTAGAGCAGTAGCTATGTCAACCCTGGTAGTGGTTGTTAAATGCAAAAGCTTTTTATACAGCTATTCGGTATTTCCTAACTGTTTGGTAGGGGATCACTTTCCTCTGTTTTTCAGAAAGTCTGTTTGCATGTGTGTTGCAACACTGTGAACTTCTTAGAGGCCGGGTGTCTCCACAAGCTCAAGTATCTTTTGTTTCTGATTCAGTAAACACGAGCCTTCTGCCTCTCTTTCCATCTGAATGCCCGAAAATATGTTGCATCCTGTAGCTGTCTGATTTCAACCTCTTGGTTAAGAGGGCATATAGTCTCTTTGTGGAGCTTTACTTTCTTCATCAAAACGAACCACATGTCTTGTGCTTTAAACTCATTACTTTGTAGCTTTTGCTGCCAGGGGCATGGCCAATTAAAACAGTCTGTTCTGTTCTAGGGTCCAGTTTGTGACTTTTCTGTTTGGGTATATAAATAGGTGCCAGGTTTCCAAAGATTCTGTTATGTTCCACACTTGATGATACTCAGACATTCTCTAAGTTAATGAGGATTTAAAAAAAAAATCTTTTTCCTTTTTCTTTTACAGGGCAAGGCACTTGGACAGATGCTATTGGACTTCCAGATTAAAAATGTTCCAGATTTAAAGTCTTTGACAGAATGACAAAATTTGTTCTGGCCAATACTGACTCCATGTTAAAAAGTACTTAAATGAATATCCATCAGAAATAATTGCTAATATAGGTAGGTACTTACCCACAGGTGCTGCGTGGATGCCCCAGATTCCACACCCTGCCTCCTCCCATGGGTGCCCATTCAGAGGAGGAGGCAGGGCAGGGAAGCCCATGGTTGCTGCTCTTGATGTTGTGCCTGTGCAGGATCCAAGGCACCAGCACAACACCTGTGGGCCTGATCCACCAAACCGTGCCAAACTGCAGTAAGTGCCAATCTTGAATTGCAAAGGAGAAAATCAAGAATTTGATAAATGCAATAATGGCAAGCATCAACCAAAGGTTTAGCTAGTTCTTAATACACAGATAAGGAAGTGTCCTGAGAGATGCCAGATTCGTTGCTTTGCACATGACTAATATTTCCTGTCTAGTGCTTTGGATGAAGCATCTGTTTATTTCCTTTGACTATAATTAAGCAATAAATTACAGAATCTTTTTGGGAGATAACCACTGCCCCAGCAGCAAAAACAAACAAAAAACAAAAAAACCCTGCCTGTCTTTATTGACTGCTTTCTGATATCATAACATTGAAACATTATAATAAGAGAGGGCTTCCTATGTAATACTGAACTTGCCACTAACAAAGCATCATGGTTTACAAACACAAATGCTGTTTTATGGAGACAAAAACTTATGATTGCCTATATATGTGCTATCTCTAAAACACTATTTACTTGCATGTAGTGATATTTTTAATTGCCCAATGCTTTGTCTAGAGGAAGGAAATGGACAGTGGTGAAATGTGCAAAACAATGCCTGCCCCTTCTGAGAGCATTCAAAACTTGTTGCTTGGTTCTGTGGATTCCAGCCAAGGCATATGGCACTCAGGATTGATAGAGTCAATTAATAAGGTACTTCCTTTTGATGAGTACACACAAATATGGTGACGGAAAGGGTGTGACATTTGGATTGCCTCTACTGCTTGTGCAAATAATGGCTCAATGGCTAAGGCTCTTTCAGGCATAAGTCCAGATCCATTGAACCTGTATTACAGCCAGATAAATTTGAAGCATTTAAAAATGTTTTGTGAGAATGGTTGAATACATTTGATATTATTTGCACCTGGGTCAAATATTCAGGATTACTTATAAAAATGTAATTTTGGTACATTGGTTTGAGCTTTGCTAATGCTGGCAGAACCTTCAGGAACATGTTAAGTCTTGGTTTTTTTAAATCATAGCATGAACACACTGCATGCTGAATTTGCCTGGAGTTTGCTATGTCCTTAAATATATGACTGAAGTTTGTGGATAGACTTTCTACATCACTCCTCCAGCTATTGTTATCAAAATTAAATACTGAGACATCTGTTCATCCTTTGGAATTGCTCTGTAGGCTTCTCTCTGTGTGTGTGTTGTGTCGTTACAGTCGTGACCAACTCTTCATGACTCCATGTCCATGGAGTTTTCTTGGCAGGAATACTGGAGTGGCTTGCCAGTTCCTACTCCAGGCGCCTACAGCACCTGGTATTCCCTGGTGGTCTCCCATCCAAGTACTAGCCAGGCCCGACCCTGCTTAGCTTCCGAAATCAGGCGAGATTGGATGTGCTCAGGGCATCTAGGCAGCTGTAGGCTTCTGTAGTGGACTAATAAAAATAAGAGAAGACCACCAAGTTTCTTCTCTCCCCTCTCCAGCTTCCTTTTCTCCACAAGGAAAGTGAGGTGAGCGCAAGAGGGAGGCTGCTTGCACATGCAGGCTTTCCACACAAGCACGAATGCTGACTTGCTGGGTTTCTACCTTGTGTGGAAGCAGCCTTTTGACTATCGGTTATTCTAACCTGTGGCTTTCATTACTGCTGTGCCTTTCATTTGAGCCTCCTGTTCCTGACATATAGGTGTCATCAGGATAGGACCTGAGTAACTCAATTGTGCAGCTTAAGAGCGGTCAGCATTCTGATAAGCAACTCAAAAAGATGGATACCCCAAACAAAAAAAATATAACTACAGTATGAAAATGGACTTCAGATAAGCACCCAATTTGTCATGGATTTAGCAGAAACTCTGATCTTGCTCTGTGCTAGATATAGGAACATTGGGCAAAGGGTTTTTGTATTTAAAATCAGTAATACTTTGAATGAGAAGGAATGAGATTTCTTGGTTCTTTATAAATCTAAACATTCTAAAGGACTGGACTGTTTGTATTGACCAGTCAGAATATATCTGGAGTCAGCCAGGCAGTTATATAGGGCATTCAGTGTGAAAGAAAGAATTAACTCCTTCCTGACCAAATTTTTTATTCCTTTCAAAATATTTTAAGAATAATTTTTTAAAAATAGAAAAGAATATTCAGCATCTTGCTTGTGAGTCAGTTTATCAGATTTACTGAACAGTAAGTTTACCGAGTTGACTCACAAGTATTTAAAAAATACTAAAAAAATAATATTCAGAAACCCAGGTAAGGTATGAAAATACTGTGGATTTTTGCACAATATTGTGCGACAATATTGGGCCGTTTCCTGGCTTTTGAAATCATGAGTGCAGAAGCTCAATGTCCCACATTCATAAACCAGAGATTTTTTTTTGAAGAATTGAATTCAACTATGGCTGTCAATGAGTATGCAAAGTTATTACCATGGTTGGTCGAACTGTAGTTAGGAGTCTTGCTAAATGATAGGTGTTTGAAATTGTTCCACCAAAATAAGAGACAATGTTGCATACTAGTGAGGATACTGAAACAGCTGATCTTATTTGTAGTTACTATCTCAACTCTCATATAGAAAAGACTACTCTCACAACAAACTTATGTACTGCTGTTTTAATTGTTGTTTTTAATTTGCTTCTGTGTTTCTAAGGTCTTGACATTTAAAAGAGTGACTCAAATGTTACATTGTTTCATGCTCTTTCATTCACTTATTTGCTCTCATATTTTATTTCGTTTGTATTATCGACTTTCATTGCTATACAATTTGTATTTACTATGTTAACTGCCCAGAGTAGTGCTTTGTACTAGTTGGGCAGTATGAAAATGAAGTAAATAAATAAATGTGTACTGTATTTATATTGTTTCTGTTCTGTTTCTATAAACATTGTCCTCAAACTTGAATATGGCTTAACTGTACTGGACTATATATTGTCCCTCATTGCTGTAAGCCGCCTTGGGTCCTTTTCCAAGGAGAAAGGTGGAGTAAAAGATACTCTAAATAAATAAATTTTAAAAATACAGTGGAACTTTGACTTACATACTGCTTGACTTACATCATATTTGACTTGCAGCAAGAAGGGGCCTGTTTGACTTGAGTCGCAGGCTTTGACTTACATCTCGGAGCCCCGGCGCAAGGCCCCGGAATTGGGCGGCAGCCACAACCCAGCATCGCGGCTGCCGCCTCCACACTGCTCCTGCCTTCTTCCCCTCCTCCGGCAGCGGCGGCTTCGGCGAGGCCAGCTCAGAGCACCTGGAGCTGGTCCTCGGCCTCACCGAAGCCGGAGGAGAAGAAGGGCCGGGACTGTCTAACCAGCTGGCCTCGCTGGTTAGACAGTCGGCTCAGTCTCGTAAAAAATCTGGCTGCAGAATTCTGGTCCACAATGGAAGCATTTTAGTTGGGGAGCTGTACAATTGTGGGACTCTAATGGTACGCATAGTTGTTCAGAACTTGGAACGTCAGGTTAAAAATCAGTAAAACTTAAATGTTAGACATTGTTGCTATGAACATTAAGAAGTGGAGGCATATAACTTGTGGACTATAATTCCACTGCCTCCTCCTCTCTTTGAAGAGACATATCATTTACATCCCCAGAAGGAATCTCCTATCCCAGTCAAATTTGTGTTAAATTGCTGTTTTCGGGGTTCTTTTTCATCATCTAGAACAGATTAATCCGCTTTCCCATTGCTTTCTATGGGAAACGCTCATTTGACTTAAGTCATGTTTGACTTAAGTCTAGACAGCTGGAACGGATTAATGACGTAAGTCAAGGTTCCACTGTAAAGCCAGCAGCAGGGCTTGCAGTACATAAGGTTGATGATGTCATCAGATGTGGCAATTTTACCGCATGTAGATTGAACACACATGAAAGTAAACCCTTGTCTGAACCTTCAAGAACTTCTCCACTCTCACCACTGAAAGTAGCAATTGATCTCGTTTGATCATTAATCTATGAAGAATATGGAAGAACATAAGTTTGGTATCTGTTTTAACCATTCTCCCATCATTTATCCTGCTACAAGCTTAGACTTGCAATGGGATGTTGCCCCTTGAAGGGCAATTGTATACAGATTTTCTGATACACTTAGATATGTTCGCCTTAGTAACGCAGGCATCCAAGAGAGTGCAGTAGGATTTTTAGCTAATGAAAAGATCTCCCTCCCTTTGAATGTCTAGCCAACTAATTACAATGGTACTGTACTCTACTTTCATAAGATTTTGTTCTCAATTTTTCCTTCTATGAAAGGGGGAGCCATAATGCATAAAACATTAATGGTCATGAAGCACATTTAAAAAGAAGATTGGTTTTCTCTTGCACCTTTGAAGGCTTTGTCCTGTTCCTGCTGTCAATTTTTAATGTTTGGAATATAAAACAAATTCAGACAAACAAGCTGACAAAAAAGGGAGAAGCATGGGTCAGATATGTGGCCCTCCATAAGCACAAAAACCAAACACTACTACCCACCTGCAAGCAAATGGAAACAGGCTGTTTCCCAGGGGGCTGGTGTACTATTACAAAATATAAGGCAGGGGGCAGGATGTGAAAAGGGGAAGGGCACATTACACTCAAAACAGGCCAGAACAGGAGCAATCTTACACCAACATGTGGTTGATCAGGTCACAATGGCAGCGACTCCAAGGCCAATTTTCAGGTGAATGAAAGGAGTGATCTGATCAAGCCCCTCAGTTCCAAAATCCAGACAAGATGGCTCCCTTTCCCAAATGCAGCCATACTGTAATTTCAGTTACACTTTAGGTTCAGCTGCACTCAGAAACTCCCAGCAACACAAGACAAGACAACTCTAATATCAGATGTCTGTACCTACAGTCTAATAATGATCTGCAGCTGACAATTTGAATTTCCTTTAAAACCTGGTTCCTTGTTCTCCAGATGTTCTCACTGTCTTGACTAATGAGTTTGCTGGGTAAGTAGATTTTGATCCTACTGAAGAAAATGTCTTAGACTTTAAAATGGCACAATATTTTGACTTCTCTCCCTCTCTTCTTCCCCTGCCCCTTCAGTTTTGCAAACATGCTGGCTAAAGTGAAAAATACCAGTGGTTTCTTTAGCTCATTAGCGGAAGTAGCAAGAAAAGAAATGTTTGTTTTCCTACCTTCCTTTTGAGAATCGCCCAAGCAATCAATCCTAAATGTCTTCTCTAGTTTCCCAGCACCTGTCTTCTCTAGATTTACCTGTAATGTATCTGCAGTCATTTAAGTAGCAGGAAGGGATAAGCCTTAAATTGCACTTGAAAAAGAAAACAATGCAGTAAGAAACAATTTGGAAAGGTTATATTGCTTTTTTTAGCAATCTAGGCAGTTGCCTCTCCTCCTGACCTCCAGCTGCTGAGAATGGTATAGGAAGATGTATAGAAGATTTACCTGTTGGATGTTGCTTTGGTTTTCTTATTTAGCTGTTTTGCAGCTAAATTTCAGAAGAAACATTAGAACTGGTAGAATTTTTAAAGGTTTATATTTAAAAGGAACAGGCAAGGGTTGTTTGGGTGGTCATAAGGATCCTTATATTATATATGGGATTCAATGAAGACATAGGGTGTTACCCTCTTCATCAACTCTTCTTCCCTTAATGCTTTTGGGGTCATGCTATCCAGTTTGCTAAAACAAGCTACAGATATTACCTGGGCATCTCCAAAAAGAGCAAACGGGGAATATTTCTTAAGGACAGATGCATTTGTTTGTTCAGCCAGTCTAGCATGCTTTGTTTGAGGAAATGTAGGCAGGTGGGAGTTGCAAGGCTGTCATTTTGCTGTCTGACTACATTTTCCTATCTGCTAATCAAATCCAAGTATATTCAGTGTGGTAGACTAGTATGGATGAACTGGGTCTTTGAAGAGCAAAGGTTAGGATGCCCACCAAGCCAGAGAAACTCACTAGGAAATAGAACTTGTAAACCCACGCCTTAAACATCTTGCTTATCTTGAAAGTCCTATTAGGATCTGTGTAAGTGGGTTCTGAATTGACAAGTGCATAACAAAGACCAGTCAAACCCAGAATTGGACAACGTTTGCTCCAGGTGATTCTTGTGCAGAATTTGATGCTGACTAATGAGCCAGTCGTGGCTGGTCCCATTGGGGCAGCCAAGTAGGAAGATGAATGTAGGTACCACAATAGGCTAAGTTTAGAGTCAAACCAGATAGTCCTGCTTACTGATCAAAGAGATTCTTCATTGGGGTGCAATCTCATGGAAAAGCACATACAGTCAGCCTGGCATGAAGGCCAAATGGAACCTTGGAGTCTAATGAGACATAACAGAGGCATAAAAGTGGGAAGTGAAAAGAGGAATAGAGAGAGGGACCGACTTTCCATTTTACTATGGAGGCAGGCAGTACATCACACTGATGGATCAGCAGCCTCCATTGTGCTGTTTGCCTACCTTTGAAGGCTACCTGGCTTTCCTTTGTTTCCCTTTCAGAATGCCTCTGGAAATGCATGCACACCCATCCAGATTATGGGTCAGCAGGAGATAATAGAAACAGTGACAGAGACAGAAAAATAGCTGGAGAGCAGCTGCTGGGCAGCAACAGTGGTGGCAGAGGATTGCTCACAGGCAAAGACAGCGCCCTTAAGGCTAACTTGTGTTAGTACCGCACAGAATAAGGCACAACTAACTCACTCCAGTGGAGAATAATAATCTTAGCATGGCAAAGCTGGAAGGGGTCTTATAAATCATCCAGTCCAGCCTTGTGAGGCTGGCACAGGGGTGGGGCACAGGACTACCTTCTTATACCTGATGCCCACGCCCTCGCCCCCTCTTTCACCCTCTGGACAGCAACGCACCAGGACCACATTTCATGGCACAGCTGTTGGGGGCCTCGGCCACATGCATGGCCTACAGCACACTGAGGAGGACGCAAGTGATAGAGGAGGGCATGAGCGGGGTGCATCTGCACCCTGTTGGGTTTGGCCAGGGGACCCCGGGGTTGTGGGGAGCGGATCACCTAACCCCTTGCTGCCTCCTCACTCCTGGACCTGCCCCACCGCCAAGTGGATTCGAATCCTGGGGTGGGGAGGGATGACGGCGCCTGGTACCCGCCCGCCTCCGCACTCTCCCCACTTCCCCCATGACCCTACCGCTTTGGCTGGTAGCCCCAGCGGCTCCATTGCTCCTGCATGGGCCACAGTGCCTGGACTGCCGGCAGAACTGGGAGCTCCTCTGTGCATGCCCTAGCCAAGACGACGGAGCCATGTGGGGAAAGTGTGTGCCGTCCCCGCCAGCTTCCTTTTGACCCCTGGGCAGTGCAGGGGGACGGGCTGACCCGCCTCCAGGCGCACGCTGGCCTGGCCGAGCCACATGGGAGCCTCGGCGCTATCTTCGCAGGAGCTCCTTTGAGCACAGGGTGGCATAGGAGTGGGGGAAAACCCAGCCAGCCTCCAAGTGAGTACCATTCTCGGCCTCCTTTTGTGGGCTGAAGAGTGCAGGGGGGCCACGCCAGCAGGCCTCCGGGCGCACACCATTCTCTAGCCTGCCTGAGCCCGGCAAAACGAGCTGGTCACCTGTGCACTGCTGCGCTTGGCCAGGCCCCTAATCCCTCAAGCTGCTGTGCTTAGCTGGGCCCCTAGTCCGCTGGGCTATGGGGCATAGCAGCCACTGTGTGAGCAGCAGCCCAGGTGCCCCACGTGGCCTCCAGTTTGCACCAGCAGGGGATCCCCTGGCCCATGTGGCACGGGTGCCCTGCCCTAGCCCGGGCCTACCTGTAGCCCAACCCCACCCACCAGTAGTTCACCCCCACACACGGTTGTCCATGGGCCAGAGCCGCACCCCCCCCCCACTGCTCCTCCACCAGACTGCTCCTGCTGCAGGTTGGCTTCTGCAAGGCCCCTGCCGGGGTGGTGCAGCAATTTGCCCCTAGCCAAGCTATGCACCACCACATGCCGGGGGCGGCTGGGCCCCTTAAAGGGGGGCGGTGGAACACCTAGCTTCCAGCATGGGTCCTCACAAGAACCAGGCCCCAGCAGGGGGCTGGTCAGCCAAATGCCCCCCTCCCGCAACTGTCCTCAACAGTGTCTGGGTCTGAGGAGGAGGCGGGGCCTATAATTGAACAGTTGGCAACTGGGATGGCCGCTCTGGAGAGCCGTGGTGGAGGCTGCTTCCCCGGCGAATGAGTGGTCACCAGCACCGCTGGCCACAACCCAACCAGTAGCGTGCCACCCATCGCGTGCGCACAAGCACACCTGACTACGGGACATGGTGGCTGAATTAGTGGTCCATTTTTCGCAGCAGGAAGACCAGGTGGTGGCCCAACCGCCTGTCCAGAGGGAGCAACAACCAGGCCAAAGGGACCAGCAGTTGGTAGAAGAGGATAAGGAGGAGGACAGCCTGCCAGAGGACGGAGGAAGGCCTGAACACGCTCAAGGTGAGCCTGGACACCCCCCCCCCCAATATCGAGGCGACAGGTGAGCCTGCCACTGCACTGGACACAACAGCAACGGGGGAGGTGCACTTTTTGTGGGCGTTTTGTGGCGCAAATCGGTTAATTTGCATCAGAATCACGGAATCAAGCGGCCAACTCCTTGCCACGTTGCCTTCACCTATCGAGGTAGCACGCTTCAGGGCACTTCCCCCCCCCCCAAAGGCAGCCCATGGCCCACATACAGAAATGGGATTTCCAGAGAGGCGCCCGCTTGACTCAGCTCCAGCAAGTCGACGGCAAGCCTCCTGCCACCTTTAAGCGGAAGAGACCGATTAAAGCATCAAGCTTTGGGTAAATCACACTTGACTTTCTCTTGATCCATTACAATGAATAATTATGTGCTGCCAAGCCCACTCTGACTTATGGAGACCTTTCCCGGGGTTTCCTAGAGGTGAGAGTGTTCAGAAGTACCCATGCCCTTCTTCAGGGGGTGCCCTGGAACTGGGTGGCTTGCCCAAGGTCCCCCAGGCTGGCTTTTCTGGGAACTGAACTTCCAACCTCAGGCTCTACAGCCAGATACCTCAACCACTTAAGGGGTCATGCAGCTGAGGAGGTGGATCCTTCAACAAGCCTGCTCAGATAAATGTGTTAGTTTTAAATGTGTCACATGACCCCCTCCTCCTTACTTTTCCCGTCTTTATCCCCTTGAACTTGGGAAAATGCCTCAGTGGTATCTGAAAAGGAACCAGTATGGTAAAGGGCGGGATTGTGTCAAAGTGTTTTTGTTTCTTTTTTTGCTCATCAAGAGAAACACACAACCTCGGTTCCAGAAAGATACACTACTTTTTAAAAAGGCAACAGGGATGTTGGCACAGTAGTTGAATGCCTGTACTGCAGCTAAAACTGCTCACGACCTAGGGTTCAATTCCAGGTAGACTGCTCAAGGTTCACTCAGCTTTCCATCCTTCTGAGGTCAGTAAAATGAGTTCCCAGCCTGTTGGGGCAGGGGGCAATGTGTAGCCAGCATAATTAATTTGGCCGTAAGCACTATGGGGCAGTATATAAGCAGAACACTTTGCTTTTTCAGATCTTGGAAAATCGTAACCGATTTTCCGAGACCATGAAGAATAGCATTGGATACTGATGCTGTTATCACATGCTTTATATACTGTACTTAGAATTGCAAGTCAGTGAGCAGCTATGAATGTGGTAGAGGCCCCCAGATGTCATCTAAACAACGGAATAGTTTCAGAGACCCAAAATATGTACATAAGCTTTATACCTGGAAGATGAATCATGGCAACTGGACTTGTTTTCTTGGGAGATTGAAACGTTTCACTGCTCATCCAAATAGCTTCATCAGTCTGAGAAAATGTTTCAGTCTCTCAAGTTTCAATCTCATTTCAGACTCTCAAGAAAACAAGTCCAGTTGCCATGATTCAACTCACCTGGATAACTGAGAATCTTCACAGACACAAGCTTTATACTTCAATGGAAAGTCTTAATAAGGCTGTGATTCTGAACAGTATGACTAAGCCCTCCTCAATGCAATACGATTTACTTCCCAGTGAACATCTACTGAGTTGCACATCACATCTGCATAGTTACTGGGAAGTAATGCCCTGGCAGTGAGATTCATTTCCATGTGTTAATAAATATGTTTAGGATCACAGCTTTCCATAGCAGTCCTTGGTGTGTTTCTTGGGAAGTAAATTCCATTGTGTTCAGTGGTAATTGACTTCCGAGTAAGTGTGTGTTGGATTGCAGTCTCTCTCTCTCTGGAAATGTTTTGTCCTGGTGGGTTTCCATCATCTGCCACCATGCGACAGCATTTGAATCACAAGCTCAAGTGATTTGCTGGTATTTCCATACATTGTTGTGGAAGGATGTTCATTTGTTCAGTGCTTGCTTCTTTATGAAGAAATCCTTACTGTAGTCGGGGTGGTCTTGTTTCCGCTGCGGTGCCTACGACGATTCCATAACCAGAGCTCTCATTAAAAAAGTTTTCTGAAAGAGGCACTTTCTAAGTCCAGATGCATTTCACTCCACAGTAGCCACCCACTGGCCTGTCTGCCAATCAAAGGGGATGCTGCTCCTGGACCGGCCCCTCTGGCTGTGATAAAAAGGCAAGACGTTGAAGCAGAGGGAGGCAAAAGCTGTCGCAGCTGCAGGGGTGGCAGGAGAAGAATAAGACCATGAAAAACCCCGTGTATGACATTGCTTCCCTGCTCCTTGAGAAATTTATCCTCCTTGCCAAAGTTCTTGGCATGAGCTCTAGCGAAGAGGAGGAAGAAAAGAACAAGCGTGCCAACTATTATGACACAACCTATTTCAAGCCAGGTGATTTGCTGGAGGTACCCCGCACCCTCTTCATTCACTTCGGCATTTACCTGGGGGACAACCGGGTGGCCCACCTGATGCCGGATATCCTGCCAGCTCTCACCAGCGATAAGAAACAGATCCAGAGAGTGGTGACCAACAAGCGGCTCATCTTGGGCGTCATCGCCAAAATGGCCAGGATCCGGGTGGACACGGTGGAGGACTTTGCCTACGGAGGCTCTATTTTGGTGAACCACATGGACAAACTCTTCAAGGACAGCGTCCTGCCGAACGAGGAGGTGGTGACCAGGGCCGAAAAGCTCGTGGGTGCCACAGAATACAGCCTGCTTTGGAACAACTGTGAGCATTTTGTGACCTTCTGCAGATATGGCTCTGCAGTCAGCTTCCAGACTGACAAGGTAAAATACCATTGCCTGGCAAAAAACAATGCCTAGTCCCCCCATTGAGTATTAGAACACCCTGGAAGGGCAAAAACAGTGCCTCTGTGATCCTTAACACTTCTCATTTCTGGTATCTTTCTCTAAACACTCTCTTCCTATATTTTCCTTCCTGTTAGATTTTTGTTTGGGAAAGAAATGATGCTATTTGAATATTTTAGCTTTTGCCTTTAACCATCGATAGGCAGCTGTTTCAAAGTAGTGGGAGGTCTGTGTACACCTTTAATGGGGCACAAAGGACCACAATATCCTCCTAAATATTCCTGTCAAGCAGAGGAAGATAGGTTTGTTGGATTTAAGGGGTGGGAATGAAAATATTTTTCAAATTACACCCACCAAAATGGACAAAAGAGATATGCACACATTTGAGATGTTTGGGTTGCGGTTTGTTTGTTGTTGCTGTTTTGTCCTCAGAAAAGGTGTGGGGGATTTTTTTTTAAACAGGCAGGCTGTGAGAGGCAAGGGGGGGGTGCTTAATCTTAAATAAATGAAACAAAATTATTTTAAGATTGATTTTCCCTTCCTTTTGCCACTCCCGCCTTCCCAGTTCCCTTTAAGTGAATAAATGAATGAATAATGAATGAATAATAGTCTCAGAAAGCTAACATAAATTTCTGGGCTGTTTGGGATGGTATCATAGAAGGTTTTAAAACAGTGTGGGGATTTTTCACCTTAGCTTTTAGGCTCAAGTCCCAGCTTGCCTTGTTAGTTGAGCTACATTTGGGGGCGGGGGGGGGGAGTCCCCCTGTCCAGAATAAGCACAACCTGTCCAACCAGCAGCTCATCTGGGAAATGGGCAGAGTGCTTGGTCTTGCCAAGGGAGCCCAGTGCTGTTGCTGTAACACTCACGGTCCAGTCCTTGTATCTGTGTGTAAACGTGAACAGAGGAGCATTTTAATACGGGTGCCCTCTGAAAATAAGAGAACTTTCCCCTCCCTTAGGTATTCAGGTTTGAAGTCCAGAAATGTTGCCAAGAGAGGCATCTCAGTCTCTGCCCAGAATTTAACAATGTTGAAGGCCCTTTCTTTAGATACATGGCAGTCTTTGTTCAGACACTTAAAAGTTGACAAGTCATTATTATTTTTCCCATCGTTCCCCGACTCTTAGATCAAATGACCTGACACTCTGTAAGGGAGTCATTAATTCTGAATAGGATTTTGCTCGCACACAGCTAATAGATGTGCTGGATTTGGTAGTTTTCAAGGATCTTTCCATTTAATGAGCAGTCTGTTGTTAACCAAAGCAGTGTATAGTGTTTTTAATATACTGTATTCCCTTGCAATGAAATAATGATGCCTTCTAAGGCTTAAAGTCCAAAGTGACCATTACTTTCTGGCCTTTTGATCTTCGTGCTGGGATGGGCACGTGCAGCTCTGTCCTCCTCAATTTAAAACCTGTTTTTAGGTGTTGGAGAACTTCATTTCCCCCTCAATTAGCACCATTCTAAATGCAGAATTTCTAACTGTTTGGAGCAAAGTCCCATGAAAAGCAAATGTAGCTGTGTTGGCCATAGAAACACTTCCAATTCCACATTAGCCGTCAAAAAAAAAAAAGGTGGGAAAAGCTGTGCACGCTTTGAGATCTCCAGGGGTTTTGACATTATATGATCTTACCAGAGGCAGGTTGTGGCAGACATGATGTTTTGGTTGGTGATGAGAAGTCACAAATGTAGGGTCAAGTTATTGATTTCTTTCTCTTCTGTACACCTGATTAAGATTGCTGTGGAGTTCTCAAAAGCATGCATGCCTTTTTAATGTCATACTTCTGTTGGCTGCATAAAGATATCACCCCAATAGGAACTTGGATTCACTGGAGTCAGTAATTAAGCCCAGCCTACCTTTCTTTAAAGCCATGTTTTGGTTGGGACTTATTGAGGAAGTTTTAGATCCATGTTTTGGATATTGTTGAGTTTTAAACCACCCAAAGTAGACTCTAGCCAAAGTTGCTAGGTGGCAGTTTAGAAATCTAATCAATCTATCCTATCCCGGGAACTTAAGAATGTTGAGTAAAAGGTTCCTCCATGTCAAACAAACAAAAAATCTAAATTTGGTTGCACAGTGTATTCAAAACCAGCATGTTGTAGAGGCTGGTGACATAACCACCTTTCCAACAAAAGCCACGGTCTTACCATAGTTTTCTGCGTATATAAATTTCATGCATATTTTTGGGGGGGCGGTCACGTGATTTTTAATGTGCAGTCAGTGTCCTCTCTTCTGCGTCGTATTTTCCTATTCTGGTTCCGTCTCTACCTGTCTACTTAACATTTTGCCCTTCTTTCCGGCTCTACTTTCCAAGCCTCCGTGGTGTTTAACCTCAGGAAGCTGCCAAAAAAGGGGAACAACAGATTTTACTGCATATCTTCGGGGTCCTGTGGTTACAGAAGCAAATAAGTAAGCATTTTCGAGTGAAGTTTCTAAATCCAGCCCCTTGCGGTGGTTTAGGAAACTTCGCTGAAACTGCTGTTCCAGGGGCGTGGTGGGCCGGGACTGGAATTTACTTCTCTTTGCAGTTAGCACGCGATGTTTTTCTGTGTAGTTCGCCGCCGGGAAACTGCGCAGAAAACGTTGGCAGGACCACGGCCTAAATCTGCAGTATTTTTGGAGGAAGTAGCAATGCTGTTCCATTCACTTCTGCTTGTTCCCAAATCCCCCAGCGAGTCTGGCGGCTTAGATTCGTAATCCAGAAAGGAACTTTCTGAAGCTTTCATTGCAGCCATCTACATTGGGTGCCACTGAATTCAGGGTGTTGGCTATAACTTCTTTTAGAAGAATCTTCTCAGTTCCTTGTCTTGGATTATACCTCCCAGTAGCCATTCTATGTTCATTGAAAGAAATAGGATATATTTGTGCAGGGACCACGGTACACAAGCAATGGCCCCAAGTTAGCTCAGGGACTAGGCAGCACAAGTAGAGCTGGATGAAGTCGGCAAAAGGAAAAATGCCAGATTTATTTAGATACCAAGCAAACCCTGTTTTTGTTTGTTTGTTTGTTTGTTTGTTTGTTTTTAAGCAGAGGCAGTGTTTCTGGGTGATTAATTAGAATGGAGCACATATTAGCCAGCTCTCTGTGTTCAATGCAGGCAGAGAACAAAGCAAGGGCTATTTTGGTTTGGTTTGGTTTTAAGAAAAAATATTGAATCAGTGTGTAATGCCAGTGAAGCCATTTAGGTTTGCCAGGCTTCTGAGAGACAAGAACAGATTTTAATTGGAGTTACTGTTTAGCACTGCTCATATAACAGTGTTTTTGTGTCCCACTTCAATAGCCTAATAAATAGCTTGGCTGGAAAGAACTCACACAAATCCTTAAGCCCCCTTCTTTCTTTCTTTCTTTCTTTCTTTCTTTCTTTCTTTCTTTCTTTCTTTCTTTCTTTCTTTCTTTCTT
>JAHTLZ010000330.1:40030794-40104200 GCA_023846285.1 Phrynocephalus versicolor
TATTATTATTATTATTATTATTATTATTATTATTATTATTATTATTAAAGATTTATATACCACAGCCTGGGCAGTTTACAAGTGAAGAATACAAGTTATAAAACATAAAATGAATATATGTAAATCAAATACAAATAAAGTACAAAATAACAAAATTAATTATAATCAATGTAACTATAATATAAATAGATTTAACAGTTTAAAGAGTCAAGTTTCTGGGAATGCTGCTCTGTAAAGCTATGTTTTTAATAGCTGTTTAAAGTTATTAAGTGTGGGAGCCAACCTTATTTCTGTGGGCGGTTTATTCCACAGCTGAGGGGCTATCACCAAGAAAGTCCAATTTCTGGTTGACGTTTTACGGGCCTCCTTCAGTGTAGGCACCCTCAGATGCCTAGCTTGGGAATAACAAGTGGTTTGGGCCATTCTATTTGGGAGAAGCTGTTCTGACAGATAAGTAATATCTGTAATTTAAGTACTATTATTAAAATTTCTCTCTCTTTTTTTTTTGAAATAGTACAGAAATGAATGAAGAAAACACAGATGTAAATAGTAGCTGCAGCAAAGTTAGAACTGGGACTCAAAATGAAGCTGCTTTATTGGCTCTTATGGAAAAGACTGGTTACAACATGGTTCAAGAAAATGGACAGCGAAAATTTGGTGGGCCTCCACCAGGTAAGAAAGTACACTGAACCATATATTTCTGTTTTACACTTGGCCTTAGCCAATAGGTTTCTCAGCCTTTGGGCTAATTTCAAGTCTATCCTGTTCTGAGTTTTGAGTTGCACTGTTTTTAAAATTGATTAAGGCATGTAGCATAGATACAACATTCTGTGGTAAGTTTTCTAAAGCAAGTGGCTAGACTTTTTACTGGTTCACAATGAAATAAGTTGTATGCTTTTTGGCAAATTGTCTAGAGTTAAGATGTACTGAATGTAAACTGATCAATCTGAAGTGAATCTGGGTGTGTGTGATCCTAGCAATTTTGTATTTAGGAATGAATTAAAATTGGTGCTTAAGTGTAAGCCATACTAATTTAAATTAGTCAGTCAATGATTTATTAGGGAGACAGAAGTTTTAAACCAAAATTTAATAACGGATGGACTGGATTTTTTTATCCCTTATGTGTAACATACAGGAAATGACAATACAGTGGACCCATGTATAACAAGCAGTTTGTTTAACAGAAAATCTGCTTAAAGCAAAAAATTCTGGTGATAGGGGGAAATTGCTTAACAGAATCGCCTATGGGGCGAATCTGTACAACAGAAAAACGGTCGTGATTAGGGATTAATCCTTTTTCAATGCATTCCTATGGTAAATTTGTACAAAGGAAAATTTACCTAACAGAATTTCATTTGGAATGAATTAATTCCTTTATACAATGTACCACTGTATAGAAAATTCCTAGCTTGTGTTAAGTGTAGTGGTAGAGGTATGAAAAATACTAACATTCTTATTAAAGTATCTTCTTACAACATTTGTATTAATTTGGTGCTGTTATATTTTTTTAAGGTTGGGAAGGTCCACCACCACCCCGAGGCTGTGAAGTTTTTGTGGGGAAAATTCCCCGTGATATGTATGAGGATGAATTAGTTCCTGTTTTTGAAAGAGCAGGGAAGATCTATGAATTCAGGCTGATGATGGAATTCAGTGGTGAGAATCGTGGATATGCATTTGTGATGTATACCACCAGAGAAGAAGCTCAGCTTGCTATTCGGATACTTAATAATTACGAGATTCGTCCTGGGAAGTTTATTGGTGTTTGTGTAAGTTTGGATAACTGCAGATTATTTATTGGAGCTATTCCAAAGGAAAAGAAGAAAGAGGAGATCTTAGAGGAAATGAAAAAAGTCACAGAAGGTGTGGTAGATGTTATTGTGTATCCAAGTGCAACTGACAAGACAAAGAATCGTGGTTTTGCTTTTGTCGAGTATGAATCTCACAGAGCTGCAGCAATGGCAAGGAGAAAACTAATTCCTGGTAAATCTTTTCAATTGTACATACCACATTTATTTCTATTCTTATTTGTTTGTTTGTTTGTTTGTTTGTTATATTTTTATACCGCCCATCTTCCGAACGGAACTCTGGGCGGTTTACAATTAAAACAGTTAAAACAGAAAATACAGAAAAAGGGCAAGAGGGCAAGAGTACTAGCAAAACAAGGAGGGACGAAACCCTCCACAAAAGATGACGTGGGCGGCAAAATGCAATAAATAAATAAAAATAAAAAAATTAAGTAAAAAGGTGAGTTTTCAGGGCCTTTTTAAAGGCGGTCAGGGACTGTGCTAGGCGCAGCTCACCAGGGAGATGATTCCATAGGGTGGGGCCCACCACTGAGAAGGTGCGGTTACATGTGAGTGATTTCCGCGCCTCCTTGGGTGTGGCCACCCTAAGTGAGCGCACCTGCGCCATTTTCGTGGGCCTGACCCCAGTTGACCTCTGGGAGATGCGCTCTGACAGGTACTCTTCTTGAGCACCTCTCTTTAAAAATCTGAGCATAGTTAGGAGTCAAGCTCATTGTGGTGGTGGGAAGTCCTGGTGCTCTACTTATTTACAAGTTGGTAGTCACTAATCTAATTTTAAGAACAAAATAGATAAATAAGTGAGAAATACAGCAGTGTTGCAGTGACATAGGAGCCTCAGAGTCTTTAATTTCTTATAGGAAAGTGAGGCTACAGTCGAAAGACCATCTCAGTTTTATTTAAATGGCAGTAGTAAATACAATGTACATTACCACCCACTATTATTCTGAACACTTAAAACACTATTCTTGTCAAAGTTAGCTGTTTGATGGGTTTGTTGCTTCCATGACCAGGTTAAACCATTGGCAGGAAAATTTTTAGCTTCACTGTTCTTGCTTATAGTTCTTCCAGATGTCTTTTGCAGGAGGATCTCTGTATCTGTGAGGGATTGGTTCCAGTCTGCCCTACGCATTCTGAAATCCACGGATAAGAGCAAATGCTCTTAGTGTGACAGTGATGAGAGCAGCAGTCGGGTGCCAGAGGTGAAAGCTTTTGCCCTGGACACCCCACCACCCCCGCTGGGCAGCACGGTAGATTGGGTGGCTCAAAGGCACACTGCTGTAGCACCTGGGGGCTGAGTTGGCCGCCTGAGTCGGGTAGGACACCAGGGCTTCCAGTTATTGCAAGAGGCGCCAGTGGAAGGGGAAGGAAGGGAAAAGAGGCGAAAGATAATGCTGCTACCGTAGCTAGGAAGGCAGGCAGGCAGGCAAGCAAGCAAGAAGGCAGGAGGACTGAGGGAGAAGGGATAGGTTTCACAATCTGCAGTGGCGGCGGCTGTTTCTGCTGTGACTGACAAGGAGGATCTCTGCGTCTCTCCACCAAGGTACACTACTGCATTGCCTTGTCTGCCACCTGGGAAGATCGAACAGCCGGGGACATCTCCGGCCATTCAAGCTTACCAGACAGTGCAGCAGTGTGCCTGATGCAGCAGGTCCGCCGTTTGGGAAGCTTGGAACAGCTGTAGGCACCGCACTCCCGCCCCGTTGATTTCCAACTGCAGATAACTGAATCCGTGGGTAACGAATCAATGGATGTGGGGTGCTACTGTATATACCTTTTAGATTTATGTCCACTGTAGGCTTTCCATTCACTTTATTATTCTCTAAGCTACCTGAAGACATACCTCACAAATGTCAAGAAATTACATTAATATATAGCACAATTATTTTTAAAATGTTATTAATAAAAACAAAACATAAGACATAAATTGACTATCTCACATAAGAACAATAATACTTGCATGTATAAAATATTGCTAAGAAGCACCTGGTTGAACAAATCTACTGTACTACCTTCCATATAGCCAGCTTTGCAGCAAAGATTTGTTTTCTGAATTGTAGCATGAGAGTTTGGCTGCTGGAAGAGTCAAACTGCTTAGGCCAGGCCTGCCCAAAGTCTGCCCCGGGGCCCAAATCCAGCCCGCCAGGCCATTCTGAGTGGCCCGTGGCTGGCTGGCCCATCCCTCCCTCCCCCTCCTTCACCCCATGTTTTTTTAAAAGAAAGTGGGTGGGGCTTGCAGTGGGGTGGCAGGGTTGGGGAGCAACTGGCCCCTGACACATTCTCAGCCACCAAATCTGGCCCTCCTTACAAAAAGTTTGGGCACCCCTGGCTTAGGGCCTTTGGGCCAGTCACCTCTCTCCCCGCCCACCTCATCCCTGTATTTGTCCTAGGAATTGTGGTACCTTGCCCCATATGATCAAAGTAATAACCAGTGGAGTTCTAATCCCAGCCAAGCTACAGTCCCATTCGTGGCCTTTGTGAAGACATACAGATGGGTACTCTAACACGCATGTGTGAGGCTCCGGACCTTCCTAGCAACAGGAAAGATCGTTAGTCTCCTCCCCCTCCCACTGCGCATGAGCAGGAGGCTTCCTGTCCAAACCCTTCAGTTCCCTCTAACCACAGTGTTAGAAGGTTCTGTTCATTAGTCCCTCCAATTGTTTTCCTTTCCATGGAATTTCTGCTGGATCTTTTCCAACTTTTATGGCATTTCTGCCACCCTTTAAGTGTTGTGTCACCTGCATGGGGAAAATAGCTCACTTGTGATCATGTGACCTGCTCCAGTGCTTGTATTGCAAGGCATTGCTCATTGATCAAGGCAAAATTAAAAATAAATATTTGTTCGTCTTGCAAAACACAAGGTACTTGTAAACCAAGGTGTTACTGTATAGCCTTCAAAGACATTGGGTTGGAGACTAAGATAATGTAATGATGTTAGGGGAAATTATTTTTCAGTTCATTTTTCCTTGTATTCCCCCTATGTCCCCTGTCCAGAATATAGTTTAGTTCACCCTGAACAATGATGAATGGATTGTAGACATTGACATGGCAGAGGAGAAGCACTTTTTATTGGCCTATTTAAATTGTGCCCTCACCTAACAGTCATATGTGCCTTTTTAATTTATTCATTTATTTATTTTTTCCATTTATGTACCGTCCAATTTCCCCAAAGGAATTCTCTTTTGATTTTGCTTAAGAGAAACCTTCAGTCCTTGGAGAAAGGAAGGAAGAAAAAAAATTGGAAACTTTCCTGCTATATGTTTTCTTAATTGAACTTATATTAAGATGCAAGCCATTCTTATTCCAGGAAGCATTTAAGCAGATGAGGTTAATTATCCTACCATGTTTATTTTAAGTGTTCTTTTTCTTTATGCTTTTAGTCTTTAACAATTGAAGTGTGTGTTGTTTTGGAGGATGAGTTGAAAATGGAAAGCCAGGATAAAAACATTGTTATAAATATAAATAAAGGAAGAATGAGTAAAATTGTTTCATTTTACAATTTGTTTATAGGAACATTTCAGTTATGGGGCCACACTATTCAAGTAGATTGGGCAGATCCAGAAAAAGAAGTTGATGAAGAAACAATGCAGAGAGTTAAAGTATTATATGTTCGAAATTTGATGATCTCTACTACAGAAGAAACAATCAAAACTGAATTTAACAAATTTAAGCCAGGAGCTGTTGAGCGTGTAAAGAAACTTCGAGATTATGCTTTTGTTCACTTCTTTAATCGAGATGATGCAGTTGCTGCTATGTCAGTTATGAATGGGAAATGTATTGATGGAGCTAGCATTGAGGTAACACTAGCAAAACCAGTCAACAAAGAGAGTTCTTGGAGACAACATCTTAATGGTCAAATTAGTCCCAATTCTGAAAATCTTTTAGTCTTTACAAACAAAGAAGATGGCCATCAAAAGTCTCTAGCAAAGCCAGCAACTCTTCCAATTCGCCTTAATGGACAGCACAGTATAAGTCCTCCTGAAATTGAAAGGTGTACTTACCCATTTTTCCCAGGGACAAAGCTTACTCCGGTTAGCATATATTCTTTAAAATCTAGCCATTTTTGTTCTGCAACAATGCAGTTAGATTATTATTGCAACAAAAATAACTGGGCACCTCCAGATTATTACTTATATTCAACTACGAGTCAAGATGGAAAGGTACTGCTGGTTTATAAGATTGTTATTCCTAATGTTGCAAATGGATCCCAGGGTCATTTCATGCCAGACAAGCTCTGCACAACAGTAGAAGATGCAAAAGAATTAGCAGCACAGTTTGCATTGCTACACTTGGGTAAGTTCTTAAAACTCTAATTTTAATTAACATGATTCTTATTTTTCTTTATCATTATCTTAGAATCATAGAATCATCTATTTATATCCAACAGGTATTAATAGCTCCCAGAGCTTAGTAGACAAAGTGAGTAGAAATATCTGGTTCAGACTGGATTATAAGCTTGTTTTGACATATATTGGTAGGAATCCTGTTGCCATCCATGATCAGTGTTTACATATGTCTATGAAGATTCTCAAGTCATTCAGGTGAGTTTTTCTGGAAGATGAGTCAGGGCAACGACTTCTTTTCTTGAGAGATTGAAATGTTTTGCTACTCATTCAAGGAGCTTCATCAGTCTGAGGAAAGTTAGTGGTGAGTCCTCCATTTTATGGTTCACGTCGATTTCACACTATGGTCTGAATAGGCTCATAAATTGGACAGTGGCCTAAATAGGCTTGTAGGTGGATTATGATCTGAATAGGACAATGGCCTAAGGGTGCATGAAAGTCCCAGCTATGCAACATTTGTCAACACTTATTAAGTATGGGTCATTAGCTATGGCCTTACTGGTGGAGGTGTGAAGTGCTTCTGATTTGTTTGGGGATTGATGAAAGGACAGCTTGATAAGTAGCAGACAGATTGTGCTTGAGCCCCCCACTTCTGTTGAGAGGAGTATTCAGTACACATGTGAATAGCTTCCCTGACCCCTCTCTTGAACCACCTAACAAGGCTATTCAGGCCATTGTCCAACTTTTCAGCCTATTCAGACCAGGGTGATGTGAAATCAAGGTGAAATATAAAATGGAGGACTTGCCACTAACTTTCCTCAGACTGGTGAAGTTGCTTGGATGAGAAGTGAAACGTTTCAGTCTCAAGAAAAGTCCAGTTGCCATGATTCTACTTCCAGATGGTTTACATAATTTACCATGGCTAATTGTGCCTATCTGATGAACCTTGAGAGTATGTTTTGGTTGCGCGGGCGGACACATGGCTGATGGTGCAACTGAGATGTCCGCTGCCATCTTGCCAGTTAGCTGCAACAACTTGCCCAAATCTGGAACACCAATAGAATTCCAGACATTTAAAAGAGGTGGTGTACATTTGGCAAAAGTCAGCTATGGTACGTGATTTTTCTCTCATTCGTATTTCACATTTGTATTGTCATTGATCATCCAAAATTAAGGGCAATAATTTAATAAATGGAAATAGAAATTTCTTTTAAATGTGTTTTATGTTCCAGAGTTTTTAATCTGTGTTCTCTTTCCATAAAAGAGGAGGTTGAGATTGTGTTGTTGTCATCTTAGGATAGATGTATTAGGTGCTCTTCGTGGCCTTTGTGAAGCCACACAGATTGGTTTCCCAGCATGCACGCATAGAAGATGGATTTCCCTAGCAATAGGAAAGTTTTGTTAGTCTCCTCCCCCTTGTCCTGCGCAGGAGCAAGGGGCTTCCCGCCTAAATACCTCAGTTCCCTCTTACTGCCATGATAAGAGTTCGCTTTATTGTTGGTCTCAGCGTGAGAATATTTTCTTGTGTTCTGCTTACCTTTTCCTGGCTCTTATGTCCTTTTTGCCCCCTTTTAAAAATGTGTTTCCTATGGGGCTAAAATCCCCCACACCGACTGTCACCTCTGCTGCCTTTATTGCTTCGGAGAACCCCATTGTCCCGAGGCCTGTTTGATCTGTAAAGGCTTCAGTGCTCAAGCTCTGAAGAATCAGAGGAAACGTCTTAACACTTTTTTACAAAATCTCCTTTGACTGCCGCAAGTCCATCTGTCGCTAAGAAACCTCCAACCCCTAAGTTGCCGGTTTTAGAGAAATCTTCGAAGTCAAAGCGCTCCAAGGAGCCTACTGCGACTGCGTCCAAGGAATCCAGAGTTATTCTCCTTGATGCCAAACACTTGGATCCGTTGGGTTCGACACCTTCTTCTCTGCAATATCCTTGATTTGACTTTGCTTCCTTTGGAGCCCTCGGGCTCATCTTCTGACAACAATGCCTCCAATTCAGAAAAACCACTGAATATCAGCCTTATGAAGGATCTCTTCGTTCAGTCTCTCCTCACTGAACCATCTATGGATGTTCGGTGTCAGACTGAGATCTCGGATTTGTGTCTTGGTCTGCTCTCTCGCCGACCGCCTCCATTGTCTTTTGATCTGGTCCACCATTGAACACTTTGGTGCCTGCCAGAAACACTGCACTGTCTCAGTTGCCGAATCTGGTTGCCTCTGCTCGAAAGGCCAAGAAGCACCATAAGGAAAAGAGACACCACAAACAGGTGCGAGTTGCTGAGGACCCATCTTGTACTTCGGTACTGACACAAGGTTCATTGATATCAACGCCTGCCTCGGAGCCTTCTGTTTCACCGAAACCAACGATCTCTTTACCATTTAAGATGCCTCCCATTGCATCGGTTTCAACATCGACCAAACAAACCCAAGCCTGTATTTTTCGTTGCCCAAGAAGAGACGTAGATCATTGGTCTCGATGCTTTCGCCATCAACTTAGTATCCCTTGGTCCCAATGCCTCTGATCACGGCATTCTTGCTCCTGTTGGATGGCAAGCAGTGGTCTATCCAACCATTGGACTCTGCTTCGGAACTTTCTTCTCGACTGTCCACCTCGAATTCACTTTCAGATTTGGATTCAGCCCTCAGATCTGAGGAAGAGGATCAGGCTTCTCCGCAGTTTGTCACTGCGTACAAAGTACATGATGAGAAGCACCTTTTCTAAACAAACATCCACATCCCAATTCTGTTGTAATGGCATTTTCTTAGGTACAATCTCAATACAGTATAAACAGGTCCCAATCCCTCCTTCAAAGGAGGGTAGAAAATTGGAGACTGTTGGAATATTTACAGCTTTGCTGCTTTTCAAGGAAGCTATGGCTTTGGCTGCCCAGCAAATGAGGTCGTCTTGCCACGCCTTTGATTGCACACTGAAGATTTTGAGTGCTGCCATTGGTCTGTGTAGGCATGCATGGCTGCGCTCCACAGGTCTTTCAGAGGATTATAAGACTCAGAATGAGCCTATCTGCTTTGAAGTGGGTGCCCTCTTCCATTCCACCACAGATGACCTGATGGAGGATCATCATAAAAAGCAGAACACAGCCTAAAAGTTAAATGTCCTTTCACAACACCAGCAGCAGCGTTTTCGTTTTTAACCCAAATGACCAGGTTACAGCTTTGGATTCCACTCCTCATACCAGCAGCAAGCCACCTAGAGACTGTGCTCCCAGTTGCTCCTCCTACTCTTTATTCTCTTCCATATCAAAGAAGTCCAAATCTTTGTCTTCCCATACTACCAAGACTAGAGGCAGGAAACCTCGTGATCGAGTTCTGACTCCCCTCTTCAGATCCACCTCACCCTTTCTACCAGCCGGGCAGGCCATAACATCAGACCAGTGGGTCCTTTCAATAATTTCTCGAGGTTATCTGTTGGAGTTTCACACCTATCCCCCATTGGGGAATCTTCTTTATACCGATCCATCTGCCTGTCTTCTTGAAGAAATAACATCTCTTCTGAAGAAGCAAGCCATTCAACCAGTTTCCCCGGCAAATGCCCTTCAGGGTCACTATTCAAGATATTTCACAGTTCCAAAGAAGGATGGGGGTCTCCGTCCCATCCTGGACCTTCGCATACTCAACACCTACTTAGTTTCAACAAAATTCAGAATGGTGACCTTGGAAAAAGTTATACCGCTGCTTTGCAGGTGAGACTGGTTTGGAGTTGTGGACTTAAAAGATGCCTACTTCCTCATCTCTCTTGATCCAGCTCATCATAGCTTCCTACAGTTTATCATAAACAACAACATTTTCCAATATTCCGCCCTTCCGTTTGGTTTGGCCACTGCCCCAAGGGTCTTCACCAAATCCCTGGCACCTGTGTCAGCTAACATCAGAACCCAAGGCATTGTGGTGTTCCTGTATCTAGAAGATTGGCTCGTAGTCTCGGAATCTCAGGAACAGGTGGAAGAGGACATAGCCTTTGTCCTCCAAACTCTTTCCAATCTTGGCCTCCAGGTCAACATGAAAAAGTCAAAACTGACCCCTTCCCGGTCATTTATTTCACCTGCGAATCAGGCCATAGCCTTTCTGCCTCGGGATCGTCTTCTGGAAGTCTTCTAGTTCCTTCCGCTGTTCCAGCCTCACGCCCGGGTGCAGGCTCTTCAGGTTCAGAAACTTCTGGGGTACATGGCATCCATGACATTGGTGCTACCTTATGCTAGGCTGAAACTATGCCATCTCCAGAGCTGGTTGCTTTCCCACTTCAACCCGATGCTAGACCTCCCCGACCAAGGTTTTGATTGTCCCACCTCACTTACCTGCTGAACTCACCTGCTGTTCCAGCACAGCCGTTTCCTGGTCCATTGCCAACAATACAAGTGACAACAGATGCAAGCAACACAGGATGGGGAGTGTATGTTTTGATTACAAGTTACACAATACCTGGTCCCCTCAGGAACGTCTCCTCCACATCAGTAAAATGGTGTTGCTAGCGTTCTTCAAGGCCTTCTGTGCGTTTGTCCAGCTCCTCTCCAGCAATGAAGTACTGGTGGTCACTGACAACATGGCCACCATGTACTACATCAACAAACAGGCCGGCACGCGTTCCAAAGGCTTTCAGTCACTGACCATTGAATTCTGGGAGTGTTGTCTGATTTACCGCATCCATCTGGTGGCAATGCATCTGGCAGGCGAGGAGAACATTGATGCTGACAACTAGAGATGGGCATGACCAGGAAAAATGACGTTTCGAGTTGTCGTGTGTCGGAGCTGGCCTGTTTCGGCTCGTTTCCGTTTATCGCGAAATTTTTCAAAAATTTGTTGTTTCGTTTTTGTGTCGTTAGTACTGGTTTAGGGGGGGAGGGTTAGCAGGCTCCTGGAGGCACCTCTCTGGGGTGGGTGCCTCCTCTGGCCCTCTACGAAGGGAAGGCATTTAGCGGGCTCCTGGAGGCACCTCTCTGGGGTGGGTGCCTCCTTTGGCCCTCTACGAAGGGAAGGCATTTAGCGGGCTCCTGGAGGCACCTCTCTGGGGTGGGTGCCTCCTCTGGCCCACTACAAAGGGAAAGGAAGGGTACGTGTCGTGACCGTGTAGCCATTGCGTAGCAAGTGGCACTGGCAGAGGCACCTCTCTTTTGGGTGCCTCTACTCTGACTCACTAAGAAGGACAGCATACTGGCGTACAGGTTTGGAATTTAATTGGAAGAACTTTGGACTGGTGAGCGAGGTGAGAGAAGAATGCCTCTCCTGGGCGCCCTCTGGCTCACTAAGAAGGGAAGTGTACTTGCGTGTAGTGCAATGCGAGTACAGATCTGGCTTAGGGTTGGGGTTAGGGCAAGGGCTAGGGTTAGGGTTACGGGTAAGGTTAGGGTGAGTTAGTGGGCTGCACCTCTGGGTGCCTCTGACCCACTAAGAAGGAAAGTGTAATGGTGTATGGGTTAGGGCTAGGGTTAGTGGGCTTTTTATGCCCGACTGGCACATCCCAGAAGTCTCAGTCAAAACCTGGCCAAGTGGCCATGCAATTGGTGGAATGGCTCCAAAAATTTGCATGGTCCCATCCCATGGCCAGCCCATCATTGCGCAGGTATAAAAAAATAAAAATAAAATAAAATAAATGGAGATGTTTTATTGCAAGAAAAACTCACTGCTGCTACTGTAAAAATTCCGGCAGTTAAAATACCTAATTTTCGCATGTTTCTGTGTGGTGCTTTGGTGGGTTTTTGGACCACGATTTCAAAAAAAATATTGCGGTCGCCATTTTGGTTCCCCCCGCACCGCATGGCATGGCGAGACGACGAGGATGCCCTCCACCAGAGCAGCCCAGGACAGGAGAGTGGGGGAGGCCGGGGACCCCCACCCCAGAAACCACCCCTCTGGTAGGTGCCCTCACTCAGGCAGGCATATTTTCGCCTGCTTTTTTGGCCGGGAATCAGGTTTTTTTTTAAAAAAAAAAACTTTTTTTCTGTGCTGCTTGACATTGCGTGATCGCCGCGATGCCATGAACGACAACGACAAATCAGACCCAATTTTTCTTTTATCGGTTCGAGTTCGAGTTCTGACGGCTTAATTGTCGTTACCGTTTCCATTGCGTAACGGAAACGAGGAACGGAAACGGAAACGAGAATTTCGCCAAGTTGTGCCCATGTCCACTGACGACCTGAGCAGGAGACAAAACACATCTCACGTGTGGCAATTGCACCAACCTACATTTGACTACCTCTGTTGTCGCTGGGGCAAACCATCGATAGACCTATTTGCGACTCAGTTGAACTCAAAATGCCCTCAGTTTTGCTCAAGAGTAGGAAAGGGTTACTGCTCAAAGGGAGATGCCCTGATGTTTCCCTGGTTTTCTCTATGCCTTCCTACCAATCCCTCTTCTCCAGAGGATGGTCACCAAGTTGCTGCAGGAATCACCAAACATTATCCTCATAGCTCCATGGTGGCCAAGGCAGACATGGTTCATTCATTTTTCAACATGGCTCGCAAATACAGTCACCTTCCTATAATCTCAAATAGAGATGGGCACGAAACAAAAAAATGGCGTTTCGGTTTTTCATTTGTCATTGAGAGGTCTGTTTCGGTTCGTTTCCGTTTGTCGCAAATTTTTGAAAAAATTTCATTACCTTTTTTCATTTTTTTTGTTTGTCGTTTCTACCCACTTTTTGTGCGATTTTTAAAGCATTTCCATGCGCAGGCATCCCCCAACGCCCCAGACCAGAGGGAAAACACTAAAAAAAAATGGATACTGGCAGAGACACAGTATAGACTAGGTATGCAGGGAGGCTGCAAAGGCAGCAGCGGCCGTTGCCCAGGGTGCAAGGCAGCCGCAGAGTGATGACTGCGGGGCAAGGGAAGGTACTCACCGAGAGGTACGCAGCATGCACAAACACAGGGAGGCTGCAGGACTGAAGCTAGAGTCGCAGAGACAGCAATCCCACCCTAACTCCCACCAGAGACTGCAAGGAGGACGGGGGCTGCCAGAGCTTTTTATGCCCTCTATGGCTGCCAGACCTGCCCGCCCAGTCTGCAACCAGGGCGTGCTATTGGTTGAACATGATCCCACATCACATTGCTTGCCTCCATTTTGTGGCTGGTGGCGACATCCATTTTCAAGGGAAAAGAAAAATACACCGCAATGGGAGAAGACAAAAACAAACATTTTAAGGACCCCAACCCCCCTGGTAGGTATTATCGGACAATATAAATAATTATCGCTGCATTTTTACGGATGTCCAGGGCGTTTTTTAACATTTAAAACAGCTCATTTCATTGTGCGTCGCTATTAACAGAAACAAAATGTAACGACCACAATTTTCGTGGTTTTGTTCATTTCGTTGCATTTTCATCACAATTTTCATTTGTTGTTTCGTTACGTAACGGAAACGACTAACGGAAAACGAAAAAATGTTCGTTCCGTGCCCATCTCTAATCTCAAACCTACTCTCTTGCCAGAAAGGCCAGATTCTCCACCCAGACATCCATCGACTTTAGCTCACCGCTTTTAGTATCAAGAATTGGTGGACACTGTGTTCAGCGCTTGTAGGAAACCTTTCTACAGCTCGCCTATATGGCTACAAGTGGAAGAGGTTCCTTTCCTTCGCAGCTGGGAGACTCTTCTTCTTTTAACCCCACTTTAAACCATGTGTTGCAGTACCTCTTGTACTTGAAGAAGTCTGGCCTATCCATGGTCTCTTTAATGGTACACCTCTCGGCTATTGTCGCTAACCCACCCTTCTGCTCTGAGGCATTGAAGCGTTTCTGACACCCTCACTTGAAGCTATTATTGAAGGGCTTGAATAACACTTTTCCTGACCGTAAATCGGTCTCTCCTCAATGGTCTCTATCTCTAGCACTGCGGCAGCTGATGCACCCGCCGTTTGAGCCCATGGCCACTACAGACCTTCTCCTTCTCACCTTCAAGACAGCCTTCCTTTTGGCCGTTACTTCGGCTAGATTAAGATCTAGTGAACTCTGCACACTTCATTGCAACCCTCCATATCTTCAGTTTTATAGAGACAGTGTGGTGGCATACCCTGATGTCACCTTCCTCCCTAAGGTGGTTTCCTCCTTTCACCTTTCCCAACCCCTCTCCCTACCTACCTTCTGGATCTGGAACGTGAACGCCACTCCCTCGACATTCGACATGCTCTAGCCTTCTACATACCCAGAACTGCTCCTTTTTGTAGTACTCAAAGGTTGTTTATCTGTTACAACTCAAATTCCAAGGGGTCTGCTGTTTCTCCCCAGCGATTTTCACACTGGATTCTTGCCATGCTTAAACTGGCTTATGACCTAGCAAAACGGTTGTTGCCATGTTCTGTTCGGGGCCACTCTACCAGGGTGGTTGCCTCCTCAGCGGCCTTCCTTAAGGGCGTTCCTTTGGAGGACATTTGTAATGCCACCACGTGGGCCCCACCCATGACCTTCATGAAGCACTACAGGATGGATGCTCCCATGAGGTCCACCACTTCCTTCAGGAGGGCCGTCCTTTCCTTCATGACAGCGTGACTCCCCACCATCCTGTGAGTACTGTTTGTGATCTCCCATCTGTATGGCTTCACGAAGGCCACGAGGAAGAACCAGTTACTTACCTGTAAAGGTGTTTCTTTGAGTGGACCTTTGTGAAGCCACACAGCACCCACCCACCTCCCCCCGACTCATCACGCTGTGTCTGGTAATTACCTGTCATGCTGGCTGTTGCAAGGGAACTGAGGCATTGAGACAGGAAGCCTCCTGCTTGTGCACAGGACAAGGGAGAGGAGACTTAATGAACTTTCCTATTGCTAGGGAAGGCTGGCCTCTACACGTGCGTGCTGGGAAACCCATCTGTGTGGCTTCACGAAGGTCCACTCGAAGAAACACCTTTACAGGTAAGTAACTGGTTCTTTCCTTCTTTGAGGTTTAGATCCAGGCTGGTCCAAGAATAAGAATATATTCAGTCTCACATGTGTTTTTGATTTACAAAATGTTCCTTATTTTGTAAATTAACTTATAAATATTGTCCCTTCCCCGTGAATCTACCCATTTGGTCTTTGCCTTTAAGACCTGAGATATGTAAAGTCTTAAAGAGTCAGATGCTTTTATTGAAAATGCAGTGGCAGTTAGTTGGCATCTCGGTGGCAGTTATTTTATTTCTTTAGAACATAATATGCAGGACAAAATATTTTAGGGAAAGAATGTTAAGACTTAATAACCCCACCCCACCCCACCCACCCACCCACACCAAGTAATTAACCTTCTGTGGTCTAGCAAAAGGAGGAGGGAGATCTCTGTAGTAGTTTTGGAGGAGGGACATGTTGTGTGCAGAGAGGGATGAGATACTGCATGCCATTATACTTGTTCGTATCATGGAATTCCATGTACTCATCTGTAGAAGTACTTTGGCTTGTATTATCTTTGGTGTATAAACAGCCTTTTAAATAACTTTTTCCATCTCTTTTATGTATTTATTTAGAAAATATAACCTATCTTGTTCAAGGCTGCATAAGTTTCAGTCAACACGTTTATAAAAATAACATCAAGTCAAGGCAGTATTGAACATTAAATATTGATAGAATAGTATCAATCTTGCAATAGTATAGTGATAAGTTAACAGTTCAATAAAGTATTACTATGTTTACATATACAGATATGGGAATTGTTTAAAATTGGACTTGGGCTATTTGAGTAGACATCAATGCATATCAAAGGGTTCTGTTTTGACATGGTACCATTATAATCACAGAACTCTCAGAGGTTGTAAAAATACTGCACAATGAATTTACCCTATAAACATCAGCAGCGAGGGTCTTTGAGGAAGGTTTAAGGAAAGGAAGTATGCTGTGCTAACTCAACTGCACCTAAACATTCCTAAACAACATAGGCTACTTGTTTATCATAGGAAAGTGACTTTCTGCCTTTTTTCTCTCGAGATGGGTATAGATCCTGCTTCTGTCTCAAATCACTGTGCCTGGTTTATTAATTGGGAATATGTCCTTATGGTATATTTTGTGGAGGACTTGTAGAAATTTTATCTGCTGCTTTTTTTTCTATAAGAATGCCATGACACAATAGTTTTGTAACCTGAATCAAGGATGTCAGTCTTCACTTGTCTCGCCTTACATGCAGGTCAAAGGAACTGCAACATTCTTCTGCATGCTAGTGAGCTATTTCCTGGGGCTTGTCTTAGAATTCTTGTAGTGGTAAGGATGATGTTTCATGGAAAACCCTTTTCACATAATTTTTTTCACATAGAATTCCTTGTTTTTATGCAGGCTTGTGCACTTTGCACAGTTGCCTCATCTGCCATACATTAGGGTGACTGTTTTCTTTGTTTAAGAATTTGAAGCACTAGCAGTCTTTGTCTTAGAATTTTCTAGCAATAGAGAGATCCTTGTCTTAGGACTTTCCTAGCAATAGAAAGATCATTAGTCTCCTCTCCCTTATGCACATGAGTAGGAGGCTTCCCGTCCAAACACCTCAGTTCCCTCTCAACCGCAGCGTTGGAAGGCTCATTTCGCTAGTCTCCTCGTTTGTCATAGTTATTTCTGTTTATTCTGAGGAAAGTTTCCACTTTTATGGCATTTTGTCACTGTTCAAATGTTAAATGTGTTCGATGAAAATTCCCCACACTGACAGCCATTTGGAGTGCCTATATTGTCTCGGGAAAGGCCACCAACCAGAGACTTGTGAGTTTTGCCAATGTTTCAGCACTCAAGCCTTTAAGAACCATTGTAACCATCTTAATACTTACCTCTTAGAAATGGCTCTCCCCAAATGGAGAAACTGCAGTCTTCGATTTCCTTGTCAGCTTTTCTAGCTTCAAAGAAATCCTTGAAATCGACCTGTAAAGAGCCAGCACAGCCTTTGATTTCTACCTCCGATCCGTCGATCCCAACTCACCGTTCTTCCTCGGTTTCAAGGCAGGCAACTTCCACTGCAATTCAGCAAGGCCACACTGTTGGTCCCAATAATACCTCAATCCCGATGCCTCCTCTCCCGACTTTTTCCCTACACTTTGATGGCAAGCAATGGTATTTTCAGCTGCCATCTAGTTCAAAAGGCAGTGATGTTCCTCCACCAACATTGATGCCTTCTGAGTCAGATACATCTTCCCAGTCCAATATGAAAGATGAATCTGAGAGTCCACAGTTTGTCACCACTCCGGACTCAGAGATTGAAGAGGCCGTGCTACCTCCTTCATCTGATAATTAGAAATTACACTGGTTTCGTTCTTTGAATGGCAAAAACCATAGATTTACCTATTCATCATCCCAAATCAAGATATCTCTACAGCAAGATCTCCTCTGATGAGGCTGCCCCTGTTCATCTGGGCATTATTCTGTCGTTTCTTCAGATGACTAGAAAAGCCTTTACAAACTCGACCAAAAGCGAGTCTCACAGAATCGAATCCATGTATAAAGTCTTTGATGGGAAAGCTCCGTTTCTGCTAAAGCATCCCACCCTGAACTTGGTTGTGGTTGCAGCGCAGCATCCCAGGTTCAATCTTGAAATCATCAGATCCCAATACCGCTCTCTAAAGAGGGTCAGAAATTTGACATGTTGGCTAGAAACTTATATTCTTTCACATCCCTTATTTACACAACTTCTAACTACCAGAGTGCCATGGGAGCATACCAGTGAGAATTATTGTCTCATGTACAACCCCTTCTCACACATCTCCCACAGGATAAAAAGGCAGATGCAGTTGTCATTTTTGACAAATCCATGGCACTGGCGGCTCAGCAGATGCAATCTGCTCGACATGCACTAGACTGCAATGCTAATATTCTGGGACCGACCATTGCTCTTAGATGCCATGTGTGGTTACGGTCTACAGAGCATTCAGGTGATAATAAACTTAGAATTGAGCAGTTACCATTCGAGGGTGAAGTTCTTTTCCATTGCTCCACTGATGATCTGATGGAAGATCACCAGAAAAAGCAAACTACAGCAAAGCGGCTTAATTTGATCCCACAATCCCAGCAGAGGGTTTTTCAATACCCATGGAGAAAGCCTTATTTCGAACAATCTGTCACACCTTCCTTCTCCAAGCAACCTTTCAAGGAAAGATCTATCAGATCTTCCGCCTTCAATACCTACAATTCAGCTAAGTCCAAGAAACCCAGATCTTCCTCTTCCCACTCATCATGCAGCAGGGATAAGCTTCAAAGCTTCTGACTCCCTCACAGATATTCATCTGGCTCCATTTCTACCAACTTAGCAGTCAGTCACTTTGAATCGATGGGTCCTGTTCATCATTGCTAATGGCTACCAGCAAGAGTTTTGTTCAACTCCCCCCTTAGACTATATCTCAACAGATTCCTCACCTTGCCTTCTGGAAGAGGTGTCCTCTCTCTTAAAAAGAGGGGCCATACAACTTATTTTCCCCACTATTTTACATCCGGGACACTAATCCAAATATTTTGCCACTCCAAAGAAGGACAGAGGCCTGCGTCCCATTCTAGATTTGCATCAACTGAATAAGCATATTCTTCAAATAAAAATTTGAATGGTCACACTGGAGAAAATACTACCTCTTCTCCACGGGGGAAATTGTTTTGGGGTAATTGACCTCAAGGACGCATATTTTCATATTACCATCCACCTGTCCTTCAGAAAATTCCTTTATTTCACAATTGGAAATCAGGTATACCAGTTATTAGACCTTCCATTTGGGTTATTGACAGCACCACGAGTTTTCACAAAGTGTATCACACCAGTCACAGCTTACCCAAGAACTCGTGGCATTGCAGTTTACCCGTACCTCGACGACTGGCTCGTGGTAGTGGATTCCAAGAAGAAAACCTCAAAAAGACATCAATTTAGTACTGAACATCCTCGACACCTTGGGCTTAAAGATCAACATTAAAAAACTGACCTTGTTCCGGTACAGACCATTCAATACATTGGGACCATTCTGGATGCTATTGTGGCCAGGGCATTTCTACCCAGCAGTTGCTTAGATGACATTGTATCTATGATTTGATTATTCAAACTGGGAGCCTGCCTTCCAGTTATTGGGCCTAATGGCCTCTACCACATTGGTTTTTCCCCACGCCCGTCTGAAGCTTCGCTCCCTGCATTTTTGGTTCCTTTCCCTCTTTGACCTACTGTCGGACCACCCCTCAAAACTTCTCCAGGTAACCCCGGAGCTCGCAGACCAGTTGCAATGGTGGGCCAACAGGCAAAATCTGCTCATGTAACGTCTATTTCAGCCACTACACCTACTGTACAAATGACAACAGATGCAAATTTAGAAGGTTGGGGAGCATCATGTCAAAATCAACCATCAATGACGTGGTCTCTTCATATCAATCAGCTCAAGCTGCTCGCTGTCTTCAAAGCCTTCAAGGTGTTCCTCTGGCTTCTCTCCAGCAATGTAGTACGAGCAGTCACTGACAACACAACCACCAAGTACTAACTACATCAACAAACTGGGCAGCACTCACTCACTGTGTCTCCTACTGTTAACTGTAGACTTTTGGGAATGGTGCATGCAGCATCACATCTTCTCCATTGCAGTCCATCTCCATGGCTCAGAAAACATACCTGCCAATCGTCTCAGCAGGATGGGGACAACCTCACACGAGTGGGAACTTAATCAGGCAACCTTTCAGTCCCTGGTTTGCCATTGGGGACCTCCAAGAATAGACCTCTTTGCCACGCAAACAAACACCAAGTGTATTAAGTTCTGTTCACGGGCAGGGAAAGATCACCAATTGATAGGGGATGCCTTCATGTTTCAGTGGGGGCGTCACCTCTATGCCTTTCCCCTGTTTCCCCTTATTCTGAGGACCATAACAAAGGTTTGTCACAACAGAGTAAATGTGATTTTGATAGCTCCTTGGTGGCCCAGACAACCGTGGTTCGCAACACTGTTGAACATGGCTTCAGACTATATCGAACTGCCACTCCTGCCCGACCTTCTCTACCAGAACAGTGGGAAGATTCTACACCCGGAACTGTCTTTTGTACACTTGATAGCCTGGAGGATTCCCAGATAATTGATGATATCATCTCAGCTGCACTCTCAGGCAATACTCCTACAAGTGGAAGTGGTTTATGTCTTATGCCTCAGGAAAAGGGTTTTCACTCTTAAATCCATCACTTCAATACAATAACATCCTTCAATACAGTATTTGTTGTACTTAAAAAAATCTGGCCTGACTTTGTCGTCTCTGAAGGTCCACCTCTTGGCTGTGATAGCTAATCAACCTAATGACTCACCTGCCTCTGCATTTTTCTATCACCCAAGATTAGACATGGGCACGACTTAGCGAAATTCCCGTTTCCGTTTCCGTTCCTCGTTTCCGTTACGTAACGGAAAAGGAAACGACAGTTACTCTGCCAGAACTCGAACTCGAACTGACTAAAGAAAAATTGGGTCTGATTTGTCATTGTCGTTCCTGGCATCGCGGCGATCACACGATGCTAATCGGCACAGAAAAAAAGCTTTTAAAAGTTAAGGAAAAAAAAAACCCGATTCCCGGACAAAAAAGCAGGCGGAAATATGCCTGCCTGAGTGAGGGCACCTACCAGAGGGGTGGTTTCGGGGGGGGGGGTCCCTGGCCTCCCCCCCTCTCCTCCTGTCCTTCCTGGGCTGCTCTGGCGGAGTGGCGGCCGGCGGGCATCCTCGTCGTCCCGCCAACGTCGCCGGCTCGCCGCCGCCATTCAAGTGGCACAGAAAAAAAGTTTTAAAAACCCCGATTCCCGGCCAAAAAAAGCAGGCAAAAATATGCCTGCCTGCCTGCCTGAGAGTGCACCTACCAGAGGGGTGGTTTCGGGGGGGGGTCCCCGGCCTTCCCCCCCTCCTGTCCTGGGCTGCTCTGGTGGGGCATCCTCGTCATCTCGCCAACTCGCCTGCCATGCGGTACGGGCGGGGGATCCAAAATGGGGCGGGCGACTGCAATCTTTTTTTTGAAATCGTGGTCCAAAAACACACCAAAGCACCACAGAAACATGCAAAAATTGCTATTTTAAAACTGCCAGATTTTTTACAGTAGCAGTGGGTTTTTTTTGCAACAAAATGTCTCCTGTCCTCTCCATTGATTTTATTTTATTTTATTTTATTTACACCTGCGCAATGATGGGCTGGCCATGGGAGTGGACCATGCAAATTTTTGGAGCCATTCCACCAATCGCATGGCCACTTGGCCAGGTTTTGTCCACAGAGACTTCTGGGATGTGCCAATCGGGCATAAAAAGCCCACTAACCCTAGCCCGAACCCTAAGCCTAACCCTAACCCATACGCCAGTACACTGTCCTTCTAAGTGGGTCAGAGAGGCACCCAGAGGTGCACCCCAATACTCACCCTAACCTTACCTGTAACCCTAAGCCTAGCCCTTGCGCTAACCCTAACCCTAAAGCCAGATCTGTGTACTCACATTGCACTACACGCAAGTACGTTTCCCTTCTTAGTGAGACACAGTGAGAGCCTGCATTCTCTCTCACTGACTGATGCAGAGGAGGCACCCCAAAGAGGGGTGCCTCTGCCAGTCCAGTATCACTGTCCACTAAGCAAGTCTGCAACTTGGTATGCATATCCATATGGCTATGCATGCTATTTTGTAGCGGGTGAGGAGAGGAGGCACCCACAGGTGCCTCCAGGAGCCCGCTTTCCCTTCATAGCGGGCCAGAGGAGGCACCCACCCCACAAAGGTGCCTCCAGGAGCCCACTACCCCCCCTAAACCAGTACTAACGACAGACGAAAAAACGACAAACGAAATGATAATTTTTTGAAAATTTTCGCGAAAAACGGAAACGAGCCGAAACGGACCCGTCTCAAAAAACGACAACTCGGGGGAAAAAAATCCGGGTTGTGCCCATCTCTACCCAAGATTTAAGATGTTCCTAAGAGGCCTAAGGAATACTTTCCCCGATAAAAAGCGGATTACTCCTCAGTGGTGCCTCTTCCTCATCCTTTGCAATTTGATGCAGCTGCTCTTTGAGCTGATGGCTACTTTTGTCTTTCAAGACAGCTTTTCTGTTGGCTATAACAGCTAGACGAGCTAGCGAACTTTGCACTCTAATATGTGACCCACCATAGCTCCAATTTTTCAAGGATAAGGTATTGGCTTACCCAGATGTTTCCGTTCTGTATAAGGTAGTTTCAACATCCCACATGTCTAAGCCAGTCATTCTTCCAGTTTCACCCCCTGATCCAGTATCTCCTCTAGAGAGGGATCTTCACATGCTGGATGTATGTAGAGCACTAGCTTTCTATATTTCTAGAACTCAAACTTTCCATACTACACAAAAACTGTTTGTTATGACTCCACTTCTAAAGGGTTTCCAGTTTCCACCAAGAGATTCTCTCACTGGGTGGTTTCTGCTATTGAATTGTCCTATATGCTGGTCAAGAGAGACTTAACTCATCCTATCAAGGGCCATTCTACCAGAGCAGTTTTGTTGCCTTCTGCATTTTTGAGAGGTGTCCCATTAGAGGACATCTGTAGTTCAGCTACATGGTCACAACCACGTACCTTCATGAAACACTACAGGATGGATGCCCGCTTGAGATCTGCAGCGGCTTTCGGCAGGACTGTCCTTTCCTTTGGACTGGCTTGACTGCCCACCGTCCTGTGAATATTCTTGTGATCACCCATCTGTGTGGCTTCACGAAGGCCACGAAGGAGAAGATGTACTTGCTTACCTGTAAAGGTTGTTCTTCGAGTGGACCTTCGTGAAGCCATACGGCACCCGTCACACTGTCTGGTACTTACCTTGCACTCTGTGGCTTTGAGAGAACTGAGGTGTTTGGGCGGGAAGCCTCCTACTCATGCGCAATAGGAGGGGGAGGACACTAACAGTCTTTCTGTGGCTAGGAAAGTCTGGAGCCTTGCGCATGTGCATCGGGAAACCCATCTGTGTGGCTTCACAAAGGTCCACTCGAAGAACCACCATTACAGGTAAGCAACTGTTTCTTTTACTCTTGACTGGAGGCAAGGCATCTTCAGGCTGTCTGATGTAAAGGCCACACATTTATACAAGAGACCTAATACATTTGTCACCCTGAGGCACACTTTACTCTCCGGCCACATAGCTCTAGGCATCCCAAAAGCGATGTGGCTGGAGAGTATAAATGGGGGCTACGAAGGGGACCATAAACTGCTGCCTCCCCTTCACCCAGCTCCCTGCACAGAGCCATTCCAGCAGCCTTGAAACAGTTTTGTACAAAGAACCAGGTGAAGGGGGGAGCAGCAGTTTGCAGTCTCATTCATAGCCCCAGTTTATTCTCCAGCCACATGACTCTGGGCATCCCTAAAGTGGCGTGGCTGGAGGGAGAGTCTATGAAGGAGCCCACAAACTGCTGCCTCCCCTTTGCCCAGCTCTTTGCACAGAGTCGTTTCAGTGGTCTTGAAACGCCTTCATGCACCAGTCAGCCACAACATTAAAAGTATCTTCCTAATATTTTGTTTTTGCCAAAACCGTTCTGGCGTATTATGGCATGGACTCCACATGACCTCTGAACATGCCCTGTGGTACCTGGCACCTCCATGGGTCAGATTTGGTGTACCAGCACATCTAGTAGATACCAAATTAGATTGATATATGGAGGCCAAGGCAGCATCTTGAACACTTTGTCATGTTCCTCAAATCATTCCTAAACAAGGGGAAAGAACTCAAGGTAGCCCAAGGTGAACTGCAGAAATATAAAATATTGGGGTGTTTGTAATGGTCTTTTTTTCTTTCACATAATAATTAATATTGGAGGAAATTTGCTCAATGTGTCAATTCAGTGGACTTTATATGTACCACATTCCCTGTACTTTACCTTCTGCACATTTTTATTACGCTTTTATGTCCTAATTGCAAACCTGATTTAGAAGAAGTATCTAGGTAAATAGTATGGTAGTGTTGAATTTAGTACTTACATTCTGGATAAAATGGTGACCACTGTGCAGATTTCTGCTATGGAATATCCAAACTTACTTATGCGTATAGCACTAGAATTTTGTTAAGATCAGGAAAAAGAAACCATGATTAATGACTCTGAGCTTTATACAACATAGCAGAAGGCTTACTGTTTATATTTGGACAGCCTTTTTTGTGGTTTGTGGCCGTGTTAATTAAAGTGTTCAGTACTTTGGGCAATTGTATTTTCATTTCTTTTTTAAATACCACATTCTGAGACTGACTTAACTACAATAATAGCATATTGTTGCATTTCAATTTTATTTGTATGGATGTATTTTGCAATATCAGCACAGTATAGCAGTATAAATGACTTTTGTGATGGTTGCTAGGGAAGCTTTAAGCCTTTTTCTGAGTTGTATGCTGATACAGCAAAATAAGGATTTTAAACTCTAGTTTGTATGTGTGCAACGCCCTCTATATACAGTGGTACCCCGACTTAAGAGCAGAAAGGTGTTGGCATTTTAACTGCCACCTTAAATTTTTTTAGATATGGTCTGTTCGACTTACAAATATATTTTTCTTTCTTTTTTTTAACTTATTTTTTCAGTTTTTTAGATAGGTACCCCAACTTAACAGTATTTCGACTCGAGAGCATGCATTCGGAACGGGTTACATTCGTAAGTCGAGGTACCACTGTAGTTTGAATTGAACAATAGCATATGTTATACTCCACAGTATGGAGTACTATAGATATGCAAGTCCCAGAATTCCATGCACTTTTCTTAGGGCTAGCATTACCTTGAAAATTGTTATATTCTGTCTCCACTGCTTGCAGAAAGGGTACATAACCTTCCCAGTCTGGACGTGTGTAGGAAAATTTGGAGAAACTAAATAGGTAAGTAAATTGATTAAAACAGAGAAGAAAGTTAAAACCATGTCTGTTTAAATTTCTCAAGTGTTCATGTGTGAAATTCCTTTATAAATCCTTTATAAATTGTTTTTGCTCACTGCCTGCCCACATTCTAAATATGCGTACCTTCTCAAATTGAGGTTTGAATTTTTTTAAAAAAAAACTCTGATATATATCATGCTGTTATTACTTTGAGCAGTTTGATGGCAAAATAATCTCTGTTTTCCTCATACTGGAATTTGTATTTGCACATTGACAAAATAACATGTCCAGTATCTTCCTTTTATATTTCACCTTTTGGAGTATTACTAGAAAACTGGAATAAAGGCATTTATTATGTTAACATTGTTGTACATTTTATTATACCAGTTTCTGCTTTTTTACTCAAGCTTAGCTGTGTTCAATTCGTATGAGTGAACCCTTCTATGTCGCATTCATATATACCACTTAATCTATTATTGATGATTATTGATTATTAGTGATGATAACTGTTAGATGTCCATGTTCTCTTGAAATATATTTTGGAGGGATTACAAAGTCCAAGCAATCAAATTTACACAAATACGTATACAGTATTCTGGTTCTAATGATCTGTGATAGGCCTGCACAGTAATGTACACCACCCTGCCCACTTAGGGTGTATACGCATGAATTTTGTGGGCTGAAAACATGGTCCCCTTTCTCCATAGATTGAAATCACTCGTTCTATCTTTCATACTTGCTAGTTAGTTTATCTTCAGTGTAGTCCCAATTCTTCTGATGTTGGTTTTCACACCACCTTCCTCCCCCCCCACCTCTCCTTCCCTGCATTCCCTCCCTATTCACTCCTGCCTCCACTCCTTTTGTCTTTATCCCTTGATTATATCTTTTGCAGCCTTTACACAGCTTAATCACCAGGTGTTTCTTGTCTTCTAAAGACTAATACATCCCAGAAACAACTGGGCTGGGGGGGGGGGAGGCAGCGGAATTCCTAGTTCTTAAATGAGAGGCAATAACTCTGAGGTGGAAGGGGTTGCTTCGTTTCCTGCAATATCATGTAGATTTATTAAACTAATCAAAATCGGTGAGCAATGGAACCACCTCTTAATGGGAGTGAACATATGTGAATGAAACTTTCAGAGAAGTGGTCTGTTAGGGAGCTGTAGCAAAACAAATATCTGTGTGTTGCACCTTAAAAACAAATACAGTGGGTACCTCAACTTACAACATTAATCTGTTCCGAATGCACATTCGGAAGTTGAATTATTTGGAAGGCGGACAGTGGTATTCCATAGGAATGCATTGAAAATCAATTAATCCATTCCGGAGGTTGGAAAAAAGCAAAAAAGGGAACAGATTAATTAGTTCTCAGTGCTTTCCCATAGGAAGGCTGTCCCAACCCCCCTCAATCAAGGGCAGCCTTTGGCTGCTCTCTGCATTCCCGCCAGACAGCTGACTGACAGCAGGACTGACCTGTCAGAATTGGCTCTCTGGCGGGGTTGCGAAGAGCAGCCTTTGGCTGCCCTTGATTGAAGAAGATTGCCCATTGATCTTCAGGCATCCCAGGCGCCTTGCAAGGAAAGCACTTACCTCTGGGTAAGCAAAGGTAGGCATTTACCCAGAGGTAAGCGCTTGCCTTGCAAGGCGCCTGGGCTTCCTGAAAATGCATCAGTCCCTGCTCTGCCCAACAAAGTGTTTGGGCAGAGCGGGGATCGATGCAAGTTTGGCTAGCCCAGGCAATTTGGAAAGGAAGTGTGCCTCCCTTCCAAACCGACCGTGCTGGCCAAAAATGTTATGTGTAGCGGAGAGCAGCATTCGCTGCCAATGGCCACCTTCTTCTTGGTTGCTTTGATCTCTTTCGTAGAGATTGAACTAACCAAGGAGGAGGTGTCAGCTGTCGTGCGTAGCGGAGAGCAGCGCTCATAAATCGAATTATTCATAAGTCGAATAGGAATAGGAATCTGTATTGTCATTGCTCCCTTGCAGGAACAACAAAATTTCTGTAGGTTGAGATGCCACTGTATATTAACAGAAACAGACTTCATAAACTTCTGATCTTCCCTAGAATTTATTTTCCATCTATTTTCCTTTTGTTGGATGAATATTTACACAGTGTCATATCCTTTCACAGTTGATAGCTGGAGCAGAGTTTTTTGACACTGCCAGATGTTCACTTTTTATTCTGTACTACTAGGTAAATATGTCAAGTCATCTGTTGTGCTGTGTTGGCTAAAACCAGAAGGGAAGCCTCATCCTCTTTGTGGTCTTTTATTTGGGCTGTGTTGACTGAAGATTTATTCTTCAGTTTAATTTTGTATTGAGCAGTAATGAATACTGAAATTGCTGTCTTAGGGTAATTACACATGACTATATTTAAGCTGTTTTAATGTTAGTTTCAAAAGTTGTTAAAATATTTGTACAATACTGTAGCTGTAATTTTAGTTTCAAGAGAGAGAGAGATACTCAAAGTTGTGTGATCTTTAAATATTGAGGAAATGATAAGATTTTAAAATACTGCCACTTTCTTTTTCTCTAAGACCCTTCTGTCTCTTAATTTGCACATCAAATCTTAAAGGCAAAGATTAAAATGTTATTAAAGTCCCACTCTTTGGAGACCAATTTAAAAGTTCCATTATGACAGAAAGGTAAATCTGTTAAGTTTCAACAAAAGGTGTTAACTGAAAGCTCTAATTAAATCAAAAGGTATCCTTTTACTTAAACCCTTTAAGGAGGGCCTAGCTAAACATTTAGACAGCTGTGTAATGAAACAATACATTACTCACTCCAGAATGTGTGTACCTCTCCAAATTTAGATGTGGAATCCTTTGGTAGGGAAAACAAAAACTTGAGTGATTATTTGATGTGAAAAGTGAAATGTAGAGAGGAATATTGATTCCTATCTCTTCTTCACTTTATGTCTAACCCTGAAGCAGTTTATTTGCAAGTAGCACAAATAAAAATGAACAGGGTTTCATATTGTTTTAAGTATTTTAATATGTTTAGTTAACCTAAAAGTCTTCAATATCTAGCTATTTTATCTAAATAATTTCCCCTTCCTGTACAATTTTTTCTGAAACAATATTGTTTTCATTGATGCCAAGAGAGACTTTTTTAAACTCTGGAAACAAGGTATCAAAAAATTAAAAAATTAAACATGGGGAGAAAGGTTGACTTTTGTGCACAAAAAAAGGATCTAGAGCTTCCTAATATGTGTTGAATATATCATGAACTTTGACCCTAACTGAAGGATGAAAGTGTGGAAGCTTATACACTAGTTATACCCATTGCTTTTCTTTTAGATGTGCTGAGCAAGCTGCAGTGTTCCACTTTTCTACTAGACTACAACGTTTTCAAGTGTGTCTACTGAGATTTCTAGGGATCCACATGGCACAAGTTTGTGCAAGAAGTAGGAATAACATCTCCGCACACTGCGTGTTTATATACTTAGTGATTTATAGAGAGAGACAAACCAGAAGGCTTTGCACAAAGTAGCCCACTTGTGTAGGTGACCTGCACTGTTACTGTTCTCTTGCCATGTAGACAAAAATACCATATCAGCATGAACAGGTTGGGCTTAGGCATGGTATATGGGCTCCTTTTGCAATGATAGTGTGATTAATTCAAAGCATCTTCATGAGGAACACAAAGAAATTAAACTTCAACATTTTTTACAGATTACAACTTCCGTCGAAGTTCACTAAACAGCATTTCTCCTGTTAGTGCTACTCTCTCTGCTGGAACCACCAGTGTTCTATCATACACATCAAGACCATACTCTTATCCAAGCTACCCTTTATCACCATCAATTCCACTTGCTAATGGCAACCATGTTGGACAGCGTCTATATATCTCCAATCAAGCCTCATTCTTTTGAGGGAAGGAAAAAGCAAGTTTAATGTAGGATACATTTATTTTAAAAATATAATTTAGCTTTAGTTTTAATTGGGTCCACACAATTCATTTTGGTGAGTGAAATATGTATGTATTTTACAGATTACTTATAAATTCACAGAATTTGGGTGAAGATAAAGCCTCCAAATGTGTTTTCACTTGGCAAGAACAGGATTGTTCCCAAAATATGGTATAGTAATTCTTGGCTATCAAACTGTAAACAAGAGAACTCATTCAAGCTTTTAAAAAACAATAAGTACTTTGCTAGATAATTTAAGAACTTTGTTTTAAACAATTTTAAGTTCATGCAGTTGTTATAATCTTGTTACTAAGGATGACTTGGTTGAAATGAAAAACATGATTTAGTCAGAAACAAAGTATTATGTAAGAAGGAAATGATGCAAACAGGAGATTGTTCTTAAATAACAAACTTGATTTAACCCTATATAAATAACTTGTGTACTGCTGTGGTCCTCGTTAATTATTTTGATATATTTTAGTTGCATGATAAATATTTGTTTTACTAATAGACTATCTTATTTTGTGTCACTTTATCCATGTTACATTGGATAAATTACATTGTTTACATTGTTGAACTTTCTTTGTTAATGGTTTTGTTCTATTTGCATGTTGTCGTGTTTTTAATGTTCATATCATGTGTTTAATTCCATACTTGAATGCAAAAAAAAAATGACATTAAATTCTCACTGTATAAAATAACAGATTTGTCTTTAATATTTAAAAATTAGGTGGCAACCTTCAGTCTTCTTTATAGACTTTAATGGAAGGAAAGAGAAAGTTAAATGTTCCTCAGCTGTCGGAAATTTATCACCCCCTCTCATCTTGAAGTGCCTATTTGCCAGATTGCTTTTAAATGCGGCAATTAGAAATCCCATGTAGTAACCTGAACTGATATGCTGCATTGAACTATAGGTTCTCTCATTATGATACGCACACCATCACAAAGAATATGTGAGAATAAATCAACTTCAGAAAAACCTGAACTAGTTCCCAATTTACTTCTACACTGCAACCATGTGTAAACCTTTTCTTAAAAAACTGATTACAATCCTGTTGTGTTCAGTTACACCAGCAACAAGATGGTGACTTTTATTAAAATAAAATTCCCTATTCTACTCTCAAGGTTTTGAGGATGAACTTTTTGCTGTGATAAAAAAAATAAGCAGAATGAAACTCCCATTTGGGAAGCAAGTAGCAAATAATGAGCTTTTGGATGCCTTAAGTATTTTTTTAAAAGAAAAAGCAGATTTGAAAGAGGGCAGTTTCAAATGGTTTTGTGGTGTTTATACCTTCAGACTTCCATTACCTCCCAATCTTGTCCTTTTGAGGGGTTTTAGATGCCATGTCTGGAAAAGTTAAACATATATTCACTACCAATGCTTATTTCCAAATTACAAGAATATAATAATACAGTTGCTTCTCATTGGAGACATCATACTGGTACTGGACTTTAGGTGGCAGCAACACGCTACATGAGTGTTTTATATTTATATCCTACCTTTCTTTTGGAACATTTCCAAGTATGTAATAATGGACTTGATCTAAGCAGGCTGATGATATATGAGTGAATTCAGTTTTCAGTAATGGAAATTTTGAATTGCAGTAAAATACAGCTTTAAGAGACCAAACCTTTCAGCTGGAGTATTTGCAGCAGAGGAAGGAGATAGTTTACATTTTTAATCTGAAAAGGAATTGTTGCTTGTACCATGAAGCAAATTTCCCCATAAGAATTATTGGAAACTCAGATGATTTGTTCTGGAATCCTATAGACCACATACTGTACACACAAAATGTCAAAACTCACAAAATAAGTTGGCTAGAAGTCCATGTCTGCACCGTGATTTAGGTACCTGGATGCAGAATCTGCTCTGCTTAGAACTCACAACAGGATTTTACTCTGTGTTTTTAATGTGACACTAATAAAGTGCCATTTGTAGCCCTATACACACTTGGCTAGCTGCCCATTACTAGAAATTGTTTGGAAAATAAGAAAGGTTGTTGAAAAACAAATTAAAAATGCAACTATAAAGAAAAATAAAACTCAAACCTGCACTCTCTTTGGGTTGGTCGGTGGAAGGGAGACCTCCATTCCTTTCTCCTCCCTCATCTTTTGAGGCTTGCATGAGACGGAACATTCCAAACAGTCACCCACAATCCAGCAGGCGGGGAGAGAGACACACCATTGGCTCAGTTATGATTATGTGACCTGCTCCAGTGCTTGTATTGCAAGACATTGCTTGCTGATCAATACAAAATTTAGAAGAAATATTTGCTTGTCTTGCAAAATGCTCTTAAAGCAAGCCAGGCTTAAACCAAGGTATTATTGTAATTCAAAGGAAAAGTTGCTTAATTATACCGCTGTAATTACCTGTGTGTGAGCATTAGCTTCTTTTTGGCAAAACAACAACAACAAAACATTGATCCACTCAGTGAGACCTGGGATGCCAAAAGAATAAAGGCTTTATGATTTATTTTTTAAAAGAATACAAATGTTTAGGAATGTGAATATGAATGCCAGAATCTTTAGACTGGTAAAATTTAACATATGAGTCATTATATTTTAAAATACTTATGAAATTGAAGTGAGAGAACTAAGATAAGTTATACATTCATTCAGTTGCATTTATCAAAGCACATGGTGAAATAGCAGGATTTAAGTCTGTCCTGTAATATAGTGGTGAAAAGTTTGAAACATTTGTATCTCTCTGCACAAACAGCTTGATCCTGCAGTATATGACAGGGTATACTTAAATTACAAAGGTTTATTTCTCAGTGGTCCTCTGGAAGTAATATTGAACTCCCCCCCCCCAAAAAAAAGCATTGTTTAGTTACATCATATATAGGTAACTTTGGTGGGGCTAAGGACTTGGAAATGCTGGAGAATGTGGAGGAAGAATTCAAAGCTGGTTGACCATAGAAGTATCATGCTTGATTGCCCAGCAGTCTCCCTTGGGGGGAAATGGCACCAGGAAGGGAAAACACCTATTTATTTTCTACTCCAGAGAGCCTTTGCATGGCTTTCAGATCTTGCACAAAGCCTAGATAGCCCATAGTTGGCACACTCCCAGTTACCATGCCTATTCCTGCCTTTAAAAAAGTGCAAACTCTTCCAGTTATTTTCCCTGGATGAAGACACTGATATAGCTATTCTAATCTTCAGGAAGAGCTTATTTCTCAGTTATTGCCTTCTGGATATACCCTCGATTTCTTCGTTTATACATCCCAGCCATAAAGTATGGTGGAGGAAGCATCATGGTTTGGACCTGCTTTGCTGCATCAGCGCCTGGCCAGGTTGCTGTCATTGAGGGGAAGATGGAGTCCCAAGTGTATTAAAAAATTCTTCAGGATAATGTGAGAAGTTCTGTGTGCCAGCTGAAACTGTAGAAGTTGGGTGATGCAACAGGATAATGACCCAAAATACTGGAGCAAGTCAACTACAGAATGGTTTCAAAAAATCTCCTTTTGGAGTGACCATGTCAGAGCCCAGACAATAAAGATGCCATAGAATGACTTGAAGAGAACCATACACCTGTGACATCCAAAGAACATGACATATCTAAAGTGGTTCTTTCAGGTTGAATTGGCTAAAATTCCTCCTGAACGATGTTCAGGCCTGTTCCACAACTACATGAAGCACCTGGTTGAGGTTATTGCTAGCGGGGGGTGGTGGTGGTGGTGGTGGTCAACCGGTTATTGATACAAAGGGTTCACTTTTCCTACTAGCACTTTGAATGTTGAGTGAGTGAGTTGAATAAAAGCATGAAAGATCAGGAAAAAAACTTATTTTATGGTCATTATATTTGTCGCTACACTTAAATTAGAGAAAGGGGTCTTGATCCAGATCCTATGCCCACAACTTTCTTGCAAAGAAATGAGGACAAGTAATTGCAACCTACATATTAACCAGTTTGGCTCTTCATCTCTGCATTAAATAGCAACAATCCATCAACACTTCTTGGTGTTAAGAACAAGATGGATATAGCAGGTGAGATTTTTTTTTCAAAGAATGCCTGTATAGAACTCCAGTTTCTTAGAGAACAACAGTTTTGAACATTTCACACCTTTTGCTTTCCTCCCACACCTCAACTCTTTTTGTTTTCTTCCTAATATTGTATATGTTCTCAGTGTATATTTGATGATAATAGGCTATAATGTCAAAAGAGCTTCTGTAGAATATTTATAGCACCTAACAGTTTCTTCTACAATCACAACTACACTTAGACAATTCAAATGCTGTTACGGCAGTGTTACAGAATGTTTTAAACATGTTTCTGCATTGTCCATCTTCCCACTGAAATTTTAAAAGCAACTAATTTTTTTGCAAAGAAGAGGTATTTTAACTTAGGAAACCAATGCAAAATGTGAGCTGTTTTGCTCCAGAGCAGGAATCTGCACCTCATCCATGGGAGATCCTTTGCTCTACCATGGGCGTCGGGCCTCCTGTACCTGTTCCCTCCAATGCCTCTTTTACTCAGAATAATTGTCAAAATAAAACAGGACAAACCCAACACAATTCTGATCACTCCGTGGTGGCCTCGCCAGCCATGGTTTCCGGTGCTATGCCAACTTGCGGACGTGTACCACAGGCTTCCTCTACATCCGGACCTTCTGTCCCAACACAATTTTCATGATGTCATCCAAACCTTCTCTCCACTTAACAGCATGGAGGATTTCCCCTCCATACAAGACATAATACAGTCCTCTAAGAAACCCCCTACCAGACAGCTGTATCCCTATAAATTCAAAGTTTTTCAAGAATTTGCTTCTACACATGAATTCCCTTTTGTTCCAGTCTCTACACGCGCTCACTTAACCCGAGCTGTGACTCATTCAACAACATTCTTGAAAGGTGTCCCATTACCTGATGTCTGTAAGGCTGCCACATGGTCCTCGCCTATGACCTTTGCCACTCATTACAGGCTTGATGTACCTGCCCATACAGAGACTTCCTTCGGACAGGCTGTTTTGTCTTCAGTACCACCGTGACTGCCTGCCTCCGGTAAGCAAGCTTGCTAGTCACCCAATGTGTACAATCAGAGGACCACGAAGAAGAAAAAGAAGTTACTTACCTGTAACTCTGGTTCTTCGAGTGGTCACTCTGTGATTCCACACTTACCCACCCTCCTACCCCGCTATCCATCACGATAGTACTGTCTCACCTGACTGCGGCGGATATGTGGAACTGAGGTAGGAGCAGGCAGAGCTGGTGTTATATGGGGGGGAGGTCCTGCTAATGATCTCTATCTTCCAGAAGCTTCCGAGGAGTTACTTTGTGAGCACACATTAACCAATATGTGGAATCACAGAGTGACCACTCGAAGAACCAGAGTTATAGGTAACTTCTTTTTTTATCCACAAGTACACATGTTCTGTTCAAGAACTGATTATATATTTATGTCCAAAGGTCTATTGATAAGGATCAATAATGCAGTCTAAACATAGTTACACAAATTTAAGACCATGATATAGTGAAAATAAAATTTAATATTGAGTGTGATTATAAGAAAGCAAAAAGATTGAAAGTCGATGAAAGCATTTACATATGCATGCAATTAAAATATAAAAACTTGGAAGAGACAAATATAAATGAAGAAGGTGAAGTGGAAGTAATAATCTGGGACGCGGTGAAGGCAATAGATTGGGGTTATGCATGGAAAGAAGTATTTGTATACTTAAAAAGACAGAAAAAATGCAAGAAATAGAAAATGATATTTAAAACATTGGAAAGAATATTCCTAATAACAAGAGATAATAAAACAAATTTGGATTCCCATCAGTTGTCAGCCCTTGCCTTTGGGCAGAGAGTCATGAGAATTGCACTCCAGCAGAATCAGGAAGTCGCACATCAACCCCTCCTCTAACGAATGGAGAATCTTTACTTACAAAAGCTGTACATAGGCATTTTGCAGGAGACATGGTAAGAAGGATATAAAATGGCCATAAGCACCATGACACAGATTTAGCTTGAAGTAGAAATAGTATCAGTTCCAAATCAGTTTGTAATGACAGTGGATTCTTCACCTGTTTCATTGGGCATGACCCAGAAATAAAATCCTTTTTCAGACTCTGAGTGGAGAATATTCCCACTCCCTTCAGCTATGAAAGCTGCCTGCCTGTTTTGCTTACCTAAGCTAGCAGGATGGTGTAGGAGAAGTATATAAAATTGATAGGCAAGCCATCACAGTCTCTCAATGCCAGACAGATTCAGCATCTGTATTAGCAAGGGAGATATTTAGGTACTGTAGTCAAAGCTTGGAAAAGTTACATTTGGATTATAAAACTCCCAAAATCCTTCAGATATCATGATGTTACGAGTTTCTGGGTGTTGCAGTCCAAGAAGTAGCATTTCCAAAGCCTGGCTTTAGTTTTCCACTTTGAAATAAACATTTCAGGTTGCTATCCTTCTCATGACTGAAGAACTTGGACACTTACAGATGCATTAGGCAGGAAGCTGGAAGCATTCAAAATGTGGACGTGCAGATGAATTTTGAAGATACCTTGGACAGTCAGAGTCACTAATGTGGCAGTATTACATGAATAAAAATTCTCAATACATTAAAGAGAGGAAAATTACAATATTTTGGTCACATAATGCACAATAAAATATGCCATCTCCTGCAGGTTATCCTTCAAAGAAAAATAGATGGGAAGCATGGCCCGGGGTGTAGAAGAACATTCTGCCTTAAGAATTGAAGTCAATGGTTTCACAGTGCGCACAGCTTCTCTATTTATAATAGCTTCCGATTAAAAACATGCTACTGATTGCCAATGTCCTACGAGGACATGGCACTTAAAGAAAAAGAAGGCTGCAGTTTTTACTTCCTTATAAGAAGAAATAGGAGAAATTGAGAATGTTGCATGACTCGGGACATGATAGCAGCTTTCTTAACGTAAATAGAAGATCCGCAAGTGAAGGCCTCCTGACTCCTGCCATTTCTCTCTTCCTAACAAGTCTTGTTGGAAGAAAAACAAACAGTGGCAGGGCAGTGGGAGTGGACATTCTAAGTCAGGGGTGCCCAAACTTTTTGTAAGGAGGGCCAGATTTGGTGGATGAGAATGTGTCAGGGGCCAGTTGCTCCCCAACACTGCCACCCCACTGCAAGCCCCATCCACTTTCTTTTTTAAAAATGGGGTGAAGGAGGGGGAGGGAGGGGTGGGCCAGCCAGCCGCGGGGCACTCAGAATGACCTGACGGGCCAGATTTGCCCCCCCCAGGCCAGACTTTGTGAAGAATGAAGCTCAGCTGGCACCTCTTCTTGTCCCAGTTCCTTAACTTCCTCAGCCGTAGGTACTTGCTTAATGAAAACTAATGTCACAATCATGCTCTCCCTTCTCAAGAGAAGAGGCTTGTTCACTAATGTGAAACAGACTAGAAAAAATAGCCTTCCACATATCAGTGCTTATTAAGCACTGATATGTGGAGGTAAAAGCAGAAGGTGGCTCAGTCTCAGTCTGCCATCTGCTTGCTGTACTGAGCTTGCCAGCTGTCACAGAGCTTGTAAATAAGTGTTTATGTTTGCATAATGGTTGCTTATTCAGGGGAAGATGGGGTTGACAAAACTGCTTTGAAACTTAAATATCTCTAAACATTTGCAGTGTTTAAAAAGTGGGATTTCCATCTCCATGCAGAGAAAAATACAAAGGTCAGATGCCTGATTGAGAATTGTGAATATATTAGGCTGAACTGGCATTAATAGAATAGTCTACTATGGAAGGGGAGTATTTTAGATCACATGCTGTATTTGAGCTGGACATCCATGTTTGCAACCATGACCAGCTAGATAGCTCATTGTGCACCCTTGGACCATTCGCTGTGTGATCCTAGCCTGCCTCACAGGGATGTTATGGGAATGAAGTGGAGAATAGCTTGTTCCATGTTGAGATAGGCCACCATGAGCACAGCTGTGAAGAGGAGAACTACATATGGGGGTGGGGGTGGGAAACCAATGCACCGTTACAAGTTTGGGGATACACAAGTTTGGGAATACATTGCTCAGTAGTACTACATAGGAGAAAGATCTAGGAATTGTTGCAGATCAAAAGCTGAATATGAGCCTGCAGTGTGATGTGGCTACAAAAAAAAAAGGCAAATGCAAGTCTAAGCTGCATTAACAGAAGTTCCCATCAATTCAGCACAATTCAGCACAGTACTCTTCAAGAGTACCAACAAATGCCAACAAACTGGAGGAAATGCAGAGGAGGGCAACAAGCATGATCCGAGGATTGGAAATGAAGCCCTATGGAGAAAGACTGAAAGAACTGGGCATGTTAAGCACTGAGAAAAGAAGACTGAGGGGAGATATGATAGCACTTTTCCAAATACTTGAAAGGTAGTCATAAAGAAGAGGGGCAGAATTGGTTCTCTATTATTCCAGAGGGCAGGAAATGTAATAATGGGCTCAAGCTACAGGAATCCAGATTTAAAGTGAATATCAGGGTAAAAAACTTCTCAACTGTTAGAGCAGTACAACAATCGTATCAATTACTTCAGGAAGTGGTGAGTGCTCCAACACTAGAGACATTCAACGGAAAATTGAACAACTGTCTTTCTGATTTGCTGTGACTTGGATCCCTGCATTGATCAGAGGATTGGACTCAGTGGTCATGTAGGCCCCTTCCAACTCAATTATTCTATGATTCTCTGAGCAGAGATGGAAAAAAAAATTACTGTTTTGAACTGCAACTCCCAGAACATGTCCTTAGCCTCTTGTATTTTGGGGAGTTATATTTAAAAAAAATCCCCCTTTTTTGGTGTATGGGAACAAAAGGATTATGACAAGAAAGATGACTTCTGTTACTTTATATGCTTTGATACTGTCTGGTGCCAAAGAGGAAGCATTATAGGGAGGCTTGTGTTTGTATCTGAATTTCCTACCATGGGTTTTGCTGCATGCTTTCTTCACCTATTTATCTGACAAGGGCCTTTCTTGTGCTCTTTCAAAAGTCTCGAAGATTCCTCTTCCATATATTAAAGGGGGAAGCCAGGACTGCCATTTCATTGCCTGCACAGAACTAAAAGATGTGAATGGTGAGGGTGCTGCTGCCATACCCACAGCACCTGTGTCATGTTTGTTTGCTTGTTTGAAAATGTAGAAAGCTGCACCTATAGTCAGGACAAGCCCGTTGCCCTGCTGGAAGAAAAACACACACAAAACAAAACAAAACAGGAGCTTGAGATTTCTCTATTTTGGCTGATTATGGAAGATGACACATTTCTAAGTAGAACAGAGGACGGTTCTGTGTAGAGAAGTTTCAGGAGCCCCATGGTGCAGTGGTTAAATGTCTGTACCGCAGCTAAAACTGCTCACAACCTGGGGTTCAGTCCCAGGTAGCGGGCTCATGGTTGACAAAGCCGTCCATCCTTCCAAGGTCAGTGAAATGAGTACCCAGCTTGCTGGGTGTATGTGTGTGCAATGTGTAGTCTGCATAATTAACATTGTAAACTGCTCTGAGAGTGCTTGAAGTGCTATGGGGCAGTATATAAGAGAGCACTTCTCTTTGTTTTGGAACAAAGGAGGTTCTAGCTATCATCTTCATTTAGTGAAGAAGAATACCAAATGAAGGAGGAAAACACTTGGACTAATTTGGCACACATAAGCACAGCTATTAGGGAGTATGCTTTGCCTTTGCAGCTATAAATCAACTCCAGAGCCCACTTCCCAAATAGATGACAGCTGTTCGGAGCCCCTGGACTGTGGAAAGCATTCACAAGCTTCAAAGAGCATGGGGATGGTCATGGAGGGTTCGGAGGAATGGAGGGATTTCTGCCACTTCCAAGAGGATTAAAAAAAGTGAGTGGTAGTAAGTGATTCCCTATTAGAAGGGCAGAGACTGCAGTGTGCAGACCTGGCAGCCTATCTTAGGAAGTGTACTGTCTCCTTGGCTTGAGCATTACACAAAGCTTGCCAAGGCTCATGCAACCTGCACTCCAGTCGGTCCACATGGGAACAAATGATGTTGCTAGATATGACCTTCAGTGTATTGCTAGTGACTATGAAGCATTGGGTAGGAATATAAAGGATCATAGGGCACACAGGTTGCTGTTTCATTGCTTCTTTCTGTCCAAGGTCATGAATTCATTCTAAGACAAAAATTATGGAACAGAACAATTAGCTGCACGGATGGGGTGTTGGGTGACATTCGGCTTCTTGGCCCATGGTTTGTGCTACCGCAAAGACCCTGAGACAGGAGATGTGTTACGGATCATAATGGCTAGAAAGAGAATATTATTAAGAAACAAAAAGTCTGATCTGGACCAGGGCTTTCAACTAAATTATATGAGTGGAGTATATAATGTTCTGAACAACCAGGGGACACCAAGTATTGCCGGTAATAGTATCAGTTATGCACAGAAAATTAGGGTAGTGGCACAGGAACCTGCCAGTTGGTTGTGGGAAAATAATAAGGAAGCAGCAAGAGGTAAGGACTTTTGACTCGGAGAAGTCTCTGTAGGAATGTATGGCACATGGGAAATCAGCAAAACGGGGTACAAATATTATTTATTACATGTTTCTGAACCCTGTAGTATTGCTAACACTATGAACAGAATATAGTAATAAACAAAATAATTTATTTGCAAGAAATAGATGACCAGGAAGCGAGGGATAGGAGCATTATTTTTGAAGGGCATGCATGCATACAGTGAGATTTGGCTTAGAACATAGAAGACTAGTTGAGAGCTTCTGAGTAAAAAATGAAGGAAAGGAAAACAACAGTGACATCATGGGAAAGCTTTGCTACATATCTCATTAGATGATTCTTACATCAAATTACCAAACACAGAAAAGGAGACCTGGGCCTTTTCATTATATATGTATTTCTTCTGTGTAATGGATCTAATTGGTTCCCTGTGCCTCTGGCTTTTTTAAAATCGCTGTGCAGGTGAGAGAAGGCTTGAATCAGTACAGTCTAGAATAGTGGTGGCAAACCTTCAGCACTCCAGATGTTTTGGACCACAACTCCCACAGTCCTTTGTCATTAGCTCAGAATTCTGGGAGTTGTGGTCCAAAACATCTGGAGTGCCAAAGGTGTGCCACCACTGACCTAGAATGAGCACTGACAGCAGCTGAGATTTCCGTGGCAAAATGTCCCTCTTGGTTCTTATAGTTCCAGTATTTTTTTAAAAAAACAAATCTGGCATTTAGCTTTATGGTTACTTTCCTATCAAGAAGTTTCCAAATACATTTCTTCAACCAACCAATCTTTTTATCCCTCCCGGTCAATTTGGGTGTGGGTTTTTTTTTTTTGTGCTGCTTTGATGCCATTTCCTTCGCTTCCTCCAGCTTACACTTCTTTCTTTTTTGTTTAAAGATAATCCTGGTAGGATCCGAGGGTCTGAGGGTGAGTTGGGTGGTGCTTTTGCATGATGGCACCATTACACAGTCTGACTTTTTTTTAAAAAAAGAGAAGAGCATGACAAAAGAGTGGTGTTGGGAATGGGAGGAAGACGGAGGAAGAGGTGCCTCAGCAGTAGCAATTCCTGGAGGGTTAGAGGGAAGTCTAACCTAGTGGCAAGGGAAGAAGCCTTTTCGGAAGGTGTGCCAGGAGGTGCTAGGTGAGAAGGAAGCAAACCAAAAAGAGAGCAGGCAAAAAACCGAGGAATCCTCATCTTCCAAAAAGGTCTGGAGCAGATTGTTCAGTGTTTCACTGTGGACTGACTGACTGACAGTCAGGACATAATTTGTGCTGCATAATTTGTGTACAAAATACGGCAGCCAGACTGGTGGCAGGTGTGCGTTGTTATGACCACATCACCCCAGTACTGGCCCGCTTGCATTGGCTACCCATTGCGTCCCGAATAAGATTCAAGGCCCTGGTTTTAATTTATAACCCTCCATGCCCTGGGACCTGAATACCTGGCAGAGCGAATCTCTCAAAGATCAATTGCGGCTCGACCAACCAGAATGTTGCGGACGCACTCACATTGGGTGGCCACGCCCAGGGAGGCTCGGAAAACGCTGACCCGAAACCGAGCCTTCTCTGTGGCTGGTCCTGTGTTATGGAACCATCTCCCGAGTGAGTTGCGCCTTGCACAGTCCCTGCCAGCCTTCAAAAAGGCCTTAAAGATCTGGCTTCTTTGTGAGGCGTTTGGTGACTGTTATTATTATTATTTTTTGTCTGTCCCGCCATCTCACCACTGATTCCTTTTCGTTGCTTTATTATGATGTCTTATTTAATATGTTATTTTGTCATTGTTTTTACTTTGTTGTAAACTGCCTGGAGTTCCTCTGGAAGATGGGTGGTATATAAGTATTAAAATAAATAAATAAATAAATTTCGAGTAAATCTTGGTAAATTGCATGAATTTCTGATATAAAAGGAAGTGGTGCATAACAGTGCAAATGCTGCATCTGGAAGACCTCTAGGACAGAAATTCTTTCAAAACTCCAAATGCAAAATAGGCTCTAAATGTATAATCGTATAAGGAGACTTCATGTTCACCTGGCTGTATTTTTCCTAGGCTTGTAGCCGTTACAGGAGTGTTTGAACTTCATCAGCCACTTTTCATTTCTGGTGACATTTCTTAATAAGTAAAATCTTAATTGCGCAGGTTCCTGAATATTAATTGAATTTTTATTTAATTAAATGCCTGTGGGAGAGTATAACAAACTTATGCATACCTTTTAGTGAAATGCATAATTTTCTTTGGATCTATGCCAGAAAAAGACTGTCTTAGGGAAGACACTGTGGTCTTTGTTCGCATCAAAAGAGTCATTCAGGTGGCTGCTGCTTCTAGCAGTGGTAACATCGAGTAGGAAATTGTCTACGGTTGGTACAATGATCAGTTTTGTGCCATATGAAACAGATCTTTTGGGGGCGGGATAGGGATGAGTTGTCAGTACTAGTATAGGTTTCCGTTACTAACCAATGTGCCAAACTATGTATGCTCATAACATTACAGAATAATTAAGTTGGAAGAGGCAGTTTACAATTTCATTATGCAGGCTACACATCCCCCCCCCAAACTGGATACTCTTTTTAGTGATCTTGGATGGATGGAAGGCCAGGTCAATCTTGAGCCAGCTACCTGCGATTGAACTACAGGTCATGAACACAGTTTTGGCTGCAGTACAACAGCTGAACCACTGCACTACACAGTTAGGGCTTTATGTTGGCATAATGCAAACAGCACAATATTTGAGGTGAATTTGCTTAAGATAAGAAATTACAAGATACATTATCACTTGTGCGCCCAGTTATGTTTCTTCAGGATACAACAAATAATGTATACCCCAGTCTCTTAACTTGTAGCACTTAGCCTTTGAACATTATGTTTGTACTATGTCTGTAGGCATAAATAATAGGATTTGGTCCACTGTGTAGTCACCATCTTTTCATTAATAGGTGTGTGTGTGTGTGTGTCAGTGTGTGTTTGTGTTTGTGTTTGTGTGTGTCTCTCTCTCTCTGTGTGTGTGTGTGTGTGTAAGCAAAAGGGTGAAAGAAATACAAGGAAGGGAGTTACAAATGGAAGACAATAAAACCGGCCTTCTCATAAAAATTCTTACATAGGACATTGTGAATGAACTGAAAATGAGATAAGGTAATTGGATTATTGCTTATCAACAAGCTTCCAGTATTCCTATTAATTAAGGAGGAAAACATATCAAGAATTTATCAGCTGACCACTAAATGTAGCTTTAGTTTTATTACATTAGTAACAAACAGACATACTGTGTGTGTAATCAAATGAATTTTCTGACCCACTTGGAGTTGGTGATGGGTTTCATTTGTACCTACTTGATTCTCCCATTGCTTGCCTAACAAAAAGGCCAGTGGCTATAATGAACAGAAAAATGTATTAATGTTTATCCAATTGGTTGTTAGCACAGATCAAAACAAGCTGAATGTTGTAGGCTCAAAGGTATCCCTATGGATGTAGTACTAAATATATATATAGAACAGACTTGCTATGTATCTCTCCTTTTTTAAAAAAAAAAAGAGTTCATATATTGCACAGTAATCTCTGTAAAGATTCTCAATCATCCAGTTGAGGTTACAGTATCTGGAAGTTGAGTCATGACAACTGGTCTTCTTTTCTTGAGGGATCGTAACGCTTCGCTACTCATCCAGGCAGCTTTGCCAGACTGATTGCCAAAATGTTTTGATGTCTCAAGAAAAGAAGTCCACTTGCCATGACTGAACTTCCAGATTGCATGGTAATGTACTATTGTTGCCTGTTGTTGTTGTTGTTGTTGTTGTTGTTGTTGTTGTTGTTGTTGTTGTTGTTGTTGTTGTTGTTGTTGTTGTTCCCCATACAAAACTATAAATAATCAAGCCTGGTGGGAAGGCTTTGTATAACAAAATCTGGTTATATGAGGTCATCAAATTGAAATGGTTTGGATTGATTGGTAAAGCTAAAATATTTTCTGAGATATACAGAGCAGGAAACATTGGTTTGGTATATGATACTTTCAATTTGAGATGGCTGCTGAGAAGCAATTTTGCATATAGTTAATCCGATTCACATTTTATAGGGTCATCTGAAGAATTAGTTGCAGCAGCTTTGCGAACTGGGTAAACAAACCAAGATGTATGAAATGACAGAATCACAGTGAAAACTTCCACTCCAGAGATGGGACATCTGCCCAAAACAGTTGTGTTCCGTCCATTTTTTCTTCAATAGGATTGGTGTGGAAAATGCATGAAAATAAAGCTCTGTGATTCAGAGCTTTGCTTCAGTTTCTGGCAGTTTCTGGCAGCTGCCTCTGCTGTCTCCCTGTCTGGCACACTTTATACACATATCTGAGTCCAACAGCCCATGATGCATTACCTGCAGTGAAATATGCATACATTTTTAGAAAGAAAATGTTTTGATTCATCAAACTCTGCTCTCAGCTGTCACTGAAAAGAGGTCACCAGCTCAGAGGGAGATCTAAGAGCATGCTCAGGTTGGGCACCTAAGTTTTCAAAGGGAATGTAGTCTCATCCAGGAGGGGTTGGATTCCTGTCCTCCAATTTGTTCTCCCAATGACCAGGAACAGCCCTGCCTCCAAAGTCCAATGTAAGAGTATTAAGAATTGTCCAGTTCTTTTCTAATAGACTTTCCCTGTGGTTTTTTTTTAACAAGCCTCTTTGGTGTTACTGTACTATTTGGTCACACTCGGTTTTGCAAAATATTGTCTGCCTCCTGATCGCATCCAATTTCCTTTTCTTTTTGTTCAATCAGCAGGTTTTTCCTCTCTCCAGATATTCTATTTATAATTCCAAAAGCAAATCCAAACCCCTTTGCATCCCTGCATGTTGTCATAATATGCAACTAAATCTGTGCTTTTACAGCAATCACCTACAGCCGTCATATCTTCCTATTTCCATGATTAGGGCTTCACACACTTGCTGGTTGGGAGGCAGTGTTTTCCTTCAAGGTAGGACTTGCATCCAAGTGGCACCCTAACTTGAAGAGTTTTGCCCAGCTCCAAGGTTAGTTGTTTCCCTCTTGCATAACAACTATTGTATATACATTTCAACTATGATTACATGTTTTTTGTTGCCATGTTCTCTTGAGTCTCCTATGACTTACAGTGACCAAGGTGCTCTGTTCTTAACCACCCTGTTTACCTCTTGCAAACTGAAAACTCTGCTTTCCTTTACTGAGTCAATATAACTCTTATTTAGTCTTCCTCTTTTCCTGTTCCCTCCAACTGTTCTTAATGTTATTGTCTTTTCCAGTGATGTGCCCAAGGTACTCGAATCTCAATTTAGTCATTTTTGCTTCTAGGCAAAGTTCAGGAGTGAATTGATGTAGCTCCCATTTATTTATCTTTCTGGTGGTCAAGGGTGTGCACAAAGCTCTCTTCCAGAAGCACATTTCGAATGAATTGATTTTTCCCTGCCACCTTTATTCATTGTGCAGATGCTACATCCATACACAGTAATTGGAAATACCATTATGCCATAATCTTGTTATTGATCTCCAATTGGGTTTCTTTACATTTGAGGATCTTTTCTAATTCCTTCACTGATGGCCTTCCGAGTCTCATGTCTTCTTCTGATGCCGTGGCTGCAGTCTGCATTTGGAATGACAATTGAAATGAGATATACAAAATATTTAACAATTCCCATGTCTTTATTCTTGTATAATTCTCTAATGAATTCAATTTAATGTTGCACCGGTTTATATTCCAATGGATTTTTTCAACTCATTCCCCATAGAAAATTAAAATCTGTTGTTTTTCTCCTTATGACTGGCCTGGCCTTGCTTCCGTTGAGAGGCAATACTATGCCCATCTACCTACCATTTCTTGCTGCTGTTGTCTCTCCCACACTAGATTATAGGAGTGCTCATTTAAAGGTTATATATTTCTCTTCCCTTTTCCTCTCTTCGTTGGTACCCTTTAGTTCAATCTCAGTTTGTATATGAAATATATATGTAAATCTTTGGCCCATTACTTCAGACGATGTCCTGGAACAATGGTGAATGCTCATCATGAGAGCTTGTAATCTGGTGTGAGCATGTGATTACATACTTTGCATTTGTTTTTTAAAAAGTCTACAATGTACACGTTTGCTGGGGAAGGAAAGCATGGAGTGCCTGTGGATGAAGAAAGCACTGTAGAGATGAATTGGAGTTGTGCTCCTGCCTGCGATAATGTGCCCTGATAAGTGAAGAGAGCCCTTTTACAAGCATCGCTGCTGTGTGTGAATACAGTACTGGCAGTCTGATCCCAAAAGCAATTAGACCAGGACAATATAGGTGCATCCACAGCACAGAAAGAGGTGCAGAAGTCCCTTCACAATTACTGGGAAACGCTCCTTTCCAGACACACAATGGGAGAGTACATGCCAGACAAACACAAAACAAGTTATAGGAAAGCAGTGAGGGGAGGATCTGGATCGAAATTATTGTGGGAACAAGATTTTTAAAAAGAAATAAGAGAAGAAGACTGGGCTAAAATGTGGAGAATGAGAATACTGAGATCTATGTCTGTTAGAATAAAGGAAAATTTCTTTAAAATAAGTTTAAGATGGTATTTGACACCAGTGAAACTGAATAAAATGAATGCAAATTTTTCTAAGCTTTGCTAGAAATGTGATAATGAGATTGGTACCTTTTATCATTTGTGGTGGGAATGTAAAAAGATACAGAAATTTTGGAAATGTATTTTTAAAGAACTAAGTGACATACTAGAAATGACTATAGAGCCCAAATCTGAAATTGCTTTGTTATCAATATTTGTGGATCATAGTTATGATGTTAAAACTAAAGAGTTGATTATAAATTTGTTGACAGCATCTAGATTAATAATTGCTAGAAATTGGAAATCTAAATATGAACTATGTTTAGAAGAATGGTATAATGAAGTATGGAATATTGCTTTAAATGATAAATTGACTTGTTCTCTCAAGGTTAAAAAAGGAGAGTTAAAAAGAGATATTTTCTATGATATATGGGGTAGATTCATTGTGCTTGTACGGGATAAGGGTAAGGTTTCCGCGCAACAATTGATTTTGTTCTGGAGGGGAGGATGACGAATGTAAATGTGAAGAGTGATCCTGTTGGTGAAGGGGTGCACTGTTGTTGATGTTTGTCTTTTTTATGTAATTTGTATATGTTTTTTTAAATAATTTTTTTTAAAAAAAGAAAGCAGTGAGTGCACCAAAGTAAAGTTTAGGAGCAGCTAAAAGGCCAAGGTAGAGGGAGATGCCTCACTCCTATTTTTTTATTATTTTTATGGATTTTTCAAAAGCTGTCTAGGATTATAGTTGACTCTGAGTGGTCTTGTAACAGCCTTTTAGATGGCAATCTGTAGTTCAAGTTGCATAAACCAGTTCTGATTGCTCCTCATTCCATTGACTGGGATGCTGGATGACTTACTCAAAGTCATGTCTGCCCTCAGGGGTTCTGGTCTTTACTGCGCACTCCAGGAAGTCTAGCCTGATGGTTTAGAGCTCCAGAACCCTGGGACTTTACATGGCTATTGACTGCAGGAAATATCTGCTGCACATACAGAGTGCTTTTGGTGAATGCTGTGTGTCATAATCAATGAAACTGCTTGACTGCAGGAAGTGTGTTTCTCACAACAACCTCGTAATTATGTAGAAGACAAGTCAAGAGTTAATGACCTCCCCAACCATCCTGTCAGGCCTAGGTTGAATGAGAATTTAATGCTTACGTTCAGCCATCTCCAAATTGGACTGCTCAGCTAGTCCCAAAGAACTAACAAACTTTTAGGCTATCTCTAGAGATGGCTTTGCGCTAGCCCAAAGTGTTCTTGCTTGTGCAAGGCAGAAGATCTGATTCTGAATGAGGTTCCCACTTCACTCCAGTACCCGTTAAAGATGTCACCTGCATGGCATCTAGCAAGGACCTGCCAGAAGAATGAGCAAAAATGGTGGATTCCCTCGCCTTGATTACCCCTCACACCTTTTGCAGAATATTGCAGAATTCTGTGGGAGCAGTTTTGCGAGGAGCAGCAGTTTTGGAGATGGGAGGCCTTGTGTTTTTCAGACTGTAGCTCCCAAGGCTCCAACATGAGCACAATATATTTCCATTTTGTGGAGTTGTTTGATGAGGGAGGGTTGTCCACTGTGCACGCAGAAGTCCACTCAAGAAGTTCACCAGATCTAACTCTAAGGAGCAGAGCAAAATGTAACGTGGTGAAGTTTAACAAAATATGGGAAACACTTCCCTTTTTAACATTGCATAGCCAAAAACATGGCTCTAGTCTAGTTGATATCTGAGTGACAGGTTATGCTATGATGGGTCATCTGCAGTAACAGGTAAGTAGATATCTGTTACTTAGATGTAATGAGGAGCAAATGCCTCAGTAGGCCTTCCTCTTGGACCCAGGAGAAGGCCTTCTCTGTTGCTGCTCCCAGTTTTGGTCCTCCCTCCCACAGGATACCAGGCTGGTCCCATCTTTGCTGCCTTTCCATAAGCAGGTGAGAAAGGTGAGGACCTTTCTCTTCAGGCAAACTTTCCCTTAATGACTGGTTAGCTGAATGTGGTTTTAAGTGGATGGTTGCCCCTTACTGTTTTGAATGTGGTTTTGGTGTGGCTTTTGTTTACTGTACTTTTGTCTGGCATTTATTTGGTCCTCTTTAAATATTTGTATAGCTGTTTTTTTAGCTTTAAATATTGCCTTTAGGACATAATCCGCCTTGATTTTTTAAAAAGAAAAAAAAACAAGGTAAATTTATTTTAAATAAATATAAGTAAATAACAAATAAATTTCAAAAGTTATAGACTGTTATATATGTATGTGATGTAGAAATATTTCTGAGTAGTAATACCAGAATTGGTCACTAGAGAAAATCAGAGAGTAACTGCAATTTTCTGCTTTGTTGAGAATGGAAATGGAGCCTGCTGGTAATGCACAATGCAACAGTTGTGCAACTGCAATAATGTTAACTGGAGAAAAAAAATCTGGCTGCTATGAAATAATGAGTAATGTAGTGAGTTCTTTTTAAAATGTAGTATTTGAAAGCTCTTAAGTGCAACCAAAACAAAATAACAGGTGCACCCAACCGATAATGTACTGAAGGATAACTTGCACTCACACAGATCTATATTGGCTTATACAATTTCTGTGTTGCTTTTGTGACACAAACTGTTGTACTTCAGCCAAAACTGTGTTCATGACCTGGGGTTCAATCCCCGGTAGCTGGCTCGTGGTTGACTCAACTTTCTATTCTTCCAAGGTTGGTAAAACGTTTACCCAGGTCGTATGTGTATGTGTGTAGAGGAGGGAATCTGTAGCCTGCATAATTAAATTGTAAACCACACAGTGAGTGCTTTAAGTGCTGTGGGGTGGTAGTCTAAGTCCTTTATTGCGGTCAATTGACCGGAACACAATTTGAAGCATAACAATACAACAGTTTGAATCTATGACATAGAAATGCAAACAATAAATCCCTAGATCAATCTTCTGCCACTAGAACAGTTCTTCTATGGATAGCAGCCATGAAAAATTTGGCCACCTGGGTTGTTGCATAAGAATTCTGATCTGAAAGACAGTATGCAACCAACAGTTTGTCTGGATATCCTTGTAATTTATAAATTAGGGGGTGAATCAAGTCTCTCCTAATTTTTTTTTATAAAAAGTACAGTATAAGAGGATATGTGATAAAAATTCAGGAACCCCAGCTTCACAGGGGCAAACACGTTCATGGTGTGGAATTCCATTGATCCTACCCCAAAGTCGGGCTGAGGGAAGAACATTGAATCTTGCCAACATAAATATTTTGCTGTGGAGCAGTATATAAGCAGAACACTTTACTTTTTGCTCTGTCAATGTGAGAAAAAGAAATTAGAAATAATTTTCTTTGAATGGGAATTAATAATGAGCCAGATGAAGGTAAGGACAAGCAAAATAAATGGTTTAAAAACATTTCATTATTTGCCAAGAGTCTACAGCTATATTTCTAGAAAAACAATGCTAGTCTCCACAATCCTACATTCAAGCTGTTCTCAAAGCTTCTTTTATGTTTTGTGAAGAGAAGTTGAAAAGAGACCAAAAAACCAATATTTAATAGAAAAAACATAACAGGTTTAAAAACAAACCTTGACAAATAAGTGACTGACATTTAACTTGCTGTGAGACTATTATGAAGTTTCATGTCTGTTGGAAAGAACCTCTGAGCAATGTACTAAGTTGTGACATTACCAAATATTTACATGAGTAATCTAATTTGTGCAAGTATAATTTCAAATTAGACATAATTACAGAGTAACCCTAACCTCTAGAAGTGCTGGTTGGACCAAGGTGGAGTGGGGTAGAAGTATTCCCTACAAGGCCAATGGATCTACCACTGACAGTATTTCTCAAAATGCATCATCACCATCTTTTCCTAAGAGGGGTAGGGTCCTTCAGTAATATACATAAGGCATTACAGTTAGTGAAGGAGTATGATGACAAACAATTAGGGATATTTATGAAGCTGTCCATAACTAAGTGGTGATAAGGGAAAGCTCTGGAACCTAGAGCATCATTTTGCCACTTCTATGTAATTGATGACTTTAGCATTTTTAATAATAATCCTTTAAAATGTATTTTTCAACCCTTGTACCTATACCACCGTGGAATTGGTTGTGTATATGTTTGTGTTTAGATTTATAAATGGAATCACAGTTGAGGCAAACCATTGGGTATCTGCTTTGTATGGTGGAACATAGGAAGTTGTATTATAAAAGGACTAGAAGTGTGTTTTCTTTCCAATGCATTAACTGAACACTTGGACCAAGAATCTGCTGCCAGATTGTTTTTGTTTAACATTAGCGTGAAAGGGGGTCTATATGTATGAGTGGCTGATGCTTTCTCGTCATCACGAGCAGGTTCTGTCCCTATCTTTTTTTTCCAGGTGACCCATCACAGCAGGGTGTGAGAGAAGGCAACAGTGTCACCGTTCTTCCCTCCCCTGCCTGATGATTACGACAACAGCATCCACCATGATGGCTAGTTTGCTTTCTTTCTACCAGTGAGGGGAAGAGAAGGAAGAAGCAAATTTCTGTGACTGAATCTTCATAATAACAATAGCTATTTCTTGAATGCCTGGCTCTGAAGGGTCCTTGAAAGTGAACTGTGAAGGAGATCACTTCTGTTATGGTGTGGGAAATCTCCCACATCAGCCATTCCATGGTGCCTTGATTCCAAGGATTTGTTTAAGTCAGGCATTCAAGAAAAGGAGGGGTATAGAGTAGGGCAGCCGGTTGAGAAACATGGTGCCTGTGATGAGAGAGTGGTGAATTTGCCCTACCACTGGAGATGACTACCATACCAGACCTGATGGAAAAGCCAGCCTTGCTTGTGTGTACAACTCATCCATACTTTCAAAAGGTTTTTCTTTTTGTATGCAGCATAGGAATGGGAGGAGAGCATATGTATATACCTCACTGTTAAGTTAAACAGATAATCTATCTAGACCAGTATCGTTGGTTCTGACTTGATGTTTCTAGGGATGAGAAAATCTGTTCATTTTGTTTTCTTCCATGCTTATTCAACAGCAGCAGCAGCAGCAATGTTCAGGTTGTTTCTGACCAAAATATGTGATTTACAAATTTTAGTAAATTATTTAGTAAATAAACCAAGACGATTAAAAAAACTCTTTCTACTGGTCATTATCAACAGGTCAAGCTATTCCCAGCACAAAGAGAAGCATGTTGTACCTGCCTGCCATAAAGGCGTTAAAGATGAAGAAAAATGAGATAGTAATCTTATTTCAGTATTATAATGTATAAGCCTTCTTCAAGTAGGCTTGAAGAGGGAGAGTGCTTAGCCAAGGAAGAATTGAGGTTAGATTTCACATGAGTCACAGATAATAAAAGGTGACAATTAAAAGTTCTTTCCTCCTCTGCACACAAAAGGCCAGCTTGCCTCCCACCCAGCATTTTGTGTCGGGAAGATAAGCAAATACATTAGTATTCTGAAAAGGAGAACCTGTAGTAGGTGTGGAGGTACTCTATTTCACATGACTTGGGGGGGGGGGCTGTAAAAATATTTTTCCCTGCCCTGCAGAGGAGCTCCATGTACATCCCCCCCTTACATAGTCATTCTCCACACATGAGGAACAGGAAAAAAGGGGTGGAGATAACATTCCTTCTTCACATATCTGGATTAGCCCGAATACATGGGAGGTCTGATACCAATGTTAAGAATTCATCCCCGAAAGTCGGGGCATGAATGCCCAAAAGTGTTTGTTTTGGTATCTCCAACATCCACATTGTTTTACCCTCACGTCCTCTCCATTTCCAGATCAGAATAAATCTGAGAATGTTGGGAAAGCTATATGCAAACAAATGGAAATGAATTTCTCTATTGTTCCTAAGTGCAGTAATGCCTTTTCCTTTTCCTATCCAGACTCATCTCAGCAACTGCACTCCTCCCTGCCTCTTTACCAATAGGTAGAGTAGGGGTGTGCCTGTGTCCCCCTCCTGCTGACCCCCCCAGCCTCACATGCTCTGTGTGTGCGTGTGTGTGCGTGCGTGCGTTTGAGAAGTGAGGGGGTGAGGAGGGAAAGGAGAGAAGGATTGTGAACAAATGAATGAAAAAACTAAGCTTCCCACCTTTGAAACCAGGCACAGAGAGAGGTAGCAGCAGGTGTAGACATTTGTACCTCAGTGAGGGGGTATATTTTTCTTCTCAGGTGAGTTGCCCAGTGGATGAGTGAATCAGAGGTTAGACACTGTGTGAGTGAACACATGCTTTTCTCTGTGTGTAGATACACACACACTTCTGTCTCTGGTTGTGCTTGCAAATGGATATGTTGTTTCATTAGATTACATCTGTCTTAGGAACAATCATTTTAAACAAAATTATATTCTCCTTCACTGAATCAACATTCTTCTCTAGTAAAAACAAATTTAATAGGTGCTTACATTTTACTTGAAAGGAGGTCTTAGTTTGCTTTTGTACTGTGAACGTGAAGCTGCTGAAGTCAAGTAATAATAAAAAAAAAATCAGCCTGAAGTAACAACAGCTATTTCCCCTGGGATATGAATTGCTTCAGCAATATGTTCTCTCTTTCTTTCAACTTTCTTACTATTTGTCCTGGCTTCACATATAGCGCTGCTTTCCTTTTGCAAAGGATATAACACTGGCATATTCCATCCACTTCTGGGAGGGACTGAGATGGAAAAAAAAACTCTTGACATCAATTATTTCAGAATTGAAGACTTTGCCTCTCAAAGATACTGATATATAATGAGCTCTAAACCATGGGCTAAGTTTTTAATAGCTTTTGATCCTGCATTTCCACACTACCTGAAAGAGTAGTTGACCTGAAGTACTTGCAAGATTATTACATTAAGAATTCATTTATTAATTCTTCTGGATATTTTTCTTCTCCCTCATCTTCATCTTCTCTTTGTTCCTCTCCCGTCGGAGGCCGAATATCACAGTGGGAGTTTAGACAGCGGATGTGACCTCTCTAAGCAATGAAGTTGCATTTTCGCTGGTCTCCCAAGGGTTTTCAGTCAGTACATTTCTCTTCTTTTTGCACTGCTTTTCCAATTGATATTACTTTGAATGATTAGCTGTAACAATTTGTGCTTTTTGTTTGTCATACGTGGCATTCTAACTTTCTGCATTTTATGTGTTTTATTATTTCTCTATATTTTTGTTTCAGTACTTCACCAGTCAGCCCCTTGATACAACAAATTCTTCAAATCCTGCAAGAAATTCCTATTTCAAATGCTTCTTTTAAAAAGAGTTGTTGGTGTTAAAGTCTTTGACTCCACATCATGCAGTAGAATAACCAGTACATAGCACTGTGCACAATGTGCATCTTCAAGCCACTTCAGAGGTTTATAGCATATTGCATTTTTCATTCAATGAAAGCTGCTTCTGAATATCTCTGTTGACTTTTATTGCAAGGTTATGATCTCACGATTCATTCGACCAAATTCCCTGTACCTGTATCCTGTGTTTTCATCCACTGTTACACTCTATACCCCATACCATTCATTAGGTTGCTGGGAAAGTTCAGATTCCTCTTATTCTGTTCTGGGTGATGTCATGGATTCACCAGAGGCTCGAATGACATTGATAAAGCAATGGGCAACTCTACATAGTCTACCCTTTCAGATTATAATGGAGAGGAATAAAGGAAACAATGCAGGATTGACAGTTTTGGTTAAGGGGGTTAGCTGTGATTGGCAGGTGGACCCGGTAAAGACACATGCATTGACAGACATACACATTCTGAGACATACATTATGCCATGTAACAAAAGGCAGATTGACATAGATGCTCACCCTATGCATCAATCTGTCAGATAATGATAACCGTTTTATTTTTATATCATGTTAAATTAAAATGTACAACTAAAATTAGGATAGCAATTTTACTGCCATAAATATCTGAAAGATTAAACAAGTGTAGAACTATCCAGTAGAATAGAAAAATTGCAGAATATTGGCACAAGAAGATGATCTGAAATGCTTTTAATACATTGATGAAGGCATTACGGGATGATAATGTTTTTATAAAAATGTACACTCCTTCCTGCCATCATCCAACAGAGGAGATTCCACATTTTGATTTCTTTGCTAGACACATTGGCTTAATCCTGTACACAACAGCCATAGAAATTGATGGCATATTTTCTGAGAAAAACAGTAAGGTCTACCTCAGTTTTATTTAGGAAAATTCATAAAATACTGGTAAAAATATAATTATTTTTTTCATTCAAGAGACTTGGTTAAAAGGACATTTCTAAATAATATATGGGGCATATAAAACAGATTAATGTATAATTTAGGAGAAACCAAAAGAGCTTTCAGTGGTTAGAGCACTTCACCAGAAAACTAGCTAATGGGAAATGAAGCTTAGATGAAAAATAGCAAGGCATTACATATTCCAACTGTAGAATAATATAAGGCACCACTTTATTGCCATTTTAATAGTAAGGGATGCGAATTATTTACCTTTGCAGAAACATTTCAAAGGCTAGAGTCAATTTTTCCAGGCACTTTTGAAAGGGAATGGTTGTAAATATATAATTGCCATGAGGTTCTTAAGAATTTAAGATTCACACTCTAGCTGAGGGAACAAACTATTCTTGTTGATTGTTAAGTGAAATACTCTCTTTGCTAACATTTGCCTTGACATGGGAGACATGAATAGGCCAATAAAAAGAACTGGGCAGAGGTTATAGCAGGGAGAAAACTGCTTGTTGTTTTCTGAGCAACATAAATTCATGTGAAAGACAAAATTTAATTTGGTTTTATTAGGCAGGCATAGGAGGGTAGAAGTTTTATTTGTTTCCATTTGCAAGTAAATATCCATAATTTGAATACTAAAATGGCTGAATGTGCAGAATCCTACTGGATGGAGATGTCCAGGGATTATTATAGTCAAAGAGGAGAAAAGTGTGATATTTTATGGCAATACATATTGTTTAAAAAGCAAAATTAAAAGGGGACTTGTAAGAAGCAAAATGCTGGATTTATTACTGTATGTAGGAATAAACTAAAATAAGGGGACAAAGTGGCAAAGCAAGTGGAAGAAATCATCATCTGATCTAACTGTGAAGAAGGAAGCCCTTTTTATGACTTACAAAAAAGAACAGTGTTTGAATACTAATTGGTTATAATTAATATAGTTCCAAGCCCAAAAGTAGCTATAATAATTATAGTTAAAATTTTAAAAGTGACGTTTTACCTCCCAGTTTAATTGCTTAAAATTATTTTAAAACATACCTAAATTCCACAAGCTGTTAGCTGAGGAATTGGCTGAGGTGAGGAGTCAGGAGCTTGAATCAGCACTCCTGGAAGAGGACAGCTGGGGTCACCTGTAGTGAAGTGGCTGGCGGGATTGTGGCCTTGTTGTTTCTAACCCTTGTGGGGTTGTGGCTTTGTTTTTAAACACATGTTGGTCAGCTACCTGTCCATGATGCTTCCTGTGGGCATTCGAGGCAGATGGCCAGATTCATACAGGAGAAGTCATCCTTACAAGATCCTGCCTGTAAATAGTTGGCCTCCAGGACTTTGCGCTCAGAATAGAATCACAGAGTTGGAAGAGACCTCAAGAGTCATCCCATCCAATCCCCTGCCATGCAGGAACCCAGAACAAAGGTGATGAAAATGATATATGGTTGAGTCGCATGCTTGCATAAACAGGTTAATTATTTCTGTATTTACACACATCCGTAGTATTTACTTCAGCAACTCTCCTGAAATAATTCCTGCTGATTTTAAAATGTCCTGTCAGCAAGCAAGCAAGTGAGCAGAATATTAGATGAGAACAGTTATGGTTTTACACTATGTAGTAATTAGTGGAGCACAGCCTGTGGGTCCGTTTCAGCTTTTAAACCTCCTCCTACCCTTCTAGACTGTAGGATCTGAATATTTAATACTATGGTAAGACTGATTTCTTACATGCTGTTATGGATGGACTGTTTATTGGCTCCCTAGAATGAAAGTGCTAAGCTTATGCGTTCAATCTTTGCAAATTCCATTACAAACTCACCTAATTGCACCTCCCAGCTTAATGCATTGCTGGGAACTTTATTATCCCCTGGCTTGTGTGCTTCCTGGATTTTATGACAACGTTTGGTTCAACAAAAGCTTCTACAATATATTTTTAACCATATCTATTTTCTAAAAGAGAAAATGCATTTAGGCACTTGCATCACAAAAATCCATTTTTCAGGACTTAGGTAGGTCTTCACTTGAAAATCTGGATGCTTAAGCATTTATTGCAGAATCACATTCTGTAGAAGTAACTGCTGATGTACCCAGTTCCTAAGCGTTATGCACTAGCCCAGCAAGTTACATAGGCATATATTATTTACAGTGATCTTTCTGAGGCAGTGATGGTCTTGGATTCTCTGCAATGCTGTGCTTTATATAAATTTTCTAGCATTCTAACTTAAGATTTTATTTATCATCTCTGTACTAGTGAGTATGTTGATGGCTTCTGTAACAGCCCTGGAGGACCCTGGGTCAACACGCTGACCGCATGTAATCTTTTGTGAAAATGACTGCACTGGCAGTAAACATCTTAAAGCACCTCTTTTGAGAAACAGGCCATCAACTTTTTCAGCAAAGAACACTATCATTTCTTTGGAGGTCATCAGAGTTCACACAATGAATTTTTATTTGGATGCTGTTTTCTTCCTGGATGGCGCCTCAGTGGCTGGATTGAACGACGTACTTAAAAATCCCATCCTTTAGTGAGAAGCTGTTTCAGTTTGATAAGGTCTTAAGCAACTGCAGTGTTCACTCTGCTGAAGAAGATGATTGTCCCATCAGTTTTCTTGAATCACAGGAACAGGGATCACAGTCACGGCCACCTGATGAAGAGCTACCGAAAGCTGGTAATTGCTTTCTGAAGCTTGTTGAGCTGTGGGATTCAAAGGCATTGTGAAACAAATGTGTTGCCTCCATTGTTTGAGAATGTATAAGCTTGGACATGACCACTTAAAGAGTTTATGCATCACAGTCTGTGGAAGTTACTTTCTTAGACAACAACTCCCATGGCTGTTGGTTGGGCATGTGTGTAGAGTCAGGGAGGTGTTGCATTTTCAAGACCCACAAAAATAAATAATTACTGAGCAAAGACTGCCATAGTCTTTTATTATACTTTTTCTCTGCCTGACACTGCCATTGTATATGAATTGCACACATTTCAGTTGGCACCATTGGTCAGTATTGTTCAACTCCCCACAGTTCTCCAGGAGTCCCACTGCTGGCATTCAGAGTGTCTTGAACTTTCTAGTTCTCTTTGCTGCCCTTTCTAGGATGCTTGCCCTTCTTAGGACAGCCAGTCAGTAGTCAGAGCAGAATCCACCATATCTTGCAGATAGGAACCAATGGGAGGTAAGCAGGAAAACAGTCAGTGGCAATAGTGGCAAGGAGATGGATCTACAATTATTGCCATCACAGGGAGGAGGATCTTGAAAACCCAAAGCCAAGAGCACCCCAAGAAATGCATCTGACAAAAGGGACCTCCTCCATTTCTTCTACCCAGAGAGAGAGAATGCAGAAGGGTCTGCTGTGATACGGCAACAGGGAAACCTACTGACATGGCCACAGGGGGTTTACCACACAGATGAAGGACACCAGTGGTGGGGCTGGCAGGAGGTGGTCCTCTTTGTAACCTGACCCCAAAGCTTCAGCCCCCTGCTCCCAGTTTTGGTGACAGATCCAGAAGGATAATATTGAGAGCTTTGGCTTTGCCCTAAAACAGTAGTGGTGAACCTTTGGCACTCCAGATGTTTTGGACCACAACTCCCAGATTTCCGGGCCTGTATTACCAATGACAAAGAACTGTGGGAGTTGTGGTCTGAAACATCTGGAGTGTTGAAAGTTCACCACCACTGCCCTAAAACATCTTTTTCAGAACAACTAACAGGACTGTTGAGAAACCATGATGTTTAAAGGCTGTTTAGAGGAAGAGGTCTTCTCCTACATCTTTTTTCCTCCCTCTCTTCTTTGTTATTTCTTGTATCTCAGCTGACTTGTGATCAGATCATTTGGACTGGGGAACTGCCGTTTCATTTTATATACAGTGCTATGTGCTTAAGTGACAAAACATCATTATCATCACATGCAGCAGTAGCATCCTCATTACCATTATCATTAACCTTAAGGAGGTTCAATCTGTTAATTTTAAGAATACATGATGTACTATGAAAGCTTCATGGCCTAGTGCTGAACCGGTAGCTATGTGGTAACTATTGTAGAAGCTTGTAATTGGTTAAATCTTGAAAGCAGTTTTTTTTCTGCTTTGCTTCAGGAAACCAACTCACAGGTAATGCAGGAGGCAAAAGAACTAAATTTGGTCACAGATACCCCTAATGCTTGTTTCCAGGCATACAAGGATATGTTGGCAGCCACCTTTAGAAAGAGAGAGAGTCCATGTTCTGTATCTCTCAGAAAAGAAGACTGAGAATTATACTGATTTCTAGTAAGGAGTTGGAAACAAAGCCCAAGCAAGGCAATTTCCACAGCAGCATGTTTTGGGTACATGTAAAGGACCAAAAAAAAAAAAACCCCACACTAAGGACAGTGTGTTTAGTATTCCAGCAAAACAGAGCAATTACAGAGATGTTCCATAGGAAGCCACAGAATACAGCCATCATAGTTGTAGTTTTGTGAGAGGTTGCTGAGTTAGTCTGTGCAAGCATTCCAGGCAATACACCCCTTACTGTAAATAATGGAGATCACTCTATCTGTTTACTAGATTTTTAAAAATCTTTATCAGAACATGAGAATGCTACTCTTAAAAAAAAAAAACTACAAATCCCAGAATCTAGTATTCTAGAACTGGAGTCCATCAATGAATGACCTTTCCAATCTCTAAACTTTGCACGGGATGTGCACAGGAGCCCAAAACATTGATCAGAAACCTCTAGCAGAGCTTGTTTGATGGCTGGTTAAAAACAGCACGTGCCCACTGAGCTCTGTTGGAGCACACTGCCCTGTGGAATCCTGGCTTTTCAAGCATTCCGCTAATTGTTGTACTGAGGAGAAAACAGTGCACGTTCTGCATGGTGCCTGCAGCAAGATGAGTTATCCCACCGGGGACACCGCAAGCCTAATAGACTTGGCTGTGAGCGCTAACATAATTGTATATGCCGGCTTCTCCTTCTCCTTGAATGTTTAGCCTACCACGTGTGGACTTTTCAGGCATTTTAATTGCTATGCGATTGCCCCTGTTTGATTTTTCGCCATAGGAGGATTTGAACGCAAGCAACAGAAAGAGGGGGACGTGATCAGAACTTGTATGAGCTTGAAACTTTGTACATTCCTGCCTGCTCTCCCTTTGGGGGAATGAACTTAATATGATGGACTAGCAAGGCCGAAAACACACATTTTAGCGGTCAGTACTGAGTTTCATTACTCAGCAGGTCATGCCCAGCCCGCTTCTGAATGTTTCACAAGGGAGTATAGAGGCAGAATACAGTGTGTGGAATGCTTGTAGGCCAATACCTTTTCTGGTTTTAAATTAAACCATCGATCTAATACCAGTATTCTTAGGGTGGCTTTTCACGTTAGCTCTTGGATTAAAGCACCCCCTTTTCTGTTGGGTTTTGCTACATCACAGTTTGCAAAATTTATTTATTTATTTATTTATTTTTAACTCTTGTATACCGCCCTATTCCCACAATGGGGACTCAGGGCGGTTAACAACATAAAAGTAAAAACAGATAAAATTACAATGACGACATAAGAGTGACTTGCCCCCTAAAAGGAGAGAATGAATGAATGAATGAATGAATGAATGAATGAATGAATGAATGAATGAATGAATGGTGATTCATGGAAGACAGAAATATGAATGGTGATTCATGTAAGAGTGAAATATCAAAACAAGAAGAATTGATAGACAAATGTCTGGCGGTTGCTGAAATGGACATAACAAGAAATTATGAAAGAGAACTGGGGTCAGGGGTGGGGGTGGGGGAGAGACTAATAAAAATAGATGATGTGGATAATTTCTAAGAGCAATAAGCAACATAGGGCCGGCACTAGGTTTTTTTGCACCCTAGGCGAGGGGCGGGGGGCAGACGGTGGGCGGCAGCGGCGGCGGGGTGGCAGGGCGCGGCGGATGACGGGGACGGCGACGGGCATGGGGGGCAGCAGGCTGGCCAGCACCCTCTCTCCATTTTGGCGTCCTAGGCAACTGCCTAGTTTGCCTTAATGGACGCGCCGGCCCTGAGCATAATGCATAAGCAATAACATAATATAATATATAAGCAATATGCTTAAGTAGATCTGTAACAAAGCATGTGACTGTACTCTTCTCCCTCCCCCTTTTCCGATCTCTCTTCCCTCCCCTCCACCTGTTTTTGCCCCTCCCATCCATTCTTCTCCTTTCCATTCTTGTCCCTCCCCTCCATTCTTTCCCCTCCATTCTTCCCCTTAAAAAAATACATTTTTTGTTAAAAAATGTTGATATTAAGAGATCTTGGTGGTAATAAGGAGTAGACTTTTGTTTTTGGAAGGCTTGTGTGTACTATTCCTTCACAAATAAATAAATCTCTGCCCTCCACCTTCATGAGCGAGATGTTTCCGATCTGTAAAGGGACCTCTGGCCATTTCCATTTTCACTTATATATTAGAAGGCACATTTCCAGGCACTGGTGCTTCCAGAAGTGTGTTCCAGAAGCCAAAATTATGCAGTGGGCTCTCACTTCAGTTTTTCTTATGACCTAGTCCTAACACATTACAAGTGACTGTCCTTGTGTTTTATAACTCCTAGGCAAAAAGCGGAAGACTGTTCTTTTGAAGATCATAATTGCAATACCTGATTGATAACACATTTAACCCAACTCTGCCTCTAATTTTCCTTTATGTTTATTTTTGAGTTTTAATTTTATCATGTATTAAGAATGTGGATGCTGTTGACTGTATATGCATAATAATGTTACTTTAGTGTGCCTTAATTTGTGTATTACCCTTTTAAACTTATTATATGTATTGCATGTTTTGCAAGAGTAGCCTATAGGCTATATGGTGTGGTATACAATTCTAATAAGTAAGTGTGGCATTCATTTTTGGTGATATTCTGCTTTTGTCCTAGTAATAGGGCCTCCTGACTTCACCTTTCTTCTCAGCCCTTTCATCTTAGAACTCTCCAGCTCTTTTCAAAAAAGGCTATTATGAAAGTCATAATTACTATCCTGACAGATTCTCGGCTCAGAGCAGATGCACAAATTCAGCAGTCTGTCATACACAAGTGAAGCTGATGGGAAAGTAGAAGGTAATATTACCCATTGTATAGAAGTGATTGTCATTGCCAAGATAGCGTTTGATTCCAGGACAGGGACTCATTATGGCTGATTCTCTGGGCCTCCTTCTCAGGCTGATAAGTTTAGTTAAGCTCACCATTATTGGAGCTTGGAAGCACAGAAAAGCTTTTGTGTGCTGAATTTTCGATGGGTATTATGCAAAATATTTCGGATGCAAACAACAGAAAATTATGTTTCCCTCATAAAAGTTCCCTATATTTTTCCTGGGGCCTTTTAGACTTTTATGTATGTCTTTGTGTAAGTGATATTTTTCAGTTTATCTTAACATTGCAAGGTGACTTGGGGGTACTGCATGCTTGTGGTTGTCTTCTGTTGCACACCTCCTTTTATATTGCACATTTCCACATCAGTCTGTGAGCTCCCCTGGCTGCTTACAAATCCTGTTTTTAAAAAGCCCTGTGGGAGGAATTCCTCTTGGCTTCAAGTGTAGGAAACTGGTGAAGATACCAGCTGCTACAGAGATGACTGCACAATATGAGAAAAGAGGGTGTACCGGAATAAGGGCTGTCCCTCTACCCAGATCCCATCTGCAATCAATCAACCTCAGCTGCTGAAAGCAAGAATCTGGAGAATACAAGCCCATGTGGATTCTTTACTTCTCCCAGCCTGGCTATAATACCTATTTCACTTCCCAGAATAATTATTCAACAGGCACCTTCATTTGAATAAAAACATAAAAACATTTATTCGGCTAATAGGCATTTCAGAGGAATATTCTCTCACTGAAAAATAAAAACATGATTTCCCTTCCTAACTTAAATGAGGCTTAAGAGGCAAAAAGCCCCCATGTCTACTTTAAAACCACACAGCTAAGCATTAGTCCATTAGTCCATCTTGCAGCCATAAGAATCCATTCAGGAAAAAGCCTCCCACACTCTCTCTCCCAGACGGTTCATAGCATGAGAAAAATGTCACATGTCACCTCTTTAACCAATCAGGATTCACTTGCTTCTTAGCTGGAATGTGCCTTGGCCAATGTTTAAACAGACACTTGAAATAAGCATTCTACTGAGACAAAAACTGCACTTTATATTAGCATTGTTTACATTTGGCCTAGAAAAAGGCTTCCCTACTTCTAAAATTCGTTACAGAGGGGGTGGGGGTCTCGGACCGCATTGGTGCATGTGCTGGTGATCTCTAAGACTGACTACTGTGCTGTTGTCTCTATGGGGCTGCTTTTGAGGCTGGCTGAGGTATAATAGCAGGTGCAGAATGTGGTGGCCAGACTGGTGCCGGGTATGAACATACTGAACTGCATGTCTCTGGTTTTGGCTTTCTTCCATTGGCCGCCTGTTGTTTTCTGGGCCAGGTTCAAAGTTCTAGTTTTAGCTTATAACACCCTTAATGGTTTAGCACTTCATTATCTGTCAGAGCATCTATCCTTCAGAGCATCAGTCCATACCATTCATTCTTCATAGTCCCTACTTGTCTGGGTTGCCGTGCTTGCAGAGGCCAAGAAGACTATGATTAGGAATCATGTCTTCTAAGTTACAGCCATCCTTACCAAATGGGCCCCTGTCAGACCCCCCCCCTTCTTCCCATCCTTTAAGAGAACATTAAAGGCTAATCTCTTTTGAGAAGCATTTAAGGACATCCTCATTTAAGCTAATTTATATTTTTATATGTTTTCCAACATTATTAGGGCTTTAATGTGATGTACGTCTTATTTGTGGGTGTGAATATTGGTCTTTGTGCGTGTTTGAGTTATTTTGTGCTGTACACTGCTCAGAGAAGTGCTTAGCACTAAGGTAAAGTGGTCTATAAATTTATTAAACAAATAAATATACACCCAATATGAATTAAGGAAAGCATAAGAATCCTGACCTTTGCCTCTGAGTTCTCCAATTGTTTTCCACTTTTAAAATTTCCCCCAAGGTTTTTTCCCCTTCCTAGCAGATTCAATGGAATAGTTGACATTCTCGTGGAAGACATTTTCAGCCAAAGCACATTGAAACTGGTATAAGGTTTCATGGACTAGGATCAATGTGATCAAATGAAAGGAACTCCAGGTATTCTATTAAAAACACCTTAGTTTTCAAGGTGCCACAAAACTTCTTGTTTTTTTTGCTATTGAATAACATGGTTACTTCCACCCACGCACCCCACCCCCCAGAAGGAAAATAAATGGAACTGGATTTTATATCTCCCCTGCTGCCAGTGGGAGATATATTTGCATGAAACAGGCTGATTTGGCAAGAGAGGATCCTCCACAAAGAGCAAACTTCCTGTCTGACATCTGATTGCTCATCCAAGGTAGCTTTATTGATCCTTTGTCTAATTAAGTTTCTTTTGACTCTCTCCGGCATTGCCTATTTTGTAGGCAGAGCAAGTGGCAACATAAAATGTCTGGGAGGTTAATTAATAGCCTTTTTACGAAAATGCAAAATTTGCCACTGCAAAGAATCCAGCCAACCATTCTCTACAGATAAAATTGGTATTAACATCCAATTAACTCCACACATCATTATATTTAAAAAATGCCACTCCCTCTACCTAGCAAAGCGTCAGATGCATTTTTTTAATGCACAACGGGGTGGCTCTTATCACACACACATATTTAGCAACAGTGGGCATTTGGTGGACAACGGCAGGCAAAAGTAGAGTATGAAGAAAATGCCGAAGCAGCAAAGCAGTTTAGTTCTATATACAGTCACCCCCCCGCCGCCATTTTGCGGTTCAGGTACTGCGGTCTTGCTATATCCCTGCCGCCGCCACCCGGCCCCTCTGAGAAGTCTCGGGCGGTGTGGGCGGGTGGCGGCAGGAGGTCAGATCCCGTAACACCACCTGTGCGTGCCGTGCCAAGACTTATCGGACAGGCGCGCAATCGCCCCCACCCGCCCCAGCCCCCCACCCACTTCCGCATATTGCGGATTTTCAGGCATCGCGGGTGGGGTGGGTCCCTAACCCCTGTGATCGGCGGGGGGTTACTGTATACCATTCACCATTGGGATGTGACTTCTGGTAAATCCCATGAACTTCCACGTGTAAGCAACAAAAAGAAATGTAACATATGAGTACAAATACAGGTAGAGTTTTCTGAATGGAAAACCCAAATCATCAGGGGCTCAACATTGTGAGGATGCTGCTGTGTATGCGGCCAGAGCTTCTGTAATTCCTGATATACACGAACTGCCACTTCAGTAGTTTCTCCCAATTTATTTACTGCTTCAACAGGTGTTCAGCAAATGGCTGCACCGCCTTGCCTATGAACACCCACTCAAGGCAGTGGCCGAAGAGGTGGGGCATGGAAACTGTGGCCTCTAAGCGGATGCCTGCCAGAAGGGGTGGGGCGCCAAATGCTGAACACCTGTTTCGGTGGTAAACAACCTATCTCTGCTTCCAGATAATTTAGTCCGGTAATTGTCCTGCTTCAGTTTTACAGCTGATGTAGCCACTGTCATCACCTCTCACATAAAAGCAAGTATGGCCACTGTTTCTGCTGAATCTGAGAAGGAAAAAGTGGAATAATTCCACAATGTTTTTAGATTGATATTTTCGAGTACCAATCCTACACCACAACAAAATGATGTACTAGTTTCTGAAGACTGCAATAACTAACAACAGTGCCTTACTTTCCAAACATTGTAATAAATAGAACAGATTTTTAAAAGTCATCTTCCAGGATCTGATTCTTCTGAAAAATGGGACAGAAAATTCTGAAAACAAACAAATAACCAATGAGGTACTTTGCCTTCATTTATAGGAACTGCATTTTATTCATGTTTCAAAAGGATAACGTTAGTGGGAGGAATTCTAAAGACTGACCAGAACTAACAGTAATTTTGTTCCATTTTTTCTAGTTTACTGGAGGGGCAGAAATATACAAATATACTCTGAAATAACAAATATACTCTGAGACATTAAGGTCCCAAAATAAATATTCCCAAATGGAACAAATCAATAAAAATGAAAGCTATTGCCTCAGAATAATGCTGTAGGAAATAAAGCTTTGCTTCAATGCTATATTCTTCTCAGTCTGAATGTGCAGTCAAGTGGCTGAAAATTCTTCTTGACTACGAATTATACAGATACTGTTGGCTGTTGACGCATGCAATATACTCTTCCCCCAGGTGAGCACTACAATGAACATTCAGGTTTGCAGCAGTGTCACTAACTTCACACGTGGCATAGGGTTATTCAGAATTCTCTAAATTTCTTGATCATGGCTGAAGCAGGCTATCCAGGTGGTGTTCAGAAGCCTCCAAAACACAAGCAGCCAATCACTTGCCTTGCCCTGCACCTGCAGGATGCTGAGCTCCAACAAGGCTCTGTTGTCAATATTACTTCTCCATGGTGCTGGCCAATCAGATAGGGAGGCATCCCTGCAAAGCTGCCAGGACCCTGCCTGTCACAGAACCTGACTCTGAGGGGTTAAATGGTGAAGAGCTGCTGGAGGAGCCTTGCAGCTCAAGTCAGCAGGCAGCTGGGTCTGATGACTCAGCTGAAAACATATCTTCTCCCCCTAGAAGGGCTGTGAGCAGGATTCTGCAAAGACGTGCTACCAGGAGAGCTAGGGAAAGGGTCTTTTGATGCTAGACGGGGAATCAGGTCGGGAAGCCCTGAGTACTAGTAGGAGCCTTTCCAGAAGTAAGGGTGTGTTCCCTGTTTTGGGATAAAGCTGGTAAGCTCACCTTGAGCTCTCTGTGGGAGCAATGCGTCATTTGAACTTGCAACCACATTCCTGTCTGTGACCTTGGCTCCGTTTCCTGATTTTGGACTAGCTTCCTGGACAACGGCTTAATCTGTTCCCTTGGTTTTGGCATCTGGTTTCCGTGAGATATTCTGGTTTTGACTTGGACTGTTAATTGCTGGGAGTTGGATTTTGTTATTTATCTGGCACTTGATTGTTGGCAAAGGACTTGAACTTGCCTGGCTTTCCACTAAAGATCTTGGCAAAGAACTGTACCCTGTTTGTGTGTGTGCTCTGTGTGTGGGGCTTGATAAAAGCTCCCGATTAGCCAGCACCACAGGGGAGCAACAGCTTGTAGAGGAATTGCTAGCCTCTGCAAGACTACTTGGTCTTTCCCCCAATTGATGTTTCTCCATTTTGCATACATTCTCTCTCCACAAAAGTACTGTGTTACCCATTAATGAAAGGAAGCATTCACACAGCCAACCACAGAAGGACTTGCTGATGGAGCAATCAAATGCAAACAGCCTATTCAATGCTTCTAGGTTTTAAATGCTCATGCAGTGCAGCAAGGCAACACACACCAATGTGACCAGGCAGAGTTAGGTGTAATTGCATAATGTATGCAAAACTATTCATGCAAAGAGAAACACTTTCACTGAGAATGACAAAGAAAATCACACCATACAAGTGAAAATGAGATAAACATTCTGTTGCGCGGAAGGCATTTTTTAAAATGGAGATCTGTTTTGCTGAATTGAAAGGAATGTGTTTTAGGTTGAACTTCAAAAATATCATATTTCCTAAAGTTCTGAAGTTTCAAGAATTTTTAAAAATGTGTTTTCCCTTGGGAAAAATCTTCTTTAATGGCTGTAGCTCTGGATCAGCAATTGCTGGCCTTAATTAAGCCCTTTGAGCAGCCAGAGCTTCAGAATGGTCATGTATAGATTTGGATTCTGCTCTGTGTACATCATTGGAAAAATGTCCAAAGTGATCCAAATTACATCTGGCTTAGCCCATTTTGATCTAGTTCCATCTGCTGCTGGCATGTGCGCCTCCAGACCTCCAGCTCTCGGCTTGAGAAAAGTGTCTCATTTTGACTCACACTAATATGATGGCTATATTTTGTTCATAGTAAATATGTTATGAAAAGAATATTCTTACCATATAATGTGAAATATAGCTGTATGCCACAGCAAGTTATTTCAGCTGTGGCATTTTTAAACCCAATTTCATTTAACCAGTTTTTGAGTCACAACCATTAGCTTCAGTTGAAATGATCATATTATACAACCCACGGACGAACAACAGGTTCTTTCTTTGAAAGTGTTATCGCCGGCAAAGCATACATTGCGATTCCAGTTGGTTCCGACTTTTGTTTCATGGATCAACAGCAATGTGGAACAATCTCCATTAACTGTCACCCCCGCTTCCCAGTTCTACATCCATCTCCCCCTTTCAAATCGCAAATGTATCATCTGGCAAGATAAGAACATTGACATAACAGGTGGGTTATTTTTCAGTATTCAACAGCACCCTTGATGTCTTGGTTTAAAAACAAACATGCACAGCAGAAGTACTCAAAACACTTTGCCTCAGACATGTCCAATGGCTTGTAAAAGAGAGCAGATCTGGTATTTAGCTTGAAATAGAAAGCAGATATCTCTGCAGGTGGGCTGTTCCTCTTTTGCTGGAATGGTCGTATGAGAAGCAGCCAACCTGTTGCTTAGAAATTGAACTTGTGACAGCGGCTGGGGAGGGGCAGAATTCATCCCCCCCCCTTCTTCCTTCTCCGTTCTACTTGCAGCTCTAACTGAATCGAAGCTACCTTGAAAATGGCAGCAAGTCCACAAGTAGGATTTCAGCTGTTGTATCACAGGGAAAGCAGAAAACATGCTCTTCTGGTATCAGCAGGCTATTGAAATGGGGGCATATAAAGCCAACCTAATGCCTTGCTTCATAGCCATAACTCATAGGCTGCTTTTACACGACCCCTAAAATCCGCTGCAAAATGCTTGCAGATGCGGAGCATAAAATTGTTTTCCCACCAGCAACGGACTTTTAAAAAATTAAGTACGACCACGCCCACTTAAGCGCGACCCAGCACACCTTTCAAGCACCTGCTCTGGGAGAGTGAAAAATTTTGATGCGGAGAGTGCTGGGCTCTCCTCGCTTCTTTTTGTTTTTTGTTTTTTTGCCTCCCGCCCCTTTAAGAGGAACCAGGAAGTAACGGGGGCTCGGAGCAACTTCCATTAGCACTCCGGAGGTAAGAGTGCATTCTTTTCTTCCTTTTTTTCTTCCTCCCGTCACGCAGACAGAACAAGGAAGTGCGGAGGGGGTGGGAACGCAGGGAGAGCGACAAACCCTCAAGATCTCTGGTCCGAATTTAAGGGACCAGCGGATCTTAGGGGTCGTGTAAAAAGGCCCATAGTTGTTAGTAGTTATAATTATATAGAAGTTATAGTTATAAGAGAAACTACTTTTTCAGCCAGAGGATCACTGGTTTCTGGAACTCCTGGCCAGAAGAAGTGGTGACAACTGTCAGCCTTGACAGCTTTAAGAAAGGATTAAACAAGTTCATGGAGAACAAGGGTATCAATGGATATCATTATGGATGCCTAAGGACAACCTCTGGGTTGGAGAGATAAGCATGATATCTCTCAATGCCATTTCTAGGGAATCTTAAGCAGGTGAAGACATCTGCTTGGGAATACTCTCAAGCAAATGGTGAGCTGCTGTGTGAGACACAATGTTGGACTGGATGGGCTGTGGCCTGTTCCAGCAAGGCTCCTTCTTATGTTCTTATGTTCTTTCTTTAAAAAAATCTACCATAATTGGAGCCCAATCCTCTGAGGATTTTTTTTTTTTTAAAAGCAGATACATTAGTGGGGATCCTCCTTGTGTATATTTCCCTTGCTCTACAGTAGTGGTTCTCTGGCAAAGGAATTCAGCAGATCTACATTTCAATCCTGACTCAAAGGCTTGGGCAGAAGTCACTCATGCCCTTGCAATAGCCCTTGCCCTTGCTGATCTCAAAGCTCACCCAGTGGACAGACCAAAATGTGGGTGGAGAAGAGGCCGGGAAGGAAGGAATGGACTAATACTAATCTCTAGACACCTCTGCCAAAATAGCAACTTCTTTTCGATACAGAAAGTGTGAATGGGCAGGATCCTCTTCTAATTTATCTGCCTTGTGAAAACCATAAGTTATGTATTTCTATCCTCCTAGGTCAGTCTAAGGAGCCTTTACTGAAATCCAGAGAAAGACTTTAAGGACATGCTGTAAAGGTGAAAGAATGAAGGAGCTTATCAGATGTTGACGCAGCCAGTCCATGCCGTTTGGCTGCCAGAGGCAAAGGACAAGATGGTGTCTCCCTATTCTACGTAGGGAGTCCAGACTAGCCGTTGACTTAATACTAGTAATGAGAGGGCATCCTTGATAGTTTCTGAGAACGGTAGGTTATCTTAAGGAGAGCAAAGCAGGCTCAAAGCTATGGGGGTTGTTGCCACACCCATACCCACACACCCACCCCACACTGCCAACCCCCACACACCCATCCACCCACCCCACTCTGACACCTGTCTCCTAGGTTAGTTGCCTCACTCTGCCTAATCTTATGGTGGACCCTGGATGGTGATATCTGGGGCAGGGGGAGGTGATATTACTCCACCTCCTTTATCTGGGAACCCATTAGGTGAATTTGAGTGAAGTCTTTTTCAGTCCAACTTTTTGGGAATGAATCTTTGAAAAGCACGACTGAAGGGAAAGTTACTATTACAAAACTGCTTCGACATGTTAAGCCTGCTGGGATTTGCTAGCAGCCAACTGAGAAAGCACTGCAAATCAAGCTGTTTTTCGCCCCCAGGACGATACAATTTGCTTCAAGTGACATCACCTGCTGCTTATAGACATCATGCCAGCAGTATGCTGAAGTTTCAAAACTACTGCATTCTCTTTCTAAAATGGATAGCGATTCCTCATGGGTATTCCTTATGTTTTTCAAAGTTTCCCTTTCTGGTCTCCCCTTTGATCAATTTTGAAGGATGCTTCGCTCTACTTGGCATTCTCACGTCTCCTGTGGATTCCTCAACCTACATGTCTGCCATTGCCTGTCCCACCCTACCCCTTCCCTAGGCTCTCGGAAATTAATGAAATGGAATTGGATGTCAAAACAATGCTTTTAGGGTGCATTCATCCAGCTTCAAACCAAAAGCTGGTCTCCCCGTTGGCTTGGCTGAAGCAGGAAAGAATATGGAACAGCTTTTAGACGGCATGTTGCTTGTTTAGACAATGGCAAAAGTTGTGGTTTCCTGAAATTTAACAAGAAAGGAAAGCATGAAGGGAAAAATAGTAGATTTTGAAGAGTCATTCTTCTTGCTTTAAAGCGGCAAGAGCAATGCGATCTTTGTTCAATGTAGGGTGTTTTAGAACATATTGCAGGTAGGTGGTGGCAGAACTGAAGTGCCAAACAAGTGGGAGGAGATACCCAAACAGAATAAAGGAATAACTGGCAATCAGCCAGCGCTTAGATATTTCTGGTTTGAATCCCTTTCTGTTAGAAGTGACTCATCGGTTCATCTTGAGTTGTGCGTTCCACTGCGTTGTCCACCACGAATCCCAAAAAGAACAAGTTCATTAGTCTGTTGTCTTTACAAAGGTAATGTCTGGACAACAATGTCAGGAGAAAGTTAGGGATGGGGCTAGAAGAGTGGGAAGCCTTGTCTGCTTAGGAGGTTGAAAGCATATTGACTAGTCACTAGTGGCTAGCATAAAACCCTGCAAATTAATTTGTTCGCCAAGAAAAGTGCTCTTTGGTTCAACTGTATACTGAGATAGTTGGCAGCAGAAACTTCTGGTCCCAAGTTCTTGATAGCACAGAACAGGTCAAGACATTTCTAGCCAGTAATCCTAATAATAAATGACTATGTAGTCTGCTGGACCTCTTCCTTCACAATCTATAACGAGGGGGGTGTTTGGCTAGAAAGAGGGCAAACAACATGGGCTAGGTTTGCAGAAAAGGTTTTCTGGGAACTGCACGCAAACAAGAGAGAGAGAGAGAGAGAGAGAGAGAGAGAGAGAGAGAATGAGATTTGGAAGTTTTAAGAAGTCCACTTTCACTTATAAAATTGGGTATTTTTGTGGTAAACAGTGCACGAGGGTGGTCTGCAATATTTTAAAATAATGGATGTCAGCTCCTGGATATTTTTTCTGGGCACATTTTTTTAAATGTGGGAAAACTTGTTTGTGTGTGTGCACATCTATGTGCTGATCGGGGTGTGTGTCATCATCAAGTTGAGTGGACAAATGTAGCCTCAGGATTTATTTGGTCCACCTTTGGTGAGACTTTCACTGAAAAATGCCAGTCTTCAGTGCCAAGTGTGGGAATAGGTTTCAGGGAGCCCTGGAAAATGAGTATTGGGGAAAGAGAAGATTTTTATTCCATAAATCCTGTCATTCATTTAGCAGAAGAAATTGCATGAAATTGCTCTTGCCATTCCCAAATCCTGAAAGACATTGTTATTGACACTTGAAATTACAGACAGTCCAGGCAAGCCGCAGTGGTCAAAACAACCTGTGTGGGTGTGGATGTGTTTGTGAGAGGGAGAGAGGGAGGTGTGGTGGTGGAGGAAATGATGTTTATAGATTTACAAAAAAACCCACTACTGCCAAGCTAAACTTTGTAACTCAGCCATCTTGAATTTGCCCATGCTGCTGGACAAAGGGACAAAATTGTGGCATCTTTTTAGTGCAGATATACCAACTTGTTATAATTCCTTTTAATGGAACTTCTGGACTCATCTTTCCTTAAAATGGCGTGGGCAGTGGATCTCAGGAACACAGATGAAACCTTTCCCCCTGCCTTTTTCCCAGTGTAAATTACACTCAGACAAAGCTATTACATGTTCCCACTGAAGAGAACATTTGGGTTGTTCATGCACTTAGAAGGAAATATCAAGGGGACATCCTTCTTACCCCAGTCTTAAGTCACCTATCCTTTGGCTGCTCATAAGTATTTTCCCTAACAGGGCAGAGAACAGTTTAAAAGGGGGGAATGAACACAAGGAAACCTATTGTCAAAATCCATCTGTAGGTCCTTTTTAAGAAAGAAAGCTGAAGCAATGTGAGATCTAGCAATGGCCCTGCAAAATCTTACTTAGTTTGACCTCAGCCATCTATTAGTTAGCTAGGCTGAAATGCCATGCATCCCACTGTGAGGCACTGTGCCTAATACTGCAATGCATACTACCATTCTAACCAACAATTGATTGGTGTGTAATATCTTTCATGAGCGCATATAGAAAACCATATCTGGAACATTTCACCGTGGCCCATTCCTCAGCAGAAGGCTATATGCTAGCGTAATGTTCTTCTCAACAAATATTTCCCCAGAACATTCTTTTCTTAGCATCCCTCCTACCTTTGGTATAGCCGTATTCATCACTTAATAGTGCAATTTAAAAGAAAGCTTTTAGCAACAAAAACACTCATGTATTTGGAAACTCGTGAAGGGTGTAGGTGTTGTGGAGAACATTCGGAATAATGGTTTTTCAGTGGTATTTTCTCAACTGAATGAGTGTTTGCTTTAAAAGTGACAGATCTTTTGTAGTGTGCACTACAGAACAGGAAGTGAGGCCATTGGTAATTACTGCCGGTCTCTTTGTTATATTTTCAGCATTCCTTCTGAGGAGTTGAGCTTTGTAAAGAAATGGGAATTCGCCTTTGGAGCCGCCTTGGGTCCTTTTGGGGAGAAAGGTGGGACAGAAATATTTTCAATAAAGAATTAAATAAATAAAAAATTGGAGCTCTAGTCTTTGGCTAAAATCTTGCAGCTTAGTATAGCAAATGACATTAAACTTGCCCCATTGAAACACTAGGGATTTGGTAAACCAACTACTTTGTAAGTTCCATACAGGCCCCTATCCCATGTCCCTTTAAATGCAGATTGAATTTGTAGATAAACTGTGTCCAAAAATGCTGTCCCCACGGCCACTGGGTTTTTTTGAAGAAAAAACTTTTAACCGAGGTTTCCAAGACTTACCGGAGAGGTAGGGATTTTTTTGCCTCGTTTAAAAAATCCACCTTTTAAAGAGGCAGATGTTGTGGGACCATGTAGATGATCCACTTTTCTTGCTCCCCCCCCCATAATGTGACCAGCTGCTCCTGTAGACGATCAGCGCTATTCTCCCCCCTCTGAGCACCAGGAAGCTGGATCAGGTGCTGTTTGTTTTAATTTCCACCAGCCACCTGGCCCTTTTTTTAAAAAAAAAAAGCCTAGTGCCACCTGCTGGCCATGGGGCTGAAATGCACTTTAAAAAACAGCTTTGTATGTGGGAACTGCTATCCCACATCTTCAGTCATGTGATGGGAAGAAGAGGAAAAGCCAGACCTTCAGAAGATCAGGATCTTCCCCATGTGTGATAGCTCAGTCAGTGAAAATACTCTGATTGTGACATACTTTAGACTTATTACAACTTGAGTAGTGGGATAAAGGTCTTTTTCCTTGCTCCTTTTGTGTGTTAGGGTGCAACCGCACAGTCGGGAAAATGCACGTTGATCCACTGTGATATGTGCATTTGTTCGTGGGAAGGCAAGTTTTTTGGATGAATTCAATTTAGCTGATCAGACAGGAGTCAGCGGAGTGTGGGGAGAAAATTGCCAACTTGCCATTATTTGCAGTTTCTTAAGGCAGTTTCTGCTGTAGCCATTCGTATTAGCAACATGTATGTCTAAGTTGCAATCAACGACTGATGGTAAATTCCCCCTCCTTTGGTCTTCTTGGTACTTTAGTGCAACTTTGTTTCATTGCTGGCACCATGTTAAAGAAAGAAAGAAAGAAAGAAAGAAAGAAAGAAAGAAAGAAAGAAA
>JAHTLZ010000330.1:40104210-40131706 GCA_023846285.1 Phrynocephalus versicolor
AAAGAAAGAAAGAAAGAAAGAAAGAAAGAAAGAAAGAAAGAAAGAAATGATCATTTGAGAGGAATTACCACCATCATGAGCATCATTTAGCTTCCTCCCTCCCCACCCCACAAATCACTAGGACCCCTGCAAGGGTCAGAGACATGTTGACATAAATTTAATAGCCTACCTTTCTTCTTCTGAAACAGGAAATATTCATTGAGAAATATTTAATAATTGGATAAATGATCAAACAAGCACATTTCCTCACTTGAAACATTTGTCAGAATTACTGGCCTTGTCTTTCCTTGTAGAAGGAGGAGATAGAAATGAGGTAATCCATGGTGCTAGAACATATTGAATAATAAATACATAATGAAGTGATAATGAAGTGAGTAATGAAACAATCATCTTGCTCTAGGAATCTGGGAGAGCTAGCTCTTAGCCACCCATTCAGTCATGAAGCTACAAACAAAGTAGAAGCTCCAATGGAAGAGAAGAATGTAAAGACGAGGGCAGAAAAACTCCAGGCTGCTTCACATTCATTTCTACGTTGTGTAGTTGATGGAAAATAATATGAATCTGTGTGTGAGAGAGGTGGGACCGTCCGTGAGAGAAACAGATAGACCTTGGAGAACAGAGGAACCAGTGAAGCAAGGTGGACCCAAGGAGACAGTTAAAGACCCAGAAGGGACTGATAAAAACACTGAGACATTATTAAGAAAGATGGATGCCAAAGTGGAAGGAAAAGAGAGAGATAAAAAGGAGGATGAAGTATTGGAAGGGTATGAGGTAGAAAAGAAGGAAGTAGTAGAAAGGTTCTTTGCAATACTAGAGGAAGTGGGAAATTGTAGTATAAAAGAGAAGGAAATAAAAGAAGTAAAACGTTCCTTAGGAATACAAGTAGAAGGGAAGGTTGTAGAGACACATGACATAGGAATACAAACAATGCGATTAGGAATTTGGAAAGTAAATGTTGGAATACAGGTGGGAGGTAAGGAAGGAGTGATAACTGAGGTGGAGAAACAAGATGTGGGAACACAGGTTTGGAGACAGAGACGGGAGGTAAGCATGCAGGTGTGGCCCCGGAGGTTCTATGTAGAAGTGCAAGCGGAGAGTCTCGAGACACAGAAGTCCGATGTGGGGGTGCAAGTGGAGAGGCGCGAGAAGGGAAAGACGGTTGGAATAATGGTTAGGAGAGATCAGGAGGTTCAGACAGAGAGGAGGGTAAAATTGGTGACGGAGAAGACAACACAAACAGAATCTATGACAGAGAAGAGAATTGATGTCAGTTTGCCTCTACCTCCTCCTGATTTGACAAACACATCTTTCCGAGGAATTGCCAGTGTTGTTGTGGGGACGGGTCCTGCAGGATGGATCCCTGGCTTGGGCTGGGAGCATCAAGTGCAGATGGTTCACCATCACTGCTGGGGCACTCGGTGTGCCTGACCGCTATTGGCAGCGAGTTTCGTACCCCGCAAGTAAAACCGAGCAGTCCGTTTATAAACGATTTGTTGACTGACAGTTTTCAGCTACCCTGTTTTAATGGAAGTTGTCCCTGTTATCCCGAGTTGTCTAATGTTGAAAAGAAAACACCAGAGCCTGTTGTGTTGAATAATTTTAATACAGGTTTATTGCAATTTGAAGAACTTGGTGCCTCGAGCCATCATTAATCTGTGGAACCGTTAGTAGATCTATGTGAACCCTCACCATCTGACAACCCCAATCCCAGAGTGTTTCTTGTATTATTTGGTAATGTGGTCATCCCTTGAGTCAATTCTGTTTCACCTGTTAAAAAGCCTTCATCAGAATTAAAGATATCTTGACTGGAAGAATTTAATAGCAAGCAGAACACATTGGAAGAGACATAATTTTAACTGGGGCCTCAGCAAGTATAAGCAGTTTTCATTTTTCAAATCCTTCTTTCAGTTTGCTAATTTGTGGGTAAATGTTTCTTTTTTTCTGAGCTGCTCTAAATCTATTTGAGGTTTTTACAGCTTCAGGTTAAGATAATTTAGTGCTTAGTGTTCTTCCAGTGGAAGATTAAGACTCATGAATGTGGATTTCTAGTAGTTAATCTTTAACAGTACTTTCCTTTCATTTTTTACTATGAAGAGCCCGAGTAGCTTCTTGAGGATTGGACATCCTAATTAGTATACAGTATCTTATGCATACAAATTAATGGCATGGGCTTTCTGTATTCCCTAGTAAAGACCGTATTCAATTGGGCATAGACTATATGGAACTTTGCTACCTTTCTCTTAGTAAACAAAATGTATCAGAATGTTTTGCACAACCTAATGTTTGAATAAGACTTGACTACAGTTGACTGAAGGTACAAACTAAATGCCAAACTCTTAACTGTGTAAAGGTTTGATCAGACGTGGCCATTAAAGACTCTCAAGACCCTTCAAGGAAGGGATGGCAAGCTCATTTTGTTTTCCCCATGTCTATTCAACTGACATATTAAATTATCCAAATGAAAATAAAAGGTAAAGAAAGGCTAGGTCTGATTGAGATAGAGGATATGGCTGGCTTTTCTTAACAATTTCTTTTAAAGCAAAGTATTTTAGAGGAAAGTAAAATCCTGAGCTCACTCTAGGCCTGTTGAAGCTGGATTTTCTCAAGCAAGGGATTTCGGGAAATATTTAGGACCACTCTCACCTTGGCCTAACTTTGTACTAGCACAGTGACTTGTGACCTTTGGCTATAGGATGCCCAGATCTGATGTAACCCTTCATTCAGCACACACTATCTTTGCCTTCTTTTTGGATCTTCTGCTAAGTAATAACCATTGACAGTGTGGAGTTTTTGCAGCCTTGCATGCTGCCTTTAGCAGGTTTGGCTGGGAGGAACCCTTCTGGACTGAGTGACTGTCAGTCTAGTAGCCAGTACTAAACAATCGTTCTCACCTGCCTCTGATCAAAGAAAGCTCCATCTCTCTATTCTGTGCTTTCCCCCTTTCTAGAGTCTGCTGAAGTCTGTGGCTGAAGGCAATCACATTTTTAGCTTCCTGTTTACCGGTATGTGCTAAAGGAAATATTTTTATTCTTCTTGTAACTATCTCAGATTGAATTATTGAGACTGTAAGTAGCAGTAAATGAGAGCGAAGTGATCTAATCTCAAGAACTTTACGCTATTTTGGTCTGTAAAATCCCAGAGTTCTGTTTTACAGCTAAAATAGTTTAACGAAAAACCCAAAACTTTGCAACAGATAGCACCGTTGGATCTCTGAGATCTTGCAGCACAAGGACAGTTGAGTCAGCATGAGAGCCTTCTGCTCATTCCAGAACTTTGCCAGCCAGCACATCTTTGTTCTCGAATTGCACTGTTACAGGATTTAGTGACAGCTTTATGACCAGAATGTTGCAAATCTTGTCATAATGTATTGCATTGACATATGGAATGAGTTATTCTTCTGCCCAGGCATAAAGCCTGTTTGATAGGTTGGATTGGCTGCATTACAGAGCTGTTTCCTGTATGTGCAAGAAGGTGTGAGAATGTCCAGGTTCAGATGGGTGGGGGAGGAGAGAATATAGGTTCTCTCTTTTGGCCTCTCTTTCTCCAGCAAAAAAACAACCCCACCCCCCAAAAACACAGAAAATAAAAGAAAACATGTGGCTCTTGGAAGCTTCTGGAAGCAGTGGTTCACATTACAGGTTCTTGTCCTCACTACACAATTTAACACTCTAAAACATCTATCCCCCCCCCCCAAAGTAGAAATTCCATAAGTGGAAGTTTAGCCACTTTTGTTTTCATTTGTGTGTGTCTGTGTGTGTTTCTTAAAACTGCTGGTGTCCTTTGTGGACCCTGGACTCTCCCAAGTTGCCTATTTCTGCTATAGTATCTTGGCCCTGCAGCAATTTAAGAGGGAAAGAATCCACAACAGTTTAGGCCAGGGTTGTCCAAACTTTTTGCCAGAAGGGCCAGATTTGGTGAGATGAAAATGTGTGTGTGTGTGTGGGGGTGTCCATTCAGCTGCATTTGGCCCCCGGGTCAGACTTTGGACAAGCCTCTAGGACAGGCATGTCCAAACTTCGGCCCTCCTGATGTTTTGGACCACAGCTCCCAGAATTCTAAGTTTACACTGCCAATGGCAAAGGACTGTGGGAGTTGCGGTCCAAAACATCTGCAGGGCCGAAGTTTGGACATGCCTGCTCTAGGACATGCAAGGAGGCGGTGAGGATGCTGCAGCAACGGAGCTGGTGACGGGTAGGCTGGGCAGGTAGCTGGGGGACGGACGGAGGCAGGGGGCAGGCAGACCGTGAAACTGCAAGCTGACATCTCCTTCTGATATGGAGAGGGGCCAGCTGGTGGGGGTGTGTGGCAGGCTGAGCCAGTGGGGAGAAGAGGCTGTGGGCCAATTTTGGCCCCCACACCTGACTTTGGACTTGCCTGGTTTAGGCCCTCCCAGATTTAGGAATGACAACTAATGGAATCAGCTCACAAAATTCTACTAGCCTCCTATCATCTCGTATTATGATAAATGATTGTCTCATGCATGTTATTGGGATGTCACAGAACAGTTCATAAAATTATGCTGGAAAACCATTGGTTGGATCCTGGATCCTGCCCCATTTTTGTTTTTTCTACTGCAGCCTTTATGTCAGGCCTGCCCAAACTCCGGCCCGGGGGCCAAATCCAGCCCGCCAGGCCATTCTGAGTGGCCCACGGCTGGCTGGCCCACCCTTCCCTCCCCCTCCTTCATCCCATGTTTTTTAAAAGAAAGTGGGTGGGGCTTGCAGTGGGGTGGCAGGGTTGGGGAGCAACCGGCCCCTGACACTTTCTCAGCCACCAAATCTGGCCCTCCTTACAAAAAGTTTGGGCACCCCTGCTTTATGTAATATTATTGACATGAGGCAGGGATCTCCTAATTCCATAGCTGTTGTTTTCGCCCTAGTGCTTGCATTGGTAGCTGAGAATAATCACTCGCCAATGCCTTTGAAGGTTTCTAGGCAATGAGTCCATTACTGTGTATAATTCCATTCTCTCTCTCTCTCTCTCATTCTCAAAATAATGTTATGGCACAATTCATGGATGCATATTTCAAATTGAACTTTCATTGAACCCTGCAGCTTTGCCTGCACTGGTACTGGCATTATTATTTAATTTTTTCCAAATGCTCAAGACTTTCTTTTCGTTTAGCCAGGCTTGATTTTATTGGAAGATCGGCATCCAATGGTACTTCTGGGATAAGAGACTGTGATTCTACTAGATCAGTGCCTGGGCGCGGTCATGGAATGGACCAGGGCTAACAGGCTCAGACTCAACCCCCCATAAGACCGAGGTTATGTTCTTTGGGGCTTTCCCATCTGGCTATGGAGGCCCTTATCCCACCTTGGAGGGCGTTTCCCTCCGGCCTTCGGACTCCGTCTAGAATCTGGGCGTAGTCCTGGACCCGGTGCTCACCATGGAGGCCCAGGTGGCCGCTGTGTCCAGGGCTGCCTTTTTTCATCTCCATTGAATTGCCCAGATTCGCCCATACCTAGATGGGGATTCCCTCAGAACTGTGGTGCAAGCGCTGGTGATCTCAAGACTGGACTATTGTAACGTGCTCTACATGGGGCTGCCCTTGACTCTCCTTCGGCGACTGCAGCGGGTCCAGAATGCGGCGGCCAGACTGGTGGCTGGTGTGCGTCGGTTCGAGCACATCACCCCAGTTCTGGCCCGCCTGCATTGGTTACCCGTTGCGGCCCGAATCAGATTCAAGGTCCTGGTTTTGGTTTACAAAACCCTCCATGGCCTAGGACCTGACTACCTGACAGAGCGGATCGACCAGCGGTCAACATTGGCCCGTCCGACTAGGTTGTCGCGGGCGCACATGCTGTGTGTGGCCATGCCCAGGGAGGCTCGGAGAACATCCACCCATACCCGAGCCTTCTCTGTGGCTGGCCCCACCATGTGGAACCATCTCCCAGCAGAAGTGCGCCTAGCAGAGTCCCTGCCAGCCTTCCGGAAGGCATCAAATCTCTCCTTTTCCGGGAGGCGTTTGGTGACTGAAGTCCCCCCCCCCCCGGCCATCTGTGAAGCCACTCTTCATTGTTCAGTTTGGTTATTTGTGTTAATTTGTTTTAAACTGTCTAATTGCTCTATTTATAGTTGTTATTAGTATTTTTCTATGTTGTAAACCGCCCGGAGTGCCTCCGGGAAGACGGGCGGTATATAAGCCAAATAAATAAATAAATAAATAAATTGTACTGTATTAGGAAGTCCAGCTAATAAACTGGCAGGAACATACTTGAACAGCATCATATTGCCTAGGTCAGACTCAATGACCTGTAATAATAGCTCATGCAAAATTAATACGTAAGGTGTATATTAAACCTGGCAGAAGGAGAGAATGTGAAATCTTTCTGCTTATTCTCATATATTCCCCACATCTAACAAATACTTGGATGTAAATACAGCAAGAGTCTATTTGATTCTATGTCAGCTTTGAATAGGTGCAGGAAATTTCCCCACAGAGAATCCAATTTTGGGCAAGTTTGTGAACAGAAAGAACTTCAGGATTGGTGAACAAAACCTGCCTCCCCACATCCTTCCTTGGCTGGTATGAGCTTGTCATTGAAAGGTATGCCCCCCACCCCGTAACTTTCCTTTGCTACCTCCAAGCAAGAATTGCCTTTATTTTCCAAAGTATCACCCAGCCTGTCCCTTTCTCTGACATATTTATATCTATCTCTCAATTTATTCTGCCTTTCAGATTAGATGAACCCAACCCTGCTGTGCATCAAAGTGTCAAAAGAAAACAAGTGGCCCTGTTTCCCCTACAGTTCTGGCAGCACTCACCAGTTGAACGGTGCTGTTAGAATGAATGATGAGCCTGCCTAGAAGTTTTCATGGCATTTACATGCTTCGTGTTCTGCTGTGCCTGTTCTCCAGTCCTTTGATTGTCTTCCTATCTGATGAGCATCAATTTCCTTGAGGGGTTTATGGGGCGTGTTGGGAGAAACAGGCATTGATTTCAGTGCGGTTTCCGTTTTCTAATCCCCTCCTTTTCTGTTTCTTGAAATGTAAATCTAGACTCCATGAGCAACTGCAGTACTGCACAGTTGGAATCATAAAATGTTACTTGACAGAGTTGCACACGCTGGGTGAATCTATATCTAAAATAAAGAATATTTTAATAGCTTATTTATTTATTTATTTATTTAGATTTGTCACCACCACCCATCTCCCCAGACAGTTGCTTTTTGTTAACAGTCAGTGGTGACTTAAGACAGTATTAACTCAGGCAAAACAAGTAGCCTCTATTACTTTGAGTTTTGTCTTTATAAAACAATGCAAAACAGAAACTTTTCTGGGCTAAGAATAAGAGGGTGTGTTTCCCTCTCTGTCTTTGTATTTGATGTGCTGGGTGCCATTAACAGACCTCCTGTTAGTGACTTTGTTTAAATCCCCTTGACTAACTTTCCTGACCACTTAAACGAAGCTTGAAACCACCAAGCTGAGCTATTTTGAATAGTATGCGATCTATCTGGGGTAAGTCATAGGGATAGGCCTCCCCCTAGTATTTCCTGTGACCAACTTGCTGCTTTTAAAAATCTAAAGTGGAGGTGACCTGCTGGTCCTGGACCACCATTTGCAAACAGTAGATCGAGATGAGATGTCCAACTTCCCCGGGAATTCTTCCCAAGATGTCCCTCAATTACTTGTTCTCAATTACTTGAACATGTCTTCATTGTACTGGACTGCATATTATCCCTTATTACTGTTAGCCGCCTCGAGTCCGTTTCCAAGGAGAAAGGCGGGGTAAAAATACTCTAAAATAAATAATAAATAATAAATAAGTTTCAGCCTGTTACGTCAACAAAAGTGAACAGGGCCCTTGATTATTGTCAGGTCACCACCTCTTCCCTTGATTCTTGCCCAGCAGATTGGTTACTACCAAGTAGGCAGCTGCAAAAGTTAATTGGTTTCCCCAGGAGGCTTATTTGGAAGAAACCTAATTTGGTGGCAGACCAAATTGAGAACTATAGACCCATAACCATTATCCCCGTCATGACGAAGGTATTGGAGACGGTGGTGGCAGACCAACTTCAGGGACTCCTGGATTCTACTATTGCTCTTGATCCATTCCTGTTGTGGTTCAGGATGATCCATAGTATGGAGACGGAATTGGTTGACCTCCATGATGACCTTTTGAGGGAGTCCGACAGGAGCAAATTGTCCCTGTTGGTCCTCCTCCATCAGTTAGCATCTTTTGATACTGTTGACCACAGTATCCTCCTTGGTAGGCTCTCCGAGCTAGGGATTAGGGACCACGCCTTGGCCTGGTTCTGATCCTTCTTGGAGGACTGTCCCCAGTGAGTACAGCTAGGTGAGATGACTTCTGCCCCTTGGTCCCTCAACTTCTTTAGTTTTGTCATGATATTTTGATAGATTTATATTATAATCTTAAAACTGATCAGTTATATATTGTTGATCATTTCAAACCAAGCAGTCTGTTTCATTTTCATTGTATATTATTCAAAAAGTTTGTCTGTTAAACTTCCAGACAAATGTGAAAAACAAAAGCAAAAAACAAAATCCTAGCTTTGAATTATTTATTAACTCCTCCTGATATTTTTTTTTTGAAGTTTAGACATGAATGCAGTATGTTTGCCTGGGAACTGCCTTTTACACAGAGCTGCCAAAGATATTTTGCTACCTAAGTAGGGAAGGCCGGTAATTTTGATGTCATGGCATGGTAAATCTGCTCTTGACTTTACTATAAACTTTAAAGAAGTTCTCCAAGGTGCCTTGTCTATTTTTGGAAATAGGGTTCAGCTCCTGGGAAGTTTGGGTTAAAACCTTGATACGGTCATCCCCACTATATTGTGGTTCATATACTGCGGTCCCGGTATATCATGGGACCACATTATATGAAGGCAAGGGCTCCTGGGGCAAGCTGAATGGGCCCATTTGGGGCCTCCTGCACTTACTCCAGTTCTGGCACTGCCTCGAGTGGGCCTCCTACAGGCTTGCCATGTCTATCCGAGGCCTGAGAAGTGATTTCCAATGAGCCAGAAGAGACTTCCTAAAAACCAGAATGGACTTCCGGTTTGTTGGAAACCACTTCTGGGGCCTCCTACAGGCCTGGGAAGCCTGTCAGAGGCCTGTTCAGGACAGCACCAGGCCTGGGGTAAGTACAGGAGGCTCCCAACCCAGCCCAGCATCCACATAATGTGGATATTCCTTTATCGTGGGTCGGGTTGAGTCCCTAACCCCTGCAATAAATGGGGGAGTACTGTACTATATCTAAGGTGATCCTCCCAGTCTCAGAAGCCACCCAGACTGGCATTTGAACCTGTTACATTAACACTGACTATGGAACAGCATCCTCAACTGTACCTGAAGGAAGCAGTATAGCTAAGCTGCTGCAGCATGAGCCACATGATACATTCAGCTCTGTTCTCCAGTTTCTCAATGTGTCTCCCTACCTCCCAACATCCAATCTGTTAGCAGCACCATCACTTTGCCTAATGGTAAGACCAGCCTGATTCTTAAGGCTGTTGCTGCTGTATATGGGTGTATTTCTGCAGATCAGAGAGATATGGTATGCTGTGTCCTTATTATACAGCAATAGGAACATCAGAAGCACAGGCTGGCAGAAGCACTTAAACCCTTAGGAATGAATAACTAGTGACTGTACAAATAAATTACAAAAAATAGTCAGCTACTGATTTATGATCAGTGACTGGGAATTAGATATTACAGTTTGGTTCCATTCTCTGTAGGCTGGCAGTGTATTTACTGAGGTCAGTGAATTTTATGATAGCAGCCACCACCAGGTTACATAATTGGAAAGCTAAAGTCATTTCTCTGTAGCCTGATATATCAGAAACAGGAACTTATTTTTTTGTGAGGCAGCTTCAGACTACTGTTCTTGGTGTTCTTACTGTTTATTAAAACCACTAGCCCCAAAACAGCTGCCTATTCTTTCAAAGGCAATTCTCTGTTGATTGGAGAAGCTTTTATATGGGAGCAACATAGTTAATAGACTGTTTTCTAACTGGGGGAGTAGAAGGAATATAGCATGAATATTCCTCATGTTCAGAAAGGTTCCTTCTGGGTGTGAAATGCTGTGAAGTATCTCACAACTAGTGCAAGATTGGATATACAAGAAGAACCCTGCCAGAATGAGGGGAATGTTTACATAGTTTTGCTTCATTTATGCAATATGATATTAGCCATAACATGTTACCATGCCTTCCCTTACTGAATCAGCTTCAGAGGAGGGGACAGATCTTATGTAATCTAGAAAGGCTGGTGTGGGAGGAAATCTAGTGCTGCAATAGTTGGCAATTTTTCAGAAGCTTTGGGAAGTAACACCAATGACAAGGAATAGCCGGAGGATGAAGAGAGTGCAGAAGATGGAAGGCCTAAAGCCATAGCCCTCAGTCCCCAGCAGCCGTTCAGTGGCCTGTGTCCAAGGAAAAGGTGCAAATTGAAAGGATCGGAGCAAAAGCATACCCAGCATTTCAAGGCTAAGTGCTAATTGAAAACAGCTGGACAAGGAAAGAAGGGTTGGGAACAATGCATTCTCTCTTGTGTTGCCAGCAGATGTTTTGTGGCAGATGACATGGAAGCTCATCTTTTGTGTGCTATCCATGCTGCCAGTCCAATCACATTCATGTAGCTTTGACCATCTCATAACAATTTATTAAATAAGGGCTGGGAGAGTAAGAACAGACAAAAGAAAATATTTTTTCACCCAGCGCGTTGTTGGTCTATGGAACTTCCTGCCACAGGATATGGTGATGGCATCTGGCTTGGATGCCTTCAAAAGGGGATTGGACAGATTCCTGGAGGAAAAGTCAATCACAGGTTACAAACCATGATGGAGATGTGTAATCTCCAGGCTTAAAACCAGGGTATTTCAAGGGCCAGATGCAGGGGAGTGGTATCGGGAGACAGATATCTAGTCTCATGCGCTCCCAAACGCATCTGGTGGGGCCACTGTGAGATACAGGAAGCTGGACTAGATGGGCCTTTGGCCTGATCCAGCATGGCTCCTTTTATGTTCTTATACTTTTGTATTACCTCTTGATCTTTTTTGTTGCACTTTTCTACATCTAGTTCTCCTCCATGGACACAGGCCTTGACGAGGCGGAGGGGCTTGCGTGCTTCTGTGAAACTGAGAGCTATGCTGGCAGTAGCATTGCTACCAGAAGGGTCTCCCAGGCCAGATAGGTCTCAGTTGAGAAACCAGACTAATGGTGTCCATCTCGGAAGCGTCTGATCCAGAGTGAGCGGCTTCAAATAGCACCTGATCCATAATGGGAGTCTGACATAATGGCCAGAAATGGCAGTGAAGAAGGCAACCAGAAACCACTTCACTTAAGTTAACTTCCCCAGGCAAATCTTTAGGATGACTAGAAAGCCTAAAGCCATGGCCCCCAGTCCCCAGCAGCTGTTCAGTGGACAGGGGGTGCTAAGAATCTCTTGGCCAGCCATAAGAAGGATAGCCACCTGGAATGTTCACAGCTTATTTCAAAGTGGAAAAACCCACAACGCCATCAGGGAAATGGAAAAACTTAATATTGATGTTCTTGACATTAGTGAGATGTGTTGGCCTAATGTGTAGTAGATGGATATCATGTATACTATGCTGGTAACAACAAACCTCAGCACTTTAACAGAGTGGGATTCATAGTCCATCCAAACAACAGTAAAACTGTCAGAAAGTTTGTGCCAGTGTCAGACAGAGTCATTTTTCTCCAACTTAATGCACAACCTCTCTTGGTATATCTTATCCAGGTGTATGCACCAACATGTAATACATCCGATGATTTTATATTCAATTGAAGACTGCTTTAACATTTACCAAATCAATTGAAGTTACCATAGTTATGGGTGAATTCAATGCAAAGGTAAGACAAGGCCAACTGGCTGAAGTAGCAAGTAATTATGGATTAGGAATTGGCAATAACTGAGGTGACCGATTAATTAAGTTATGTCAAGAAGAGGAACTTATAATGGCAAATACATATTTCCAGATGCCACTGTGATGTCTTTATACATGGATCTTAAATGCTGACAGGAATATCAGGATTCAGATTGATTATGTCTTGATTAATAAATGTTTTAGGAATTCAATCAAATGTGTGAAAACATACCCTGGTGCAGATATTAATTCACATAATAATCTTTTGTTAGCAACAGTGAACCTTAGGTTAAAGAAATGTCAGTCAAAGTGACAAATAATCAAACTGCTATTTCTAAGTTTCAGGACCCAGCAGTAAGAATTGCAGTTCAAACAGTCTTGAGTACAAAATTCAAAACCATCAGGGAGACAGCTGATGTAAATGAAGTTGAAAACACCTGGAGCCAAATTAAAACTCCTGTGAATGAGGTGTGCCAAGAAAAATTAAATATTGTTTAGAAAACGAAGATCAAACAAACCTTGGATGACAGATGAAATTCTGGACCTCATAGATTATAGAAGAGTGGTGAAAATAGAGATCCTATAATATATAAACAACTGCAGAAAGAAATATGTTGAAAAATAAGAATGGCAGAGGAAGAAAAACTTTCAAAGGAATGTAGAGAAATTGAAGAATTGGATGGTAAGCATGATTCATTTAACATGTACTTGAAGAAGAATATCTATTTCAACCCCACAAGATTTGTTTTGAGTACAGTGACTAAAACTGTACGTTCCTCTCTCTCTCTCTCTCTCTCTCTCTCTCTCTCTCTGTGTGTGTGTGTGCGTGCGTGTATGTGTGTATGTGTGTGCATGTGAATGAACACCAACATCCTTCAGTCACTTCAAAGTTAGGTGCCAGAGGTGATGTGTGCTAATTGGGTAGAGAGTGTTCTGAAAGACTAACAAACTATTCTGCTGCCAAGGATGAGAAAGGCACTTAAAGGTTTTTATTTATACCTATGTACCCATTTGCTACCCTGCTTTTTGAAACAATAATGTCTAGGGCTTGTCAGATGCAAAAGCCGTTACCTGGAACTGCCATTATATTAACAATTCAATTCTTTAAAAAACAAGAAAAGAATACCTTTCCATTTGTGATTGTGGTATATTGTGCTGTCTATGCACAATTCAAAAGGCATGGAAATGGCCCAACATTGCTACGCAATATTGCACCTGCATTGTAGAAAAAGGATGGCAGACTTTACATAGAAGAGAACAGTCTGGATGTGGACATCACCAATGGCAGCAGTCAAGATGGTTTATAGGATACCCTCTTGTGTTCACTTCCATTCACAAAGTGAGACCATACAAAGATCAAAGGTAGGGGAACAACTTAACTTCCAGAGGGAAAATTTTCTACAGCTGGGAGTGGGAATCCTCCTTTTGTACATCTCTGCTCAATCAGAATGTAGAAGGTGAAATATAGCACTAGTGGGATCAGATTTTTTTTAATGAAATAGATCTGCATTGGTGTTGTAGACGACAAATAACAACCATAGACAAATGTGAGTGTGGGTAGACGGCTTGTGTGTTTCTGCCCTTGCCAGCTTGATGATACCTATCTTGAAACAAAATGTGATGGTATGCATAGAAAAGCATTTAAATAATGCAGACCACAAAGGAAATATTTAACCATTCAGGGTTTGCATTGCCGTGATTAAGGCCTATGTTGACTGCGTTGACCCCTTCTTGCATAATACTGATGCACAGGATATCTGAATTCAAATGTCACTAAATACTTATGGGAAAGCTGTGCAGTTCTGACCTTTACAATTGACACATTTTTTGCACAACAGCTCTCACAAAGCACCAGCCATGTTGGCGGGAGGGATATGAGACGTATAGTCCAACAAAGGAACTTCCAAGCTCTGGGGTGATAAAGGCTTTCCTGTGTGGTCTTGATTCTGCATACATTAGGGCTGATTTGGACTGTTCAAAGGGAATGCTAGAGGTTAACTTGGTGAAGCATAAGAATCTATAAAATTGAATGGATTGTTATTGTCCAGTGTCTTGGCTAATCCAAAACAAGCTGTAAACAAAACAAGGGAACTTGTTGAATCTTAATTATAAGAGCTTACTAGATCTTAACTCCTATTATGAAATACCGTGCAAGTACTTTTCACTGTTTTTCTGCCATTTATCACATGCTTAGGCACGTGGCCAAGTGGGCCTCCAAGTGTGCAACCCTATCATGCCTGGGCAGGCAGAATAGCATATATGTGATTTTCATGATTTAAAGTTTATACAGTGTCAATCCTGAAAGATTTTGGTTGAGGTGACCTGGATAAATGCTACTAAATTTAATTAAACTGCTATGCACGCGTTGAGAAATTAACCTTTAGCTTTATGTATTCACCTGGGTTTTTCAGCATCACTGGCAGCCTACATCCATTTTTAATTATAAAAGATCCTTTCCTGTTTTACTTTCTCCACACAGTTCATTGAAAATTGGCACACCGTCACTTCCAAAGTTAATGCTCCCGATTGCTCCCTGAATGAACTTTCCCAATAATTTTTCATAGGGCACTTACCTACTTTTTAAGATGTTTTCTTTCCTGTTTCAATAATAAAACACCCCTTTTGACTGAAAAGTGCAAGGATGATAGAGTTGGAAGCAGTGCCCTTCAAAGTAAAATTAGAATGACCTCCTGAAAACACACACACAGGTAGAATAGTGCAAGAAGGGGTTTGTCAAATGCAACCAAGCTCTTTCCAAATGTTGAATGCAACATTTTTAATAGCCGTGCAATCAAAAATCATAGCTGGCTGAATAGCTCAGTGAGTTAGGTATTGGGTTATGGGGCTAGAGCAGGGGTGTCCAAACTTTTTGCAGGGAGGGCCAGATTTGTTGGGGTGAAAATGTGGGGGGGGCAACCATTCATCTGCATTTGGCCCCCGGGCCAGACTTTGGACAAATCTCTATAACATGCAAGGAGGCAGGTAGGATGCTGCAGCAACGGAGCTGGGGGTGGGTAGGTTGGACAGGCGGCTGGGGGGATGGACAGAGGCAGGGAAGGCAGGCAAACCTTAAAACTGCAAGCTGATGTCCCCATCCAGTATGAGGAGGGGTCAGGTCATGGGGATGCATGATAGGCTGAGCCAGCGGGGGAGAAGAGGCCAGTGGGCCACTCAAAATTTGAAACGGGCCACATTTGGCCCCAGGGCCTGACTTTGGACATGCCTGGGCTAGAGGTTCCAAGTCTGATTCCACACCATGTCTCCAGAGATAAGAGGCAATCTGTGTGGCCTTGGGAAAGCTGCACAGTCCCAGAATACCCCAGAAGAAGGGAGTGGTAAACCATTGCTGAGCACTTTCTACCTAGAAAATCCTGAAAAGGGTCATGTCGCTGTAATTCAGATAGAATTGACTTGACAGCCCGAATTCAGAAATAGGTCCATGGAGTTTGATGTGACTTACTCTCAGGTAAATCAGTATGGGATTGCACACCTCATTTTGTGCATTCCAGCAAGTGTGATATAAATGTCTAGGTCTATTTGATTTATGAACTGGAGTTTGCTATGAAATGTATTCAGTCTTCAATGCACTGAACGACTGGATCCAGTTTTCCCACCCCAAAGTGCTATCTGGATAGAAATTCTATCTGTGTATCCGTTTGTATGCCAAATAAATAATTACCATATGTTACTGTGTTTGTTAATCTCTAGCTGTGCTCTCTCACAATAACGTACAGTTAGTTAAGCAATTTAACAACATGTCTTTGAAATACTGCAGCAAAATAGCCAGGCACAAAATTGCATTCATTATGGCTTTTCATGATTTATCTCAGTTGAATCAGCTCGTATGGCTATTGGGAAAGCTGAAATAATGCAGAAGTAATAAGGAGCGTCATTGTTTCACACGGTTGGTTAGGCCTCTGAACTTTGTTTTGTTGTTTTTTTTAAGTTATTAATGCATGATCTACCCTCTCAGTGAGCAGTTTCTTATTTCAAAGAGAGGGAGAAGTGACTTTATACAAAAGCCTTGAGAATACATTAATTATTTTAATATTCTGTCACAGTATTTTGATTAATATTCATGACATTTCCACAAAATAATAAAATATCTCCAACCCAAAATGAAATATTGTTTTGGTGTCAATATTTGTCATATTTCATATTGCCACTCCAAATATTCACAGGAGGATTGTTCTTCAGGTAATTCCCAAAAAAGAAAATGGATGTTTAAGGGAGATAGAATATCTTTTCCTTTCTCTTTTATTAAACAATCATTTATGTTCTAATTTAGGCACTTGATGTAATTTTGTTGGAATTGTTTTTTGTGACTTTATTGGGAGTAGATGGGAAACTCATACAAGCCTTATCTGAGAGGTATCCTTGTACTACAATTGTAGTGCATGTTATACCCAAAGCTTGGGAAAGTTCCCCGGTTTCAGGAAACTAGTCATAATCATAAACAATGGTTTAAAGTTGTCATTTCTGTTAACCTTGATTAAAGCTACTTCTGGGATCAGATATGACAATGAATCTAGGAGTTGACTCATGGAAACTGGATTTCTTTTCCATGTGAGATTGGAATGTTTCACTACTCATCCAAGTAGCTTCTTCAGTTTGAGAAAAGTTGGTGTGAGGATCCTAATTTATAGCTCACCTAGGTTTCACTCCAGCCTGGTCTGAATAGGCTTGTTTGGTGGGGAATAGCCTGGGGTGTGTGAAAGTGATTTATCTTGGGATTGATGAAAGGACACCATGATAAATGGGAGACAGAGTGTACCTTCACCCTTGTTGAGAGAGGAGTATTCAGTACATACATGAATGGCTTCCCTGACTCCGCTCTCAAACCACCTATCCTCTTTGTCTAATTTGTGTACATCCTCATCTTTGAATGTGTGCCCTTTATCCTTCAAATCAAGGTACATTGCTGATTCTGGTCCTGAGCTCTTGCCCCTTTTGTGCTGGACCATCCTCCTGATTAGTGGCTGCTTAGTTTCTCCAATGTAGAGCTTTGTGCACTCCTCATTGCACTGGACCATTTATTTATTTATTTATTTATTTATTTATTTATTTATTTATTTAATCCCCAGACAAATCAGATAACCTCACCTGGATCACTGAGAATCTCCACAGACATATGACAATGAAGAACTGTGAATGTTTTGTTTTAAAGCTAAACTGTTGCATGGAGGGGGAGGGGAAGAGACTAATGGCTAGGGGGAAAAGTGTCACACCCTCCATCAAATGCTCCTTTAAAAACTCACTGCACTGTAATCAGACTTTTTAATAGCTGCCAGTGCTGTCAATATAGGATTTATAAGCCCTAATTCAGTAAAAGCATTTTATGGAGTCGGGGCAGCCGGGTACTTGACTTCCTCAGTGTTGCCAAATGCATTAAGTGTATTTGCTGTTAATTCATTCCATATAATTACTTCTGTTTTTCTCCCTTCTTTTCTCCTCCTACTTGTCTCCCTACTGTAGAAATTTTGATTGTAACAACTTGGAGTGTTCTGGAAATTTGGAAAAATACAAAAACCTATTGTGCAGCACAGGGGAAAACTGGAGAGAATAGCAAAACAAAACAAAACAAAACAAACAACCCCTCCCTCCAGCTCTCACATAGCCCTTTAGTTCTCACTACCTCTTTCTATATGTATAGAATACTCTACAAGTAGCTTAAGTAGAAAAGAAGAAAATTCTTCACTTACAGTTAATCTTCTCTTACAGTCAGAAGAGTAAGAATGAGGATAAAAGAGGGGATTGGACCTTTCAACCCCCAGCAAAGAGGAAAAGATCCCTGTGACTGCCTGGTCCTATGCAGTAACAGGAAGAGAGGAGGAACAACACCGAGGAAGGGAAAATAGCTTTGCAAACTTGTTAGTGGCAAGGCACAATTGTGTTATACTGTAAAATCCTATTCTCCCCACTAAAACCCATGCAAGATTGTAAACATGCCAACATGGAGAAGAGACCTAGCTTCTTGGCTTATGTTATTTTTTTAAGTGCTCATTTGCTTTATGCTTCTATGTATTTACTAATTTGTAACAATAACAGTTCTAATACAATAGAACCATATGGTAACAGAAGAATTATTTCGAAATATACTTTTCATGCTTTCACCTTAAGAGATAAATTGGTATTGGGAAGTTTCATTAATACTGATAAATTGCAAATTATAATCTGCTGTTTAGATTTTTGGCAGTAGCAGTTCTGTCATTTACATGCTTGAAAAGCAGAATATATAATCAACTGTATTGAAGTACGTGAAGCTTTTTACACCTGTGTTTTTACAGTTTGTATTTGACAAGAAACAAAAAAAATGAGTTCTTTATTCCCACCTACAGGCTATTCATGCACAAGGTGATTTTATAGATTTCTCTGAAAGACGCAGTGCAAAAGACCTTTAGATCCATTCAAAACATAATGAGAATTTATGATCAATTTAAAACCAAGAAATGGTTATCCAGGATCAAATCGCAGTTTAATTCTCAACTGTAGAATATTGCTACATACAAAAATAGGTAGTCAATGTATGTTTTGTTTTTCAGTATCTGACTAATCTTGATGTATCTTACTGTACATTCAATCAGATGCTGAAAATTCATTTTAGCATGCACTTTTGAGTCCTGATGTGATTAGGGTTACATTAGCCATGATCCAAGAGAGAATTTGCTTGGCATTCTATAACTCCATGCTCTATTTGTAGATTGTAAACATCATACATAATTTGTGAGCTAGGACAAAAATTATGCTTTGTATGGTTTGTTTGTGTAGCCTGCACATTGTAATTTAAAAATTGTAAACTGCCCAGAGACTACTTGTAGTAGTATGGGGCGGTATATAAGCAGAACACTTTTGCTGTGCTTTGTTTGGTTGTATGATTCCACACCCACAGAGTCATCATGGAAGTCCTACTGCATCATGCTACCCAACGAAATTCAAACATGCTAAGCAAGAACAAACATCATTAAGCCAAAGTGAGCATGGGGTTCCGTTGTACTTGTCATTGCCAGGCCTAAATTTACTACAGTGGACCCTCGTATAGCAAACAGTTTGTACAACATAAAATCTGTACAACATAAAAAAATTACTGAGATAGGGGAAATTTGCTTAACAGAATCGTCTATGGGGGAAATCTGTACAACATAAAATGGTTGTGATTAGGGATTACTCTGTTTTCAATGCATTCCTATGGGAAATTTGTATAAAGGAAAATTTGCTTAATATAATTTCATTTGAAACAAATTAATTCCTCTATACAAAGTACCACTGTAATGCCTTTGAAGACGGTTCGGCGATTGCAACTGGTTCAGAATCATGCAGCCCAGCTGGTGAGTGGTGGGGCTGCCAGGGATCATATCACACCGATTCTACATAACCTGCATTGGTTACCAGTTGTTGCCCGAGTCCAATTCAAAGTGCTTGTTTTGGCATATAAAGCCCTAAATGGCTTAGGACCTAGATATCCAAAGGACTGTCTCCTTCCATATGAACCTACCCATCAATTAAGATCTAGCCAGGGAGCCCTCCTGAGAGAGCCATCCTTCAAGGAGGTGAAAGGGATGGCTTGTAGGTCTAGGGCCTTTTCGGCAGCTACCCCCAGGTTATAGAATGCCCTCCCAAGTGACATTCACCTGCCGCCAACACTGATGTCATTTTGGCATCAGTTAAAATCCTTCCTGTTTCTGAAGTTTTTTAACTGACATAACATACATTGTGGGTCCTGATGGCAATTTTAGTGTTTTGTGTTTAAATGGTTTTATTGTTTTAATTGTCCATTGCCTTTTTCACATTTTAACTGTTCATTTTAATTGTAAGCCGCCCAGAGACCTTTGGGTAGTGGGCGGCATATAAATTGTATAAATAAATAAATAAATAAAAATAAGGTAAATAATGACCTGCAACATTCTGATGATGAGCTTTTCACTGTTTTAAAAACAATACTTTTAACTGTTTCAAGATTAGAGATGGGCACGAATAAAAAAAATGGCATTTTGGTTTTTCGTTTTTCATTGAGAGGTCCGTTTCAGTTCGTTTCCGTTTTTTCGTAAATTTTTTGAAAAATTTCATTTTTGTTTTTTGTTTTTCATTTCTACCCGCTTTTTGTGCAATTTTTAAAGCATTTCTGTGTGTGGGAGTCCCCCAACGCCTCAGACCAGAGGGAAAACACTAAAAAAAGTTGATGCTGGCAGAGACACAGTATAGACTACATATGCAGGGAGGCTGCAAAGGGTGCAAGGCAGCCACAGAGTGACTGCACTGCGGGGCAGGGGAGGGTACTCACCGAGAGGTATGCACGCATGCATATAGGGAGGCTGCAGGACTGAAGCTAGAGTCACAGAGACAGCAATCCCACCCTAACTCCCACCGGAGACTGCAAGGAGGACGGGGGCTGCCAGATCTTTTTATGCCCTCTGTGGCTGCCAGACCTGCCCAGTCTGCAACCTGGGCATGCTATTGGTTGAACATGATCCTATCACATGGCTTGCCTCCATTTTGTGTTGGTGACATCCATTTTGTCATCCTTAAAGGGAAAAGAAAAATACATCACGATGGGAGAAGACAAAAACAAACGTTTTAAGGACCCCAACCCCCGGTAGGTAATAATTTCAAATAATTATCGCATTATTGCTGCATTTTTATGGATGTCCAGGGTGTTTTAATACCCCAGAAATCAATATTAGGCATCTGGGAGCCATTTTGGGTCGATGTCCCCTAACTCGCCTTAAAGGAAAAAAATACAGCGATCTGAAAAAAGACATAAATGCACATTTTAAGGACCCCACCCCCCTCTGGTAGGTATTATCAGAGAGTATAAATAATTATTGCTGGGTTTTTATGGATGTCCAGGGCATTTTTTAACATTTAGAACCACTCATTTCATTGCGCGTCGCCATTAACAAAAATGAAACATAACGAACCCAGTTTTCGTGGTTCTGTTCATTTCGTTCCATTTTCATCACAATTTTCGTTATTCATTTCATTACATAATGGAACGAATAACGGAAACGAAAAAATGTTCATTTCGTGCCATCTCTATTCAAGATATTAAAAGAATCAACAACAACAGAAAGAAGGAGAAGGAAGCATAAACTTGAATGGATATTATAATGAATATAATAATCAGTATGTGTATTAAACAGAGCTCAGAAAAAAAATTGTGTGAAATTAATTCTTTACCCAGGCTGTTAAATATCTCGATTATTTCAGAATTCCTTGTCTTTATGTTCAAAGGTGAGTGATGTAACTATCCACAGTGTGTGCAAAGTCTTGTCACTGTAGAAAGGAGGGGGCCACTTCACTTGCCCAGGTGCTTACACTGGGAAGTAGATGGAGATGTCGCTTCATGTACACCACTGATTGTGCAACAGCACTGGCTAAGCAAGCAACACCATCCTGCATTCTGCGTTGGTGGGACTTACATCTGAGCCGAAGCTCAGTAGGATCCTGGTAAAAGTTTCTAACATCTATGCAGAAATTTCAGACCATGTCTTTGTTAACCAAGCCAAATGTTCCTGAAACAAATTGCATGTGCAGAGGTTGAATGCTGTTTTTAGTGTTTCCTCCTGGCACAGCGGCTGTGCCTCTGGGGTGAAGGAAGTTCTGCATAATTTGGTTTGCCCCTTTCTCTGTCCCTTCTGTACCCACCTTCTGCTCTTCACCTGGCAGATTTTTATCAGATACAGCATTACTCCTGGCTGATTCCTCAGCTGGCATATATCGAAGACTGGTCAGCCAAAGAGGTTTCTACCAGCGCAGCTGAAGATGCCTCTGATTATCCTTCTGGGCACATTCTGAATGATTGCTAAACATACCGTATATCTGGGTAGCAGATAAATTGTTATTCACACACTGCCGGTGACAGAATATTATAGAATTCTGTGAAAATGTTCTGAATGCTCAATAAATTTGGAGTAGCTCCTAGACTTGGTAGATCAGCAAATTTTGTACCCCCTACTGCAGTGGTGGCGAACCTTCGGCACTCCAGATATTTTGGACCACAACTCCCAGAATTTGGAGCCTAGATTGCCAAAGACAAAGGACTGCAGGAGTTGTGGTCTAAAACATCTGGAGTGCTGAAGGTTCGCCACCACTGCCCTACTGAATATTCATGACCATGAGTGCCTTGCTGTTGCAGCTGTGGTCTCCACGGGCATAAATTGGGACACTGTTTGGCCAAGATAAACTGACAGGACTGAGATCCCCTCTCCCCACACCACCTCATTAATCATTAGCAAATAACTAGGAAGAGGAATAGCTTTTGTTACAGCCATTTATGGACAGCAAATCCCTCAGCCATTTGCTCATATATACCTATGTCCTCATGCGTTTGAGTAACCTCACAAGGTTTTCAGCAGTCACCCTGGAGAAATATGGGGTCAAACAATTTTCTGAACCTCATCAGTACTAATAATCATCTTCTTTGAATTCTCTTTAGCAGTGAGTACCCGTTGGGAGGGGGCCTTCACACCGACAATTCCTCTGTGACCTTTGCTAATACTTTGCTCTTGCTGCAATGTAGGTTTTTACTGACAAATGCATTATTCTCAAGAATCGCTGATCCTTGCTCAGTCCATGAATATTGTAGCAATCCAAGGAGCAGGCAGCTGAAATGTTGCTTAATAATTTACAAACCTGAGGAGAATGTAAAGTGCCTGAAAATATGTAGTGCTTGAGCCTTGGACCCAACCTAGCTATATAACACTGTGCATTTGATTGGATTCTTTTTTAACATGTACAGTCCATCAGTCTGCAAAATGCTATATTCAAGGTAATAGACATAATAGCCACATTTTAAAAAATCAATATGTCCAAAATTGGGGGTAAATCTTTGCTTACCTTAGCTGCCTGCTTGTCTTATCTGCAAAAATAATAAAAATAATAAAAATAAAAAATAAAAAATAAAATAAAATAAAATGAGAAGAAGAGGAATTTACTAAAATCTCACAGAGGCTCTCTTTTGACTCCACATGAGTCTTTATCAGCCTGGGCATTAAAGAGCTGGGGACGATGCATTGCAGACAAACATAAAAGGTCCAAAAACCATGGCTAGAAAATTCCAAAATGGGGGCTGTGGAACCCACTCAGAGATGGTAGGGGTCAGAGTTGAGCTCTAGTGATGCGGATGTTCATGCCCCAAACTTATTAGTCAGAGAGTCTCATAGCAAAAAGCATGGTTCCTTTTGGTTGGGAGAGGCAGAAGAGAAACTCATAATTTAGAACTGTCCACTGTTACAGATGTAGGATTTCTGGTGGTGGTGGGGAACTCTACATGCCGAATGGGTTCCAGCTTTGAATTTGTCAACCAATCTGAGCCAGTAGGGAAGGCCAGTAAATGTGTTCATAATGTCTTTCATGTAGGGATTTAACTCCTCGCTGGCATCTAGTCTTCATCCATCCCTACTCTCATGTAAGCTCACCTTGATGTTTTCCTCTATGCTATACATCATAATAAGATGGCTCTGTTTCTGTTGTTTGCAGTCTGCACAGGATAAACTTTGGGTGATATTACTCTCCTTTGGTAAAGAACCATTCATTTTGAAGCATATAAGGCTTGTGATGCTCCAGCTCTTTCCAATGAATATTAGGTGATCTCATACAATTCCAGATACTGTCAATAATGAAAAGCTTAAGAGAGCAAAAGGGAGAGAGAGAGAGAGAGAATTTGCACTTGATTTTATGGCTGAGCAGCATACCTTTGCTGTATGAAAATATTATGGATTACAAGCTGAAGGATATGAAGAGGAAACCATTAGTACTCAGCTTTGCATCATAATATTAACATTGTGCTCATTACATTGGGAGGATTTCGTACTACAACCTGTTGGAACTCCAACATTAGAGTGGAAGGCAGGGGTGCATTCAGTCTGAGTTCCACCCGCAAAGCCATCCCTAAAGAAGGAAAGACACATCACAAGTTGCACTGAATATTTGTAAACAACGAAAAAATATCACATTGGATACAAGCCAGTACAGTATGTTCATGAACAGTTACAGTGATGATCACTTGGAATGTTGATAAAGAAATCCAGTCATTTTATACATACGTAGTACATAAACAAGACATGCGAAAGATAATGAAAACTCATATTGTGTTTAATAAATCTCAGTTGTATGCCAGTTGTTTTATATTGCGTTACAACTCCATACCTATATCCAGAATAACAAAGAATACCAAACCAGCCTCCCTCAACACTGCAATGTGTTTATGCCAGAGTAATTGTGTTGCTCCACATTTTTTGGACGGCAGCATCCATAATTCTTCCCTGCTAGGACTGATGAAATGTGTAGGCCAAAAACATTTGGAGGTTGCCCATCAGTGGTTTATGCCTACTGAAATGGTTTGCTTATCTCTGGTTAATTTCAGAGAAGTTAAGTTTCGCTTCTCCGTCTCCTGCTTTCTTTTTAGCTTCTTTTTGTCTGCTAGCTCAGAATGTCAAACGGTAACTGCAAAAACTCCAAAACATTCTTCCTGACACCTAGATCCATCAAACTGAAACAGAGATGAATCTGAATTATTTCTACACAAAGACATTTAAAAAAAAGGATTAAGAAAAAATTCTAACCCCATGACATAGGAACCAGTTGTGCAGTCTTACTATTTCTGAATTTCTGGCTGTGATAAATTAAGCTATGGTAATTCTGTAAGTATTTAAATAATATCCTGGAAAACATGGGATAGGTGCCTGGTTTCAGACACAAATTCATTTATTAAGGTGCAGTTTCATCCAAAATTTTGGACAAAGGTGTCAAGTATAAGAGGCTTATTTATACAACCCATCACTGAAGCAAAAAAAAAAGTGTTCTGCTTATATACCGGCCCATACAACTTCAAGTAGTCTATGGGCGGTTTAGAGTTTAATTACAGTCTTCAGGCTACACATTCCCCTACCCCACCCCCCAGCAAGCTGGGTACTCATTTTACCGACCTCTGAAGGATGGAAGGCTGAGTCAGCCATGAAGCTGCTGCCTGGGATTGAACCCCAGGTCGTGAGCACAGTTATAGAAAACTAGATGCATTCTATCTGGAGCTTGGGACCATACCTGGAATTAGTGCTGTCACTTTTAAAGCAAAATCCAATCTTTCCAGATCCAGAAACTGTTGTCCGTCTCTAATTACAGTCCCATGGGAGACTGAATTTAATGCTACTGACTTTTTTCTTTTCTTTGGAGAAGTCTCTCTGTAGTTTGAAGGCCTTGATTGTAGCAGATATCAAGTCTTACATCTTAGAAGGCAACAAACAAAACCATTGGCTGAAATCCAGTAGTAAGCCACAACTAGAATTAGGCACATTGAATCAATGGAACTGACAGAAGAGTTGATTCACCAAATCTTTCATGATTCAACAAACCTCTTGTACAGTAATTTATGGCTGGATTTCAGACATTGAATTGGTCACATAACAGCCTTTTTTTAAATTCGCCTTTTGGCTAAAATGGAAACGTTATGGAAACAGTGCTTTATATGTACTGCCGTTCTAATAACATGTAGAATTATAACAAAATGCAGTTATTTCAGTAATCCAGCTAGTCTTTTTTTACACAAAATTGGAAGCAACCAGTTAGCTCACCATTGATGCATGTGTCTAGATAAATTAGACACCATTGGTGCATGTGTCTGTGTCTAGTATGTGTCTGTCACAAGATAAATAAAAATAGTTATTATGAATACAATGCTACACGCTCTTCTTGTAATTGTTATTATGGGTTGGCAAGTTGTTACTCTATCCACTGTACAATGCATTGCACCCCAGCTACACCACACTAAGTACATATAATTACCTGGAATAAATTCAAAGGGCCATACTTCCAGGTGAAAATGTATTGTATATTGTTACCCTGACTCTATATAACTTCTAAATAACTTGGTCGAAGCTGGTTGTATCTGCATAAATTCCTGACTGAAGCTGCATACAGTAGTACCTTGCTTTAAGAGTACCTAGTTTAAAAAACATTTTGCAAGACAAGCAAACATTTCTTCTAAATCTTGCCTTGATCAACAAGCAATGTCTTGCAATACTAGCACTGAGCAGGTCACATGATCATAAGTGAGCCAATGGTCTCTCTCTCTCTCTCTCTCTCTGGATTGTGTGTGATTGTCTGAAATGTTCCATCTTAGGGAAGCCTTGAAAGCAGAGGGAGGAGGGAGGAACGGAGGTTTCCCCTCCACCAGCCAGGAATGTTTTCAGAGGTGAGTGCAGGTTAGGGTTTTATTTTTATTTATACAGTATTTGTATTTAATTTGTTTTCAACATCCTTTCTAATTTTTCAAACAATTTCAAGTAAAGTGGCTACAAATTGCACTTATTGTCACATTAAAAACACAATCCAGTTGTTAGTCCCAATAAGAGCAGATTCTGCAGCCAGGTACCTAAACCGTGGTGTGGACATCCACTTCTAGCCAACTTCTTTTGTGAGTTTTGGCATTATGTGTGTACGGTATGTGGTTTATGGGGCCCCAGAATGAATCATCTGACTTTCAGTTATTTATTATGGGGAAATTTGCTTTGATATGAGTGTTTTTGTTTATATACATGTTTCCGGAATGAATTATGCTTGTAAGCCAATTTACTGTATTATTGTAAATGTGGACATTAAGGATTTTAAAGAAATGACATATTGGCTTTATTTCTAGATAATATGTATATGTGCAACAAGCATTAGGGCTAAATTAGACCAAGATGCCAAAAATCCCAGGTGATATTTTAGGAAAGTCACTCTTCTGATATTGGGTGTAATGGCTACCTTAGAATCTGCCCTTTGAAGAGGGCTTGGGAAATAAGAGGAAAAGCGAATTGGACTTTATTTCCCACAAAAGTCTGCAAGTGTCAATTTTAATAGTCTTTCTGGCATGAGTGTCCTAGAACTTTCAGATCTTTCTGTCTAAGACCATCAGTCTGTCAGTGACCTCTATTTCATTTCTCACCATAATTACTGATTCCATGAAAACCTGCAATAAAAAGGAGTTGGAAGCCATGTCGAGGTTTGACTAGGGGTCTTTAGTTCTCAAATGCCAGATTTAGCATGTGTCATCTTTCTCTCAAGACGGTTCTTTTTAGAATCTCACGACCTGTTTTACTTCACTGAATTCTAAAGTGCTTTTTATCTGCTCCATGGCAGCAGAAATGGAACACCAAAAGGCCTTTGCAGCCAGAGCTATGAAAAATGTAATTGCTTTTGGTGTTTAATTCCTCCATTTCCTTCAACTCTACATTTAATTCCTTCTACTCCCTCGCATGGTAAAGAGTTCATTATTGATGTATCAAATGAGGTGAAAATGCATTAGAATTTTAAAAATTGACTCCATTTTACATTCATCTTTCTATACCAGAGATTACTATCTCCGAAGATCCAGGAATAACATCCACCACCTGGGATGTCAACAGATTGTAATCTCCTGTGATCTCAGCCACAGTTTTTTTTTTTTATAAAGGGCTTGCATTGACATAGTGTGCCTTCTCATATGGATAAACATCATTTCAGGCTGTTTTGTCAGTCCTACTACCCACATAGAAAACCCTAAAAAGGATCTATCTATCTATCTATCTATCTATCTATCTATCTATCTATCTATCTATCTATCTATCTATCTATCTATCTATCTATCTATCTATCTATCTATCTATCTATCTATCTATCTATCTATCTATCTAT
>JAHTLZ010000330.1:40150519-40167064 GCA_023846285.1 Phrynocephalus versicolor
TGTGTGTGTGTGTGTGTGTGTGTGTGTGTGTGTGTGTGTGTGTGTGTAGAACTCTGAATTAACCTGTTCTAATTAGCCGGCATAACCAGCATGGTGTAGTGAACAGAATGACAAACATAAGATTCATTGGGCAACTCTCTGCTCAGCCATGGAAACTCATTGGGGGTGTGGAACTGGTAAAACCACAACCATTTCACTCACTTTGTAAGCTTTGTTAGGGTTTTATAATGTCACTTCTGACGTGAGAGCACATAACAGCAACAGCAACCAAGCTTTACTGTGCTTCAGAAAAATCATTAGGCAAGAGTGACTGTGAGATTCTCTATCCCCCCACCTCCTGCCAACTTGGCTGCGAAGAAGGGGCAATCATTTTTAAAAGGCAGAGTGATAAAAGTGGTAATGAAAGCAAAGCTATGAAATCAAAAATCGAGTTTGCTTGTCAGAAATGGACACGGATATCGTGCCAATCTGAGTGGTAGACTGAATTTTTGAAAAGTTACCTTGAATGGCTTACATGTCTTTGAAGAGGCTACTTCACTCAGTTCTAATTTGTAATAGATGTCTGCTCTTCATCATCAGAGTAGGTGTGCCCTCAAACGAACTAAAGTCATTTGGAGGAGTGGCTGTGTGCTGCATACCTTGCTACTTCTCATTCTATTTTGTGCATCTGGTGTAAAGAGAACTGTTTTGAAGAACTCAAACATCCACTTTATTAGTGACACTCCAATAGATGTTAATTGGACAATGCCTTTTATTTGCATGCTTGGATCCCATGGCTACCTCTTTGTTTTGCTTTCAATAACATATCTGAGCGTATCCACATTAGTTCTATTGATCTGAAATCAATCCCTCCTACTTCCTTTCAGTTTCAGTATTAACTTCTCTTGTTGAAAGGCTCTTTGTTCTTTTCTTTTCTTTCTTTCCCTGTGTCTTCTTTTGCAACCCAGGTCCTTCTAGATCAGGGCTGTCCAACTTTGAACAGCCTGCAGGCTCCTTTTGCCCGCTGCATGTCCCAGAGGGCTCATTTCTGAAGCGTGGGCATGTGCGCTTACATGCACATGCACATTCCTCTCCACTGCTCCACCCCCCAGGTCCTCGGTGGTGGCTGCTCGCCCACCCATCCACCCATCCTCCAAGGTCCCCCATGTTGGCGGCAGAGGCAGTGGGGCACGCGAGCACTCTTTGCCGATGCTCTGTCCCCCCCCCCCCGATTCCTGGTGCTAGTGGTGGCTGCTGCCGCCGCCTCAGCTCCAGGCACCACTGGCCTCAGGCAGGAGCCCCCGGGGAGGGCACAGAGGCACCAAAGGCCAGAAGCAGCTCTTGGAGGGCCGAGGCAGGCTGGGCCCTAGCCAACAGAGGCGGCCACAGTGGAGGCCAAGGAGGCACAGCTCAGGAAGGGTGGTGGAACCAGGCAGTAGAGGCCACCACTGGAGAAACCGGGGGCAGCCGGGAGGAGGTGCCCAGTCCGGGAGAGTCAGGCAGGGTCCAGGCCGCAGCCCAGCAGTGCCAGCACCCCTACTGCTGCCCGAGTCCCCGTGCGCCTTTCCGGTGCACGAGCAGGAGGCCAGCCGGGACCCAGCGGGCGACCTCTGACAGCACTGTGGGTGACTGCTCACCCGCAGTCGATGCATTGTGCAGGCCAGTTCTAGATCTATTACTACCATCTATTTCTTTGTCTTGAAGAAGCCTGGTTCCTGTAAGCATGTATAGCTGGAATTTCCCGTAATATCATCTGTGATCTCAGCTGTGGGAATGTTTTCCTTAGCATGGAGCAGGGCTACTCCTCTAAACTGGGTGGAGGCAGGGAGTTTTGTCCCCAGCATAGCTGCCTCTCATCCTCTGCTTTATGCCTGCCACAATCACTAACATGCTGTTTTATCAAAAGAAAAGAAAATGGGGGAAAAGGTAATGGTACCAAGCTCTGATTTAAACTCTACAGACTTTTCACCATGTTCAGAAAAAACTAACACCCACTTCTTCACAAAATGGAAACTTCCACTATCAAATCAGGCAACATAAAGGGAAGAGAATATATATGTTCATGTTCTAAATCTAGACAATGGTGTGTGTGTGGTTTTTTTCTTTTCCCTAATCACCGGTTTGAGAACTATATCGCCAACTGTTTTAAGAGCACCTGCTTTTCAGTTTGCTAATGTATTTGTTGCCTACAGCTGAGCTTCCCTTAACGGCAGGATTGTAAAATGAAGAGGCATGATCCACAGTGTTGGGTATAACTAGGCAACTAATACAGCAAACAGTACTCTGGCTAGGCAATTGGGTCGGATCAACCACATCAAAGGAGCACCCCATCCCTTTGATGTTCCCCAACCACTATGGGACACCCCAGGGTACCCACCCCATCGGTATCCTGAGCCTCTACTCCAATTACAGGTTCCAGGGGATGCACGGCCCCTTCAGAGGCAAAGTCATGATCATTGCCACCAGGCCATAAATCATTGCCACCAGGCCATAAATCATTGTCAACAGGTCATAAATCAACTGTCAACGTTTTAATTTTGGCTTTTGAGCCTGGATCCGTCCCAATGCCTATAGAAAAAGGCCAAATCTCTCAGTTGAGACAAACATACTAACAATCATCCTATTACCTATGAATACAGTTACCCAATCAGTATATAATGAAAGAAGAGGGAGGGTGGGCAGGGCTGCTTGGTGACCAGGAGGGAAAAAGAGGGGGCTGTTTTCCTCATACCCTCCTTTTAACTCCTCTGGGACAGCCCCTTGGAATGTGCTGTGTGCCAATGGGGCTGCCCCTTCCTGGTGCCCATTTCCGTGTCTGGTGCCCCCTTCCCATGATGGACCTCTAGATCCCTTGCATCCCACGTGGAGGTCACCGTCATTCCTTTGTTTAGGGATCTGCACCAGCAACAATGTTCGGGCTGATCAATCCAGCTCTCTCCCTATATTTATATAAATCTGAACATTCAGGGTTGTTCTTTCCACATATGACATCCTTGCCTCTGGGGATGGCTCTGTGCCTATGCTAGCGAAACAGTGCTGAAAGAGAGAGCTGTAGTTGTGCCATTATCCTGGTATAAATCCTGTTCCCGCCAGGTTTTCTTGTTGCTGTCACCTGCTGGAAAGACAGCCATCTCTGAAGAGAGATGTAATGGCCAGTTTTATTGAGGGGGCAAGGGGTTGCATCATGCTCTTTGCTTCAAGCAGCAAATCATCTTGGGCCACTGCCAAACTCTTAGCATAGATGGTTTGGGTGATAATTGGGAACAAATGTTAAGAAAACCTGAAATTCCATAAACGTGTCTTATCAGAGTGTCCCGTTATCTGCATTTACTCTCTTCCTTACATCAGCCCACCAAAAGCAAGTTAAGTCTCCTTCAAAAATATTCAACTTTGTTTTTTTACTTATAAGCCTATCACTAAAACTCTACCTTTACTGCTTGATCAAGTTCCACTTAATTCATTTATGCATTAGTCACTTAAGTCTTGTGGTGTTTTAAACTCACTAATTTTCTCATTTGCCCATTCCTCCTGCTATGACGTCCATGTATCCAAGCCCCTTGGCATGTTATGGAAGAAACAGAAAATGATCATTATTCCCTCATATTCCGGGTTTTCTTCCCAGGAGTGTGGCGTGCCTTACATTTTTCTCAACCCTTTTTCATGACAATCCCAGTATAACCATTTATTTATTTATTTATTTATTTATTTATTTATTTATTTATTTATTTATTTATTTATTTATTTATTTATTCAACTTATATACTGCCCACGCTACATGAAGGCCTCATTATATGATGCTAGCTCTTAGATCTTTCCAGAAAATGGCATTTGCACTGAAAATGCAGCAGAATATTTCCTCTTCCTTCTCTGCCCTGTGCTCTCATTACCAAAGCAAAGAATAATAGTCCCTGGGACTACAGCTCCCAAAATCCCCTCAACCAGCACTGACATTGGCTATGATGGTTCGGTGACTCTGGGAGCAACATTTCAAAAAATAAAATAATTTGTCCCTTACTATGAACTACAGTCCTGCTAGATTCTCTGCATGAAGCTGGCCCCAAACATAGTTGCCCGAGTTTGTCTTTGTCTAGCAAGTGTCCACAAAAGCACAGCTACAAAAGTGGAATGGAGGCAGTTTTCCTGCTTTGAAAAATGGCCAGGGTTCCCCCTCCCTGCAAAATGAAGTCTAAATATCTTGATTTATTTGGTCCCCCCCCCCCTCGGTCCTTTTTTAAGTGGTTCTCCCCTCTGCCTTTTTAATAGCCACACAATAAATAACCCAGTGAGGCAATCCAGGGAAATAGCCAATGATCAGCCCACAAGGCAAGGCAAACTTTCACTTGCTGCCAAAATGAAAACCTGTCCAAAATGTTCTATGGCATAATTAGGAGGTGGCAGTGAACTAATAAGGCTACTTGGGGTCTGGGTTCATGCAAAGCTGTTTTTGAAGCCGTAGCAAAACATAATTGCAGGCATTTTAAAAACTGCTTCTTATATTGTGCAAGGCTTTGGTAGAAGGAAATACTATGCGTGGCATGTACTAATCATAACTCGTGTTGTGCTCCGTTAATTTGAAACCCCAAGGATTGCAAGCATGTGCTGCTATAAAACATGTATATTGGTACTGGGAGTGTTGCTGCCATGTGAATATTAGACAAGCTGATTCTTCTGTCTAAATTAGCTTGATGTATTATGTACAGTCTGTTGAACATAAAAAGATCATCTGTACACTTCTAGAAATGAGAACAAAGTTCTAGGATAATACATACAATGTAATTCAAATGCTTGAATTTTATATTCGTCTTGAATGTGCGTAAAATTTAATGTCATTCACTTGTGCGCTCAAAATTTAATGTTATTCAGAAGGGGTGCATGGGAGTGTTTTATACCTTGGAATTCAGACTCTTGTCGAGAAGAAGAAAATAGCAGCTATAGCCAATAAAACAGATGTCAGGGCAAAAGCTGGCCAAATCCTTTGTCTATATGGCTCGTTTTCTCCCCATTTCAAGCACAGTTCACCCCATCTATTTCAGAAAAGCAAAAAAGCAAAGTGTTCTGCTTATATACCATCCCATACTGATCAAAACACTCTGGAAGGTTTATATTTTAATCACGCAGGCCACACATTCCCCCCCACCCTGGTCCAGTGAGCTAGGTACCCATTTTGCCAACTTTGGAGGGATAGAAAGCTGAGCCAATCATGAGCCGGCAACACTATCAACTGCTGTGCCATGAGGTTCCTGAAAATGAGATACAGTACAGCCCCCGTATCCACTGATTCATTAACCACTGATTCAGTTATCCACAGTTGGCAGAAGAAAAAAATAATTCAGCAGCCACAAAGCAAGCTACTGTTATAAACAGCAGCTGTAAAGCAAGCTAACGTTGTCAAACTACAGCCATAAAGCAAGCTACTGTTGTAAAACAGCAGCCGTAAAACAAGCTACTGTCACAAACATCAGCCGTAGAGCAAGCTACTGTTGCAGAACAGCAGCCCTAGAGCAAGCTACTATCACAAAACAGCAGTTTTGGGGTATTTTTGGCATTCTCTCTTATCCACAGCTTTCATTTTCCATGGGAAGACATGGAACTGATCCCCAGTGGATACCAGGATCTTATTGTACTTAAGATAAGCTCAAATAGGAGGCCTAGCCACACCTTCTGGCTTTGTGGCAGACAGGATGGTAAGGGTGCAGCCTGTGGGACTGCAAATGTGGTGTCCCTGATGATTTGGGGACCGGTTGGGTGAAGGGAGAGAGGGGCTGGTGGTTGACACAAAAGAAAACAAGACAGAAATGCTGGCAGAGAAAGGGGCAGTAGAGGCAAAGGCTCCTGCTGTACAATAAAAGCACAAAGTAAAATGTGTTCCGCAAAAGAAGCAAAGAAAGAGTGGGAGAAACAGAAGAGAGAGAATGAAGAAAACTTAAATATTTGCACCCTCGTCATGAAAGCCTCACTCCACAGCTTTTTTGTCAGTATTTGATTTGCGTTTTCTTGCAAGGCGGATGGAACAGATTTCTTCAAGCCTCACACTTGCTTTGCAGAGAAGCAAAATTGTTTGTTTGTTTTGACAACCTTTTATGTGTGGGCTTGTGCTATGCACTTGGCAGTCCTGGTGGTGTGAAATGTAGGTTTTTCACCTAGAACCCCCCCCCACACACACACATTTCACCTATGCTGTGTAGGGGAGTATAATGAGGAGTGGGAGAATTGAGAATTTCATGCTCCTTGGGTGGCAGACTTGCAAAAGTTAATTGAAATGGGTGTGCTAGTTGTGAGAAAAACTTTCAAGATGCAAATTGTAATGCACCTACTGAGCATAACACATTGGTGAGAACCCAGATGTTGAGATGCAGTGTGTTCACGCACGCACACATGCATGCGTGCACACACAAACACACACAAACACACACACAAACACTAGAAAGAACAAAAACAGTAGGGATGGGCACAAAATGAAAAAACTGAGATTTGTTTCATTTCGTTTTGTTCCCCCATGATTTGTTTCATACCATTAGAAATGGTTTTTAAAAAAAATCATATGAAAGGAATCAGTAATGAATTGATTCGCTACTCTATAAAATGGATCCCCTGGTGTGAACCTTCCTTGGACTCTTCCCTTTAAGCCCTCCAAATTTGGAGAGATTTGGGGTTCAGGGGCTGAGCTATTCAACTCCAAAAGGGGTGCCCCCCAGAAAAAAAAACATTTAGAATTGAAATGTTATGTGCTGGAAAATAGTGATCCCAGGCAGTTAGCAGCCTGGAAATTACAGTGCTTCCTCGAGCTCTCCCCTTGAAGCAGTCCCAATTTGGAGAGGTTTGGGGTAGAGGTGGGCACGAATAAAAAAAATGGCATTTCGTTTGTCGTTTGTCGTTTAGGGGGTCCATTTCGGTTTGTTTCCTTTTTTGCGAATTTTTTGCCAAAAAATTGTTTTCATTTTCGTTCATTTCGTTACCATTTCGTTACCATTTATTTCAATTTTTTGTGATTTTTTTTAGCATTTAAAGCAATTCACTGTATTGCCGTAACGAAAACGAAAAGTACGACAAAATTTCCGGTGTTTCTGTTCATTTCGTTTCATTTTAGAGACAAAATTCGTTTGTCATTTCGTTGCATAACAAAACAAAAAAACAAAAATGGAAACAAAAAATTGTTCGTTTCGTGCCCATCTCTAGTTTGGGGCATAGAAAACAGAGTTATTAGGCTCCAAAGGGGCTGTGGGGGGACTTAATTGAAGGAGTGTGGATTGGTGTCTGTGTGGAAGCTGTCAATTAACCCTTAAATTGGTTGTGGGATGGACACACTCCTTCCTTCCATTAAGCATAAGCACCCCCACCTCCTTTGGAGCTTAATATCTACGCCCCCAGAAACCCCAACTGTTCTAAACATCAAGGGATATCCTAAAATTGTTTGGGGAAGAGAAGCCTGCCATTCGCATGCCTGTGATCAGTAATTTTCCACCGAATATTTTTAAAAATAATATGTTAAAATATATTAAATGAAAATAATTTAATATCACCCCATTTGAAGTTGAATAGCTCTGCCTCCTGAACCCCAAATTTCTCCAAATTTGGATGACTTAAAGGGGAGGTCCAAGGAAGGTTCACACCAAATTTGGTGCCTCTAGGACCCAGGGCAGCTGTTTTACAGAAATGAATCAGTTCATTCTAAGCTAAAAAAAACTGCCGGTTTGTTTCGTTACTAACAAAATGCTGCTTCGCCGGTTCATTTCATTTCTTTTTGTTTCATTACAATACGAACTATCAAATGTTTCGATTTTCATTTGGTGCCCTTCCCTAAAAAACATATAAAAACCTCTTCCATCCCACCAGCTTCTGGTTGCTCCACCTCATCTTAATCTCATAATTGTCTAACTAGTTCATCAGCACCATTGCTGCCTCCTGTACCTTCTATAAGTAGGAAAGATAGATGAAAGTCTGCCAGGCTCATTTTTTGTTATATTCCTCAGAATCCTACCTACATCCTGTCCTCGTTCTGTATTGGGCACTATGTTTTGTTGTTGTTGCTGTTCTCATATTGAATATAGGTGTATTTTTGTTCATATATTTTTAAATGTACATAATCTTGCTATTCCACTGGCAGCAATATGTCCCTGCACATTTTTCAAATATACGCGTTTTAGGTTGTGCATATTTTGCCAAATATACACAAGATTTGTGAATATTTTTTGTTTGCTGAAATACCTTGTAAGCCTGGGAAATACCAAGATTTATATAATAAAACGGCTTTGTCTCACTGCCATACCAGTGGAGTGGGAAGTGAATCATTTTGCTGGAGAATGCAGATTTATTTCTTTTCCCATTTTATCTTCATGTATGAGAGAATCCCAGAAATATCAGAGCTCGATACAGACAATGCAGGAATCCACAGCTAAAGCATCCCTAACCCTAACCCTAACCCTAACCCTAACCCTAACCCTGGCCAATGGCCATTCAACCTGTCTAAAACTGTTGGGCAGTTTTTACTGGCAGGAAACTCTTCCTAAAGCTTAGTCAAAAGATTATTTCCTGTACTCTGGGAATATTATTTCCTTTATTGCTTCATGTGCAACCCTCTGAAGCAGCTGGCTCCATCATCCATTTGGCAGCCTCTCATATATTTGAAAAGGGTTACCATATCCCTTCTCAGTCTTCTTTTTTCAAGTTTAAATATATGTTACCCTCTGTTCTTTTGGCCACATCTAAAAACCAAATGAATCCAAGGAAGAATCTCAGTATCTCAGGATAAGCTTCTAAACCAAGACTGAATCCAAGGCTGAATCAATCTAAACCAAGGCTGAATCTCATATGTATTGGGCCATTCACCTGATGATAGACACTTAAGCACTTTTTTGTCCATTGTAGTGTAGTGGATAGAGTGACAGACTATGACTCAGGAAACCTGGGCTCGTATCCTCACTCAGCCATGGAAAATTATTGGAGTGGAACTGGTAAAACCACAATTTAAATATCTCACTTACCTTGATGGTCACCATACGTCAGTTCTGGCAGGATAGCGCATAACACACACATCCATCCATAAACCGTCAACTGTTATCCCAATTATATAAAACTGCCCAAACCTCAGTTTCTCCTGTGTTGATTCTCTCATCCCTTCAAACTGATATTGTTCTTTCTGTGGCTCCACCTCATCACAGGAAAATCAGTATACATTTCCAGCAATGTGTCCAAACCATTTTGACAGTATACTGCTATTTTCTTCTAACTATTGACAAATTACACAATCCGAAGAAGCAAACAGAAGTTTTTGTGGGTTTTTTTAAGTGAAGAAAAACCATTCCTCATTTACTGCCTGTAGAGAGGCAATCAAAATTAAACAATATGAAATTACTTTGAAGTGTCTGTTTGAAGCACCATCAAAAGAAGGGTGTTTTCAGCTGCTAAGAGGTTTTGTAGAATAATTTGTCATACGCCGTTGTCCAGTTCTACTTCATCCAAATGACTGGAGTCATGGCTGGTTTCCACATTTTTTATTCTAGTAATTGAGAATGCTATCAGCCTACTAAAGCTGTGTCATATTCAAATCAAAATTTGTAAACATTTTTTTACTATAGTTCCCAAAATGCACAAGCCAATGTGGTGGAAACCAAGTCCTGGTTCAAATACATATGAAGCATAACACTTTCAGAATGCACTTTTAGCTAGAAGTTCATTAATTTCAATATGTGTAAAACCACGTCTATCTTTTTTGTCTAGGAACTGCAGCTGACACAATAGTTGTGCTACATGGTACATTTCAAAGATTGGAAAGAATTATTGCCTGGCCAGGAGGGAACTCTGAAATTAGATTATGAAATACTACACAGGATGCCAGGGTGTTCAGCAGTCTGACTTGATGCACTTGCCACAAACTGTACACGGAACGTTTCAGTAAGTGGAATTTAAAATGGCAGCCCAGGGAATTGCTGGCAGAGTCAGCAAAAGGCGCAATGGCTGTTTAGGGAATGCTCCATAAAAATCCTGCACAACCTTGCACTTTTCTCTTCTGGGCACCACACTCTGTACCTTTGGCTCAATTCCAAATGGCGCACTTAGCACAGCTGGAAGCTGCTGTTTCCAAGCAACTTTAGAATAATTGTTACAAACATATTGTCTCAAATCCTGTTGCTTACTGTAGCAAATTGTACTAAAGTATGCCTATTGACTCAATCAGAATTTGGTAAATCAACTCCTCCATAAGTTCCATTGTCTCAAATAGGCCCACTCTAATTGTACTTACTCTTGCATAGTAAGTCACAGAGTAGCCCAGTTGAAGCAAGGGAAAATATGAGGTGTTGACTTGGGAAATTCCTTCTGGTTCAATGGGCGCATTCTGGTATGATTTACTTTGCTAAGCTGCAGGATTTTGGCCATCACTTTAATTATTTTGTACATTTTCTGTATTTTTAATGTAGTAAGATGCCCGGCATGCTGTCCTTCCTCCCCTTCCCTCCTTCTTATAAAGTTCTTATAACTAACTAACTAACTAACTAACTAACTAACTAACTAACTAACTAACTAACTAACTAACTAACTAACTAACTAACTAACTAACAAGAATGAGAAGTTCAGGTCATGGCCTTAGCCTACATCTAGAACAGAAAATCCATTCCATGTGGAACCTGCTTTTCCATGGTAGAATTATCTACAGTCACTTCCCTGATTATACAACTTTTCCATCTTTGGAGACTAAGTATTGAAAGTGGGAAAAATAACCAGAAAAAAATGACATCCCTGCCAGGTTCCTTATTTTGTATGTGCTACTGCTCAAGAATAGTTGTTCACAGTTCCACAAGTGTTGCTTAACACTCCGTCATAGTTGGCGAAAATGTGTGAAAGACGAGGGTTGTTTGAAATGTACTGACAGTAAGTTTTCTCAGCCAACTGATTAGCCTGAAGCTAGACTTAGCAGTCTTGTTTTAATATTCCCGAATTCATTTTTCCATCTGGTGAATGTTTTATTATTTACAGTGTTATTCGTTTAGATTATTTATGTGTCTGGTTATAATAATAAGATTCAAAGCCAAGGTACAGCAAGACAATAAAGAAACTATTTAAATGGTTCCATATATGTAGAATTATTTTTAGAATTAAATAATTTAAAACACAATAATTTAAGCGATTCAAACCTACTGAAACTGCACACACTACAGAAAACTCCACAACCCATTCAAGCAGAGATCCTTAAAACTTAAAGGGTCAGATGAAAAGCTGTATTTTATCTTGGTAACAGAATTTGAATTTATCATGCTGCCCTTTCATCAATCCCCGGACAAATCAGAAGCACTTCACACCCCCACCAGGAAGGTCATTGCTAACAACTCGTATTGAATGGGTGTTGGGGAGGGCTGCATAGGTATGACTTTCACACACCCTAGGCAATTGTACATCTAATGAGCCTATTCAGCCCAGGGTGGGGTGAAACCAAGGTGAATTATAAACTGAAGGTCTCCTACCAACCTTCCTCAGACTGAAGAAGTTCCTTGGATGAGCAGCAAAATGTTTTGATCCCATAAGAAAAGAAGTCCAGTTGCCATGACTCAACACCTGGATAATCTCACCTGGATGGCTGAGAAGCTCCACCCAGAAGTGTACATTTTGACAATTTCTGCTTTTTTAATATGTACTTTTAACTATATTTTAGGTGATGTTTCTTCCAGTCATCTGCCTTGTGTTGCATTACTGTACTTGAACTTACCCTTCTCTGCCTAAATAGAACCTGGATTTTGTCTTGTTCTCCCTCGCCTGCCTCTGCTTTGCTGGAATCTGATTCCAAGTGTCTACTGTGAGACTTCTGCCTGAAAGTATTGGCTCAAAGGTTGCAGAGGAACCATGATATATAATTAATAGCAGGGTGGTATTGGTAGGATAGTTGTCACATTAGGATTAGAGCCCTCCTACCTATAGACTAATTACTGTCCTATTAGACCAATTATTGAAAGCTAGCACCCCATATAATAGGTCAGGGCTGTTCAACTTTGAACAGGCCAAAGTCTACTTTTTCCGTTCCAAAGTGCCTGAGGGCTGCTACACTAAAACCTCTACTTACGAATTTTATCTGTTCTGAGCATGTGTGTGTGTGTTGTGTTGTTACAGTCATGACCGACTCTTCATGACTCCATGTCCATGGAGTTTTCTTGGCAGGAATACTGGAGTGGTTTGCAGTTCCTACTCCAGGCGCCTACAGCACCTGGTATTCCCTGGTGGTCTCCCATCCAAGTACTAACCAGGGCTGACCCTGCTTAGCTTCCGAAATCAGGTGAGATCGGATGTGCTTAGGGCATCTAGGCAGCTATGCTCATAAATAAAAACTTTTGTAAGTAGAGCAGTGGTTTCCCATAGGAGGAAACAGATTTCAATGCACCATGGCCCTTGAACTGCCTGGCTCGGTTGAGACAGTGGGCTGGCAGACCCAGAACTTTGATTGTGGTTCTTGGGATGGGGAGGAAGATTGGAGAACTTATCCCCTCACTTTTTTTATTGATGGCCAGTGGGCTACTTTTGCACCCTTCATGGGCTACTAGTAGCCCACAGTCTACCATTTGGGCAGGTCTGTAATGGGCTATACTTATATCCCATTCTTTCTTTGGAAGTTCTGAGTGGCTTACTTGCATCTCTCAATGATGTCTATGATCTGTTCAGTTTCAAGGTCTTTTCAGTTTCAAGGTTCTATAGAGCTACTTAGAAAATGATTTCATCCCATTCAATGAATCAAACTGGGTTGCTCAGGTGGAATGCAGACTTCTTTTGGAGTGTTTTATTTTAGGTATTAATTTTGAGAAATGCTGTTCATTTTGAAATAATTGCTAAGAGAATGCACACTCACCCCACCCCCAAAACCAACAGCTTTTTATTGAATGACACTGGGCTTTTTAAAAATGTGTGCATGCATGTGCTTGCATGTACACAAGTGTGCTGAATAGCCTGCCTATTGCTGACTAAGTCTATGATATGCAAACATTGTGCATGTCTACATGGATTTATTGTTTTTTCAAAGTGGCTAATAAGATGCCTAATTCTCATTAAATTCATGTCCACCCCTAATGCATTCCTCTTAAGGTCCCAATATGTGAGTATTTTTGTAGCAAGACAGAATGGATAATTTTATTTTTTGAATGCATGTTTTAACATTGCAACACAATACAACACAACACACATTTTTTAAAAATGGGCAGTTTTTTGGCAAAGAAATGTAGGCAAGGAATGTGCTTTTTAGGCAAAGGAATGAACCGCATACAAGGTCACTCCAACCTTTTCCTCCTTTCCCCCCTTTCATTTGGCAGTTCAGTTCAATTAAGCCATTGATTTTTGCATAAAGAACAATTTCATTCTGCAAGCCTTATTTGCCAGCAAATGAGCAATGATAATGAGATGCCTGTTCCCATACATTTATTCCTTCACATCAGAAACAAGAATTGGTGCAAAACCCAAATGGGTGAAAATGTGCTGCAACGAAATATACAATATTCTATACATATATGAAGAGCTTAACCATTACATGATTTCCAAATAAAGCTGCTGCTTGGCTCCATGGAAATATGAATTTTAGAAATTAAGTATAGACAGCCACACCACTGAAATCTAATGAGGAATTGGGTGGGCATCCCTCCCATAGATTTTAATTAGCATTTCCCCATAGCCAAGAAGCTCTATCAAATGTTATGTAAGAAGGGATTTTATAATTAACATTGGTTTTACTTTTTAAAAAATTCTTTTACAAAGTTTGTAAACCACTCTGGGTCCTTTTTTGTTGGAATAAAATAAATAAATTCTCAGCAGAAGGCATGAAGCTTTTTTAAAAAAAATTATATTTTCTTATTACGGTGATCCCCCACCACTTCGCGATTCATATACTGTGGTCCCGGTATATTGCACATATACCGCAGTATATGGAAGGCAAGGACCCCTGGGGCAAGCTGCCTGGGCCTGTTTGAGGCCTACTGCACTTAACCCAGGCCTGACAGGCTGCCCCAAATGCGCCTCCGAGGGGGCTTCCCGGGCCTGTCAAAGGCCCCAGAAGTGGTTTCCGACAAACTGGAAGTGACTTCCGACAAACTGGAAGTGACTTCCGGATTGCAAGAAACAACTTCTGTGCCATGCCCCCCAGTCCTGACCTGACTCAGCATCCCCATATCGCGGATTTTCAATTATCGCGGGTCGGGTCGGGTCCCTAACCCCAGTGATAGATGGGGGAATACTGTACCAAACAACCAGTGTTGTGTTCCATATTGTAACAGTAGCATGATTTAGGCAGCAATATGAAACCAAGAAGCAAAACATTAATAGAAGAACATAGGAATATATTCGAATCAAATTACATCCCATATGGAAGGTTGTTCTGGGCATCCACATGAAAAGATGGAGGCAACAGGTACTTTTATTCACACACACACACACACACACACACACACACACACACACACACATATATATATATTCAAAAGAGCCCCGTGATGCAATAAATAAATAAATAAAGGAAGGAAGTGGGTGGACTTTGGGAGACTTGTAGCTATTCTCTTTTGTGAATCTCTGTAGTTCTACTGCACAGCAAAGAGAGAGTTTTCCTGAAATTAAAACTCTACAACAACAAAAGTGGGAAATGATGTTATAATCTGAACCAGAAACAGTAAGGCAGGGTATCAGGTAGTGTTTGATTTAAAGTATTTTATAGAAGGAAAGCTGAAACCTGCGGGCAATGTATCTGAAAAAGGGAATTTTTCCAAGCACTGAGATCAGGACCCCTTCCCCTATGTGTAGTAGCTTCTTCTTCAACATTTATTTTTCCTGCCTCCTCATCTCCCTTATGCAATTGAAGTCTTGAAATTAAGTGCACCCCTTGAATTCACCTTTGATTGTACTATTGCAAACAACCATGGTTTTTGGTTTTTTTTTTTGGTTTCTTGTTTCTGCTCTCTGCTTATCAAGGACTCTCTGCATTTCACACAGTCATGGGGATGTCACCAAAGTGAACATTGTGTCCAGTGCCATTTTGGTGAACGTACCCATCCACAAAGGCTTTCAAAAGAGAGCTACTTCGGATCTCACTGAATTGTGCCCAAAAGAAACCACTTTTTCTAGCCTTGTGCTGGAAAGTTGCAGGACAGCTCTTAAAGGGGGAGGATGGATTGTTTTAAGTAGAAACAATTGCAGATGTGGTCTCTCCCTCTCCCCACTCCAATTCAACCAATTCAAAGAGTGCCATCAGCAATCCCTGTATCATAACTACAGTAGATGCCATTGTGGACAGGTTGTTTGCAATAGTACAATCAAAGGTGAATTCAAGGGGTGCACTTGATTTCAAGACTTCAATTGCATAAGGGAGGTGAGGAGGCAGGAAAAATAAATGTTGAAGAAGAAGCTACTCCATCATTTCTGTTAGGAATGGGTAGAGACAGGTAGCCATGCTTTAACACTCCCTAGTGGCTCAACCATTGATTCTTCGTGCCAGAATGCATAGCTCAGTATGATCTGAGGCTTACAACATCTACGAGTAATTCGTTCTGTCTACAACTTCCATCTAGACCAGTGATGGTGAACCTTTTAGAGACGGAGTGCCAAAACTACGAATCAAAACCCACTAATTTTTCACAAAGTGCCAGTACAGCATTTTAACCTGAATACAGGTGGCTGTGAAGGGGTGATGTCAGGTGCCCACAGAAAGGGCTCCAAGTGCCACCTTTGGCACCCGTGCCGTAGGTTTCCCAACACTGATCTAGACAGTGAATCAAAACCACAGACTTTATGACTTGGCCACCATCACTTTTTGATTTCTTTTTGTTCTGTCTTCCATCTTGGTTTTGGACCACGGAGCCCAATGAGCGCTTCTGGACAATTCAACAGCTTCCAGATTCTTTGGAAGCATTTTGTGTGGTCTCAGAATAATACTACACAATGCTCCAATAGTGCAACACAAATATGCTTCTTAAGTCCTCTTGTATTAACATAACACCAATTCTAATTTGTTTTTGCAACCTGCCACAAATTGGATGGCTTAACATGTCTAGGCCCAGATGAAGCTGTACCTTCTGCTTCAATGTGACCCACATTTTATTTTCACTTCAGCATGAGGCCAATGTAATCTGAATGTTCTTTTCCCCATCACTGTCTTTATCCACATCTATATATTTATTTTAGATACCGTACTTGATGTTTATCTTCAAAAGCCATTTGAAGGAACAAGGAAATGTGCAATTTGTTTTCTGAAGCAAAATGTTCCAAATACTGTAATTACACAAATATTACTTCACCTTGTATCCCAAAGGTCTAATTAAAATAGTTCTTTCTTGGTATCTTAGTGAAAGCTTTCTGAACCATTTGCTTTTCTAACTACCTTCTAAGATTTTTTTATTTTATTTTTTTTGCTTCTTTACTGCCTTAACATCAAATGTTTAAAGGAGGGAAATTCTACATGTGCATCCCTGGGGATTCTGTAATCAGTCAGGATCTGGAATTAAAAATGAAGATGCTTTACCTTTAGAAAAATAAATATCACTTTTGTGTGTGTGTGTGTGTGTGTGTGTGTGTGTGTGTGTGTGTGTGTGTGTGTGTGTGTGTGTGTGTGTGTGT
>JAHTLZ010000330.1:40167074-40177965 GCA_023846285.1 Phrynocephalus versicolor
TGTGTGTGTGTGTGTGTGTGTGTGTGTGTGTGTGTGTGTGTGTGTGTTGTGTCATTACAGTCGTGACCGACCCTTCTTGATACCATGTCCATGGAGTTTTCTTAGCAGGAATACTGGAGTGGCTTGCCTGTTCCTAGTCCAGGCTCCTACAGCACTTGGTATTCCCTGGTGGTCTCCCATCCAAGTACTAACCTGGGCCAACCCTGCTTAGCTTCTGAAATCATGCCAGATCGGATGTGCTTAGGGCAGGCATGTCCAAACTTCAGCCCTCCTGATGTTTTGGACCACAACTCCCAGAATTCTAAGCTTAGATTGTCAATGGCAAAGGACTGTGGGAGTTGCTGTCCAAAACATCTGCCTGGCTTAGGGCATCTAAGTTCCATAATACAAAACCTGTGCCCCAAAGTCTTTTTGAAATGCTGGAAGCTCATTTACTAAGAACTGTTACTGTATCTCTTACCCAAATGAGAGGTGCACCAAGTTGTTCAGCTAGCCTTCTTTAACCTAGCATTCTCCAGAGGGGTTGCATTGCAAATCCCATAATTTCCAATAGGATTATGGCCAAAGTACATTCACTGGCCGCATCCCTAGATTGAGGAAAGATGGTAGAAGGGTTTGTGCATTTCTGTTTACAGTTTACTGCATGATCAATTTCTGTATTGCTTTCCATATCTAACAATACCTTGCTGCAGTGTCTGCCTCAGCTCCTACCAGCAGTCATAGGTGCACCTCTACCCCCCCCCGTGTCCTGAACAAGTTATTATTAGATACATACCTCGTAATAATGTTGCAGTGGCTGAAATCTTGTTGCATTTAAGCAAATGGTGTAACTTTTGAAAGCAAACTGTCTTAAGTTAAGAAGCCTTTATAGGCCTTGCCTATCTGTTGCACGCTGAGTCACACGACTCAGCGTGCAACAGGCAGTTTTTTTTAGAGATTCCATAACCTACAGCTGTTTGCTTCCAAAACGTATGCTGTTTATGTAACACTTCTTCTCCTAGGTCTCTTTGGTGATTGCTCCAAAATTGTGGAGCTGCCTTCAAAGGGCATCTTTGATTGTTTTACTTATTTTGGTAAGCGCTGAGGGCTGGGATTTTGAACTATGAGGGACATAATACTTTCATACATACATACAATTTTATTATGGTCATTGACCAGCAAAGACTAAATTATATAAAACACCATAACATATAGGTAGCTATTTGTAAGCCATATATTGTTGATACGTCTTGACATAAATCCTCAATCTCTGCAACAAAACCTTTCCAATTTTACTTTACTTCTACATTTACTTTTTATTATCTTTTGCTGGATACTAAGTCAGGCAGCTCAGCGCACAACAGGAAATTGTCTACCATGACTTCTTAACTTGAGGCAATTTGCCACCAACATAATTTTACCAGAGGATTTTGGTCAATGTAGTATTGACATGTAACACAAGAAACTGCCTGTATTATTGCAGCACCAATAATATTAATTGCCTAGCTGCCAAGGACTAACGAGTGATGCAATGAAATACTATTAAAATATAACCTTCTGAGCTCTAAGAAATTTCTCTAAATTTTTTGTGTAACAATGTTGGCAGATGCAGGAGACTACAGCCAAAAGAAAGAAATCTAGAAATATGCTATGTCACCTTATTTCTGTGCAAGGCTAGTTGATTTCTTTCTAATCCTCTGATAGACAAAGTTCTGTCATGGGAGGTCGACTTTATTTCTCCATTATAAGCCCAGCATCATGCAGTAGAAAAAACATTGGATTAGGCCTCTAATCCACAAGTCAAGTCTCTCTCTCTCTCTTTCTCTCTCTCTCTCATCCAAACACATATACAGTTCAACAATTTTTGCACCATGTGCATTCAAAACAGACACAGGTGGAATGACCTAATCATTGAAGCTGCAATCCTGTATCCACTTGCTGGGAAGTATGCCCAATGAACTAATGATTCTAATTTTTGAGTAAACATTGCACTGTGAATCAGTTAGTAGGATGGGAGCCATGCTGGGTGACCTTGAGTCAAGCATGCTCTCCCAGTATGATCCAGCTCACAAGGTTGTCATGATAAAATAGAACAGAGAAATATGAATAGTGCCATGTGGCTTGTGGAGAAAAATGGGATACACTTTGCTGTTAATCAGGCGCTCAATCATCACCACTATTACCATCAGAATAACCCTTAGATTCATTGCTATCATCAAGTGTAAAAGACTGCACCAAGAAGGTGTAACAGAGGATCTTGGAGTGTAGGATCAGCCTAGGCACTCGTTAACACACCAAAGAAGTCAAAATGGCCAGGCTGATGGTCATTATTCAGTGGAAAAGAATAAAGAACAAGAAAGAAGAGCTATGCTCTCATTTTGTGCAGAAATTCCATTTTTTCTCTGTCTCCAAAAGAATAGTTATTTTAGCAACTTCATCTACAGTAGGCTAAACTTCTATAGACCAATGTTTCCTAATCTGGGAATCGTGACCCCCCCCCCCCAAGGACATGCTACTCATGTCTGACTCTAGGGGCGGTGCTCATCTCCATTTTTAAGCCAAAGAGACAGTGCTGTGCAAGTCTGTGGCCATGTGGCCAGCATGGCTGGATGCATTTTTGCGCATGGAACATTGTTTACCTTCCCGCTTTTTACAATGGTACTTACAGTATTTTTTTACTTGCATTTACATACTTTTGAACTGCTAGGTTGGCAGTCTCATATGTGTATACCCCATTGAAAATGACCAAACATGCAAATGTGGCTGTCAGGTGACTTGGGTATTATGAAAAGTGGTTGTTCCTAGAAAAAGTTTGGGAGCCACTGCAGAGCGGATCTCCCAGCGGTCAACTTTGGCCCAACCTACCAGGATGTCGCGGGCGCACTCGCTACTGGTGGCCATGCCCAGGGAGGCTCGTAAAACATCCACCCGAAACCAAGCCTTCTCTGTGGCTGGCCCCACCTTGTGGAACCATCTCCCTAGTGAAGTGCGCCTTGCACAGTCCCTGCCACCCTTTAGGAAAGCATTAAAGACCATGCTATTCCGTGAGGCATTTGGTGGCTTAGGTTGGTTTTTCCCCCCGCCATCTTCCCGTTGTTTTTTAAGTCACTTAAGTAGTTTCTTTGTTTAATTGTTCTTGTGCATTTGTTTGATTCGACTATCTGTTTCATTTTATATTGTTGTAAACTGCCCGGAGTTCCTCCGGGAAGACGGGCAGTATATAAGCTCTAAAATAAATAAATAATAAATAAATAAATATAGACATATGATGGAGAGTACACTAAGACCTCCATATGTGTGGGATTGATATCCAAGGTTTTACTTGCCCATGGTGTACCACAGTCCTATTTGCAACATACAAGGGTGGCCCTTGTGACCTTTGTCCCATTCCCTTGCAAATGTTTCATAAGGATTTCCTAGTATCCACGGTGTTAGGCATTCTCAGTAGATCAATGGGATAGATCCCCTGTGGCTGTAGGGGTCCTCCTATACTCTCAGTTACGTGTCTATAGGATTTCAGCCGGGACAAGGCTGATAGAGTAACAAACAATGACTCTGAAGAAAAGTGTTCAAATCCCACCTGACCCCCCTCAGCCATGAAAACTTACTGGGGGTTTGGAACTGGTAAAACCACTCCTAAAATGTCTCATTTATCTTGAAAGCCCTGTTAGAGTCACTATAAGTCAGCTTCAAACAGTGATTTGGCAAGTCTTTGAGTTGGAGTCCCATGTCTGAGTCTGGATCTTTCGAACCAAGTCCCAAACCCCTAAGTCTGAGTCTATATTAAAAACCAGCTCTTTCCCACAGAAAAAAGGAGGGGTGGTTGGGTTCTGAGTAGTAAGTTGAGCCTGAGTCATGGGGGGGGGGGGTGTGTGAACCTGAGTTGAGTCTGAGTCAAATCATTGGTGTGACGTAACTCCTATGTGATATCAAGTTCCACTCCTTGAGTCCCCATCTTCTGGTTCTAACTTGACAGCATATAAAAACAACAAACTGTAGCTCTATAAAACTATTGGGACTCATTTCTTCTAAAGAGCAGAAAAGGGGGAACTGATGCAGAACACCTCTGAATACTAACCACCCCAAACACCCCTTTAGGGAAGTACTTGGAGTTGCCCATAGACTCTTTAAAGAGAAGGAGTGCCCCTCACCATTATTTTAGAAAATAGTATCCCCCCTGCTCCAGTCTCAAAGATTCTCAGTCGAACATGAAGACATTGGTAGGAAAGTGGGTGGTAAAAGGCCCTTGGTAATGTGAGCAATTATCCATTCTCACTTTACTTTGATTCTGATGACTGGTCAGCCCCCGTGACATGACCTGGAATACAGATTGAAGCTCATGGTGAGCGGTTGTTTGGAAGTATCCTTTATATCTATAAATACCATTGCTTTTTCAATGCCCCTCGTAGATATGAAGTAAAATAAAGAACGCTCAGGTAGCTAAACTGATTTGGGAACTGATGGCTTAGAAATGCAGGACAGCTCCGGAGGCGGAATCTTGTGGGATAGTAACTCAAGCATATATAAAAACACAATAATTTAGTAGCATTTGAAGGAGAGGAAGTAGGCTGCTTGTTTCATCTTATTCATTACCAGATATCACAGCTACCATGCTCTTCTGTCTGCAGTCTTGGATTGTTTTAAAAGACTATAGTTTCAAAAACAGACACACTTTAAATTTGTTGAGTCATGGCAACTGGACTTCTCTTGTTGGGATGAAACACTTTGCTACTCTTTTTATGATGATATTGTTGATTCAGTTATGTTTATTTTGCTTATTAATTGTATTTTTACATTGTACACTGTTTTGTTTGTTTATTGAATTAGTTGTACACCGCCCAGAGTGGCCTTTTTGGTAGATGGTGCAGTATATAAATCAAATAAATAAATAAATAAATAAATAAATAAATAAATAAATAAATAAATAAATACATACATACATACATACATACATACATACATACATACATACATACATACATACATACATACATACCCTTTAGAGAGAAAAGCATGTCAAAGGAAAGCCCAAGTAAAACATCTTCCTGCTTCTCACATGTTCTTTTTTGAGATAGCATAAGCTATTTGTTAATAAGAAAATCCAAAAATCACCTCCTGCCGGCTGCATCAAGTAGCGTATCACAAGCCATACATAGGTGGAGAGTAAAGAAAAGGTTTAACCCACAGTCTCACTGCTTTGTGTTGTGAAGGCAGGATTGTCTTAACTAATTTCAGACCCTGGCCATAATGGACAGCACAGGTGTAGCAGGTACACAGGTGTGTCTGTACGGCAGTGGTTCCCAACCTGGGGGTGGGGACCCCTTTGGAGGTCAAACTACCATTTCACAGAGGTCACCATGAGCCAGTGAAGAAGGCACAAATGGCTTGGGTCTGGAAGAGGGGGGCAGTGGCCTGCCAAGGAGGCTTGTCACCTCTTCCAAGCAGGGCAAGGAGTCACCACAACATGAGGAACTGTATTAAAGGATCGCATAAGAACATAAGACCATAAGAAGAGCCATGCTGGATCAGGCCAAAGGCCCATCTAGTCCAGCTTCCTGTATCTCACAGCGGCCCCACCAGATGCGTTTGGGAGCGCATGAGACTAGATATCTGTCTCCTGACACTACTCCCCTGCACCTGGCCCTTGAGGTACCCTGGTTTTAAGCCTGGAGATTACACATCTCCATCATGGTTTGTAACCTGTGATGGAGTTTTCCACCAGAAATCTGTCCAATCCCCTTTTGAAGGCATCCAGGCCAGATGCCATCACCACATCCTGTGGCAGGGAGTTCCATAGACTAACAACGCGCTGGGTGAAAAAATATTTTCTTTTGTCAGTTCTTACTCTCCCAGCCCTCAATTTGAGTGTATGTCCCCTAGTTCTGGTGTTTTGGGAGAGGGAAAAGAGCTTCCCTCTATCCACTTTAATCATGCCCTGCATTATTTTGTATGTCTCAATCATATCCCCCCTCAGGCGCCTTTTTTCCAGACTAAAGAGGCCCAAATGTTTTAGCCTTTCCTCATAAGGGAAGTGCCCCAGCCCAGTAATCATTTTAGTCACTCTCTTCTGCACCTTTCCTAGTTCCACTATGTCTTTCTTGAGATGCGGTGACCAGAATTGTACACAATACTCCAGGTGAGGCCTTACTATTGTTTTGTATAATGGCATTATAATGTTGGCTGTTTTATTTTCAATCCCCTTTTTGATAATCCCTAGCATGGAATTGGTGTTCTTCACCGCTGCCAAACATTGGGTAGACACCCTCATTGAGTTGTTTACCAACACACTAAGATCTCTTTCCTGATCCGTCACGGATAACTCAGAGCCCATGAGTTGATAGATAAAGTTTGGATTTTTTGCCCCAATATGCATATTACATTTGGCTACATTAAAACGCATTTGCCATTCCTCAGCCCATTCCCCCAGTTTAGAGAGAGACTTCTGGAGTTCTTCACAATCTTCTCTGGTTTTTACCACATGGAAAAGTTTTGTGTCATCTGCAAACTTGGCCACCTCACTGTTTATCCCTGTCTCCAGGTCACTTATGAACAGATTGAAAAGCACCAGTCCCAGGACAGATCCCTGGGGCACACCGCTTTTCACTTCTCTCCATTGTGAAAATTCCCCATTGACACCTACTCTTTGTTTCCTTGATCTCAACCAGTTCTCAATCCATAAGAGGACCTGCCCTCTGATCCCCTGACTGTGCAATTTTCTCAGCAGCCTTTGGTGAGGGACTATGTCAAAAGCCTTTTGAAAATCCAGATAGACTATATCCACCGGTTCACCCAAATGCCTGTTGACCTTTTCAAAAAATTCTAAAAGATTTGTCAGACAAGATTTACCCTTACAGAAGCCATGCTGATTTTCTTTCAGCAAGGTTTGTTCTTCTACGTGTTTTAAGATTTTCTCTTGGATGAGGCTTTCCACCATCTTCCCTGGGACAGATGTAAGGCTAACTGGCCTGTAGTTTCCTGGGTCCCCCCTCCTTCCTTTTTTAAAAATTGGTGTGACATCTGCTATCCTCCAGTCCTCCGGCACTGTGGCTGTTTTAAGAGACAAGTTGCATATAACCGTTAAGAGATCTGCAATTTCATTTCTCAGTTCCCTAATAACCCTTGGTTGGATGCCATCTGGGCCCGGTGACTTGTTAATCTTCAATTTATCAATTAGTCCTAAAACATCCTCTCGTTTAACCTGTATTTGATTTAATTGTTTAGTCAAGAGGGGCGGTTCAGGCAGCGGAATCTACTCGAGGTCTTCTGTCGTGAAGACAGATGCAAAGAACTCATTTAATTTATCTGCAATTTCCAAGTCCTCCTTAATCTCTCCTTTTCCTCCCTCACCATCCAGAGGGCCAACTGGTTCTCTGGCAGGTTTTCTCCTTCTAACATGTTTAAAGAAGCTTTTATTATTACCCTTTATATTGCTAGCCATGCGTTCCTCAAAATATTTCTTTGCCTCTCATCATCTTCTTACATTTCTTTTGCCAAAGTTTGTGTTCCTTTTTATTTTCCTCATTTGGGGAGGATTTCCATTTACTGAAGGACCTCTCCTTGTGCTTTAGAGCCTCTCTAACTCCACTTGTTAACCATGCCGGTGTCCTCTTGGACTTAAATGAGCTCTTCTTTCTTTGTGGTATGCACTTGTGCTGGGCCTCTATTACCGTTGTTTTAAACAGGCTCCATGCACTCTGAAGAGATTGGATTCTTTTAACCTTCCCCTTCAATTTCTCTCTAACTAGTTTCCTCATCTGAGGGAAGCTTGCCCTTCGAAAATCAAGGGTTTTTATGTCTGATTTGGTTGACACTCTTCCTCCAACATGCATGGCCAAGGAAATTGCAGCATGGTTACTGTTCCCCAGAGGTTCAGTGACATTCACATCCCTGACCAGGTCCTGAGTATCACACAGTACTAGATCCAGAGTTGCCTGTTCTCGGGTGCATTAGGAAGCATTAGGCAGCATTAGGAAGGTTGAGAACCACTGCTGTACTGGCTTTATCTAAAGCTCTGCCTCTCAGTGAACAGAAAATCCCTGCTTATTACAGAAAAAACAGTGTTGTAGTCCACTAATTCCAACACTACCGGAAGCCTACCTTTAAGTTTTCCCTTCTGGCCATGAAGAACACCCAAGCAGAAAGGCCACACACAAAAGACACATTCATTTTGTATTGCAACTCTCTTTGGAATGGAAACAGTGGCTTTTGACAGCGTTATATTATAGGCAGCTTGTAACTGGGATAGGGAGACATCCCTCCTATGACTTTGGGCTGAGGTGCCCCTAGTCTTGGTATATGAGCCTCCCCGCTTCACACCCAGTCAGAATAGGAATCATGTTGCCAATGGCCCTATCTATCTGTCAGGCAACTCCAGATTTTGGGCAGATGAGGCTTTTCTCTTGCACTGCTGTTTTAGCAGCTGAGCTTCTTCCTTCCTTCCTTCCTTCCTTCCTTCCTTCCTTCCTTCCTTCCTTCCTTCCTTCCTTCCTTCCTTCCTTCCAGAAAAAGCTGCTTTGCTCTGAGTCTTTCCATTGAACCTCATCCTGTTTACTAATACCCTCGTGGTTGCTGTCAGCTATCCTGACCTAGGCTGTTCTCTTGGCTGCCGCTGAGCCTCTTTGTCGTTCTGTGGGCTTTTCTGCAGGAGCAAGCCCTCTTTCCTGGCAGCACAAGGGGCCAACCAGCTACACTCTGTGTAGATACTAGCACTGGATTATCCAAGAATCATATTGCTGGAAGGGGCCTATAAGGCTATGGTGTCCAGCCACATTGCTCAATGCCAGAATCCAAATCAAAGTGTAATGGGACAGATGATTGTCTAATTTCCTCTTGTGTTGGAGGGCTCACTAACTCCCAAGTTAATACAGCTCTAACAGTTAGGTTTCTTCTTTTTTGATATTTGCCTGTAATCTAGAGTCCAGTAACTTGAGTCTGTGATTATGTGCCTTCCACTCTGGGATTATCTGGGCTGTGTAATTTGCTCCCATGTGAATAGAAAGAAAGTGTTATGCATCCTTGGGTTTTATGAATGACGGCAATCTTTCCATCACATCCCTAACCCATCCTCCAGAAAGAGACAGTATATCTGGTGGGCCCAGGGGTCTTCCTCACATCAATCCCACATGATAGGGAGTCTTCTTCTTCTTCTTCTTCTTCTTCTTCTTCTTCTTCTTCTTGCGGTTATTCCACCTCCTGTGCCTCCCCTGGCCGCTGTTGCTGCTGCTTGAGAGTTCTGTTTATGTCCTCTTTTTGTCTCTTATAGCCTTAAGTCTGGCCACTTGCTGTTCCCCTTCTCTTCCAAAAGTGCTACCATTTGGCACTTGCTGCATGTGTACAATGAGTTGCTCTCAGCACAAAGACAAACATTGCAAACAAGCACTGAAGTGTCTCTTCCCTCCATAATTCTTGTTGCCTTTTTAATATTCTTCAAGTTGTCTTTGAGTGCCCTTTCCTTGGTCTTGTCTGTTTCTTGAAGGATGCTGGGAAGATTCTCTAATACATATCTGGCTTTTTCTCCATGGTCTCCCTTATTCTGGTGTCTTTCCCTCTTTAATTACTACCTTTCCTTACTACCTCTCCCCTGTCCCATTCCTGATAGCTATCCTGCATTGGTTACTTCCTGAGGGATCCATTTTATTCCTCTGCTGTTAGGAGACAACCAACTAAAAGCACTGTGCCCCTTAATTGGCAAACAACAGAACCACAGCTGTACACATAGGGCAGGCATGGATTGTTATCTGAAAAAGTCAACAAACGTTATTATTGATGACCTTAGGCTGTATATTTGTAAAGACAAATATACAGTGCATAGTGCTAAAGAGATTGCAGCTTTTAAAAACATTCATGTTTGAATGCACAATACATGTCTTAAAATTCATAGCAGCAGCTCCCACTGAACTAAGGATCTTTATGTTGGATGGCATTTAAGTCCTTGAGAAAGCCAGACCTCAACTTCTTGGCTGCCAATGCAAGAAGTGCTACAGTATAAGTAATGAACAGCTGATTGTCAGTGAGCAACCTTTGTACTATTTCTTCATGGGGGCAATTAGGAAACATCTGGGTGGCAATCACAGGAAACATTATAGGCAATAAAAAATTTTCTATCTCTAGGGTCCTTGTAGGGAGGGCAAATTAGTAAACAGTGAATTATGTCTTCTGTCTGATTGCAGCCATAGATACATTTACGTTCCATAACTGGAATTCTTCTGTATTTCCCTTCAAGATAAGCGGAGGGCATCTGTTGAAATCTAAGTTCAGTGAATACTCTACGAAGCTGTGGAAAAAATAATGTCTCAAAATATTGTGGCCTTAAATGGTTGATCTGAAGTCTGGGATACCACTGAGAACTGAGACTCAGAAATCGTGGCCCTGTCTTGACAGGCACCAATATAAAAAATCCAGTTCCTTAGTGTGTTAGAACTAGAATCAAGACTAAGGAACTTTTCCACAGTGAGATCATAGATCTTTAATTTATCTTGGCACTGCTTAGCCCAACCTCCAGTCCACAGTTGCTGAGTCTAGCCAACAGCTCTTAGTCAATGATTGGTCATCTAGGCCATTTAACCTATGCCAGTATCTAAAGTAGGCAAAATCAATTCTAGCGCCAACTGTGCTATCAGAAAAAGGGGAAATTCCCTGAAAATCTGGAGTGAAGCACTCCTATATCCCTCTTCATGAGTCGCCCCAGCTTTATGGGTTTCATGTGGCTGAAGAAGTCTGTCAGTGTCTTCTAAATAATGGTGCAAAACCTTACATGACTTACTTTAAAACTTTTCCTTAATAATAAAAAAGACAACAGAAGTTCAAGGTGTTTATGTTTTCTAGGTCCTTAATGAAACTGACCCAAATGGAAGCTTGACTGCCATACTACTACTACTACTACTACTACTACTACTACTACTACTACTACTAC
>JAHTLZ010000330.1:40190596-40242726 GCA_023846285.1 Phrynocephalus versicolor
AATACTCCTGACCTTCAACCAATCTACCATACCTTTAATGCTGTTAAAAATGGAACAATTTCTCTCCTTCTTTGGTATATTCGCCTTTAAAGTCTTCACTGATGAAGCTATTCGTCCCTTAATTGTAAATGGTGCTGGCAGATTGCCTCTATGCTCTGACTCTGCAGCCTCCTTAATTAAACAATCAATTTTGTCCCTAACTACTGGCAAAGGATCCACACAGCTGCCTAATTTACTAGAAGATGGGGGCATGCAACATATTAACCCTTCAGGAGCATATGTGCCACAGAACGCTGCGCCTGAGCCAAATAATGTTGTGATAGCTACTCAAAAGTTGAATCCCATTCCTGAGATACTGAATCCTCCATTTAGGAAACACCTGCCCAAGGATACAGTGAAGCAACCTCAACTCCTACAAAGTCCCCCAGCTACTATAAATGAGACTGAGATAACTTTTTCACCCAAGCCTGCACCTGAGAACTCTGATCTGGCAATACCTAAAGGCATTGGTAGAGAAAATAACATCATTCAAGCTACTCTATCTGAAGCTTGTATTTTAAATGGCAGTGGGTTACCTGATGACTTTGCAGAGACCCAGACCCAGACACATGTCTGCTCTAACCGAAATTCTCTAGCCCCACCTGCTTGCCCATCTTCCAAGGGTTTGTTAAACCCCGAGCAGTCTTCATCTCTGCCTCTGGCAATACAGCAAACCTTTTGTCTCCTATCACCGTCTCTTATGGATTTCTCCCACCATTCAGTGGCAAGTTCAATGCCTGATTTAGAATCTTCCTTGGATTACCCCACTTCAAACTGACAATCTGGGTCCCAGAGCAATCACCACCTAAAATGCATTTCATGGAATGTGTCTGTCTGGCTGAGCAAATCTGAAAACCCATCCTTCCTGCTGTTTATGAAAAGTTTTGACATTACAGTGGAACCTTGACTTATGTCATTAATCCGTTCCAGTGGTCTACACATAAGTCAAACTTGACTTAAGTCAAACGAACTTTTCCCATAGAAAGTAACGGGAAAGTGGATTAATCTGTTCCAGATGATGAAAAAGACCCTCGAAAACAGCAATTTAACACAAATTTGACTGGGATAGGAGATTTCTTCTGGGGATGTAAATGAAATGTCTCTTCAAAGAGAGGGGGAGGCAGTGGAATTATAGCCCACAAGTTATACACCTCCACTTTTTAATGTTCATAGCAACAATGTCTAACATTTAAGTTTTACTGATTTTTAACCTGACGTTCCAAGTTCTGAACAACCCTATGCTTACCATTAGACTTCCACAACTGTACAGCTCCTCAACTAAAATGCTTCCATTGTGGACCACACTTCTGCAGCCAGATTTTTTACAAGACTGAGCTGACTGTCTAACCAGCGAGGTCAGCCCCGAGCTCCCGGCCCTTATTCTCCTCCAACAGCAGCGGCTGCTTCAGTGAGGCTGAGGACCAGCTCCAGGTGCTCGGAGCTGGCCTTGTCGAAGCCGCCACTGCCGGAGGAGAGGAAGAAGGCAGGAGTAGTTTGGAGGCAGCCGCCACGATGCTGGGTCATGGCTGCTGCCCGATTCCGGTGCCTTGCGCTGGGGCTCCGAGCTGTAAGTCAAAGCCTGCGACTCAAGTCAAACAGGCCCCTTCTTGCTGCAAGTCAAATATGATGCAAGTCAAGCAGCATGTAAGTCAAGGTTCCACTGTATAAGTAGGCTCCGTGGGTACTCTGCTTGTACATCATTATATATACTCTGTAGTACACATAGTGGTGAGCATCCTAGGTTCTAATTTTCCATTCCAGTCATGTGCAGAAGGAAACCTTAGATGACCTGTGGAGGTCCTCCATGCTGTTCAGAACACGGAGGATCTTCTTCTAATCTCATCAACTCTTTTCTGTGTATAGTTTTGTATTTTCTTCTCTTTTACATATCCATTTTCTTGCTTTTCTTCACAGGAGGAATTTAGACCACATGCAGAGAACATGGGGCTGACGGGAGGAGCAAAAGCCACTGGGAACTGGACCAGCCTAGCAAAAATGGACCTCTACTCCAGGCTGAATGTGCCGGGCCTTTCCAAGCCATACAGTGACCTGCCCATTGACCTAAAAGGTGACTTGAAAGACAGCACCAATTTGGTTGAGGTCCAGATAATTCTCATCTGTGCCTACTGTGCTATTATCTTACTAGGCTTAGTTGGCAACTCCTTGGTGATCCACGTGGTGATCAAGTTCAAGAGCATGCGCACTGTGACAAACTTCTTCATTGCCAACTTGGCAGTGGCTGATTTGCTGGTCAACACACTCTGTCTGCCTTTCACTTTGGTTTATACATTGCTGGGTGAATGGAAGCTTGGCCCAGTCCTTTGCCATCTGGTGCCCTATGCCCAAGGCCTTGCAGTGCAGGTATCTATCGTGACTTTGACTGTGATTGCCCTTGACAGGCACCGCTGCATTGTGTATCATTTAGAGAGTAAGATCTCCAAAAAGATCAGCTTCCTTATAATTGGAGTGGCCTGGGCTGGCAGTGCTCTCTTAGCTAGTCCTCTGGCCATCTTTCGGGAGTATTTCTCCATTGAGCTAAATCATGACTTCAAGATGGTGGTCTGTGCTGAGGCTTGGCCCAGGGAAAGCCTGGTCAATTACGGTACCATCTACAGTGTCTCAATGCTCCTGATCCAGTATGTCTTTCCTCTGGTGATCATTTCATATGCTTATGTTCGTATCTGGAGTAAGCTGAAGCATCACGTCAGTCCTGGGGCGGGAAACGACCACTACCATCAAAGACGTCGGAAAACTACCAAGATGCTGGTATGTGTGGTGGTGGTGTTTGCGGTCTGCTGGCTACCATTTCACATCTTTCAGCTTGTCAGTGATATTGACAGCAAAGTGTTGGATCTCCAGGAGTACAAACTGATCTACACCCTCTTTCATGTCATTGCTATGTGCTCAACATTTGCCAATCCTCTTCTGTATGGCTGGATGAACAACAACTACAGAACAGCTTTCCTCACTGCTTTCCGGTGTGAACAGCAGCCGGATTCCATTCACCCTGAAGTGTCTCCTGCCCTCAAAGCCAAGAAGAACCTAGAAGTCAAAGAGACGACTTGCAATGGCTCGCCATTCTCACAACCAACAAGTGTCTGAGGGCCAAAAGAGATGTGCTGCTAATCGAGGTGCCCAACTGCATCTGCAAGTGTTTTACTAACCCCAGAAATGTGTGTGAGAGTCCAACGGAATCTGGACAGAGGTTGGGGAAGGGTGCAGAGAAGGACTGTTTTAACCCTCACCTTGTGCCATTTTCCTGATGGAGAAGGTCTCTAGCAGATAATGGACCCATTAGAAAAGCATATCTATTCAACTAGATATAAACTATGGAGATGGAAGTGAGGTTGGGGGTGGTGGGAAGAAAGTGTTAGGTCCTGATTCAGCCCCCATCCCTACCTAGCTTGTATTTGCACTTGCAGAAGGGGGCATATTCATGCATCTCTGTCACATACATTGTTTGGACTCCAAAGAAGCAAATCTGGACATCAAGTTGAGGCAGCTGCACTTTTGATGCAGATATACATACTCTGATAAACTGGAGGAAATCTGAGAAGCTTTAAGACTTTCACTTTGAAGAGACCAGTCATTTCTCATTCAACAGGAAGTCACTTCCAAAGAAACAGGATGGACTAATCTGGTTTACGGCTGCATACAGAGGCTTTAGATGCACAAACTGTGTTAATGCAAAATAAAAAGTTTGCCTTTTTTCTAGATTTAAAAAAGTAAGGAGGACAAAAGGCATTGGAAGTTGAAGGCTGGTTTACACTGCTGAATTGTGGGTCCCACATGCTGTTGCCCTTTTGCCCCAAGGTTCAAAATACCTTCTGGTGGGGAAGGTATGAGATTGCTGATGCAGCTTAGACTTGCTGTGTCTTCTTAGTTGTTTGATTCTGGAAAAGGGGTGGGGTGGGGTCCTTACAGGTCAGAACACAATAATTTCTGCTGTTTCTACCTTTAATTTACAGTAAACAGTTCAATTTCACAACTGAAGTGAGACCCAAGGTCATAAAAATGTAAACAACCAATGATTTTCAATGAAAATTTGGAGGATAAACTAAAAAAAAATCAGGTTTTTGATTATGCAATATGTGAAGTATGTTTAATTAGGATGGTGTCCAAATGGGTAATTGTTGAACAGCATTGAGGATGATTAAGAAACAATTATGCATCCTGTGATGCCATTCCAAAGTCTTGTTTTGGAAGGACAATGGAAAGGAGAATTGTGCATACTGTATTTTTACTTTTATAAGACACTATTTCCCCCCCTAAAATTGATAGGCTAAAAACTGAGGACCATCTTATACATGGTAGGCAGGCGGCAGTGTAGGCTTCTCTTTCTCAGAATAACTATTGGTGGCTGACAGTAGGTAATAATCCAGAATGAACCCCATGCTTTTGTTCTCCCTGCATAACTAAAGCTTCCACACTTCAGGAGTGTTTTGTCCAGATTAATCCCAAACACACACTCAAATCACTCGGGCTACGCCATCAGGATTCCCTACAGGTCGGCTCCTTTCTACAACCACAAGCCAAACATTGGAGGCTCTTTGAAAGCCTGGTTGATTTCAATGGGACTTCCCCTCCCACCCACAGCCTCTCTCTTATGTGCCATTCCGTTGCTTGGTACCCCTTTTGTGCAGGTCCCTCAGTGGGTGTTAGATGGTGTGTGTCTTGGGGCATTGACTTTAGACTTGCACGAGTTTCACATAGGCTGCTGCCCTGGGCAAGTGCAAAACACACCCCTGAAGTGTGGGAGCATTTGTTATGCAGAGAGAACAAAAGCATGGCATTCATTCATGGTCATCATTACCTAACATCAGCTATCAATAATTATTCCCCATGCTTAGAAAGAGGAGCCCACATCACCTATGCTCCCGCCCGCCAGATCCAGGGAAAGAAGACAGGAATGATCCATCCCGGACAGGCTCCTCTTTCTATATTTTTGGGTTGGAAAAGTGAGGGTTATCTTATAGTTTGGAGTGTCTTATAGACAGAAAACTATGGTAAATATTTCAGAGCTTGAAATGTGACTCTGAAGACCACTGAAAATCATGAAACAACACAGCTATCCTTAGATGAGAAGTAGCAAGGAGATACCTGCCCAACATTTTATCACTACTGAGTTATGAAGGGGTTCGTGGTAATCATTTGTTTGGGAAAAAAACTTCTCTGCTATGTGACAGAACACAAGTTTTTCTTTGGCAGGCCCTTTTCTTGTTGTTCAAACTCAGAATATTTTTGCTACTTCCTTGTCTTCTTTATAATGGTCTTTGTACCTTTTGCCATAGAAAGTCCTTCTTCTGCTTTTTCTTTTCTTTTCTTTTCTTTCTTTCTTTTTTGCTCAGAGACTAGTGAGAATATTGAGGGAGAGGGCTGATAAGAATATTTCAGTGTTCACAAAAGTTTGGGTAAAATTGAAATGTGGGAGAAAACGAAACAAACAGATCCAACCACTCTTAGAAATCTGGGCTTGATTCTTTGTCTATTCAACTATGTTTGTGGTACTGGATTAGTGTTGCCACTGTAGGCTCCTCATCTTTAACTTGAACATAGAAGGTAGGAGCAACATGGTCCTTTCCATATCTCTGTCTATCAAATTTTGCTAAAGCAAACAACTGGAGATTAATTCTGCTCACTTTTGAAAGTAACCTTTCAAAATTTGTATATATTTCCCATAAGTATGATAGAGCGAACTTGTGATCCAAGACATATGAAAGTGGGAGAAAGCAAAATCAAGATTTATTTTGCCTTAGCCAAATCAGTGTATTCTGAGACATGTCTACTCAGAAGTAAGCTTCCTTGAATGCAGCAGGATGTATTTCTGGGTTAACAGAAACCGGATTACAACCCAAACCTGCATTTTTGAGGATCCTGACACTATCCCACATCCCTTTAAAAGCTGTTTAAATTACTAGATAAACTGTGCCCAAAAATGCCATCCCCACGGCCACCGGGCTTTTTGAAAAAAAGAAAAGAAAACCCGGTAAGGCCCCTTTAAGTGAGGTTTCTTTGACTTACCCAAGAGGTAGGGAATTTTCTGCCTCACTTAAAAAAATCCACCTTTTAAGGAGGCAGACATTGTGGGACCACGCAGATGATCCAGATTTCTTCTCTTTTTTCCTCATAGCACTAACCGGCTGTTCCTGGGGCCGATCGGTGCTATTTTTTTTTTAATTTCCCTGCACCCTGGGAGTAACAGGAAGCTCCACGGGGTGCTCTAAGTTTTAATTTCCCCCAGCCAAGTGGTCCGTTTTTTTAAAATGCTAGCGCCACCTGCTGGCCAAGAGGGCTGAACTGCATTTTAAAAAAAAAACAGCTTTGGACGTGGGAAATCCTGTCCCACATATTCAATCACGTGATGGGACAAAGAGGAAAAGCTGGACCTTCAGAAGATCAGGATCGAAGCCTAGGTGAGATAGCAGCCTAGAGTATTTTACAATCCTATACTGTATTCTAGGTTCTTCTTTGTTGAGTTTATATCTAGTTTATTGAGATGTGCACAATATCAAGATTTTTTAACATTGCAGATCAGAGTTTGCAGTTTCAACACATGGAAAGGTTAGTAGTAAACAATTGAAGAACAAAAATGAAGGAAGTGACAAGCAAACTGGTGTGGGCACCATTCTACTCTCAAGACAAAGCTCAGGCTCTTTTGATGCGTAAGTTGTACTGGGGAAATTGCAATGTTTGAACTTTCAGGTTTTCTTTACAGCCTGCTGTATACACTTAAGTGTTTTGAGGTAAGCCACTTGTGTTCTTGGTGGTATTGAATTGACTCAGATCCAAGCATTCACCTTAAATGGGCTGCAGATTGAGTTGCTGGCATCATTAACTCATCTAGTTTGAACCTGTTCCTGATGTATTGCGCTAAATGCTAAAGCAAAACAGGATTTGATCCTGTGGAAACACTCGCCAATGCTTGCTCCTCGGGCTCAGTGGTTACGTGCTTTTTGCAGTTTGTGCTTCCATGCGGCACACACGTTGATCTTCACCCACCACCAAAACAGAACATCAAAAAGAATGTCAACAATATAACAATGTGCTGCTTTGCCTTCGTACATGGATAAGTGATGTATGCATGCATGCTGTTAACAGCCAAGTTCCTTATGCTCAGGTATAAGAGTTGACTTTCCTGTAAAATGCACAACTATAAATGACAATGCACCATTTTCAGTGTCCCTGGCTTGCTTTTTTGTTGTTGGTTTATTTCTTGGAATCATAGGGGCCATAGCCAGCATCCCTCCCCGCCAAAAAAAAATATAGTCTTCAGGTAGAATGTGATGTGCCATCAGAGCCATCTGCTTAAATTTGCCTCATTCACACACAAAAGAAAAAGTGGCAGTGGGCAGTTTGAAGAACAGATGTCACATGGGTGCTGAATTTTCCCCTGCTCAAAGCCCATCCCCTGCCCTGGACCCAACCGCGCTGCATGTGGAGATGTCAGCATTAGATGTCACCCTCGATGTGGGGAAAAGTGCATGGCACAAAGGCACTGACGCATTCGGGCTTGGGAAGATGTCTGGCTCCCTTCCTCACCAGTGATTGAGGGCATGCCTTTAACAAAAGGTCAGATCCCATCTATTGTCTGCCCCATAGCGATCTGTCCATGCAGCCAGGGCTGGCGCGTCCATTAAGGCGAACTAGGCAGTTGCCTAGGGCGCCAAAATGGACAGGGGGTACCAAAATGGACAGGTGGTGCTGCAACCTGCCCCCCACCGCTGCCCGACCCCCCTTGCCGCCGCCGCCCGCCCCTGCCACCACTGCAGCCCAACCCCCTGCCACCGCCCGCCCGCCGCCCCTGCCGCCACCACCGCTTGACCCCCCTGCCGCCACCGCCCCCAGCACCACCCACCCCCTGCCGCGCTGCCGCCCCCCAGCGCCCCCTGCCCCCTGCCACCCCACCGCTGCCCCACCCCTCGCCTAGGGCATGAAAAACCCTAGCGCCGGCCCTGCACGCAGCCCTGGAAGTTCCCTGGAATGTAAATCATTGGCTTGGATTTTGAGCATGACTGCAACGATGCTTTTGGTCCTTGAGAGTGAGATGTGGAAGGGCTCATGCCCCTCTGGAACCCATCCCTGCTCTGGCACAAATGAAGAAATCCAAGCGGATAGAACAGGTTATTTCACACAAACCGCAGTATACATCATGACACCCTGTGGCAAGTTTTGTTGAAATTGAGCTTATTATAATATGCACACCAAGCCCTGCCAACAACCTGTAAGATCTTGGCGATCTAGAAACCACGGTCTGAATGGTGGGTTTTCTGGGTTTATGTTTTCTGGCTTGTATGAGCTATGACTTGTCACATTGTCAGAGCTTCCTGCTGTGGTTTCTGTCTGGCCGGTTTCCACAGTGTTGATAAGAGAGACAGGAGAAACCAAAACAGGGGCAACAAACTACAATGTAGTCTATGGCTTAAGAGACAAACCACATGAGCAGAAACTCCACATTAAACCAAGAGGCTGTCCACACCCATACTCAGATTGCTGCACAGTATCCATCTTGCAAGCCACAACCACCAGAACATTGCCGTCTAGGAGCAGTAACTAATCAGTACATCATGGTGAGTCCTACGATACTTTTGGGATGCACGGGTATCAAATTTGTGAGGAGGATGAGGGTGTTGGTGCTGAAGAGCATCACCTCACATTGGGACATATAGGTTAGCTTTATACCAAGTCAAACCATTGGTCTACCTGTCTTAGCAATACTTACTGCACTTACTGATAGGTTTTCAGAAGTTTTGTCCTGCTTGGAGTTGCCTGGAATTGAACCTGAAACCTGCATGCCATGCATGTGCTCTGGAAAGAGCAGCAGTCCTTCTCCATTGGACTGGCAGACGCAATTGGGCTGTCTTCAAGTACAGGCCTAGCTTTCTGCACATTCACTCTAAAGAGTGGCAAAAGTTGCTTAGATGCCCACTGGCTGCATACATTTGGCATGTTTATGTGACCTTATGCTTAATACTGGCATGGACAAAGCATGGGCGGTAGACTTAGTGTTCTCAGTCTTTGCCAACGTGATGTAGAAGGACTATTGTATTGGCATTTCTACTTTCTGTGAATTTATCTTCAGGTGGCCACGCGAGAACAAGACTGAACATTGGGCCTTCTAATTTGCCTTTGAGCGGAAGACCCTTGCTGTGTGTTGAGTAAGAATCGAATCGAACGGGCTGCCGCTGAAGAAACACTATTTGCTTGACTGCCCACTCCCACTCCCTGCCAATCTTAAGGCTGTTCTCACATCCCTCAGCAGTTGTTTCCTCCCCTTCCCAGAATGCACATAAGCAAAGAGCTCCCTGAGAGGGAGCATCTGAACTGATGCATGTGTTATTAATGCCAACAAGTACAAGGCATGTATAATTAATGCAGCCATGGCCCTGGCAAGCTCTCTTTAGTCAGAAACATGCGAAGGGGTTCCTGAGGAGAAAGGTTCCTTTTTTTTTAAAGCTGCTGCACCAGAAATAGACACGAAAAGGCTGCCTGGTGGAGACAGACTCATTAGTGATGGTTGGTGGATTTCAGTCTTCCAGCAGCTTCACAACAGGAATGGTTAGGGGCCTTAGGAAGTGAGATGTTTTTTCCTGTATCTTACAGATTTACCAGAGGAAGGTCAAATTCATGCCAAACTACCTGCCTCATAATTTGAATCCCACGATTTCAGTAAATTCAAGACATTTTCTGAGGCAGCTTACAATCTCAAGCATCTTGCTCAGGGGTCCTCAAAGTTTTCAAACAGTAGGCCAGTCCATCACCCCCAGACCCCACTGGGGGCTGGACCACAGTCCAAAAAAAAAAAAAAAAAAGGCCAGCAAGTGGGCAGAGCCCCCCCCCGCACGATCGGCCCCAGCAATGCCTCCTGCTCTGGATCACCGCCCTGAGGTGCTGCTCCTGGGATCCCTCTGCTGCACCTCTTTTTCTTCCTCCTCCTCCTCCTCCAGTGGCAGCGGCTGGAGCGGCTCTCCTTCCTTCCTTCCTGTGCTCACGACCTGGGGTTCAATCCCAGGTAGCAGGCTCATGGTTAACTCAGCCTTCCATCCTTCCAAGGTCAGTAAAATGAGTACCCAGCTCGCTGAGGGGGGGCAATGTATAGCCTGCATACTGTAATTAAACTGTAAACTGCCCAGAGACTACTTTAAGTGGTATGGGATGGTATACAAGCAGAACACTTTCCAATAGTTTAATGATTGCATTTCCTAAAAAATTAGAAACACAATACACTTTTTGTGTACCAAATAAGGGCAGTAGAAAAGTTGATGTGATGCCACATGACAGCCCATTTTGCTGGTCAAGCACTAGGCAAACACTCGTTTATCCTTACTATATCTCATGAAAACAAAAATAAAAAGATCATATGCACTGAGAGATGGCTCTGAATACAGGAATGTGCCATACACACCAATGAAAACCCGCTAGTTTTGTACTGCCCAGATTGGCACCTGCTCTCCAGAGCTGCCAATTAGGCATCTTTCCCAGTCCCACCTGGAGCTTAAAACTGGGTGCATTTGCATGCAAAACCCTTGCTCTTCCACTGATGTGTGGCTTTAAATAAATAAATAGAGAGCAAGAGAGAGAGAAGGAGAGGTAGAGAGAGAGAGACCAGTGGAAGGGGTGGGGGAGAAAGAGGTTACATAGCAGGTGCATATATACAGGGCCTTTCTCTATTTAAATTTGTCTAATTTACTACCATAACTTAGGGGGATGATATTTGGAACCAATTAACAAAGTACTTTAGCTATCAGGCTGAAGGTGTTTACTAGATATTATTTTAAAATTGGTTGGACGTATCCCACACTTGAAGAACAGTGCACTTCTGCTATACAGAAGAGGACGTGAAAGCATGGCTAGTTTCCAGAGTGGTACATTTGTTCTTTTCCTCAGAAAACCTTTTAAAAAACTCAAATGTTTGCCTTTGTTGTCTTTCTCTTTCTGTTGTGTGAGAGATACAGGCCTAGTTTTGCCATGCAGCTGCCTGAAGGGAATAGCTGCAGGCAACTCACAATGTATGCTTACATTTCATGGCGGTGGGTAAGGGAATGGCTCTAGAGGAAACAGGAGCTGAGATCTAAATAATGCAGTAAATTTGTCTTAGTCACAGATGCCTAGCATTGTTCTTGAGGTGTTGGGTTTGTGCATGTGTGTGTGAAGGATGGGCTGTTTTTAAAGCAGTGAAATATTTTGGGGTGCCACCAAAATGGCTTTAATTTATGACAGTTTTCTTTTTCAGATCTAAAGATTTCAGAGGACAGAAGAATTTTCAACAAAGCTGTATAAAGTCAGGAGTCCATGCAGTCCATTCTTAAAGCTGAATAAAATTTAAATGATCCCTCAATGAAACTTGAGATGGCTGTAATGATCAGCTAAATACTGGCATCAAAATGGTGGCATGAAATCTCAAATTGTGTGCGTGTGGAAGGGCAGCTAAACTGATTTATGCACACAGACCTCCTGTATTTCTTAGCAGATTCACCTGATTGTGCTTCCTCTTTGTCAATCAGTATGCTAAATATCCCTTAGCTAACATGACTGAGGCCATCATACTTTGGACACAACACAAGAAGACAAGACACATCAGGAAAAATGGGGAAATTCTGGAAAAAGTAGAAGCCAGTAGGACAGTGGTTCTCAACCTGGGGGTCGGGACCCCTTTGGGGGTCGGATGACCATTTCACAGGGGTTGCCATGAGCCAGTGAAGAAAAAGGCACAAACAGCATGGATCTGGAGGAGGAGGGCAGTGGCCTTCCAAAGGGGGCTTGTGGCCTCTTCCAAGCAGGGCAAGGGGTCACCACAACATGAGGAACTGTATTAAAGGGTCGCGGCATTAGGAAGGTTGAGAACCACTGCAGTAGGATAACAGAAGGCTCTAAAATGAGGTAAACTGAATTGATAAACAAAACCATGGCCTTTAGATTGCAAGGCCTGAGGCAGGCTTTTAACTACTGTATAAGATCTTCTGAAGGGGATTAATTCTCATAGTCATCATTAAATTGGAAGCAATTTGATGGCACATAACAATTGGGAAGGGAGGAATTTCAGATGCTTCCAGCAAAGAAATGACAATGGAACACATGTTTTATGGAGATTGGGAGAAGGAGCTGGAGGGCACATGAAGCACATCCATTAGCACTGAATGGGTGCTTAAATTTGTTCAGAATATTGTGTAGATTACATATTGTACCAACACATGAAATAATGGCAAAACATACATCCAACACATTTCCTTTCTCTTGAAGAAGGGTGCACTCCCTGCTGCCTGTTTGATTTTTGATTTGGTATCTAGAATCAAAGAAAGCTCTCTCTTGCCATGCTCATATAGTACCTCATAATCCTGTATTGTGTATTCATGTTCCTTCAAGTGACAGAAGATTCAAGGAAGCCTTCATAGGTATACGTTACAATACTGGTTACTTCTACAGTATAGGAAACCAGACAAATTTCGGTGTAGACATTGATACTTACAACTTGGAACAAGTGAGGTTACCTCTCATTAACTTAAAGTTGCAATGGTATGTTTAGATATTACAAGACAATTAAAGATACTCCATGATGACATGGTTATTTTCAAAAAAGATTTTAATTATAAATAGACCATTATTTTAACTGCACTATAAGTTCTATGGCATCACCCAAGGAGGCAATTCTTTTGTTCTTACTGATTTTTCAAGTAATTCTAATGCCTAATGACTTAGTCTCACCATTCATCATGGCCTCTGCTGAGATACAGCCTTCAGCCCACACACTTTTTACATTAACAAGGTGGAGAATTTCATGAAAGGATCAAAGTGGACATTGAATAGCCCAGTAAGTGATGGTCATGGCAGCTATGCACGCTCAGCTTATTAAAATCCTTATCTGACTGACCAAGCTTTGACAGTTGTAAGAGCGTCAGCCTTTCCCCCAAATCATTTTTTCTGTTAATGAGATCCTGGATGATGAACTGATATCCGATAAAATTTCTGAGGACAGCCTATGCTTTGCCTCAGTGCTGATTCCACAGGGGATCTGCAGCCTTCATCACCCATGGCTGCTTAACATCAGTAATGTTAGTTAAACTTAGTATGACAGAACAGAAGGAAAGAACTCATTAAATACTTGCTATTTGAAGTCTGGAGGGCTCAAAGGAAAAGCATTTTATTATATTGTACTTTATTGCAGCCATGCTGATAAAATTGAGTGTAAGGTAATGTTAGGACTTGATGAGATGGGCATTTGTCCTGCAGTTTGGTACGCTTTGGGTTCAGTCTTTTCCCTAGCAAACATACCAAATAAAGCTAATCACTGAAGCTAATCAAACCAACCCCACCCTATCCACCTTTCTGAGTCTCTGTCAGGAATTTCTAGTTTTTGGTGTAGGTAAGACTGCTCTGCTTTGGTCTGTTTCCAGCATGTGTCAAGACTCCTTCTGATTAGCATTTCCAATATCATAAACTAGCCACTTCAGACTAACAGCAAACTGAACAATAATATTTTCTTGGGTTTGTTTTAAAAGATTGGTGAAGAAACTACCTGCAGATGAATCTACAGATTCCTCAACCATAAGCACCATGAACTCCAGATTCTCAGTATTGCTAAAACCTCTTAGCAAAAAAATGTTCAGAATGGCTCCAAAACATGATGAAAAAGTGCTCTAACTCCTCCCTCCACAAACTCTGGCGGGTGCAGTGCATCCTGGGTACACTTTTTTTTTGCATACCACCTTGTAAGATTCTTTATGTGACTTATACAATCATGAATTGACCCTTTCCCCCCTTTCACATTGTGTACATGGTCATGGCCAAAAAATGATATTTTTTTTAAAAAAGGTCACTATATCATTTTTGAAGCCAGAATGGTAAATAGCCATTTCGGATCCCATTGATGCCATGGCCATTAAAAATGTGGCAAAATTAGTCCCCTATGATTCTTATGGGGCGGAAGAGGATTTTGGTGCTGTAAAAAGCATATTTTGAGATCCAGAGGTGTGGGAAGCTTACAATTCCTTTACACATTATAGTTCTGCTGAAGGAGTCTAAAACTATACTAGGCTTTTAGTGCAACATATCACACTTCTGGCTTCTAATTTTGCTTGATTGGTGGGTTGATTGATTATTGCCTCCTGAGACACATTAAATCCTTTTCAAAAGTACTGCTCTCAAGAATGGTGGCACTCCTCCTGCATTTATATGGGCAATTGTTCCTGCCAAACTGCAGAACTTCACACTCATCTCCATGAACATTCAGTTACTACTAGAGGACAGCTATGTACCCTGTTCAGTGGCAGAGGCAGGGTGTCTCTGTGTATCTGATGCTGGAGAATGCAAGATGGAAAGTGCAATTGTGTTCATGTTCTGCTGGTGCACTTCCCCTAGACATCCAGTTGGCTACTGTTTGACTTAACATTACTTCACATCCCTTTCATCCCTCTTTGCTGTCCCGCTTGAGACCGGTATGAAAAAACTTACGTCCATAGCACGACAGCAGAAACTCATCTCGACTAGAGATGGGCACGACTCAGAAAAAAACCTTCGTTTTCGTTTTCGTTTTCGGCTAGGGTCCGATTCGTTTCGTTTCCGTTTTTCGCGAAAATTCGCAAAAATTAGTCGGTTCGTTTTTTCGTTTTTTCGTTGTCGTTAGTACTGGTTTGGGGGGGGGTAGCGGGCTCCTGGAGGCAGCTGCAGGAGTCAGCCAGAGCCACAAGTGACGGACTGGCAGACTCTTTGCACATGCTGCGTTTCACATACTTGTATGTAGTGTAATGCAAGTAGATCTGGCTTAGGATTAAGATGGGTTAGCAGTGCACAAGAGCTAGGGTTAGGCTAGTGACGGGTGAGGTTAGGGTGAGTATTGGGGTGCACCTCTGGGTGCCTCTCTGACCCACTTAGAAGGACAGTGTACTGGTGTATGGGTTAGGCTTAGGCTTAGGGTTCAGGTTCGGGCTACGATTAGTGGGCTGTTTATGCCCGATTGGCACATCCCAGAAGTCTCTGTGGTCAACCTGGCCAAGTGGCCTTGCGATTGGTGGAAAATTTGCATGTTGCACTCTCATGGGCGAGCCCATCATTGCGAATGCACAGGTGTAAAAAAATAAAATGAAATGAAATAAAATAAAATCAACGGAGACGTTTTTTTGCAAGACAAACCCACTGCTGCTACTGTAAAAATTCAAGCATTTAAAATAGCTAATTTTCGCATGTTTCTGTGGTGCTTTGGTGGGGTTTTGGACCACGATTTAAAAAAATATTGCGGCCGCCATTTTAGATCCCCCCGCACTGCATGGCAAATGGAGACGCCCTCCCAGCCTGGTTCAGTCAGCAAAACCTGGCCATGCGATTGGTGGAATGGCTCCAAGACTTTGCATGGTCCACTCCCATGGGCGAGCCCATCTTTGCAAATGCGCAGGTGTAAAAAAATAAAATAAAATGAAATAAAATAAAATCAATGGAGACGTTTTTTTGCAAGACAAACCCACTGCTGCGACTGTAAAAATTCAAGCATTTAAAATAGCTAATTTTCGCATGTTTCTGTGGTGCTTTGGTGGGGTTTTGGACCACGATTTAAAAAAAATATTGTGGTCAGCATTTTGGATCCCCCCGCCCGCACACCGCATGGCAAAGGCAGACGAGACGACCCCCCCCCGGCCTGGTACCAGCAGCGCAGCAGTAGCAGTAGCCAAGGAGAGGGGGGTGAGGAAACCCCCACCCCCCAAAAAAACCACCCTTCTGGCCTGGTAGGTGCCCTCAGACAGTTTTCGCCTGCTTTTAGGGCCGGGAATCGGGGTTTTTTTACTTTTAAAAACTTTTTTTCTGTGCCGCTTGGCATTGCGTGATCGCGTGACGTCACGCAAGTAACGAGCACGACAAATCAGACCAAAATTGTTCGTTCGTCGGTTCGAGCTCGAAGTCTGGGGCAGTAATTCCCGTTACCGTTTCCGTAGAGTAACGGAACCGACTAACGGAAACGGAAACGGGAATACCGCTAAGTCGTGCCCATCTCTAATCTCGACCATGCCCCCTGAACCAGTAACAGAGCGTGACAAGCCGTACTTGCCCCTGGGCAGGGGAATTCTCTTGTCACGCCTTGTTCACGGTTCCTGTTCCGAGACAAGAGATGTGAAGTAACAGCAATGGTTGTTTCCCCTTTTCGCTCTACGAATACTCTGACAATTCTCCCTGCAGGAGAAGGCGGCTCTTGAAGGGACAGGCGGAGAGCCACTGTCAAGCGTAGGTACGTCCTTCTTGGGTCCTAGAGGCGGGGTGAGCTCTCCTTGCCTGCTCGCCTGCCAGTCCACAGACTGCTGAGTTCAGGGTGAGGGTGTCTCGCTCACCGCCCACGCCGCCGCCGCTTGCCCATGGTAAGTGGTGACATTGCAGCCACCTGGGCTCACCCAACTCCTCCTGCCAGGCTTCCTGAGACAGCCTGAGCACCCGCAGTGGGGATTCAAAATATCGAAAAATGGAAGACCAACAATATTTAAAAAGGGTAAATGAAGCCAGGGAAATCCAGTAATTATCACAAAACAAGGACGTGAAGTAACACTTGTCACAATACAAGTAATCATGTCCATGGATAAATGAAAACAAGGGACTGAACAGGGACAAAACCATGTGACCCGAAACAACGCTGTCACGGAACGAACGTAATTGCAGAACAAGGTAGGACGTGAAGTAACCACCAAAGAAGCCTTCAGTCTAATTCAGCAGGGCTTTGATTATGTGCTCGAGGCAAACAGTAGTTTATTGGCCGTTACTTCACGAGGTGCATCGCTTCACAGCGACATTGCCTTCGCTTTGAATTCGGTGGCGGTCACGTGGTTTCCATTCGATCCCACCCCTCTTTCGCTGTACTCACGTGCACCCATTTTTGGACTGAATCGATTGCAACCTCACATCCTCCCTTCGCATTTGCATGCCACTTTTCAACGTCCGTTTTTCCCATCCTCTTTTTTAAAAATTTGCTACTGACGGCGTATCGATGCATCAATATGTAACTGTCAGTTGCAGCGGAACAGTTTCCGTATTGATTTCGGCGTGTGACTCTACTGATTTTAACTGTTTCCTGGCATCATTGGCAGCCCCGCCGCCGCCGCCGCCGCCGCTACTCGGGGGGAGCCCCGCATGGCACAGCCGCCCGCCCACCGCCGCTTGTGCGCTACATGCCCTGGGCGCCCTGCTCTGTTTTTTTTTTTAATAGATTTTTATTGAATTTTTAAGGGGGGAACAGGGAAAAAGAGTATGGGTGGAGGGGAAAAAGAAGGGGTACAATTTTTAAAATTTTCATTGAGTATATCAAGCAAAATAGATATAGTAATTTAACATATTACTAAAATTGCCAAATATTATCACAATACTAATAAATTGGTTACTTCTTGCCATCTTTCCCGAGAGATCTCGTCGTAGTCTCCCTTTAAATAACCAGAGAGTTTATCAATTTCGATACATTCTCTTATCTTTCCGTGGAAATCCTTCTCTGTTGGCGTGTTTGGTTGTTTCCAAAATTTCGCATACAGTATTCTTGCAGCAACAATTACATGGTGAAGTACATATCTCTGGTCATAGGAAATATTTACATCTACTATATTTAACAAGAATAGTTCTGGTCTAAACTCTATCTTAATTTTCAAAGATCTTTCTAAGAAAAGTTTTACCATATTCCAATACGCCTTTGCTTCTTTACAAGTCCACCACATATGATAAAAAGTTCCACAATCATAGTTACATTTCCAACATTTAGGTGAGCAGTTATACATCTTAGATAAACGGTGAGGTGCAAAATGCCATCTATAAAACATTTTGTAGCAATTTTCCTTAAACGAAATAGATTTAAAGATTTTAACTGTATTCCACAGAGAGTCCCATTTATTTAAATGGATAGTATAACCAAAGTTTTCAGCCCATCTAATCATAGAGTCTTTAACCAATGTATCAATCATTTTTTCATTTAACAGTATATTATAAAATTTGCTAAGAAGCTTTGAATCACCAGAAGAAAGTATTTTATCAAATGGGGTATCAGTAGTCATGAAGCCACCCTCTTTGGAAAGCTCTTTGAAGTGTGAATGTATTTGTTGGTATTTCCACCAATCCAAATTATAACCTTCTGATACTAATTTCCCTAATGGTTTCAATGAGAGGTCAGCATTCAGAAGGTGTCTGTAAGTTATAACTTTTGAAATTTCACTTGCCTGGGAGCTATAAATTGCTCCCAGTGGGGATAACCACATAGGTGCTTTGAAATAAAATTGTTTTTGAATCAATGACCATATTTTGGTTAAAGCATTCCTTATCCAATGCTTTTTAAAGAGGGTAGGTAAATTTCCCTTATACCACAAATAGTGATGCCAGCCCTTATCAAGGCCATAACTCTCGAGCTGTAGTATTCTTTTATTTGTCATCAAGATCCAGTCTTTAATCCAAGTCATGGCGGCAGCCTTGTAGTATAGTACCAAATTGGGAAGGGCAAAGCCTCCAAATTTGGTTCTATCCTGCAAGTAAATATTTTTAATCCTTGCTTTTTTCTTTTGCCATATAAATATACGTATACTTTTTTCCAAATCTGAAATGATCTTAAAGTTTGGTAATATAGGCAGAGATTGAAATAGGAAAAGCATTTTAGGTAAGACATTCATTTTGACTGCAGCAATTCTGCCCATTAAGGATAGCTGAAGTCTTGACCAAGTTTCGAGATCAGCTTTGATTGTTTTGATAACATTAACATAATTGTCTTTGAGTAAAGAGTTACATCGGTTAGATACAGTAATACCCAAGTATTTTACCTTATTAGAATGTTGAAAACCAGATTGATTTACCAGTTTTTCGATCATGGGTGGGGTCATATTTTTAGTTAGAACCAATGTTTTTTCTCTATTCACCTTTAATCCGGAGATTTTAGAGTATGCCTCCAGGGTCTTTAGAAGTTCTACAGAGGAAGTCTGGGGGTTCTCCATGATAACCATCAGGTCATCTGCAAAGGCTTGTACCTTGTAAACTGCTCCCTTGTATTGTAGGCCTTGAATGTCTGGGTTTTCCCTTATTGCATGAAGGAGAATTTCCAGGGTGGATATAAACAAAAGAGGGGAAAGGGGACATCCTTGCCTGGTACCTTTGTGTATATTAACTTTATCTGTGAGGTGACTGTTCACTACAATCCTGGTATTTTGGGTAGAATAAATTTGTTCAATTGCTCGCAACATTCTGTGGCCACACTGAAGATAATCTAATTGAGTTTTGAGTAGAGACCAGGATACATTATCAAAGGCTTTCTCAGCATCAATGAATGCAAAAGCTACTTGCTTCTCGGGGTGGGATTCATAATATTCCAACACGTTGAGAAAAGTTCTGATATTGGATTGGAGGTGCCTTTTCGGGAGGAAGCCAGTCTGGTCGTGTGATATCAAAGAAGGTAAAATCATTCGCCGGGCGCCCTGCTCTGGCCGGGTGAGGTGGCGGCTGCTCCTCCTGCTCCCGCCGCCGCCGCCGCTGCTCGAACGAGGGAGTCCCCTGCTAAACTTTATGTTGGATGCCGATGCATCGATATTCCGGCTTGAATGTAATTTAAAAATTAAAAAAAAAAAGTCCACACGTCACATTGGGAGCGAAGCGAGATGCGAAGCGAAAAGATTCCCGGCCACTGGCAGGGTCACCACTCGCCCCGGTTGGAGCACGGTAAAGGGGGCGTGGTCGGGGTGGCATCGCAGCCAAAAAGGAGGGGCGTGCGGACTGAAACGATCAATTCGCACAGAAAGGAGGTGTTGCCGCAAAGCGAGAGGTTCGTGAAGTAACGGCCATTTAAGTAAGTAATGTTCACTGGGATCACGGCAGCAGGAAATTATTCATTTCCTCATCCCTTTACCATGCAAATGCTGCTCTTACCTATTGCCCTCCCCAAGTGGATGTTTGCATTACAAAATATGTGTACATTCATTGCATGCATTCCATTAAAAATAGGCTGGTGGCTCTGGCACATAACCGTTCCCTCCTCACCGTACCTTTTTAGTGTGTTTGCATCTTTCTAGATGGATTTTTTGCCTCTTGGTGAACCATCAGCTTGTCTTTTTATGCTTGCTGTGTGTGTGTGTGTGTGTGTGTGTGTGTGTGTGTGCATAGTTTCAAAACAGATAAGACTTGGCAGACATTTTGTTCAAATATGAGAACTGAGTTGGAAAAAAGGCACTTAATATCTCAGTCGCTCCTGGCAGATATTTAAAAATCCTATATGGCTGTCTATCCATGTCAAGACATCCTGTAATCATTGATTATAAATGAAGCATTCACGAAAGTAATTCACAATCCTTACAGAGGCACTTAATGTATATTTCTCTCAGCTCCATCTTTCCCATTCCATTTGTCAACCCTGCCCCCCAGCTTGATTTATTTTCCAGTACACCCAACATTTTACATTTAAAATAAAACTAACATCTTAACACTGACTTCTTCACTTGTTTGTATTTTTAAAATCCTGGTCTCAATCTATTTTACAAGCACAGCACACAGGAAGCACGAAGTTCACTTTTAAAAAAACCCTCTTTGTAGGGCTGATGCCATAGTCCCTCCTGCCTCATAGAGCACTTCACTAGACCTGCCTCTATTGTTCATTGGCTCACCTTGCTTCATCAATAATAAATGTTAACATTGTTATTCTCGTGGAACTGTAACAGATGGGAAGAAAGACGATGAGTCGTAAGTGAAAACGCCTTGAAGTTCTGACAGGAGAAATGCACATTAGGAATGATTTAACAACCTGATGCACATGTAATGCAGAGGTGTGGTAAAAGCCATACAATTACTTTCTGCTGGCAGGAACTAATTGGAAGGAGGCAGTACCAAAGCTGTGAATCACCCAGAGAGGTAGTGAGCAGACTTTAATGGTGAATTTGTCAAAGGCATGGCATTTGTTCTTTTGCAACATAGGATTGTACCCAGGAATGGCTGTCCAAGTTGTGCAGAATTCATGAAAGCCCAGAAGAAGCAAAACAATTTCAGTTTTGTTAACTCCAGCTCCTGCCAACCCAGCAGTTAAAAAGCATGCAAATGCAGGTAGAAAAACAGCTACCGCTATAAAAAGTGGGAAGATAAATCAGTGTTCCGTGTGCAGAAATGCATTCAGCCATGCTGGCCACATGGCCACAGACTTGCACAACACTGGCTCTTTGGCTTGGAAATGGAGATGAGCACCGCCCGTAGAGCCAGACACGACTAGCATGCATGTTCAGGGAAAACCTTTACCTTTTAATCAGAGCTGTAGGCTCAGAGTTATAAACTAAGCCCAAAAATTAAGAGAGGAGACAGCAAGAATACATCAAGAGCCAATCTGGGAAAGAATACCGTTGCTGTTGCAAATACCTCTCCTTGACATGAAGCCTTCAAAGATCTTCCTGTTGAGGTAAGGTTATAATCATGTTTACTCAGGTCCTCAGTTTTTTTTAAAAAAAGTTGGCCATGTTAGGGCCTTTTCACACGACCCCTAAGATCCGCTGGCCACTTAAATTCGGACCAGAGATCTTGGGGGTTCGTTGCTCTTCCTGTGTTCCCACCCCCTCTGCACTCCTAGCTGCTGTCTGCGTGAGGGGAGGGAGAAAAAAAGGGAGAAAAGAATGCAGGCTCACCTCCGTCTGCCAGTCAAAGCCGCCCCGAGCCCCGTCGTCGTCCTGATTCCTGTCTCTTAAAGGGGCGGGGGCAAAAAAACAACAAACAGAAGCGAGGAGAGCCCGGTACTCACTAGATTATATCCGCATCAGGGATTTTCACCCCCGGAGAGCAGGTACCTGAAAAGTGCGCTGGGACACGCTTAGGTGGGCGTGGTCGCACTTAATTTTCACCACGCACTTAATTTTCTGTAAACTCCGGAGCTGGTGGGGAAACAATTTTAAGTTCCGGAACTGGGAGCCATTTGCCGCGGAGTTTAGGGGTTGTGTGAAAAGGCCCTTTGTTTCCACTAGCAGATCAGGGAAAACCAATAAAATAAAATAAAAATAAATAAAAAACACTGGGGCACCTGAAAGACTAACTGCTATATTTTAATGTTTGCTTTTGTGGGCAAGTCTGCTTCCTTAGACATAAGAATGTTTGATCAGGTACGCAGGAACTTGTTGTACCATAAAATTTATGGCAAATGAAGTATTTCAATCTGTAGTATTAGGGCTATGAAAAACATTTAGTACATTCTTTTTCTCATTGATTCAGGTTGCCTGGACAGGACAGGACAACTTGATGGGGAATTTTCAAGCTCCATGAGATTTCTCTTCTTTGGCTCAAGAATGACACCGGCAGATTTTCCCCCACTTCTGTCTAGGTCTCTGTGAAATATCTCTGTCCCAAATAATTGCTTTTTGCCTTGGGGAAGTAAAGTGCATATAGCATAGGCACACATTCGAGAAAAAGCTAAAACGCTCCATTTCACACTCGTGATTCTTAAATGGAGCTCTTGTCGATCCATATGACATAGCAGCAGCCATTACAGTTTATGTAATTATTAAATTTGTGCACATTATTCTTGCCAGTGTTAAGGAATGTAGTTGGTTGCACTAGAAATCCCTTATCTCCTTCTGGCTAAGAAGCAATAAATTGATGTTCCTTCTTCCTCAGTGAGGAAGAATATGTAGTCATAATGTTGGTGTCACATGTGATGGAGTGGCAGTGTACAGACAAAGATACAGGTTACTGGTACTGATGTCAACAGAACCTGACCACTCTCCAACACCATTTTGCCCTTCCAATTCTATGGAATTTCTTTAAGTTCAGCTAAAGTGGTTACTTCACGTCAGTTTTGTCTCTGTTAGTGTTGCGCTTAATTGTTACTTCACGTTCTTTGCGCAACTCCTGAAATTTGTCTCAACCACACCCCGGAACGGGTGCTAATTGTGACAATACTGTACCTGGTACTGGGGTAGGGTTTTCCCTTGCCACTCTTTGTTCCCACTTTCGGTTCCGAGACAAGACACCATGTAGTAACCACTGTCACACAACAAAACATTCATTTCTCTCAGAAAACTGTGTCCAGGTGTTGTTGTTTTTTTGACTTTTCAGAAGTAAAATATTGAAAAAGAATTTTTAAGCCCAAGAAAAAGGAAAAGGGAAGCTAGACAAATTCAGTGTTTGTCATGGTACAAGACTGTGAGATAACACTTGTCATGAGATAAGTTATCATGAGCATGGGGACATTGAAACAGGGACAAAACCACGTGATTGAGATCAACGCTGTCACGATATAAAACTAGCCGCGGAACAAAGGAGGGTGTGAAGTAACTGCCAAAGTCTGTATAATGTTTCACACGTGGCATATTTTTGTCACAGAAATAATGTGTGAAGCAGAGTCTTCTATGATTCCCTTTTCCCCGTGAACTGACAATCACTAATTTCCTAGTTTTCCTTTCATGGCATGCATCACCACCTTTTAATATCAGGGACATTCATTCATACAGTTATAGGAAAACTAAAAACTAGCAAACCAACAAACCAACCCGTCCTGAAACCCTGGAGAGCCAGTTAGATTTGACAATAGCGAGCTAGATTAAGTCAATAGTCTGACTCAATTAGAGTAAGGCATGACCTATTTTCTCGACTAGAGAAAGCAATCTGTATGTCATAAACTCCATATCTGCAGTAGAGTCATGTGGTTCTTTAGATAATTGCAATGTACACTATTGATCCATTTTCTCATTGATTCCAAATAATATTTCATTGAAGGAATAGACTGGGAAAAGATAAGCCTTGCTGCATGTTTACGAATTCTCTGGAATGATCACATTATCACCACAATGATTTCTGGTGCCACTCTCCCCACCCCATCCCACCCCCATTACTCCTGTGGCGTCTATAGTGCTACCATTGTTACTGTGCATTTGAAGCCATGCATGAAAGGGAAAGGAATGCAAGTAAGTGACTGTAAACATAAAGCACTTGCTTTTTTTTGGTGATCAATGGGAAGTGTTCCAAAATACCTTCAGTGATGGATGGTCTCAATAAAATCTCATCTGCAGCATAATTCACTTATATACAATGTACCAGTGAGCTGCGGAGAAGCAGATATTCTGTGCTACGCAGGTAAACATAAAATCTTTTTTAAAAGAAGGTAAATGTCAGGCATTATAAATCAGATATTAATAATGATAGCAATGCACATGGATTAAGAATTAACAATTCCCCATGTCTCCTTCTTCCTCTACCTCTTCATATGACGCTGGGTTCTCTCTCCAGAATTCACTAAGGACTAGAAAATTCTATATAATTAATTCTGCACTATGCTCTTGCACATTCATGACAGAGGAGAAGGAACTTGTTGCTTTGGAAGCCCTTGGGAGATTGTGTTAATTATAGGAAGTATATGTAGAAATAGGGCTGCTATAGATCCGTGACTCTCAACCTTGGATCTCTAGATGTTATTGGACTACAATTACCAGAAATCTCGGCCAACACATCTAGTGGTGAAAGCTTCTAGAACTTTTAGCCCAAGAACATCTGGAAACCCAAGTTTGGGAACCACTGGTGTAGACAGTTGCATGTCTAGAAGAGAGAGACACGACTGAGAATGGGATGAAATGAGAGAATATCGATCTAGGTAAGGAAGAGGCAGATTAGGCAGGACAGACAGAAACACACTGTGGCTCTTGCTTTACATCTTGACTATTACTGACCCCTTTAGGCACATAACCTGTCATGGAAGAATGGTTGTACTTCTAATTACAATGAAAAGATGAGGAAAAGATGAGCAAGGAGGACAAAGCAAGGCATTCTCCAACCAGACTATGATAAACATCTGCAACATTTTCCCACCTGGGTATAAACAAAGAATTGGTGCAGGATTACAGCCCCAAATTTATCAGGAAAAAAACAACAGCAGAACTGCTACTCTACTCTTGTCCACGGGTCTGTAGTTGTAAGCGTTCTGAGCACATCTGGTTGAGCCAAATTGTGGAAGCCTTTCTAAAGCCATCTCAGGCTCTCAGACAGAAAGTAACAAGCTGAAGGACAGTGGTTTTCCCAAGACACCTACCTTGACCTGGTGTAGATGTGAAGGTACTTCAGGAGCAACATTCAAAGCAGATGCATGCCTGTAAAACAAAGAGAACGAGGTCAAGATGTCCTTGCAGAACACACAGTCTACTTCCCTAGGAAATCTAAAAGGAAAACGGAATGGAAAAGAAGCAAGTGAACGACAGCATTGGTGGTAGATAAAATGAGACAATTAGAATGGTATGTGGATATTAAAGCACTGTAATATTGGAAGTAAAAGGAAGATGCGCTCTGTGCTGTTTCTTTGAGATAAGACTGGAACAAAGGAAGAAATAAGTCGTACAAACTTTTAGCATAAAACTACCAAATTCCTGAAGTGTTCATTGTATTTTCCAAGGAGACTTCCAGAGTATATCGTTTCAAAGGAGTTTCAAAGTGATAGGAGAAAACCGAGTGCTGAAGACAAACAAGAGGTCAGAATATGCCCCCGTGCGTGCTGATAAGGTAGACTTGGCACTTCCAGACAGACTACAACTCCCATCAGCCTCCTTATAACAGGGGTGCTTGGAGACAGTGTAGCTTTCAGTTCAGCTCAACTCGGCAGTGCCAGAACATGTGAAGGATTCTTCATCTGAAATAAGAAATGATAGGAAACAGCCAGTTGTACTCATGGCACCACCGGATAAGCCAGTATCACACAGTGTTGAGAAAAATCCTGAAGGATGACAGTAGCATATGTGTTTTACACAGAGATGACGGTGTTAAGTACAAACACACAAACGGCCTACTAACAACCAAGGAAGCATTCCACAATGAATCTAAATTAATTTTCATTTTATTGAAATGAGAAATATTGGAGAAGTATTGAGTATTGGAGAAAAGGGGAAGAAAACAGTGTGAGAACTTCCTCAATTTGGAAATTGCTGTTCCATGCCATTAAAGCCCAATCCAAACTTGAATTTAGCATCTGTTACTTGGCACAAGCCTCCTTATTTGACACATTATTTTGTCAACTCCAGTTTCCCATATTTTCTGTCAGGTTTGAGAAAATGAGGAAGGAAGACAACAGTGCACAAAACCAGAGGCTTTTTCTTCTAAGCTGTGTTTGGCTTTTTAAGCTGTTCTTTTCAGTTCAAACTCCATTGTCCAACACCAGAGCCTGCTTATTCCTTTGCGGCTTATTCTTCTGTTGAGCAGGCCCCAAGAGTGCGAGGGAGAGGAGACATACATCTCCACCAAAGTACATTTTGACCTAATTCTGCTGATGGAGCATGCATGCTCCTTTACCAGCTCCTTTAGCTTACATAGTGTTGCTCCTACGAGATCAGAGTTCACATCAATGCTTGATCATGTGTTACTTCTTATTCTGCCGGACTTATTGACCAGGGTGATTTAAAACCAAAATAAAACAGTTGGACACTATACTTTAGGAATCCCGATGTTTTAGCCTTGAACACCTAGAATTAACTACCAGTGGTTACTCTTGCTCAGTTTTGCCTAGTTGAAAACATCTGGAGGCATCAGCTTACTTATCCCACTAGAAACAGCTGAAAGCATAAGCACGGTTCTGGTCTTATAAGCCAGTCTGGCCACTATCTCCATCCTCTTCAGGTTATACACATGAAAGAAAAGGAGGAAACAGTCAACACAGCAGACACAAGGAGTGGTGAATGCGGATGAGATTATCTGGGCTGGATCTTTTTGACAGCTGAGTGGAATTCTGAACACAAAATAAGACCTGTTTTTTACTCCTAAAAAATCTCTCTCCCCACACAAGACCCAGAGGTGGGGTGGGGAGAGAAGAAAAAGAGACAGCTCCAGTCTATAGAGCTTTAAGGAGACCTCTGCTAGAGAAGTTGGGTCCTTTTCCAAGGGTAAAATACTCTAAAATAAATAAATAAAATAATAGTTATTGAAGTCCAAATGGGTCAATCCTCTGTTGCTGCAGGAAGGCCCGGTATACCGACTCTGTTTCTCTGATCCCCTTAAGGGCTTGCTGAAAATCTGCAAGCCTGTGCCTATTTGGAGTCTAGTTAGGGATTAGAGATGGGCACGACTTAGCGGTATTTTCGTTTTCGTTTTCGTTTTTTCGTTTTCGTTACGTAACGAAACGAAAATGAAAAACGGTTCAAAAATGGACCGAAAACGGAAACGAAACGACTAATTTTGAGCCAATTTTCGTTTTTCGTTACTGGAAAAACACATAATGGAGCTAAATGGGGAGAAACGAAAAAATTTTCGTTTTTGTTTTCGTTTTTTCGTTTTCGTTACGTAACGAAACGAAAACGAAAAAATTTGAAATTAGCTCACGAAAAGGGAAACGAAACGGACCCTAGCCGAAAATGAAAACGAAAACGAAAATTTTTTCCTGAGTCGTGCCCATCTCTATTAGGGATGCTTTCTCCATGGATGGTTGGCAAAGGGAAGCACCCTGCAAAATTGGTGCCCTGGGGAAACATGACGGTTGTCCCACCTTAGTGATGACTCAAATGTTGACATCATACTGACAAGAGAGTATGACTCTTTTTCAGAAACTTCATTGATCAGCTGTAGCACCAGCATAGGCTGCTCCTTGAGAAACAGCAATGACTGGTGTGTCTAGAATGATAGTTCAACAAGATTTTGCTTTAGAGAGTGGGTTGAGCAGCCTTTTTGATGTCTAAAACAGATATTCTTGGAATTCAGTATTGTTATTTTTCTTTTGGGCAAAAACTCCCTTGGATCACAGTAAGGTAAACTATAATTATAATTGTATAATATTCTGCAGAGCGGGAAGTGTCCCTATGGATAACTGAGTCCAGCCCCTGTTAAGGAGTCACAGTCAGGAATTGAACCCCCAACTTCTCACTCCACAGCCAGATATAAACCAATGAGTACCACTCAAGAGGATTTTTGATGCTATGGACCAGAAAAGGTATATTTTCTATGATGGGGTCTTTCTTGTCTCCAGATCTATCTTAATACCCTTCATGTCTCTCTACTTTTTGGCCCCCCTTCATGTCCAAATACCTTAAGGCAGGCATGTCCAAACTTCGGCCCTCCAGATGTTTTGGACAGTCCTTTGCCATTGGCAATCTTAGCTTAGAATTCTGGGAGTTGTGGTCCAAAACATCAGGAGGGCTGAAGTTTGGACATGCCTGCCTTAAGGTAAAAAAGGTAAAGGTTCCCCCAGCACATGCGTGCTAGTCGTGTCTGACTTTAGGGGTGATGCTCATCTCCATATTCAAGCTGAAGAGCCAGTGTTGTGCAAGTCCATGGCCACATGGTTGGCATGGTTGCAAGGAAACACTGTTTTACCTTCTTGCTTTTTTATGGCAGTACCTATTTATCTACTTGCATTTACATGCTTTCGAACTGCTAGGTTGGCAGAAGCTGGAGTTATCAGCAGGAGCTTGTTCTGCTGCACACAGGATTCGAACTGCCGAGCTGCCGACTTTGCATTCAACAGTTTTTGGAGCCTTAGTCCGCTGAGCCACCACACCCCAGTACAAAATACCTTAAAGACATGCCTAAAAAGCACAGTACTGCATACCTTACCTGTAAATGAACTATCCTACAGTAACTATGGCCTGGATTCAGTCACCTTCACTTTTATCCCGCTGCACTATAATTCTGCCACTCAACATTTTAAAAATAGACACCTGAAAAGGTCCAAGGTACATTTAGCCTTATAGGCAGTATACAAAACACAAGCTCTTCTTCAGTGGGTGAAGAGAAATCCAATCCAAGGAGACTGATGCCACAATACATTTATTACTTTTCGAGATGCCGCCAGACTTTGTTGCTGAAGTTTTTCTGAGTGGCGGAGACTTCTATTCAACGCACCTGATAAAACTAGAAAGTACGTCTCAGTTCTCTTGGGTTCAGATGTCATGTTCAGTGACAAGTGAAAATGGGTTTGATCAAAGGCAGTCCTCAGAGAACATTCTTCTTCTGTATAATAAACCCTTCACACAAACTGTTAGAAAGCATCATTGCTACAGGGTAGATCAGAAGGAGATTGTTTCAGGACAGATCAAGATTTTTTAAAAAACAGATAAAGATCAAAGGCAAAACAATTAAAGCAGCTGCAAGGGGGAGAGGAAATGTGCCCTACATCACATGCAATTGAAGTAGTGTACATGAAAAACTATCTATTGTTTAGAAAAATGGAAGAAACCCCATGACCCCTGACTGATGTAAGCCACAATGAATTTAAAGACATAAGCAGAGCTTCCATAAGAACATAAGAAGAGCCATGCTGGATCAGGCCAAAGGCCCATCTAATCCAGCTTCCTGTATCTCATAGTGGCCCCACCAGATGCGTCTGGGAGCACACGAGACTAGATATCTTTCTCCTGATACCACTCCCCTGCATCTGGCCCTTGAGGTACCCTGGTGCTTGGAAGATGATACATCTCCCTCATGGTTTGTAACCTGTGATGGACTTTTCCTCCAGGAATCTATCCAATCCCCTTTTGAAGGCATCCAGGCCAGAGGCCATCATCACATCCTGTGACAGGGAGTTCCACAGACTAACAATGCACTGGGTGAAAACTATTTTCTTTTGTTTGTTCTTATTCTTCCAGCCCTCAATTTGAGTGGATGTCCCCTAGTTCTGGTATTTTGTGAGAGGGAGGAAGAGTGTCCCTCTGTCCACTTTACTCATGCCCTGCATTATTTTGTACGTTTTAATCATATCCCCCTTCAGGGAAAATGGTGGAAAGCCTCATCCAAGAGAAAATCTTAAAATACATAGAAGAACAAGCCTTGTTGAGAGAAAATCAGCATGGCTTCTGTAAGGGTAAGTTTTGCCTGACAAACCTTTTAGAATTCTTTGAAAAGGTCAACAGGCAGTTTGTGTGAAGGGTTTATTATACAGAAGAAGAATGTTCTCTGAGGACTGCCTTTGATCAAAGGTCAGTGAGGACCACGTGACCCTCACTTTCCTGCTAACTAAGGTAGAAGAAGCACCATTATCATCTCCATCTTCACTGCTTCCTCTTCCTTCTCTTCTCTTTTCTCTCCTCCTTTCTCCATTTGCTTCTTGCTTTGTCTTTTTTTCTCTCCATGCTATGTATCCATGCCACCACTACCTGCCTGCTTGCTGGACCTTGGTCTACAAATAATGCTGCCTTGAGTCTACATCCACACACATGGGCATAAGGATGTGCCATCTGTACGTGGCTTGGGGTGGCCATTGGTTCTTTCTCATTTGAATGAACAAATGGTAGTGGCAGCAAGGAACCGCAGCCATGCACAAGGGAAAGAAGGAAGCCACTGAGCAATGGAGGCAGACATGGTGGCTGGGTGAGTGAGGCCAAGGAAGTAAAGCAGCAGCAAGAGGGGGCACAGGATGTACTTGGTGGGAAAAGGAAGCAGAGAGGGAGTCAAGGCTGCTGCAGCAGGAAACCTTCTAGAAGATTGAGGGATTTGTGTGTGTGTGTGTGTGTGTGTGTGTGTGTGTGAGTTCTTCTGAAAATCCCAATGCACACCATTTCATCTTCACAATTTTTCAGCCTTGTTATGAGTTCTACCAACCCATCCTATCGTACAAGCACCTCCCCTAGAATTCTCTGTGTTTTTTTACTGCATGGACTTTTGCTGGGGAGTCTAGGTCATTTGCCATTTGTTTTCCACTGCCCACCCATTGCCTTTTCCCACTTACTAAAATACGCATGCTGCAGATGAAACAATCAAGTATCTTTTCACTGGTAGAAGCAATATAGCTAGAAGCACCCTTAGAACAGGTCCAACCTTATCATCATTTCTTAAGCATGTGTCAAAATTGTCCTAGTTAAACCTGCAACCATTAATGAAAACAGTGCAAATTTAGGAGGCAAGTTGACTGAAGTTAAGAAATCACTATAGATATTATCAGTTGGGTACTGAGCAACATGATTTACTACACAACAGATAACATCTACAGCATTTTCTTAACTTGGTCTGGGGATATGTAAGAAAGCCTCTTCCTTGGCTTTGGCTGCTGCTCTCCCAATGTTGATTGTAATTCTCGTTGCCATGGGCACACAGGTTAGCCACCAACTAATATGGCTAACAGGGCCTCCAAGACTTCAAACGGAGCATGGATCATTTCACATTGTGAGACTCCCTCTTGGTTTGGGAAGAGGGGTAAATAGTTTTGACATAACAATGACAAGTAAATATCTGTTTTCATTTGTAGCAAGGATGGCAATTTATTTAGTATTATAGGATATATATATATATATATATATTGGCTATTTCATTGACCCAGGCAAAGAGTTGCCATGTTCTCCTTTTCCAGGGCAACATTTTATGTGTAAAAGGCAATCTTCTCTCTCTCTTTTTTTGGAAGGTGCCTTCCATTTGAAGAGCTGATTGGTCCAAATATAATGTAACAATAACAAACTCTATGGTAGGAGACCTTAAATTTGCCTAGCCACAATGAGCACCTCAACAGCACGTTCAACAGATGTACAATGTTGCCCCATCAGAGTTTTCCTTATTTGTGTGAGATGCTCCGTATTTCTTTATAAATTACTATATTTTTAATTTTCAATCAAAGCACTTACATTATCATATGCAATTCTGTGTTTGGGGTGATGTGTAGAGAGTGACTCTAGCAGGCATAATGAGTTTTTTAGTACTGTAACTAATTTTGATAGTTGTGCTCAGTGTTGTAAAAACTGCTTCCCGTGGGCTGTAACTTAGGGACACTCATGTACTGAGTTGGATCCACTGTAGGGGTTGTGGCAACCTGTTCCCTCCCTCAGGATGGCACCCCCATAAAGGATCTACATGTGGGATCAAAGGTTCCAGTTTGGCCACCCAGCGATTGGATACTTTCCTCTGTCATGCCAAACCTGCATACACTGTGGGCAATAAAAACTGTGACCAGTTGTGCCCCCGAAACTGACCAATGCGTGGTTGCTGCTCCTGCCCCTTTCCTAATAAGCACAGTGGGTAGAAACACTTGCATGGCCAGCAAGCAAATCCAATGGCTTGCATCTCTATGCCATGAAATGGGTTCAAGCAGCAGAAAAGTCTGTAGAAACGCTACCAACACATCTAATTAAGATTGGGTATCTTTCTGTTACACTGCACTACACTGTAAGAAAATAAGAAACTGAATGAGTTCCCGCCCAGCATTTAAAACAGACGCATACCATTTTACACAAGAACTGAAAAAAGGGGAAACACCCTGAGGGACTGAATTTATGAATGAACAGAAGTAGGAGATCTTGGCCAACCTCCTCCACAGTGTTCTGCGATTACAAATAAGTGCGGATTTGTCAAATAAATAATTTGTTATATACTGTATTCATCTGCTTTCTAGTCTATTCAATCATTGCAACAGACGGATTAAATATTAAAATTTTAGTATTGTAATCTTGATGGAGGCTGCATTTAGGGAACTGACAGGTGTACTGTAAGTGAAACATTAAAGTCTTTCCTGTAAACCGTCCAGAAAAAAAAGAAAGGTTTGTGAGTATATGAAACATGCTTCCTTTCTTCCTTTCTTCTGCATGATAGAAGAGGTTGTATAAATGTAGAAAGGGAGTTTGTCTGCTGATTTCAGAGTCAGCCTGAGCTCCAAAAAGTAAATCCATCTATTGTTAGGTAACATACTATGCTCATGGACCTCATTGTGACCCAGAGGCATTCCTGATCCGTAGGCCTGGCGTCGTGGTATTTATTTATTTATTGCCCAGAAAAACACTTTCATCCAAGATCTTTGCACCTAGAGTAAACGGACTTGGATTAGCCTGAATTATTTAAAAATGTCCTGTATACAAACTGATGACAACTGATGCAGAAAACAATAGGTGTAAAAGATACTATGTTGAAACTTTTAATGGCAGCTCTGGGAAAGTTACCTTTTAAAAGTAATTTCGTATGTAACTTTTGAAAAAGCACACAAAATGAATTCCATAAAAATTATAATACTCTTAAAACTGGGAAATAACATTAAAAATCTGATGAGTCAAAAGGGTCCTGACTGCATCAAATCTCCCCCAGGATAGGGCTTGGTCGAAAAGTGCTCAAAGTTTTGTTGCTCTTGATGTTTCCTGTGGTATTTTCCATCTACGACAGGTCATAATTAACTAAAATTGAGCTAAATGTTACCTTTATGGTTAGTAAAAAAAAGCCCCATGTGTTGAGAAAAATGTCATTCTGACATGATTTTATGACTACATGTTATATCTCAAGTCAGTCACATGGAATAAATGCTAATGATGTAACTGCCTTTATCAAATTCTCATGTCACCAAGTTCTAAACTTTGTAAACTTTATTCTGTGGCTTTCAGTGGCTGGGCTTGGATGAGCTACAATAGGATGAGGGAATCTAATGTAATCTTATTTATTTATTTATTGCATTACCAGACTGCCCAATTTCCCAAATAGCATTATAGCACTATTATTCATTGCTTTTATTTATGGCTGATGATAATTTGTCATCCTATAGCATGGTTCTCATATAATAAAACACATTAAAGAAATATAAGGTCAATAATCCAGTGGCCAGAATTCTCTTGGGGAAAAAATATCCAGCTGTGGAGTCAGGGCCATAACTAGTAATTTTTGCATTCAGGGCAAATGGTGCCATTTCCCATCTACTCTACCCTACTCTATCTACTTACTCTTTCTTTTATGAAAAGAAAAGAGATGGAAGATATTTCTATTTATTTCCCCAACACTCTGGCCTTGCACTGGTTGCAAAGTCAGCAGCATGGCCAGTTGCACGATAGTTGAGCATTGGATACACTGCCAAATGGGGAAGATGTATAACGTTTACTGTTCTGCAGACAGAACAGTGCAATAGGATTTTGGCCAATGAAAACTTGGAAAACCGTTTTTTTGCTTATGATTGGAAAACATAAAAAAAAAAAAACCTCTGAAGTCTGAAAGAGCTTCTTCATCTGTTTGTACCCAGGAGACAGTGGCATTCACAATACACAAGAAAGTCTAAGTGCCTTTTAAAAAATGAATACATTTGGAAGATTGCAGGAGATCTCAATAGGCAAGTTTTCTCTAGCTGGCTTGTCAAAACTTTTCGGTTAAGAACATTCTGACAAATGCAAGCAGAGTCAAGCAGCAGCAAGGCACAGGCTTGTCAAGCCCCAGAGCCTGCTCCCACGTTGGCCAGCCAGATGCCTAAGGGAAAACCCACCAGCACGCTATCAGTGCACCAACATCTTCTTCAAGTTCTCCAGCAAAGAGACTACTAAGGAATATTATCCCTGGTACTGAAAATAGTAAAATACAGGTATCCTGACATTAGCTGTTTTCAATTACTCTAATCCCGTTTGAAAGCTGTTGATGTTAGTGGTCATCACTGTTGTAGTGGATGCCCATTGCTTAACTCTGTAATGTATTAAGATGATCTTTCCTTTGTTTATATGCTGCCAAGTCACATCTGAGGTCTCGTGACCATGGAGGTATGTGAAATATTGAAGGAGTCATTTTATCAATGCCACTTCCACAGTGACAGTCCATGGCCAAACAAATATTTGTACCCAGGCCTCTTGAGTCCTAGTCCATCATTCTACACTAGCTGGTTCTATTTCCTACACCTCTCCATTAAATATTCTTTAAAAGCAATATTTTAAAGTAATTAAACTGTTATACCTAAAAAGTAACTTCATGCTTGTTGCATTACTTTAGCATAATTTTAAACTATTTATTTATTTATTTATTTATTTGTTTATTTGTTTATTTGTTTATTTGTTTGTTTGTTTGTTTGTTTGTTAATCTTATACCCCGCCCATCTTCCCTGAAGGGAACTCTGGGCGGCTCACAATAAAAACAGCTAAAACAAGCAAGCACAAGAAAAGAGAAGAGAGCAAGATGGCGGGCATAGCCCAAGCAGAGAAGCGCAGGCAAAGAAAAAAAAACTAAATAGAAAGGTCACCAAATGCCTCCCTGAAGAGATGAGTCTTCAGGGCCTTTTTAAAGGCGGGCGGGGACTCTGCCAGGCGCAGCTCACTGGGTCGATGGTTCCAAAGCGTGGGGCCCACCACAGAGAAGGCGCGGTCACGCGTACATGATTTCCACGTCTCTCTGGGTGTGGCCACCCTCAGTGAGCGCGCCTGCACCAGTCTCGTAGGTCTGGTCCCAGTTGATCTCTGAGAGATACGCTCCGCCACAATCTCTGGTCCCAGGCCGTGGAGGGCTTTGAAAGTCAAAACCAGGACCTTGAACCTGATCCGGAGGACAACGGGGAGCCAGTGCAAGTGAGCCAGAACTGGGGTGATGTGCTCGAATTTACGAGCACCCACCACCAGCCTGGTCGCTGCATTCTGCACCCGTTGTAACCTCCGGACCAGGGTCGAGGGCAACCCCACGTAGAGGGCATTGCAGTAGTCAATCCTCGAGATCACTAGGGCCTGCACAACTGTCCTCAGGGAGGACTCATCGAGGTACTGGCAGATCTGGGCAATCCTGTGGAGATGGATAAAAGCGGCCCTGGAAGCAGCCATCACTTGGGCTTCTAGGGAGAGGGCTGAGTCCAGGACCACGCCCAGATTCCTGGCCCTGTCCGTAGGCTGGAGGGAAACAACCCCCAGCTTAGGGAGGGGGCCATTGTACCCAGACGAGGGCACCCCGAAGAACAGAACCTCCGTCTTCTCTGGATTCAGCTTGAGCTGGTTATCTCTGGTCTATTCCAGAACTGCCTCCAGGCACAGATCAAGGGAGCGAACTGCCTCCACTGCAGAAGACAAAAAGGAGAGATAGAGCTGCGTGTCATCAGCGTACTGATGACAGCGAACTCCAAATCTCCTGATGACCTCTGCCAGCGGCCTCATATAAAGGTTGAACAGCATGGGTGAGACTGCTGACCCCTGGGGCACCCCACAAGGGAGAGTCCAAGGAGCCGACAAGTCATCACCCAGCTGAACCCGCTGAGTCCGGCCGCCAAGGAAGGAACGGAGCCAGGACAAAGCCTGACCCCCAATTCCTGCCTCGGCCAGCCGGACCAGGAGGTTACCATGGTCGACGGTATCAAAGGCAGCTGACAGATCAAGGAGAACCAGCAGGGAGGAACACCCCCTGTCGGCCTCCCTGAGGAGGTCATCCTGCAGAGCGACCAGGGCGGTCTCGGTCCCACGAAGAGGTCTGAAACCAGACTGGAAGGGATCCAGGATACGAGCTACTTGTTAAATTGCTTGTTAAGCAAAAAGTAACTAGTTATATGTAAAATGGCCTATTTCTATTCACTTCCAAGATCTGCATGAGGGGACTGGTTCATTTTAAAGTTGCTAAAAGGGTGAGGGGCCTGAAAGAGCAGCTCTCACACTGAATCGAATGCCTTGGGATGAATCCCACTGGTCCATCCTACTTGTGATGCCTGGCCTCATAACATACAGAGAAACAGTTAAGTCCTTCTGAACCTTCAATGGAGGTGGACAGCTCCAGGTGTGGAGAGAAGGAATGCTGGCAAGGCCTCCTAGGAAAGATGTCAGACAAGGAGGCCTGTTGGGGCAGGTTCACAGGACGTGTCTCCAGGAAGGTTGCAGGGAATGAGGAACATCTGACAGAAAGAAAGAGGCAAGACCAGGAGGGCATAAAAGAGGAGGCAGCCATTGCAGAGGGAAGAGAAGGAGAAGGCCCCGGACCCTGCAGGCTGAAGAAGAGAAGAGGTTCGCTGAAGCCCTGGACTGGCCTTAGCTGCAGGCAACATTAGTAAACTGGTCCTGCACCACCACCACCACCACCCAGCTACAGTCATCTTGGGGTACCTAAACCTGATGCAGAGAAGGTGGTGGCATTGAAGGCAGATGCAGTACCCCCAGCAGCCACTCACAGACATTATTCTTGTGCTGGGGGGAAGGACAACCACATTGAGAGCTCACACCACAGTGATGGCCTGAGGAGTATCCCGTTAGCCACACCCTGGCCCTGGCCTATGTTTTTGTGAATAGTCTACTGAGGGGTAGAGTCAACTGCATTGGAGTTGCCTTACTGTTGGCATTGGAATAAAAGTTATTTTTGTGCTATACTCTTCCTTCAAAGCAAAAGCAAAGTGTTCTGCTTATATACCACCCCATAGCACGTCAAGCACTCTCTGGGTGGTTTACAATTTTTAATTATGCGGGCTACACATCCCCACCCCCAGCAAGCTGGGTATACTCATTTTGCCAACCTCGGAAGGATGGAAGGCTGAGTCAACCATGAGCCGGCTACTTGGAATTGAACCCCAGGTCATGAGCAGTTTTAGCTGCAGTACAGGCATTTAACCACTGTGCCATGACCTCCCCTGCCAACAGAGGACCTAGTGGGCTGCACAGTGAGTATACATGGCTGTTTAATTCCCCTGGGTTTGGAAAAAGTTACTTTTTAAGGCTGCAATTTCTAGAATTGCCTAGCCAGATGGGTGTAGTCCAAACACATCACTGTTCCAATTTCTGAGCAGATGACATTCAAAAACCCTTTCTTCCTGTTTAGCCTTGCTAAAATTATTGCTGGCTGCAGCATGGAACTGTGATGATAAAGCAACCGGGGGAACATCCAGGCAGATGGCTCCTAGCACTACCACAGGACCAATCAAAAGGCATTTGTCAAAAACCTATGCCATAGTTACACCTGTGGTATAATTTGCAACAGCCTCTTGTTGCTAGTTGACAAGTTGCTTCTTGAATTTTTGTTGTGCAGCAATCTCGGTGGGTTGGTGGTGCAAGCATGACACCATGGTCAGTTTCACCATTTGCCCTCCATAGGCATTATTACATAATAGGATTTTGGCCATTGTGTACCTTTATTCCTTCCTTTAAAAGATGGAAGCTGTGATAGGGAACCATGGGAATGTTGCCTTTGGAATGCAGCCATATACACTATCTAAAGGGGGACAGGAAAAACACCTAAGGTTTTGCCTTATTTAAGTGTACTGTTGATGCTTGCCACATCCTGAAGCATAGCAGAGGCATCTTTCTGAAGCAGATCAAATAAAGCACAGGATTCTTCATCTATAGGAAGGGGTGGGCGTTAATCTCCTTCTTAGCGGGCCAAATTTATTTCTTTATTTTGCTGTTACCACTGTAGTCTGAAAACATGATAGTCATCTGGAAAACAGCACTGATCCTTGGTTGACTCACACAGAGAATGTGCTCTGCTAATTTTAAAAGCAACTGTTATCCAAACAGAATATTTCCTGCTTGGTGAAAATTACAGCAGCATTATGGGCAAAGGGCAAATCAACTGTCTCAGCACGAGCGAAATGTCTTTGAAGCACACAAAGAGACTGAATTCATTTCAGAGATGTAATTAAAATCCATGCTTCATCGAAGATAGTAGAAATGTAGGTACAGAGACCTCTGGTTTGTGTGCCAGTGTAGGGTGTTTTTCCCTCTAGGGTGGAAGAGACACATATTTCATTTTTAGATATGTGAACCAGCTCTGGAAGCACATTTAATACTTCTAGTATACAAAGCTACCTGCAGCTTTTTATTAATGAGTTTTGAAAAACAGCGGCTACAGCAATACCCACCCATTTACCATTCAAAGTAGCAAGGTGTGCATAGGGCATATTGGCCGGTGCCTATGCCACCTCCAGAAATCTTCCTCACACTCCCTAAAGCGGTTCTGCATTATTAAACAGTTTCTCTTATAAGTAAAGAGGGAGATAAATGAATAGATAAAAGAACAAAGGGTCATTCAGAGCTTTTAAGAATGCAAAAAAGTGGACACTCCTCTTGGAAGAACTAGAATGGTGGCCGAGTGAGCAATTGATTTACTGTTCTGTATAGAGAAAGAGACAGACAAACATACAAGGGCCCAAAAGGTAAACAAAGATGTTGCCAACTCTTAAAGTGTGAACAGTCATCAGCTTTCAAGTTAAAGTTCTGGCAAAAAGATATTAATTGCCAGCTACTACTCCTTATTAACCTTCACAGTCTTCCTTCTGCCTAGATGTTGTAGCTATCTGGAGCAGTTTTATCTGAATCTATGGAATCAACTTGTCTTTTACCAGCAGGAAATACCAGCACACAACCTCTAGACAGGCTGCTCATCTCCACAAGTGGAAAGATCCAGGTAGTTCATCTACAGAAGGCACAAGGAGCAAAAGTAGGTTTATTAGTAGACATCTGGGTCAGTAAGAATTTGAAATGGGGAAAATGAATGTCTGAGCAGACTCCACCCCCCCTTTTGAAAATAAGGGCCAGGTTTGCCTATTGTTATCCACCCTTCTATAACTGGATCAGTACAGAACAAAAATTACATGTGTCTTCCCAAAATACAACTCACTCCACCCCTTCAGAGCTTGGAGTGTTGTAGCCTTATCAAGATTGCTGCTTTTTTCAGGTTGGGAGGAGATAGACAAGGGGAAGGAAGGATAGGGAAGGAGAGAATGGAGTGGCAGAGAAGCTCCACGAATGGCAGAAACTATTTCAGGATTCTAAAAGTGGAATCTGCTCTCTTAATTATACCAGTCTGACCAGTTTAATTGTCATGGCTCCCCTCTATAAAATCTTGGGGTTCATCATTTGGTGAGCTCCACAGAATTTTCTAGAGCTCTCTGGACACTCCGTGGAATCACAGCACAAGATCTCTTGAGCAAAAAACACGGTGTGTTCTTCATCTAACTATGCTGGGTAACTTGTATTCTATGCATACTCTTCCAACTGAAGAAAGTTTTGGAAATACTTGCAACCTCACATGCTGTCTGCACTCTGAGTGCCCAGGAAGGACTTTTCTCAGTTGAATTGACTGTCTCTATCTAGCATTAACTTACTATTCCCTCCAGCTTTTGAAATTCAAAGAAAAACCCACCTCTCTGCTCAGGGCTTTCTCTCCCCCCCCACCGGGGGGGGGGGGGGGGGGGGGGGGGGGTGGGGGGGGGGGCGGGTTGGCTGGGTTGCTAATAGAGACGGGCATGAAGCACTTTGTTATGTTTCAGCCCAATTTATGAGAGTGCACGTGTGTTTCCCCCCCCCCCACACACACACACCTTCTCGTTGGCACCTCCACTCCCCGCTGTCAAGGAGCTCGAAGCATCCATTGCAGAGTAAGCAGTGATGTCCAGCTTAGAGAAAAACAAGACAGACTCACTGCTAGTGTTTTGTGCAGTTTTTATAGTATTTACAGTTCATTAGCAATACCTTTTACACTCTGAGCAGTTCAGACGTAATCCCTCATCAAGCATCCTCATCCTCATTATTGGCATCAGCATCATACCATAGTCGGCATCATCAGCCATCATGAACATGTATAATCAGTTCCAGCCATCATCAAGAAGCATGTTGTACCACATACAGTATATATCCTCATCCTCATCCTCATAAATATAGGCTTTACAACCAATCACCTGTGCACTTTATGATCACATGATCCAGACTTCTACATCCCCGCTTCCAGGTTACACTCCTGCCCTTAGACACTTCGCTTCCCTTCAAGGCCAACTAAGTGTGCCTGTTTCTGCCCACAGCTGGACTTATTTCTCCTATTGCATGCTTAAAAAACTCCACCTGAGCATCCTATCTTCATTGCTCTGACACACACACACCCTCACCCCTGCTGCGAGCCAGTGAGCTTATCCTTCTGTTACAGCTGCCCAGTCCAGGCATGGAACTCTTATTTCCTTCCCTGCCTCCTCCAGCACCTGCCAGCCACTCAGATGAGGAGACAAGCAGGGGAAGGCTGAGGATGCTGCCTATCCTGTCCAGTGGCTGGGTGCCAGAGAAGGCGGGGCAGGGAAACCCAGGCTCTTATCCAGACTGGGAAGCCAGCTGTGGAGGACAAGCAGGCTGATGCATGGCAGCGGATGAGAAGAGGGGCCAGTGAGGGGGATGGGAGAAAGGAGTATATGGCACCTATGCTGCTGTGACAGTGTATTGGGCCAAAGCACAACGAAGCACTTTGTGCCAGTCTCTACTTGCTAAGTATGTGTGCAGTAATGAAAGCACCATACAGATCTATAAATTCAATTAAATAAACATATTTTATCCTATCTCCTACAAATTTCAGTGAGTTTTTGAGACTTTAAGTGCCAGCTAATGAGAAACGGAGGGACTCTGGGGAACTTGTAACTCTTGTCCTCTATGTATCTCTATTTGTACTGTGTGGCAAAAAGAAAATTCCACCAGAAATTCAAAACTCTGCAATAGAAAGCAGGGACAAATGCATATGAAAGATGATGACCTGAACTCTGCTTGTCACATTCCCCACCAGTGGCTTAGCTAAGGAGGCAAGGGGGAACAAAACTGACCTTCCCCTTTCCACCCAGACCTTCAGATGGCCGTAGAAGCAGTGGAGACCTGCAGATGGCAGCAGAAGAGGTGGAGGCAGTGCACCAAGGGGACCAGGAGTGGCTGGTGGGTGATCGGGCAAGCTAACTGGCCAGCCTTGATCCCTCGACAGCTGGGGAAGTGTATCGTGCCACACCCTCCTGTCCAGCCCACTTGAATCTTGCATTGGTTTGGCTGGGGTGGCATGACAAACTTCCCCAGCTGTTGAGGGATCAAGGCCAGCCAGCTAGCTTGCCCAATCACCCACCAGCCCCTCTTTGTCACCTTAGTGCACCTCCTCCTCCTCTTCTCCTGCCTGGTGCAGTAACAAGCCTGGAGAAGCTATCAAAGAGCCAGGAACGGGTGCGAAAGCTGGCTTTGCCCTGGGGCACTGAAAACCTTAGCTACGCCTCTGTTCCCCAACAACACCTAATTTTAAAAAGCAGCAAATAAGACCTAGGTAGTGAACACTGGAAAATAAGAGATGCAAGGGACAGAAATACACACTGGGATTTCAAAGTTCAGCAGTCTAGATATCACTTCACTTGAACAAAAAAACAAAATGCTATTTACAGGAGTCATTATAGATATTGTGACAAATAACGCACCCGTCGGTAGAGATACTGGCTCACAATTCAGTTCCAAGAAGTAAATGTGTGATTGTTCCTGGAAGTTTTTAAGTGCTCCCAGCTCAGTGAGAAGCTCTGACTAGCCCATTTCCAAAGAACCTGGTGCCATATCATCATCTTAAAGGTGTGAAGCCTTATCAGTGTCAGAAGCCAACTGCTTCCCCTCCCTAGGAATTATTTGTAGCTTATGTGTAGAAATATATTGTTCCTACCATATACTGTAGGGTCTTATTTGAAATAAAAAGAGAGGTAAAACATTGCGTAGAAAGGAAAGTTATGCTTCAGACAACATGTCCACCTCTTTTTCCATAAAATTGTGCCAGGTTTCTATCCTCCCCCATGTGTGAGGCCTTCTGAGCTCATGTATTTTTCTTTTTGAGCCTCATGTTGAGTCGTCTGCTTTTGGTTTGGATGTTAATCTGGGAGCGAAGTGCCCCCCTTTTCCGTTTCATGCAAAAGGGAGAGATAATGAGCCAATTTCGACATTTGGAAATCAGGAGCTGAACTGATTCCTATTAACAATTAGCCAAGTGCATATCAAAAAAGCCGTTCCAGGTGATTGCTTACAGGTTGAGAAAATGCACTTCCGAAAGTTAACACTTTGGCTGTGGCATTGGTTCAGGTGCAGGTGATGCCTTGGGTTGGATGGTGACCCCTGGTTCAGTCCTGGCATGTCCATTTCCAAGACCCCCAGTAGCAGGTGACAGGAAAGACCAACAAGCAAGGACGGGAAGTGAGCATATAAACCACAGCTTTGAAAAGTTATGATGTTTGGACTACAACTCCCAGTATTCTCTAATCAGCATGGGCATGGAGGCTAGAAGATCCTGGGAATTGTCCTTCAAAATGTAATTTCTAGCTGTCTCGCTGCCTCACTCTCAGTTCTGCCTCTGTAGTGATTCTTGACGTTTTTGACTTAAATGCCAATTTGCTGCATTCTAAATTGTAGAGACAACTTGCTAGAGAGAAGAGGCCCCCAAGGGCAGACAATTACCATTCACATATAGAGGATGTGAGAATAACAGTGGAAAAGCCACAAGATGGTCATACTTATCCCTACTGATTTTCATGTACAGAGACTTTTCAATGAAAGGATAGGACTTTACCGATACCAATAACTACTGTTTGATTTAAAATGGGCCCTAAACAAGCTTATGAAGGAGAAACAAATAGACAGCAAAAAGGGATTGTGGGCAAAAACAGTTTCAAAAAACATTGCTCTCCTGTTTGCTGAGCAATTTTCAATGCATCATTTTTCAAAGGCTGCAATTGCTTGTAGTCTTTCTTAATCACAAATCCTACCAAAATTGCTGGAATTTATTTCTAAGTATAAATATATGGATAGCACCATAAGACGTTTATTTGACGGTTGCTCCTTTGACTCTTTATGCCCTTGATTGCATTTGTGCATAAACCTTTCCATTCCCTTTTCAACTAAAATGTAAATTAGTTTTAAATCACATAATGGATGTTGGGGGGGGGGAATGGAGCTACTTAAGCACCCCTCTTTGACACACTTCCTAATACTTTGGGGATGCTGAGTATAAACAGTATATGACAAGATCGGCATAAAGGCAGATTAAAGGATGATTCATTGAGGTAACACACAATCTAGATAGGAGCATTAGCTAGCTTTCTGGCTAGCTCAGGTGCTGCCATTAAGTCAAGCTCATCCAATGAATGCTAATCATTAGTGTTCATGCTAGAAAATCTCCTTTTGAAAATCTGTTTGGGACTCTTGGAGTCCCAACGGAAGAGCACAGGGCAAGAGAGAATTGGAGTCTGAGGACGGAAAGGAAGAAGGGGAGGCATGTTGATCCAGAATATGATGGCAGCTGTCAAAAGCAATAATTCTTGTCCTGCCCAAGATTAAGCAAATGGCAGGAACCATTGTTTGTTGTTGCCATCATTCCTCTCCCCTGAATAGAGGAGCACGAGAGAGCCGCAGGTTTTTATTTGTCTGGGGGAAAGTAATAAATGAGAATCTCTCCCATTGCCCAGAGGAAATCTTGATTTTTCTTTTCTGCTTGAAAAAATGTAGTGGAAACTGGATTTGTAGAGAAGGCATCAGTCAGGCAAGGGACTAAATGGCTTCCATCCCCTCTTCTAGAACATGACTGGATTGCCAATTGACTCTTACTTCAGAATTGGCAGTTGGATAACATCTTCTGTCATATATTAGAACAGCAGTCCATTTTAAGGAATCACAGGATGTGCTCTGTTTCCTCCCAGGTTGATTGTCTCACTAATGGTTGGGGGGTCAGTTGTGGTTACTACTTATCACTGAATAATGCAAGTAGACTGGAAGAGGGTCATTTGAAGGGCCCTAAGCATCATGGGCTCACTTGCTACCATGACTTCCACAGGATGGTGTTTGCAACCCACCAAAAATGACATATCAATTTTAATTTGACTCCATTTGACTAAACTTAAGGCTCCGAAAACTGTTGGCTGCAAAGTTAGCAGCTTGGCGGTTCAAAACCCAAGTGCCACTCAGCAAAGTGAGCTCCTGCTGATAACCCCAGCTCCTGCCAACCTAGCAGTTCAGAAGCATGTAAATGCAAGAAGACAAATAGGTACCGCTGTAAAAAGTGGGAAGGTAAAACAGTGTTTCCTTGCAGCCATACCAGCCACATGGCTATGGACTCGCACAACACTGGCTCTTCGGCTTGAATACGGAGATGAGCACTGCCCCTAGAGTCGGACACGACTAGCACACATGTGCAGGGGGAACCTTTACCTTTACTTCCACAGCCCAATAGGACTTGTAGTTTCAAAAAAAAAAAAAAAGGTCATGTGAGAAGATACACACATAATAACTGCACTTCTTTGTTTGAATAATTTATACTGTATATGATAGCAATCTATAACATCCTCAGGAGTGATTTTTAAACGACAACTCCAATGTAGTCTGCATCTTTCTTAACTCACATCTAAGTCACATGCTTGGCAAAACCCATTCTCCATGAATGTTTGAGATTCTAAATTCTTTATACAGTACTAACAACAAGACACTGGTGCAAACCTGATAAACTTGGCCCTGATACACAAAAGCTGGTGGACTGTACAATTTCTTTAGTGGTCTATAAATGTATTGCTTATTTCTGTACAGGTATTTGCATTTATATTGCATCAAGACACTTCTGCTATGTTTTCTCTATTTAGCAACCGTGTAAATAAACAATCATTCCCTGCCACCCCAAAAGCTAAATTTACCTGGATTACAAAATATATTTTGGTAAGGATAAAAGTAATTTTGCTATTCTTATTATGATTACAAGTCAGCCACGTTAGATATGCAGGATTGAACTGCAAGAACAAAGTGTACAGTATTTACAAGTTATACAAAGCAGTCTGAAATTCAGAGAGGGAAATGAGAAGAGGGGATTTATGAATCAGTGTGACCTAGTATGGAATACCTCCTTTGGGACACCCCCTGGGTGGAAGAGCTTTTCTCCAAAACCCCACAGAGTCAGGAAAAGAAAGTATGGGGAACTAGTGGGGATTAGGTTCACTACCCAAAAAGACTCTTCCTCCTCTGGAAGTAATGACTACTCCTACCCAACCCCATGGGTTAGATAATCTGTGGGAGTGCCAGTTACCATTGGAATCAGGGCGTGAGGCTTAAGGAAATAAAGTGGTTAAGAAAGACAACATGTTGATGTTAGATAAAGAAGCATCGGAAGTAGCGATAGATAGGTTACAGTTGACATTAATAAAGTCACTTGACTTTAAGCAAGCATTATCATCTAGCCTTCCTCAAGCCTTGTGGCACAGTGGCTAAACCAGGCATGTCCAAACTTCGGCCCTCCAGATGTTTTCGATCACAATTCCCACAGTCCTTTGTCATTGTCAATCTAAGCTTAGAATTCTGGGAGTTGTGGCTCAAAACATCAGGAGGACCAAAGTCTGGACATGCCTGGGTTAAACTGTCTCCAGCAAAAACTGTTCTCTTGACTCAGGGTTCAATCTCAGGTAGTCAGGTCAAGATTCACTCAGCCTTCCATCCTTCCAAGGTCAGTAAATAGAGAACCCAGCTTGCAGGGGTTGGAGGAAAATGTGTAACCAACATAATTAAATTGTAAACCACCCAGATAGTGCTTTAAGCATTATGGGGCAGAATGGGCATGGAATGAAAATATAGTGTATTGTTTCATTTATCCTTTCATTTTGTTTCATTTCATTACTAATGATTTTTTAAAGAATTTTTGGAATGAAACAAAATGATTTGTTAATGGCTCCCCTGGGTCCTAAAGGCACCAAAATTGCAGGGTAGTTTCTTTGGACTATTCCCTGTAAGCCCCTACCCCAATTTGGAGAGGTTTGGGGTTCAGGGGCTGAGTTATTAAACTCCAAAGTGGTTCCCCTTAGGAGAAAATCATTTGTAATTTAGGAAGCTCCCCCCCCCCATGGGAGGCTGCTAGCAGCTTCCTGATTCAGAAATTATTTTCTTTTAGAGGGGACCCCTTTGGAGTTTAATAACTCTTCCCCCTGAACTCCAAATCTCTCCAAATTTGGGAGGCTTACAGGAAAGTATCCAAAGAAGCTACACTGTGCTGTGATTTCCATGCTGCTACATGCCTGTGATCATTATTGTTTAGTACATATTTTATGTACTTGAAAATAGAGATCGCAGACATGTAGCAGCATGGAAATCACAGTGTAACTTCTTTAGACTATCCCCTGTAAGCCCCCCAAATTTGGAGAGGTTTGGGGTTCAGGGGGGATGAGTTATTCAACTACAAATAGGCCCTAGTTAATTGCAAAACTTGTACGGTGTGCACCGGCAATATAGGGGTTAAGCAAGCAGAAGTAATTGACCTCTTGCTGGTGTGGTGCATGCACAACACTTCCAATTACTGCTGGGGGGGTGGTCTCTTTGCAGTTGACTAACTCAGTCCCCTGAATCCCAAATCTCTCCAAATTTGGGGAGCTTACAGGGAAGAGCTTGTGGAAGCTCCCCTGTTTTGTTTCCTGAACCAAAAAAGGTGGTTTGCTTCGTTTTTTGATGAAATGGTTTCTTATGTTTCATTACATAATGAAACCATTTGTTATGTAACAAAATGACGAAACAACATTTTATTTTTGTTTGGTGCCCATCTCTAGGCAGTATATATGTTTGAAGTTTACATGTACTTTTAAAAATATAAATAAACCTGCTTGTTCATATGTATGCAAAATGCATTGGTTATGTTTTCAGGGTGTTTTTTTTAAAAGACTTTTTGTTTAACTGCTGATAAGTATGCTGGAATAAATTTATTTCACACATGGGCAGAACAAAGAGGTTTTCATCTTGCTTCTTGTCATAGACTAATGTGACATTTGAAAAGGTTGAAGCCCCAAAGTACCTCTATTAAGGCATTTCACACCTGCTTGATTTGCAATTTAGTTTTCAGCACCTTATAGTCCACTTAGCAAAAGTGAGCCATACCTGAGCACATTCCTTAGAGAGCAAACAAATTGTGCTTTGTCAACATAGTCCTGACAAAAAAGCATCTTCCTAGTAATCTGCTCATTAAGGAGATGTGAAAGATCAACAAAACTGCAGAGGTTTGCCTCTGTTTGGAATGTAATACATAACTTAACCAATAACTGGGATCATTAAAAATCAGCTTTTTATTTTGGCTATGTAAGAACTTTTTAAGGGGTAAGAAGGACAAAGATGGAGTTACTATTTCCTAATGATAATGAACCATTTGAATGTATAATTCATTGCCTTCCTAAGACAATATGTTTGGATGCTAGGATAAGTAAACATGCCTTGATCATGCACATGGATAGCTTGAGACATGTTGCTGCATGATATGAAATGGTGCCTCCCCTATTTGGTGTGCAGAAGCTGGACGGGACTGCGTGCTAATTTTTATTTCAGTAGTAGCCTTTTACCACATCTCAGAGTGGGAGACGGGGATGTCAAAGCAAAAACAAAGCAAAGCATTCTGGTTATATGCCACCCCATAGCCAAGAAAACTCCATGGACATGGGGTCACGAAGAGTTGGTCATGACTATAACAATGCAACACACACACACATAGCAATGAACGCACTCTCTGGGAGATTTACATTGTAATTATGCAGGCTACACATTGGCCACTCTCCCCCCCCCACACACACACACACATGCTGGGTACTCAATATACTGACTTTAGAAGGACGGAGGTCTGAGGGAACCACAGGCCAGATGCCAGGGATTGAACCAAGGTCACGAGCAGAGTTTTGGCTGCAGTACTGCAGTGTAACCATACCTCCATTAGGCTGCAACAGGTGGCTTTTGTCTTCTAAGAAGGTAATAAATGGGAAGGGAAGAAGTATGTAATGAGGCTGCCTCCACTGTTCCTATTCTCTAGGGTGAACACCCTCTTTTTGAAAAGCTGTCCTTTTCTCCCTGGTGCTAGATAGGTGACTCCCCACCCCACCCCGCTTACAAGTTTCCCTGGCAGAGCAGAGAACATTGAGGCTTCGATTGGTATATCTTCAGTCTTCTCTTTCTTTTTAAGTGAAATATCACCAGGTGGGGGTTCCTTTCATAAGAAGATAAACAAACCACCCACACTGATATAACTACTGGTGAATATCAGGGAGGATGTGGCATGGCATATCAGTTCTGAATGAACTTCAGAAGTGATGTCAGATGCGAGAACTTCACCTCTAAAATTGTGAATGATATTTCAACAAGCCTCTGGTGACCTCAGTTCATTTCCTTTCTCTGTACATTCATTTTCAGTAAGCTGCAGAAAATACAAGACACAGGGCATTTCAGGGAGTTATTCAAGAGTATGCCTTATTGATTTATTGGATTTATATTATATCCTTAATTGCAGTGTCCTAATGTCATAGTATTGTGCAATATGGTGAGCAATAGTGTACTTCCTCTTAAAGAATAGAAATAATGTCTAAACGTGACAGTGTTTGGAAATAAGGATATGCAATTTTTTTTAAAAAAACAATTATTGTTGTGGAAAATGTCCTCCTTGTTGGTTGTCCTCCATGTTCTGCTTTTGGGGGATGCCTGATCTCCTTCCCGATAATGGAGCAATGGCCAACTAGCTGATATCTGCCATCTTGAATTAGTTGCCTCTTTATATCCAATGGCAAAGTGGGCCCTGATCATGATGAATGAATTGTGCTGAGAAACTGTTTTCAGGAAGAAAAGATGCTCCCTGGAATCAAGTGCTCAGTGACTTTGGTAGTTGCTCGGGCCAGTTGTATGCACGCTGGGTCTCCTCTGCGTGCAGAGTATGTGATGATTAATTTGCTAAATTGTCCCATGATTTCCCCCTGATTAAGGCCATGTGATTGAAACTACAAATATGCCCCAAAGTTCTTTCCTTTCTCCCATGCATCATTCATAAGTTATTTTCTTATCTTAAAATAATCCATAATTAGCTTAGGACCTTTGAGCTCTGAAACTTTATTTTCAATAACATTGTTGCTCTAACATGTTACTCATGGATAATGAAATCAACACTGCTACTACAGTAACCCCCGCCTATCGCAGGGCTTAGGGACACACCCGACTCACGATGACTGGGCGGGTACGGCGGGTGGGGCGGCGTGCCACCGCTGCTTCTCTGGGCTGCAGAAAGACTTTTTAAAAAGCCTCCCAGCTGCCAGTGCAAGGGCGGTGGATGACCTGACCCACCACACTTACTGCAGCCAGCCAGCACCAATCAGCTGCTTGGCACTGGCTTGGGGCCAGCGCTGCCCCGCAATCTCCATTGCAATGCATTGAGCCAATGCATTTCAATGGAGATGGCCCAGGACTGGAAGAGATTTTAAAAGGTGCACACCACTTATCTGGAGCCCCCCCCTGGGGGGGAAGCAGCCCACCCCTTTAAAAATCCCTTCCAGTCACGGAGGCAGACTTACCTCTGTGACTGGAAAGGATTTTAAAAGGGGTGTGCCACTTCTCCGGAGTCCCCATGGGGGTTGGGGGGGGGAGAGAGGTGAGCCCTTTTTAAAATCCCTTCCAGTCACGGAGGCAAGACTGGAAGGCATTTAAAAAGGGTTGCGCTGGAACTGATTTGCGCTAGGGTGGGGAAATAAAGGTTTTTCTCCCTCACCCCGCAGTACATGAACTGCGAAATGGCGGGGGGTTACTGTACTGTTTAAAAGTAATGCAGCAACTGGTGATATCTTTACAGACAGATACATACTATGAGGAACACTTATTACTGCATTTTTCGATCTATAAGATACCTCCATGTATAAGATGACCTCCATTTTCTAATCCAAAATTACAATTTAGCAACTGTGCAGTTCTCTCCTTGACTTGCTTCTTTGAATAAGATGGCTCTCCATTTTTAGGCTAACAATTTTAGTCAAAAATATAGTCTTATATGTGGAAAGATACTGCAGTTACCTCTGCAATGTTATCTTAGGGGAGTCATTGTGGAGTATTTTGGTTCATGTTTTTTTTTATTTTGAAAAGTTTTTGAGGAAAGGTGATTAGATATATGTAAAATGCTCTATTCTACTAAAATGTAGCTTAATGAGTTTTGTTTCTATGATGAGTAATTAACAATTCAAATGTTCCAAACTCTAATATATGAATTACTAAGCAGTAACATCTAAAAGCCTTGGCCTGTCATAAAATATTGTTCAGATTAGAGCTGTTTAAGTCAAATGCACATGATGGCTGTTTTAGCATCAATTAACAATATATATAGTACCCTCGTACACAAATTCACAAATCTCTTAATGGAAATATGTGTCTCCTGATCTCTGACAAACAGGACACCTGAAGTGCCTGCTGCAGTGTCATGAACCCTGATACTTTTCAGCAGAAACAGCATTTGGCATTCAGTGATGACGCTGTTTGGATGAGCAGCAAAACGTTTCTGTCTCTCAAGAAAAAGAAGTCCAGTAGGTGTGACTCAACTTCCAGATGAACTCACCTAGATGATTGAGAATCTTCACAGCCAGTACCTGGAATAAATTGAGAAGGGTGACAAATAGAACCTTGGTTTGATAGATACTTCCCCCTTAATATCAGATCAGAATCCAGTCACTCATTCTGACATAATTTAGACATGTGGCTTCATAACATTCCCATCAGTTCTCTTGACTATCAAGTATACTTTTTATGAGAAATATTTATCTTACAAATTCTTACACAGCATTAAAGTGGCGAGAGTTCCCCGCCTTTCTGTTGATGACAAGTGTCTAAAAATATAAAATGCTATTCCTCTCCTCTCCTTGAACACAGTAAAGCATGCTACAACTTCTGCTACTTGTATACTGCCCCGTAGCACTCAAAGCACTCTCTGGGTGATTTACCAGTAATTTTGCAGGGTATACTTTGCTCCAGCTGAGTGGTACTCATTTTACCAACTTTGGAAGGATGGAAGGCTGAGTCAACCCAGAGCCAACTACCTGGGATTGAACCCTGAGCCATGAGGCTCCTTAGACCTTAGTCAATTTACAAAGAGCTTCCCTGTCTTTTTGTTCCATCCCTTGTACCACACAGATCACTATTTTAATGTATTCCTGCTTTTTCTACATCCCCGCCTTCTATTTCTAACCCTTTTCTACTGTTCTTTACTGGGCATGGACATGCTTTTAAGGGGTGCTTATCCAGTTCTCTGGCCCCTTATTAGTCTTTTTTGGAGGAGTGTATGGTTATTGTTGTGTCCTAGGCTTTCTCAAGTCACAACCATTGCCCTGACTTCACACACAGGCAGCGGGTGAGCATTCTACAACTTCTGAATCAGATTTTGCTGGCACCACAATTTTAACACGTGTGTAGAAATGAGAGTCAACATGGCTTTTCACTTCCGTTGAGCCATATGTCACCAGTCTTTTATAAGCCATGTATGGGTGCATCTGCAAACTTGGAAGAACATTTCCAGCTGAGAACGGAGATCACATGGGATCATGCATCACAATTTAGAACTTGGGAAAGTGACTTTTTAGGATAGCAGGAGAATTCTGAAAGTGTTCTCAGAACCTAATGGATTTGGGGAGCTCTTTTCTTTAAAAAGTAACTTATCCAAGGGTGGTGAAAAGGTATGAGATACTAAGTCATACAGATATCCTCCTGGGTTGTACGTAAACCTGTTTCAGCACTGAGGTTGTCACCTAGAAATACTACTCTCTGTTGTCTTGACAACTTAAGTATGGCAGGCAGAAGAAACGGCATGTTTTCTGTTGTGCCACTGTGGTGTTTTTTAAACACCTTGCCTGGTTCTGCGTCAACATAAGCAGTTAAGTGGGGTTTTCCCCTTTAGTAGTTTGTAGAAATAATGCTTTTCAAGAGTTTTGTTAGGCTGCTTAAGAAAGAAACAAAGAAAGAAAGAAAGAAAGAAAGAAAGAAAGAAAGAAAGAAAGAAAGAAAGAAAGAAAGAAA
>JAHTLZ010000330.1:40252449-40263156 GCA_023846285.1 Phrynocephalus versicolor
AATAAATAAATAAATAAATAAATAAATAAATAAATAAATAAATAAATAAATAGTTAACGAGCGTCTTCAGACAAGGATGGGGTGAAACCAAGAGGAACTGCACAATGGAGACCTCCCACCAACGGTTTCTCAGAGTGAAGAAGCTACTTGAACAAGTAACGAAATATTTTAATCCCAGAAGAAAAGATGTCCAGTCGCCAAAACTCAATTCCCAGAGAACTTTGGAAAGTTGCAGGAGGGACTGTGGAACCATGCAGACAGGCTGCAGTGCCCTAATAAGGCATTTTTCTGCTATAAGTGGAGCTCTGCTAATAGGGGAATTACCATGTCCATTTCAGCATAGGGACCACAGGCAATGGGTAGGCTGCTGAGTGCCTTCAAACCCATTTGTCTGTAGAGGTCAAACTAGGCAACTGATTCTACATCCCTTGAAGTGTATCCAGATGCCACACCTTAGGCAGATGCTTCAAGCCTGTACTCCCTTCTGGGATTTTTTAAAAGGCATTTCCTATGATAATAACCTCTGGCCAACTTCTGCATCTTCTTTTGTTTCCCCCTCTGTAGAGAGAGTGCAAATAATCCAGGTTTGTTTTAAATGGAATACTAGCTGGCATCCTGTCCACTTAAACTCCAGTACATCAAGTAGCACCTCTACTCGTGATCTATCCATGATCAAAAGATTAGATCCCACAGCAGCTGGTTCATGACTACCAGAATATCACATGGTCACCAGAAAATGGAGTGAAACAGCCTTTCCTGAAGGAACAAAATGCCACTTACTTGGACCCTACAATGGTGTTCAATCCCAGGTAGCAGGCTCATGGTTGACTCAGCCTTTCATCCTTCCGAGGTCAATAAAATGAGTACCCATATAGTGGGGGGAGGGCAATGTGTAACTTGCATGCTGTAATTAAACTGTAAACCGCCCAGAGACTACTTGAAGTGGCATGGGGTGTTGTATAAACAGAACACTTTGCTTTTTGACTATTTGTTTAATTCACAAGTGGACTGCATACAACCCATGGGTCCATATAGCTCTTACCTTTCCCAGCCTCTTACACCTTGAAGAAACAAATATGTTTGAAACAAATTGTTTTGCTCTGAAAGTCTTTGGGTTGGAGGTGGGGCAATTCTTCCATGTTCTGAGGAGACCCCTTCTCAAGGTGCCTTAAATGACTGTGTTTTGATTTTTCAGAAGTAATTTTGTCCTCTAGAAGTGCAGTGACCTGCAATGACCTATTTCTAGAGATGGGCACAAAACGAAAAACAAAATGCTGTTTCATTGTTTGATTGCGTAACGAAATGGTAGGACACATTTTGTCACAAAATGAAACAAAATGCCATTTTTCCCTCTAGGAAATAAACAATTTGTCCTAGACGAAATGGCAGGGGAGTTTCCTCAAGCTCTCCCCTGTAAGCCCCCCAAATTTAGAGAGCTTTGGAGCTCAGGTGGCTGAGTTATTAAGCTTCAAAGGGGGTGCCATTTTGGAAAAAATCTTTCTAATTGAATCAGAAGCTGCACTAGCTCCCCTCCCTGCAGGCGAGCAATTAGCGGCTTCACTTCTGAATCCCGATTCAATTAGAAAGATTTTTCCTAGGGGCTAGGAAGGGACTATTCAGACCAAGGTGGGGTGAAACCAACCGGAACAATACATTGGAAGCCTACCACCAACTTTTGTCAGACTGAAGGAGCTACTTGAATGAGCAGTGAAACTTTTAGATCCAGTTACCATGACTCAGCTCCTGGATAACCTCACATGGATGACTGAGAATCTTCACAGACATGTTGCCAACATTCTCTAAGGTAGCCACGTGAGGACTGCGGTGGAGAGAGAGAGCTACCCTAAACATGATACAGGAGCCAAAAGCGTACCTTGGTCTCCAGTTGTTTCAGAATTAGCCTGTGCTCCCCCAGGCAAACTTTATCAGCAGTTGAGACAGTTTGCTATGGACTGCAAAGCCCTTTTTTTGTTCAATACATAAAAGGTTTTCTTGAAATGCAAGGTAACCCTGTACTGCTTGTGTCACTTCTTGCTGGGGTGGGGTGGCGTTCGTTCCCCACATTTTTCATTCTCCTTCTAGGGCTTTTGTGTCACTGTTGTCTCGCTCCACTGGGTTTCCAATAATAATTCCAGATAACAATCAGTATTTTTGCCCACCACATCTGAAATAATTTGTTATAGATTGTGAAGATACTCTTCGGTGCCATTTGCATTTCCATCATTATCTCATGATAGCAACAAAAAAAGAGATAGAGAGAGGGAAAAGTCTTGCTATAAACTGTACGTAGCATAGGATTATGTTATTCAAAATTTACTGTGATATTTCAAGCTACACCAGGAGGCTGACAGCTATTCCTACTTTTATGTGATAAAGGAGGGTGGTATCACCAGAGGCATATGCCCTGATGTGCATTTGATTTCAGGGGCGATGAGAATATTCCCTGCTCCCTGCACAATGAAAGCTTCATCAGAGGAATCTTTTCTCCTATAGAATGATGTTTACCATTTAATTTCTTTCCTCCTGTGATCATATAGCTGCATGATGCTTTATCATCAGGAAACAGAACTTTTAAAAGAACCAAAGTCACCTCGGGTGATGAAGCCAAGAAAGCAGCAATAAATCAAAAGGATTCTATTCGCAAACCACAATGGACGCTCATGAGCGTTATATTAAAACTAAAATATGTATCTTTTCTCATTTGCTTTACATAGCTTCAAGCAACGTTTCAAACAAAAGGCAAGAAACGTGATTTAAAATACACCAGGCGTTGTTTTTTTCTGAATCTTGATGTCTTTTTCTTGTACTTATTTATATCAGGTTGTCTAGCTTTGCTTTATCTCCCTCCACTGAAATTTGTACACAATTGGAGACCTTTTCTCTCTCTCAATGTGAACACTTCTGTACACAATTTCCTTAATGCTCACCTTGACAAATCCATATTCCATTTTGTGATTTCCATATAGAGTGTGCAATGTAAAAACTGTAGTACATGTAAAAATAATGTTAATTGGGGACTGAAGAAATATCAGGCATTTTGAATACATCACTCAACCACAGGAGGTCTCTCAATCAGCTGATGGGTAGTGCTAGTATGCCGCTATTACTATGTACAGTAGGTATAAGCATATGTTCTTTGATGTTGGGCATAGTAGTCACAGTGAAATCATCTGTGGGTATTGCAGGTTCAGTAATCCACTTTTGATTCCCTGGGAAGACTAGTGAACGCCTTCACCTGTCACCAAGAAAAAAAAAGGAAATATGGTGCCCTAACGCTCATGACTTAATCTTGGAGATGAACTGGAATGAAATAAAGACACTACTGCGGACAATGAATATCAAGCTGGGTGAAAAGCATTTTTAACATGCTCCACTGACTATAGCAATTAGTTTTTGAAGAAGAAGATGTAGGAGTGATAAACATTGGCAGGCAACTGGCAGAAAGGGAAAACCTGCTCTCTATTATTTGACACTGCACCGTGGACACAATAGAATGTTCAAGTTGCAAGCCCGGGAGGTGCTTCAGGCAGCACCAGAGGGTGCCGAGCTGTTATAGAAAAAGGAGATCCTTTGGGAGCAGCTTGGCAACCTTGCACATGATTGTAACACACAGGACTGACAAAGAAGAAAGCCTTCCTATATTGTACATCAGCACCATCATGATATGCTGGGTATCATGCCACGTTCTACCGTTTGTTATAAGAACAGGGAAAACTGCCTTTTAGAAATAAATGACGCTGACAATGAGCTGTAGCTGTCCTAATTCCATGTAGCATTCCATGGGTTAGAAAAGGTGACCCACAATTTGAACTTAGGGTAGGGAACATAAGAACTCAGGAACAGTAAGTTCCTGCTGCCAAAGGAGAAAGTGAGCAAGGGATGTACAAGTAGGATGAGCAGAACCCACTGAAAGAAGGCGTTCTGCCTGGTATTGAGGTCCCAAACTGTCTAGATCCCTGTATGCTAGATTATAGGCCTTTCATACGTTTAAATTGAGAATTAAGTTTGTAACTTAGTTTTCTTAATTCAATCAATCAATCAAATCTTTAATATGGCCGTAGAGTTTTCTTAGTTCAATCAATCAATCAAATCTTTAATATGGCCGTAGACCAACATCCAAATATACAAATAAGGCAAGTTACAACATGTCACACTCTTATAAAGAACTAAAGTCTAACAAAATTAGATTTTCTTAGTTTATAACTGCTTGTCCAATGACTTAATGCATCAGGATTGTGGCAGTATCTCCTTTTACTTGGTAAATTAAACAGATTTGAGTATGTTTATATAAAGCATATCTCCGTAAATATTTACCTCTACTTTAATAAAACCAAAAATATCCTTGCATTTGTAGTACTAAATTTTAGTGACTCAGAATGTTTGGGAGAAAATATGTATCTAAGAAAAAGTATTGTAGAATGAAGAAAGTGGTTTGAAATAATTTTATAAAGGCATTTCCCCCTCCCTTGTCTTTCTTTTTGATCTTAATTTTATACAGATCTTGGAACTTTCTACAACTTCCAAGTCCACAAGTTTTGTAGATCTAAAGTGTCTGTTTTTGGTAACATAGATTAATCATTTTTAATAACGATGGGCTAGGATCTTGTACTGAGACAATCAACCTTAAAGGCCCTTCAGGAATGGCAGAAGGAGGCTTGTTATTAGTTCATTGTTGAGGTTGTTGCCTGGCAACACCTTCCATTCTTCCATCCTTGATTAACAGTAACAGCAGCTTGTCACTGGAGAAAATGTGGAAAGAAGAAACACAAGTCAAAACCTAATTAAATTATCTGTTTATGTAAATGTCCCAACTTAATGGAGCTTGATTGTAATATGTTGTTGCCAATCTTGGCTCATCCTAGTAGGCCCTTGCCATGTCTTAGGATTAGAGATGGGCACGACTCAAAAAAATGGTGTTTTGTTTGTTGTTTGGTCATTTAGGGGTCCGTTTCGGTTCGTTTTCGTTTTCGTGAGGATTTTTGCAAAAAAATTCATTTTCGTTTTGTTACGTAACGAAACGAAAAAACGAAAATGAAAAATTGCTGTTTCGTTACCATTTAGCACAATTCAATGCATTTGCCGTAACGAAAACGAAGCGGCCGACAAAATTTTTCGTGTTTCGGGTCGTTTCGTTTCATTTTGGAGTCAAAATTCGTTTTTTGTTTCGTTACGTAACAAAACAAAAACAAAAACAAAAACAAAAACGAAAAATCGCTCGTTTCGTGCCCATCTCTACTTAGGATAATGACTGGTGTGTCAGAAATTGCAGTCCTTCTCCAGGTCTCCAAGAGGGTGACTCTGTAGGACAGGAAGCTTTGATTGTTGTGTGTGAGGTGATGTAAAGTCTAGACAGAGTTCCATCTCAGCCCAGTCCCAATTTGGACCAGCACTGTATGTGCTATGCTTGTGAAACACTGGTGTGCCAGAAAGCCAAGAATGAAGGGAAAGGATGGAGTGCCTGCTATTGGGTCCACCACAACATTTGAAACTAGGAAGACAATGGAAGGGTCAACAAACATTACAATTTGTGAACCTTCTAGTTTTATGTCCTGGTAGGAGTGGCAGAGGGCCTGGGATAAAATCTGGCAGTGAGACTCACACAAGTCCAAGGAGTGCAGGGGCTAGGAAACCTCCCCAAGTCCCCATATATGTGATGTAGGTAAGACTATTGCAATGATCTTACCCTTCTTTTCCACCAAGACATATAGGGGTTTTACAGGAGATTTGCATGCTCAACTGAACATTAGGCAGAATTGAATTCATTTTTCAATACGTAATTAGCAATGTTGTAGGTTGTAGGCACCACTAAAGTGAGATGGCATCTGCTGCTTTGACTCATAAGGGGGCTCTTGAGAGGGTTTCAGACAGTTGAGTATGTACTAGAACAGAGTGCTGTTTATGCCACCTGATCTGCTCCACACTTCCCCAGACTAGGCTACGGTATCTTATGTGTACTGTGAGGAAGGCCGTTAGTTGTGGTATATGGAATTGGGTGAAAGAGAGGGAAATTTTGCCTTCCATCTCAGACACAGTAAACTGGCCTAGGACACCAGGGGTTGGAAAATGGATACAATAATTTGCACATGTTCAACTGGAGTTGGTGTTTTGAATAGACACAGAGTGTTGCTCATTCAGCTCACACAATTCAGCTCTTCATAATTATGGCTTAATTTCCATGGTCTGATTGTCAGAGCAGCGTCTTCAGCCCCTTTGATTATGTGGAGATGTTCTCTGGAATATGAGAGGCCTGGAAAGCACATACTGTACCGTGTTAGGAATTCCAATGGCCTGTTCAGAAACAGTCAAAACTGCAGTCTTTCTTTCTTTCAGGAAAAGAGTTTGACTTCCCACTTCAGAATTATCCTGTCAAGCGAAGTTTCCCCCCTCTATCTGTAGGCAATTTACAGTTTTTTGATTCCGTAGCACAGCAATGGGCCATTTTCAAACAATACTCTCACTGGGTAGCTTTTTAAAAATACACTCAGAGAAATGTTAAACCTCCACAGGAATGTAGCATATATTGTAACATACATTAGTATATCTCAGAAGTCATTCGTGACTTCCTGAAAAGAACTATGCCTGTTCTTATTCATGTTTACAAAGGTTGCTGTTTGTTCTGATATCTTTACTTGGTGTTTGCTTGATATTATTTGAAGGTCACTTTACACAAAAGTTTACTTGAATAGCCTACATGTACAAGTGATTTGAGGAAACAGTTCTTTGTACAAAAGCTTTACACATTTCTACTCCTGGGAGAAAAAAAGGAAAATATTAGCACCATGTAGGATGCCTTTTCAAATAACCAGCAAATAGGGTGTTTATGTATTCTAATTTATAGAGTACAGTCCTCTTTTTGAAAAGCTGGCATTCTGATTTGATTTCATTTCAAACTTTATTTACACTCATGTGAAGTCATGTGGGATATAAACCACTATGCACATTTTCAATCTTAATTCCTTATTTCACCTGAGTGCTGTTGCACAGCTGATCCTGCACCCAATATCTAAATGCAAGGAGGAGGATGGAGAGGCTAGTCTTGCAAACGACCACTGCCGCTCCTGCAGAAGCCAGGCCCCTCTCCTGGAGTTCTGTTCTGTCTTACACGTGGCCACGATAATGTAGGGGTGAGGCCTGGATCACAAAACACTGCTGCAGGTCCTGCAGACCTTGTTTGCCTCCAGTGCTTTGTGCCACGCCTGCCAGCAGTGGCTTTGGGGTTGCCCCTCACAGTTCCCCTCAGGAAAATCATCATTTTTTTTTCTGACGCCTCTTGCCGATGATTCTCTCTTATTATTGTATTGTCTCCTCTTCCTTTTTTCTTTTAAATCTTTTCTCTCTCTCTCTTGGATTTACCTTGTGTTTTATTGTTCTTTTAACCCTATTGTTAACCACCCGGAGTTCCCTGGGAAGATGGGCGGTATAAAATAAAATAAATAAATAAATAAATCCGCAGACTGTGATCTGCCACCTAGCTGTTGGATGGTAATGCCAGCTGCCGGCTCTTGTGGCTGGCCTGTTTGGCAGATTTTACTTTGAGATGGCCTTCATATGCTGAATTGGTTCATATCAATCAACTCCAGAAGCATGATGATATAAAAGTCCATGCCAGCTCTAACGGTGGTGGTAGACTCTGTTTAATCAGCAAATAAATAAATTTTACCTGTGCATCGTGTGAATGTTAATATTTAAATGCTGCTAAAATCAATTTAACTGCAGGGTTTGTTTGTTTGTCTATTTGTCTGCCAGCCCTAAGTTGCCTTAAAGAAGAGAGAGCAGGGTCCTTGGAATTGCCAGTCAGCGCATAGTACTGCAGTTCAATGATTTTTTCCTATTAGTCATAGATATCTTGGCATTAAGGAGAAGGCATTACTAAGGCAAGCCCTTCTTGTGTTGATTCAGTCTTGAGCTTCTTCAAACGGAGCACAAAGGGAAAATCACATTTGTGTTTTTCTTGGGCCCAATACAAAACCTATAACAATATCACGTCATGAGCAATTTTCACAGGAATAATTTTGAGACCTCCCTTTTAACACCTAGATTACTATGTCCTAGTACATTCCATGTTACAAGGGTTCCTTGATCTCCAATTAAAAAATGAACACTCAGTTCTTATCCATGCTATAAATATGTAACAGATTTAACCAACCAGGTTTCCCCAAAATAATCCTGAGCAACGAGTTAGGAGACCATATCAAGAGTGTTTGGTGAGAGATCTCAATCCTCATCTAATCCAAAAAGTTCTATGTGAAAGGTAATGACCATTGGAAGACACTGGATAGATAGGATGAATACATATGCTGTGTTTGCTTAATGTGAAATCCGGGAGTAGGATCTTTTCAAACCAATTGGTAATATAAGAACGTAATGCTTGCTTGTAGTACCCTTCAACAGACAGATATTTTATTAAAAAAATTCAGAAATAATCCGATCTAGAAGCATTTAATAAGAAAAAATAAGTCACATTTCCTTATACCAAAATATAATTTATTTTAAAGCATTTTCCATCAAAACAAAAATAAATATATAGTATTTACCACATCTGCTTAAAAAGATATACTGTATTACTCATTTCTTTTTAGGAAGTTTCCCTACAGAATAAGTAGTTAGAAAGTCCAGGTAAATTTGTTTAACATCTAAGCAGTTTTCCTTATTAACTTGAAAAGTACCAATATACAGGATTGTTCTATCTTTTTCCAAATCTTGTAAGCTATTCTAATTGTTGAAGGCCAGTGCTGACTTTTTCTTTAATATGTTGGATTCAGATATATTTTCTTTTCTCTTCAGGTGAATAGAGACAATAATTTCTTGAACAAATCTAACTTCTAAAAGGGATTTTTAAAAAACCCTGAGAAATAAATGATCAAGATGTCTATCTAAACAGGAAGCTGGTATATAATTGCAGGCTACCATAAATACCTTTACTAAATTTAAAAAACAGCAAAATTCTTCATCCCAATAAGTACATCTCCCTTGTTATATATAGCACTAACCTGCTTTTGTGCACAGAGCAATACTGTAACTGTTACCCTAAATATCGGCTCCATACAGAACTGCAGATTCTTGCTTTGAGTAAAGTACAAAGTACACAGTGAACAAATTAATTGAATAAATATATTGATTTTTAAAAATAATATTAACCCAAAGACTTAAGGATTCCTAAACTTGACATCTGATATTGCAAGTCCCATCAGTTACAGAAAATCCTATGTCAAAAATGTACAGAGCACATCATTATAGTATTCTGTGCTGAGATATTGCCTTGAAGCAGCAAATTCAAGAGTAAAGACAAAAGTGGAACATGCTTGCACCAGGTGGTGGGTTTCACAGAAAATTTGCTATTTGTTCACTGGCATGCACTACAGCAGGTGCCCTTAAGGCATACAATTAGTGTACAACTGCATTGCCAGCAAGCAGTACATCTATAAAGACTTGGATGCTATTGATCCAAAGCCGATAAAGAAAATGACACCCCCCCCCCGACTGTCCTGTATTAACGGATGACTTTCATCTCCTACAGCCGGATGATGTAGTCAGGACCCTTGGGGAGGTGAGGGCTACCACATGTCTGCTGGATCCTTGCCCCCCCTCCCCGATCATAAAAGCTGCCAGAGAAGGTATGGCAGACCGGTTAGGAAGAGTAGTGAATGCCTCCTTACAACAGGGCAGGATTCTGGCATGCTTAAAAGAGGCAACAGTAAAACCACTGTTTTAAAAAAAGCCCTCCTTAGATCCAACAATACTGAACAATTATGTGCCAGTATCAAATATCCCATTTTTGGGGGAAAGTACTAGAGCAGGTTGTGGCCTCAACGTTCCAGAGATTTCTGAATAAGATGAACTACCTGGATCAATTTCAATCTGACTTCAGCCCTGGCTATGGGATGGAGACAGCATTGGTTGCACTGGTAGATGACCTACGCAGGGAAATGGATAGGGGATCTGGGTTCCTTTTGGTTTTACTAAACCTCTCAGCTGCCTTTGACATTATAGACCATGGCATCCTCCCAAAATAATGCAGGGCATGAGTAAAGTGGATAGAGGGAATCTCTTCTCCCTCTCACAAAATACTAGAACTAGGGGACATACACTCAAATTGTGGGCTGGGAGAGTAAGAACAGACAAAAGAAAATATTTTTTTCACCCAGCACGTTGTTCGTCTGTGGAACTCTCTGGCACAGGATTTGGTGATGGCATCTGGCCTGGATGCCTTCAAAAGGGAATTGGACAGATTCCTGGAGGAAAAGTCCATCACAGGTTACAAACAATGAGGGAGATGTGTAATCTCCAGGCTTAAAACCGGGGTACTTCAAGGGCCAGATGCAGGGGAGTGATATCAGGAGACAGATATTTAGTCTTATGCACTCCCAAACGCATCTGGTGGGGCCACTGTGAGATACAGGAAGCTGGACTAGATGGGCCGTTGGCCTGATCCAGCATGGCTCTTCTTATGTTCTTATGAATCGTCCCTCTGAAATGGGAATTGTGGGCACTGCATTAAAGTGGCTCCAGTCCTTCCTGCAGGAAAGAACCCAGAAAGTAGTGTTAGGTGATTCATGTTCCCTTCCAGTGGAGGCCAGGACTGCCCCATCTCTGCTGTCTTTCCAGAAACAGGCAAAGACAATTTCATTGTGCACATGTTGTACATGTTGTACATTGACAATAAAGGTATTTATTATTATTATTATTATTATTATTATTATTATTATT
>JAHTLZ010000330.1:40269870-40288128 GCA_023846285.1 Phrynocephalus versicolor
TTACTTACTTACTTACTTACTTACTTACTTACTTACTTACTTACTTACTCACTCACTCACTCACTCACTCACTCACTCACTCACTCACTCACTCACTCACTCACGTATTAACTATCTGGCAATGAGGCCACTCTGGGTGGTTTACAACATATGTTCAGGACAGACAAAACCAAACCAAAAATAACAATAGGAACAACAAGATAGCTCAAATTACATTAAAATACATTTAATTAAATATCATCATCATAAAAATTCAGTTTTGGGTGGAGAAAATAAAATCATTGTTGGTAGACACTAAGGTCACATTATTAGCCTCTGGAATAGACCTGCCCGAAATTGAAGGAGCACAACAAGGGTGCCAGGTGGATGTCAGGCAGTTTTATACAGTATTTAATATTTATTAAATATGCTGTTGTTTTTTTTTGGGGGGGGGGAATGTTGCGGGGCTGTCACAGGTTACTTGGCTATTATAAAAGGACAACATTATTCAAAAAAGGTTGAGAAACTATAGGTCAGGGCTGTTCAACTTTGAACAGGCCAAAGTCTACTTTTTCCGGCCCAAAGTGCCTGAGGGCTACTACACTAAAACCTCTACTTACAAATTTTATCTGCTCCGAGAACATGCTCATAAGTAAAAACTTTTGTAAGTAGAGCAGTGGTTTCCCATAGGAGGAAACAGATTTCAATGCACCATGGCCCTTGAACTGCCTGGCTCGGTCGAGACAGTGGGCTGGCAGACCCAGAACTTTGCTGGGGCAGTGGTGGTCCTTGGGATGGGGGAGGGAGGGGTGAAGAACTTATCCCCTCACTTTTTTTATTGATGTCCGGCGGGCTACTCTTGAATCCTTCATGGGCTACCAGTAGCCCGCGGTCTACCAGTTGGGCAGGCCTGCTGTAGGTTTGGGTAAATGTCTGACTTAACAATAATTAGTCTTTCTGAGCCAATCAAGATATTTAACAAGTGATGTTGTCTCTGCTTATCAACTCCTTTGGCAGAGGTTGCTTTTTGACAGAACTCTGCTGAAAGGTTGTTTGAATGGAAAGTAGAGAAAGGGTGCACATTAATCAGCAAATATCAAGCATTCTGAGTTCATTGCAGTCACTAGGTATCAGTAAAATCAGTTCAAGACTCTTCTTTATAAAGGAACACACAGAGGTTTACAGAGAAGATATTACTCTGTAGTAAAAGATAATGCCTTTCATGAATTTAGATAAGAGAAGATACTGAAGAAAATGTTATTTGATCGGATCGAATCAATCAATCAATCAATCAATCAATCAATCAATCATCATCATCATCACTGAACTGCAAAGCTGTGGATCATGGGCTCCAGCCCCTCTCAAGGCGGCTCAGTGCAGAATCGAACTTCCAACCTTTGCTCTGCAGCCAGATATGTAAACCACTGAGCTCTCCAACAGTTCATATTTCCCATGAAAGAGAGTTTCAAATTGTACCAACCATTTATGCACTGGGGACCTGGCAGAATGCACCCACTCCATTTCTCAAGAGCCAGTTGTAATAATCACCAGTACATTAATTTGCTAATACAAGTTCCTAGAACAAACGTACAGGCCAAAAGCAGAAGGTAGAGAGTCCTTTATGTCTTTAAGCCTACAAAGCACAGGGACCTGACTCACTGGGGCACCAACACTGTGGCTGGAACCGCGGCTGGGTTCTTGCTTCCTGGGATTCTCCTAGGCTTCCAAAAATGGAGGCAACACATGGAGAGCTGAAAAGGGGCTGGGATCAATGAAGAGGAGGGGGAAGTTTTCACTGGCTTCTCCTGATTGGCCAGCGTAAACTCACAAGAAACATGAGCAGGCAAGTAACCTGGAAGTAAGGGTCCTCCATCTGGGTCTGCTGGCCCAGGAATCAAAAGGCAAAGGAGCTGGGGAAAGGCCTCAGTCTCATTAACAGCACTCTCCCCCTCTCCCTCCCTAATGGTTGAAAGTTAATTTGCTACTGTGTGTTGGTTTTATTTATATATACTCACAACTTGTGGTGGTGGTTTGGGGGGCATTGGGATGGATCTGGATCATAAAAGGGTGGCAGGTGCGGACCTGCGTATCCGGGCACCATATGGAATCCCTTGGTGGGAATCAGGGGTGGGGGACCAGGGATCATCCCAGCTCAGGTGGGAAGGTGGTTCCCCCTGCCCCTGAGTTGGCAGGGAACCATGGAGTGTCTTACACCCACGTGGATGCCAAAAGGCTGCCATTCTGGGTGGTCTCTCAGAAGACTGAAGAGACTGGGGTTTTCATCCGGGAGCAAGCGGGCCTCCTGATGAACAGGATTCAACCCAGTGCTTAGCCAGAGTATCTGCTGTTGTAATCAGTAAAGTTGTGGCCAAGTTATTTCCAAAGAAATAGTGTGTCATGTCTTATTCTAGAGGACCAGGCCTGCTTAGGAATAGGCCAACAAAGCCTTGTCACATTTTAAGGAGCAAGTTCCTCCCAAGTTGCTCGAACCTGTTTTAGAGTCTGTGCTATCCACACCACAGGCACACCTTTGTTTAAGAATTTAATGCATTCTCTGGGATGTTTCGTATTGTGAAAAATTTGTAAACTGGAAACACATGGGGGCACAATGCATCCTGGGAAAAATTGCTTCCAAAAAAATTCATAAATGGAGGTATTGCAGGAAAAAAATGTAAACTGAGATAATGTTTCAATAGATTTCCTTTGGTAAACTGAAAATTATGTTAATGGAGGCATTTATAAGCCGAGGTATGCCTGTACATAAACTTGTTCCTTTTTAGTAATCTGGAAATATAAATGCAGTATGGATTCCATATCCATGGGGCGTTGCCTCCAAGCCTGTCGCACAGATGCTGAAAAAACACAGATTATATTAAATACTGACTATATGGGGGTGTCCCGAAACTGAAAAAGAGATTGAGGGGGAAATCACCCCCCCAGCAGGGGGGGGAGAATTAATGGTTAGGGTGGCTTGTGCTTGAGATTAGGAAAGGCTTTCCTAAAGTATCTGGGTGTAATAAAAATGAACTAAGTGAAGACCTGCAAACCATCAGTATCTATATTTGATCTCTGCATAATATTTAATCAGTTAAACCGATAAAACTGTTTGTTTCAAAATTTAAAACAACTGAGCCTGTTTTATGATTTATAAACTGTGTTGTGTTGTGTGAGAATAAGATCGTAGAAATATACTTTTCTAGTGAATGCTCCATATAGCATGGTCTCTTCTGCCTTCTAATGACCACTCTTGGCAACTTCAACTTTAGAAAAACATACTTTTAAGATTTTTTCTTTTAATATTTTCAGACTGTGCATAAGTGAAAGCGCAGAAACTAATTCCATAGATATGGCTGGAAGTCCTACTGTAGTATATTCCTGTTTTGAATGGGAGAGATAAAATTAAAAGTAACCAGGAGATAGAACGGTCTCATGTTCCACACAGTCATCAGATTAAGAATGCATTCATTAACTTGGGAAAGAATTATATTTCACATTATATGTAATACTTTCATCAAATGCTTGTGAATTACTTGGGGGAAGTAGAGGACACATGTGGAGAAGGAACCCACACAGGCGGTGTGCCACAAAAATCATAAAAGTGTGTACTTAACTGATCACCCAGTAAGGGTGTAATGCTCTTTATGTCCATACTTATCCTAGCTAGACTGATTAGAGACTGGGCTCCCATGAGGGCATACTATTGCTCACCCTCTCTTTCAGGCAAACAGTGTTATGTTTGAGTTCCTGTCAACCATACTGTGAAACCTCTCACAATGCAGGAACTTCCAATGTCTAATCAAAGTGCTCTAGATGTTTCTCCACTCAAATATTTCTCTGTGTTCACACACATATATGGGTCACAAGCAATGAGTCTGGTAACTTTGAAAAAAGGAACATTTGCAACTCTAACAAGTTTTCCTTCTATCTATCTATATTCACTCACTTGGGCAGCTTGGGCGGCAGTGTTTTGCAGGTTCTGGACTGTGCTGACATGGCCTTGCAGGAGCGGCTGTTCCTAACAGTGAACAGGAGAAGATGAGACTCTATTATCAGCTACCACTGATGCAAGAACTTGGGAGAATCAGCAGCCAGAAGGGCAGTTTGCACACCAAAATTGGAAAGAGGCAGCCGTTTTCCTCCCCAGAAACGACCAATTATCTTATTTATTTTTGAATATTTATTTATTTTGAATATTTTTACCCCACCTTTCTCATTGGAAAAGGACCCAAGGTGGCTCTTGACATTTAGAAAAACAAATCTAGAACTATCATGACTGGGGGCGGGGAAATCTAAAAATGTGGACCACTGACATTTTTGGGAGTCTCAGCACAATAACACAGGTAAGTCCCAAACATCTTTTGTAGGTTTGTTATGGCCAATATATCCATGATGTTAAATGTGTAGGCTGATGTGTCTTTAAAACAAAAACAAGCCCCTGTAAATAGCAGGAGCTGCTAGGCTTGGCAAGAGGAAGGATGAAATTAATCTCTTCCCATTGATGTTTGGCTCAGGATAAAAGTTCCTAGCTTCACTCCTGAGGTAAAACAGTGAAGGCAAGAGCTTAGTTTTTATTAGGACTGTGGTGGAATAGTAAAGGTTGATCCCCATTCCAGAAGTCCCAATTCTGATTTGGACTTCCAGAAGTTGCTATTTATTGGATCTAAAAGATAGAGGCTGTGCCAAATTATATTGCAAATAATTTGGTCCTCATTTAAATCATTGCATTACTAAGCTTACTATAAAGTCATCATTATGATACCAAACTGGGAGGGGTTGCTAAATAACTAAAGGATAGGATAAAAATCCAAAATAACCTTGACGGATTAGAGAGCTGGGCCAAAGGTAATGGCATGAGTTTTAACAGAGAGAAATATAGGGTCCTGCATCTATGTACAAAAACTGAATTGCACAGATATAATATGGGAAACACCTGACTGGAGAATAGTACATGTGAAAGGGATCTGGGAGTCTGGGTGGACCACACATTGAACATGAGTCAGCAGTATGATGCTGCGGCCAAGAAAGCCAATGCGATTCTTGGTTGCATCAACAGAAGCATAGCGTCTAGGAAGTGATAGTACCACTCTATTCTGCTCTGGTCAGACCCCACCTGGAGCATTGTGTTCAGTTCTGTGTGCCTCAATTTAAAAAGGATGTTGACAACCTCGAACAGGTCCAAAGGAGGATGGCCAGGATGATTAAAGATCTGGAAGCAATGTCTTATATGGAGCGGCTTAGAGAGCTGGGAATGTTTAGCCTTACAAAAAGAAGGTTGAAAGAAAATGGATACGACAGCCATGTCTTAATATTTGAAAGGATGTCATATTGAAGAGGGGGCAAGTTTGTTTTTCGTGGCTTCAGAGACTAGGACAGAGCAATGGTTTCAAGCTACAGGAAAAAAGAGATTCCATTTGAACATTAGGAAGAACTTCCTGATGGTAAGAGCTGTTCAGCAGTGGAACAGGCTGCCATGGAAAGTGGTGGAGTCTCCTCCTTGAGAGGTTTTTAAGCAAAGGCTGGATGGCCATCTGTTGAGAGTACTTTGATGGGGGTTCCTGCATGGCAGGGGGTTGGACTGGATGGCCCTTGAGATGTCTCCCAACTCTATGATTCTAAGGGGTCCCCTGTCTGTACAGCATTGGAAAGGCTTTCTCTTCAGTTTATTAGCTACCCTGTATAGTCAGTCCTTTCCCCCCATCCTTCCCTGCAATAGCATGGTAATAAAGGGTAGATTGCACAAAGCCATTTCTATGTCCTTCAATACTGCAAAGTTTTGTAAAACATGGATAATTATATTTTCTCTTGGCATAATCATGTAATCTGAAAGGGCAAATGCCTAAACCATCTTTCTATATCAGGCATACAAAACAATTGTTTTCTAAAGGCATAAACTGGGAAAATTCAGCAAGCAAGATTATACTGCCACTATCTGGTGACTCTTTAAACAACTCAAGTAGAGGAAAATGAATGCAGGTTTGTATTCATCTATGTTATGACAAATGCATACACTTACCAGCCATTTTTCATATGCTTCTATAGCTTTTTTATCTTTTTCTTCCCTCTCAACATCTTGTTCTACTTTTTTTCTTTCTCGGGCTGTTTGTTTTCTCTTCTGCTTCATTAATTCTTCCTTTTTTTCATTCCTAAACATTAAGATGTTTAAAACCATGAAGGAATTTTATGCACTTTAAATATCACAATAGCAATATTGTAACATGGCGATATCAAATTCCTTCTCTTTAAAAAGTTGTAAGATTCAAAAATTGTCAACTACCATTTTTCAACAGCAGATCTGTTATCTTTCTTCTTCTGTGCAATAATCTCTTCTTCTTTCTTCTTTTTCAATCTTTCAGCTCTTTTTTCCATTTCCATTTGCTGTTTCAAATATTCTGCTTTTTTTTCTTTCCATTTGTCAAAAGCCTAAAGAGAGAAAAGACTCATTAGGATGTGTGTCTAAGAGCTTTCTATTGGTGGTTTCAAGCAGTTAAAGAATTTTTGGTTGATCAGTTCTCTATTTAAGCCAGTTGATTAATTAGATGACTAATTATTCATTGTATCAAAGCAGGCATGTGAATTTAAAATTTCACAAAAAATCTAATGCTTTTTAACTGAAGGAAATGGCATCGATGCCTTATTTACTATTGAAATTATTTATTAGTCACTTGCAGCATGACTCTCAGAGGGGATTATAAAACCAAACTAGTAAAATACAATATCCAAATCCTATTAAGAAAAACTGCATGTAAGGTGAACTTGGTGGTGTGGGGTGTGTGTGGACACATTACTTTGCTCTGTGTTCCCTGAATAGAATTCTGGCCAATACAACAAACTGCAGCAAGCAGTTAAAATCTAGTAAAAAACAGAAACCAAGAAAAACTAAAAAGTCCAGATCAAATAAAAATTTCACCTGGTGTGAAACAAGGTTATCTGGGAAAGGGCTTCCAGAAATGGGATACTACATTTGGAAAGACTCTGAGCACTACTTATTTTATTGTATTTCACATGGGTTGAATGGATGAACAGAGTTTCTAAGACTAATCTTAATGAACAGGCAGGCTGAAAAGACAAGTCTATCAGATCTCATAATCAAGACCATTGGGAAGTTTTAAGGTAAAACCAGCACTTTGAACTGAGCTTGGAAATGGATAAGCAGCCAGCATTGCTATTTCAAAACATTGTCCCTACTAGTAACTAGGCTAGTAACTATTTTGCACTCATGTCCTTACTAATTTTACTTCTATTAGAGAATCAATCAGATGAAAAGCAAGCAAGTACACCTTTAAGCCCCAGTCTCACAGGTTAACGCTGACCTTTACTATTTGTTTAATTTTTACCAATCAGTTTAAAGCTTAGAACCCTAGTTTCGTTAGATATTTCCCAATTACTCAACCTCACACATTTCAAGATCAACTTGCAACACTATTTTGGTAACTCTGCAGTGAATATTGCTACACAGAATGCAGAAAATGTATTAAGTCCTCCATTCAATGGACTGGCATTGCTAGAGTACTAATTAAAATTAAAGTCCTAAAGCACAATGAACGTTTTCTGCTGTATATATTTGTCGAATACTCCTTTATCAAGTTTGTTGGCCCCAGTCCTATTACACCTGCCAGTGTTAAGTCCAACAGTGTAAATTTCAGTGGTGAATTGTCACAAGTTAAGAAGTTGTTGGCTGTACTTCCATTCTCACATGCATCATGTGACTTAGCACAGAGCAACAAATGCAAACAACAACTTCTGGACTAGGGGCAGTTCACTGCTCAAAGTTACTGTCAAGATATGTAAAAATTGATAATATATATGTTATATATATTTAACAGATAGTGGAAAGAGAATTGTAAAATGGAGGCAGTTAGATTCTGCAGTCTCATGATGTTAATCCACAAGTGTGAGAGATAAATAATCACAGGCATGTTAGTGATGAAGCACAGGTGGAAGAACTTATAACATCATGGTTGTATCAGATTGCATCAGATTGTTAATTAGTGATGACTCATATCTGATGGGTGCTTAACTGTATATAAGCACTAGCTTTTCATATGTTAGGTGGGACTGTTATGGTGAGAACAGTTACCCCACACTCTGTTTGTCTGTTTGTTGTATTGTATATAATGCTTGGATGTTATGTGTGTATATTTTGATGTATATATGAATATATGAGTTTTTACTCTACCCATTGTCTTTCCGTTTACCTAACTCTGTAATACTTTATATCAATACTGACATTTTATCTGCACGCTGCTGCTGCACTGCTCTGTGGCAAACACATTTAAATATATTATTTTTTTCTTAATTGCTGATAGTTACACCACTGGTGATGTTCATTGGCATACTAGTCAATGTGCATAAGATAGAACTTCTCACTGCCTTTTGTGCTTCCTCCTTTTTCTTCTCTGTCAGTTCCGCTTCTTGTTTTTTCTTTGCCTCTTCTAATCTTTTCTTCTCGGCCAGTTTCTTTGTTTCTTTTTCTTTCATAGCCTTCCAGGCTTCAAAGGACGCAAGTGCTTCTTCTCTCTTAGCGGCTTCTTTCTACAAGCGAGGAAGATGCATACTTAAAACAGGTCTAGAAACCTCACTGTCTAACATTTATATTTGCCCACAAGAACATAAGAACATAAGAAGAGCCATGCTGGATCAGGCCAAAGGCCCATCTAGTCCAGCTTCCTGTATCTCACAGCAGCCCCACCAGATGCGTCTGGGAGCGCAAGAGACTAGATATCTGTCTCCTGATACCACTCCCCTGCATCTGGCCCTTGAAGTACCCTGGTTTCAAGCCTTGGAAATTACACATCTTCCCCAGATAATTTGAAAACGAAATGTGCATAAAGCAGAATTTTTGTATGCACTGCAAACTATTTTTCTTATAAGGCTGCCTTTGCCTTGAAATATTCAGCACAATATTCACTGACTTTTTGAATATGAATAATAATTATAGTATGTTGTTCTTATTGGCTCCAAATGGGTAGCTTACCTACCTAATTTGACCTTTACTCGCATATAAAAATAGGTTCACTTCAAATGGATAGTTTACACAGATACTGTACATCTGGTAATTCTCCCAGTCATGGAGACAGACTGTTCTTCCCCACTGTTTCTGTTCTCTTTGAGGCAAACTCCTAAATTCTCTGGGGAAAATCAGCTACTTTCCCCAACCACAATACAAAAACTGCTAAGTAACCTTAGCCACCTTTCAGGCTTGGGCTGGAGTTCTAGATTTTACAACACAGAAATAGAGTTGGGTCAGAAAAAAAATTGCTTGAGACTAGGAAAAATAACAATGTTCCTGGTGGCACTCTGAAGACAAACATGCTTTATTTGATATTTTCCAAAAATTGCAGCCTCATACATCTTTTAAGGCAGCAGAAAGGCCTTCAATGTTTCAGCAAGCATGACAGAAATTCTGTCCAACACCTTTATACAGTCATGCTTGTTAAATGTAATTAAAAAATAAATACTGTATGTTCTACTGCTAGACAGAATTGCTCTGTGTGGGACTAAATGTGGGACTAAATGTCAAACTACTGCTGTACAGTTTCTCAGTGCCATCAGCAGAAGATAAAGGGAAACAGGCTTTAATCTAGGAGACATGGATTCATACTTCTATTCTGAAAAGTCTAGAGAAGAGGCTCAATGTCAGGAAATTATATTACCGTAATAGCCTAAGCTACCAGATACTGTAATTACATTATTTAAAATAGTTACAAAAGGCTCCTCAAGTATATGTCGGAACAGTGATGGGGAAAGAAAGTGAATCTCCTTTTTACACAAAAGCTCAATATTCCAGATTTTATTTGGAGTGGAAGGACAATTTTGGTCACTCTGGCAAGCTCCCGATTGCATGACCAACCATAGTATCAATTGGGGCTGATCTCGCAAGTGGGCAGGCAAAGAGAAATCTGCAGGAGTAGTGATGTAGCCCTTTCTCATCCACATTTCTTGAGGATGCTGGACACAGTATATCAGCAGAAGTGAAAATGCTCGTGTTGGTTTATGTGGTGTACTATGATCCCCTTACATCAATTATTTTTAAAAACAAACCTTTTCATTTTTATCCCGCAAACTCTCAGCTTTGTTTCTTTTTATCCTTTGTAGCTCCAGCAAGAAAATCCTTTTCTTTTCCAACCAGTCCTATGAAAGAAAGAAAAAAGATTTAAGTAAAATCTTAAGTTGTATAAGATTTAAGTAAAATTTAGAGCTAACTTCATAAAATTATCTACAAGTAAAGTGAAAACCTATTTTATTATTGTCATTAACAGCAGTAACTTACTCTGCCTAACTGCATTTAAAACAGAACCTGCCACAATGCAATTGGGTACATGACTAGGCATGTAAATGACAGGCACCCAGCACCTTGTTAATTAGCTGTGGCAACTTACGAGTGTAACTTACATGAACATCAGTAGGATTTGGGCCACAATTTTTAAAGAACTAAACTTTAAAAGAAAACTACATCGTCTGTCTTTATGATGGTTACTTCATGTCCTTCCTCGTTCCGAGATTACGTTCGTTTCGTGATAACGTCATTTGCAGTCACATGGTCGTCCCAGTTTTGTCCCTGTTTCTGTTTACCCACGGGTGTGATTGATGGTATTGTGACAACTGCTACTTCATGTCCTTGTTTCGTGACAACAACTGTACTTCCCTGCCTTCATTTCCCCCCTTTTTTGGTCCAACCTTCCGTTTTTCGATATTTTTATTCTCCATAACTTTGGCTTTAATGTGTTAAGCAGCAAAGTTCAAGGTTTTATGTCTTCTTCCCTCTCTGCGATGCATTGTTTATGTCATTGGGATTGTACTGAAGAATGCAACCACACTCCTGCCACTAGATGGAGAATATGCACGTTGTGTGACAAGCCTTACTTCATGGGCTCTCGTCTCGAAACAAGAACCGAGACAAGAGGATTCCTGAGGTCAGGGAGAGGTATGGCTCATCACACTTAAATCCCAGTTCAGGGGGCATGGTCGGGATGAACTCCCGTCATCATGCAATGGACGTGCACTAACATTTTTTCGTACTGGTCCCAAGCGGGACCGCGAACCGCGATGAGAGGGACATGAAGTAACCGCCCAAGTCTTAAGATGAAAATCGGATTATTATATTTACCCCTTTTCTGAATGGCATATAGAGCTTAGAAAGTTCATATCACACTAAACAGAGTATTTTTCTTAATTGTAAGAGACAGAAATGTGTTAAATGTTTACCTGATACACAGCTGCCCTTAAACTGTCTGCTTTATCAAGCTCAGCACTGTATTTTTGTAAATGCTTGTTGTCCAAGAACTTTAATGTTCCTAAGTACTGTGAAGATGTACTTGTTGGAATATGCGAAGGTTTCCCAGTTTTCCTCATGTATGTAGAACTCAGAGATCTATAAAATAAAAGTATCCCCTAACAAATGCTTTAAACTTTAAAAGCATTCCTATGGAAGAAAAATCTGAATTCTTATGTTTATTATAGACTATAAAAGTACTTTAATTTCACTAGGCACTGTATGAGTCTGGCATACAAACATCAAAAGGACTAAATTTAGAGATTAATGCAGAGAGAAACTTGATAATTAAAATCCATGAAAGAACAAAAATGGTCCTGAAGCTTTTGTATTCTAAGACAAACCATATTCTCAAGACTTTTAGACCAGTGTTAGAATACTTGGATGATAATAATAGATGGGGTTTGCTAGTGAGGGCATGTCTAAGGAACTGTTAAATGCCTTTCATCAGCTGCTGAATTTGTTTACTTTAACTTTTAAAAGATTTCTAAATTCCTTTCTAGCTCTTTAACAGAATTAGTGGAGGCCTTGTTTTAAAACTATTCAAAGCACTCCACATATATCTCAGCAATTTGTTTCATCTTACTTGCCAGAAGCTCACAAATTTTAATAACTTAAAAGGTTAAGTTTTTAAAAAAATCTTAAGATGTTTCAAGGGGAATTAAGGCAATTGAGTATAGCTATGCATCGAAAAATCTGTAACCAGACTCTGGCATTTTAAATTAACATTCAAAGTCAATACTCCCATGTAGAAGTATTTTGAGGTGGGGTAAAAATAGCAAAGTACTTTGGAGAAATTCACAAACACAACAGCTGATCTCATCACTGTTCATTTATCCTAAAAACGGTACATTAAGCGAATTCTGTTGCCCAGCAGGCATGAAATGATAAGGGAAAGAAAACATTTTTTGCTAATCAGCAGTTAGAACATCATATATTTCAGAATACTGAAATCCAATTGTGCTCACAAATCCATTAATAGAAATCTAAGTTGGCAGAAGTTGCTACTTGTGAATTGTATATTACAATAAAGGGCTTGTGAAGGTTAATAATGTTAAGAGAAAATAACAATTAGGACATGTTTTAGAGGGTAGCTATGCTAGTCTGTGCATGAATTCCAGGCAAAAATCAAAGAAAAACAAAACAAAACAAAAGACAACAATATGTGGCACCTTAAAGACTAACTTTTGTATTTTAGTGTAACGTTTCTTTACACATATAGCCGCAGAATGAGGTGTGCAATAATAATATATAATGGGATATACGTTTCATACCAAATATTCATTGACTGTAGTATGTATATTTGCATGCAAGCCTGGTTGTAAGTTCCTACAGAGACACAGTTGGGTGAGGGTGGATAGGGGAAAGTGAAGAGGAAGAGGGGGTTGGGTAGTTTTAAAGATGATGGGAAGAAGGATTTGGCCTGTGGTGGAAGTTAGGTTTGTTGATATGGTAGGTGTTGTTTTATGGCTCTGTGATAAATTCCTCAAGAGACAAAAAAACAGACACCAGATCAGAGCAGGTTGAGGGGGGTGGAAGAGAGCGGGGAAAGAATGGGAAAGTTTTTCCCTTAAGAGTCTTTTGGTGGGAGATAAACTTCCATGAAAAAAAGCAGTGGCAATATAGTAATATTACATTTGATAATGATTCAAGAAACCTTGAAGCTGCCTAGATACCCTGAGCACATCCGATTTTGCCTGAATGTGGAAGCTAAGCAGGGAATACCAGGTCCTGTAGGTGCCTGGAGCAGGGACTGGCAAACCACTCCAGTATTCCTGCCAAGAAAACTCCATGGACATGGGGACACGAAGGGTCGGTCACAACTGTAACGACAGAACACACACACACACACAAGAAACCTTGAATTATGTTTAATCCATTCTTGTGTGTGTCCATTATGCATATGAATTGTATCTCAGCTGTTTGTCTTTGTATTCTTGATTTGTAATGATTCTGTTCCAAAACGGTGACCTTCAAATCCCTCAAGGACTGTCCCGGTAGACTGATAAGGTTTGAGACAGGTTTCTGTGTATTGTGGTTTCTTATGTCAAACTTGTATCCATTGATGCGTTTTCTTAAGAGATTACGACATGGAAACGGAATTTGGATGAAACTGGATGCAGTTATTTCAAAAGAGCTTATTATTTAAATCTAAATTTCGTACCTGCTTACTGAAGATTTTGACTTTTGTAGAACTGCCTCTTTTTCTTCACTTCCCTCCTAATAAAACCACAAAGAAAACTGACTGTAAATCGAGCAAACTACCCATGCAGCCTCTATTTTGACCTAGAATCATAGAATCAAGAAGCTGGAAGAGGCCAACCCACTACTCCATGCAGGAATACAAAACGAAGGATATCTGCCTGGTGGTTGTCTAAATTTCTTTGCAATGTCCCCAGTGCTGGAGCACTCACCACCTCTCAAGGTTATTGGTTCCACTGCTGTACTGCTCTAGGAGAATAGAAGTTGGGAAAAAAACTGAGAAGGGCTATGAAAAAAACTTTTGAAATGCTTTGTCTGGAAAATAAATTAAAGCATGGTGCATAGGTTCAGAAGACTATGAGTACCCAAAGGGCAATTGCAGGGATTACAAAAAGATGTCCATACAAAAAGCTTGATGTCATGAGAACAGCCAATAACCACATGTAAATATGTACATATGTGTATGTATGAATGTATGTACAGTATATAATTTTATGATTCCTACGTCAAATGTATGACAATGGCAACAGTCTATATCAAACAAACCTTTACTGATTCCTTTGAAATGTTCAGTGCAACTTTTGAAGAATTTAATGCTTCCTTCTCTTCAGATATATTGTCATTAGTTTCCTCATTTGATCTATCATCAGTGGCACTATCTTCTAATTTTTGCTTTTCTTCTAGATACTCTTCAGCTGACTTGTTCAGTTTCTTGGCATTTTCATAAACTGTTGTCATCATAAGTTCTATCACAGAAGGGGATTTTCTGCCACTCTCTGGCAAGTTTGAATCACTGCAGATGTCAATTTCTTTTTCTTCATCGTCTAAATTTTTGGAAAAAGAGAAGACGCCTTGTGGTATTAATAATCATGTACTTATGGTGGTGCTTGAACGGAAAAGGTAACCCAACATAATGCATCTGAATTCTTCACTGTTTTCCCTTGGGGTCTTACAATTGATTTTACACAAAACGTATGGATTGTAAACAATGACTTGAGAGGGGGAAGATTAGGTACTGCATTTCTTTAAAAATTAGCATGTCTATTATGTTCAACAGTTTGTTAATTTGCTGTGACAATACACAGGCGCCATTCATTTATTTAAGCAGTATCTATCATATCATAAGCAAAACACTTTGCTTTTGTTAATTCCTTTTGTTCCTCAATCAGCTGGAACTTTTATACAGTTTAAGATACAAAAATAATCATTATTTCACCCTTCGTGTTATACTGTGAGTTTGTTTAGATTGAGGTGTCCAAACTTTTTGCAAGGAGGGCCAGATTTGGTGAGGTGAAGATGTGGGTGGGCTGGCTGTTCGGCCTGAAGGGGAAGAAAGGGCATGGTCATGCACGGATCTGCAGCAGGTGCAAATGCTCCGGTTTCAAGGCACCCAAGGGCCCAAGGGCTGTTGCACAGCCTAGGAATCGGCCCACGCACACCCAAGATGCACCGCTGCTCGCATATGCTGCCATCCCTTGCAAGGAGGTGGCGAGGACACTGCAGTAATGGAGCCAGGAGTGGGTAGGCAGGGCAGGTGGCTGGGGGGACAGAGGGAGGCAGGGAGGGCAGCAAACCATAAAACTGCAAAGTGACATTTCCAGATGGCACAGGGAGGGGGCGGCTGGTGGGGATGAGTGACAGGTTGAGCCCACAGGGAGAAGAGGCTGACGGCCCCTCGAAATTTTAAAACGGGCCGCATTTGGCCCCCGGGCCGGACTTTGGACATGCCTGGTTTAGGTTCAGGTGCTGCAGGAGAGAAAGTGAAACTGAGGTCAGTTTGAGTTCTTCTCCACCCTACCCCCTGCTGTTTCTTTTCTTTCAGGCTTAATTGTCCGCCTCTCTGCTTTGTTTTTGCAAGGATCCAGCAGAGGATTTTTCAGAATGTGGAAAGAAAAGGAAACATCGAGGGGTGGAGGGCACCTCAAGGAGGTTTTATTAATTTGGGGTATTAAAAGTAGGAGGGGTCTAATATATGGGAGGGCCTTATAGACAGAAAAATACAGTAACTGAGCAGATTGGGTTTAGTTTGCAAGACCTGAGTAGGGCTGTGACTGATCATAACTTTTAGAAGTTATTAATGCACAGGGTCCCCATAGATCAGACAGAAGCATAACAAGCACTGTTTCTGAGACCCCCGCCAAGGGGAAACCATTCTTTTTCTGTACATTCTTTTTTAACAATCTGCACAAAGAACTGCCAAGGTATGTCTATTTTAAGATGAGCCTTAGTCTTTCATTGTCCACAAATGCAAAGAATTACTGTAATCAATTGGATTGTCTTCTGTTCTGAAGTACCTTGATACTTGGCCTAGTGAAATCTATTTTATTGTTATGCAAAAGAAGGGTTTCACTATTGTAGCATGCATGATTTTTCACTTGGGACCATGAGGTGCTGCCTGTTTGGGGTCTTGCTGTCATTAACTAAGGACCCATTTGTTCTGAGTATGTAGTTTCCTGGCTGGGAACTTTGACAGCTACCATGCCTTTAATTTTTAATGAAATGCTTAATTCTTGAAAACTGGTTATTTTATATACTTTGTGTTTATTATTGTTAATAACTAGTTTTAGTGCATCTGTCTTGGATTTTTAATTAAAAGAATAAATATCTTAAACAACTAAATAAACATTAGAATCACATTTTTACCTTTCAAAGAAGGTTCCTCCCCAGATATTGTTAATTTTAAATCACCAGATTTCTCATCTACTGAAGAAAAATGTATAGGGAATGGGGATGAGGAGCTTGTGAGCCAGGGACCCTAGGATACAAGAAAAATGTATTGATAATCATCTGGACTCATGTTCATTAATTAACACCTTTACCATTAAAAAAAATCTGATCCCAATTCAAGCCACAGAACACAAAGTGAAAGCAGAGGCAAGAATTTACAGTAGATGAAGTTCTGCTTCTCTGTTACTAAAAGCCATTTCCAACACTATCTGCAAAAACAAAATAAAAATTCAGTAGCTTTGATTGAACCCAAATCATTGGTTTCGGAGGGGAAAAGGGGTTTAAATGTACATATTTCTCTCACTGAAAACAAAGGGACTTTCAATAAGAGTGAATAGGCCAGTCCATTTATGGTGTCTCATATTCACATATGTTATATCTTTTGCATTCTGCTTCCAGATTTTTAAAACGGCAGATAAATTTGTACTAAATTCTATGATTTTTTTCCTCTACTATATATTTTGTACCCATTTTCCCGAGTGTGTGCATTTTGCATTCATTTCCACCTAAAAAGCCAAGTATTCATTACAAAATCAGAAGTATACAATGCAAGCAATATCATATCAGTGTAGGGTACAGTGGAACCTTGACTTGTGTCATTAATCTGTTCCAGGGGTCTAGACTTAAGTCAAACATGACTTAAGTCAAACGAACTTTTCCCATAGAAAGTAATGGGAAAGTGGATTAATCTGTTCGAGATGATGAAAAAGACTCCCGAAAACAGTAATTTAACACAAATTTGACTGGGATAGGAGATTCCTTCCGGGGATGTAAATGAAATGTCTCTTCAAAGAGAGGAGGAGGCAGTGGAATTATAGTCCATAAGTTATACGCCTCCACTTTTTAATGTTCATAGCAACAATGTCTAACATTTAAGTTTTACTGATTTTTAACATGACGTTCCGTTCTGAACAACTCTATACTTACCATTAGAGTCCCACAACTGTACAGCTCCCCAACTAAAATGCTTCCATTGTGGACCAGACTTCTGCAGCCAGGTTTTTTACAAGACTGTCTAACCAGCGAGGCCAGCCCCGAGCTCCTGGCCCTTCTTCTCCTCTGGTGGCAATGGCCGCTGCAGCGAGGCCAAGGACCAGCTCCAGGTGCTCGGAGCTGGCCTCGCCGCAACCGCCGCTGCCCCTGCCGGAGGAGAGGAAGAAGGCAGGAGCAGTTTGGAGGCGGCAGCCACGATGCTGGGTCGTGGCTGTCGCCCGATTCCAGTGCCTTGCGCCAGGGCTCCGAGATGTAAGTCAAAGCCTGCGACTCAAGTCAAACAGGCCCCTTCTTGATGCAAGTCAAATATGATGCAAGTCAAGCAGCATGTAAGTCAAGGTTCCACTGTATTTGTAGGTACATTTAAGTCAAACTAAGTTCTCCAGTAGTCCTACTTCTAAATGTTTTGCTTTGCAGTCATGACAAAGCAAACTTTCTCACCTCAGCACCTGGACTTTCAGAAAGCGCTCTCTTTTCAGATTTCATCACTTGATCATTTAGCCTTGTTTCGGAAGATGGTGCAGACAATGAAAAGAATTTGTGGCCATAAGATCCTCTATCTTCTCCCTTGCCTCCTTCATGGTCTTCCACATGATAATTTCTTCTCAAAACACTTCTGGACTGAGGAGATGGCTTTAAAGGATCAGACACTGCAGAAATGCTGACATTCTCAGCTGAGAAAATTACAAAGCATTCAATTGTTAATTGATACTTTTAAGAGTCTACTACTTACTATAGATCGCTTCCCTCCCTCAATTGATTTCTTCCACTAAATACTGCTACTGTGTTTCAAAACCTCATTAGAATTTATTTCCAGTTATTCAATTAAAGTGAAACTATTTATTTATATATTATTTATTTAAAATATTTTATCTCACCTTTATTCTTAAAAAGAATCCAAAAGAATTCACAAAGAACTAAAAAGATTCACAAGTAAGAGATATTTACATTGTTTGTCCTTTGTATTTTCATACTGTATATTTGGAATTGTATTGTTACTGTAAACTGCCCAGAGTGACCTTGTACACAGATAGATAGATAGATAGATAGATAGATAGATAGATAGATAGATAGATAGATAGATA
>JAHTLZ010000330.1:40288138-40302496 GCA_023846285.1 Phrynocephalus versicolor
ATAGATAGATAGATAGATAGATAGATAGATAGATAGATAGATAGATACTTGCAATTCCAACAGTTTTAAAAAATTACACTATAGAACATGATCATTCTTTGCTTCTTTGTGAAACCCCTGGCAATTTTTAGGTCACGTCCTCTCATGAGAAACAAGATTTCGCATTTCAGTTTTAACCTTTTGCTTTTGGATTCAGTAGATAGTTTAGAAAAATTATCAGCTCGTAATATAGGGCATGAGAAGTTCCCATCATCTGCCTGTCTCTCATCTAGAATGTGACCATATTAAAGGCATGGTATTGCCTACATGCACAGCATATAAAGATGGCATAGACTTGCAACTGAACAACATTTCAATGTGCTGTTCAATTACACAATGTTACACAACTCCGTATATTCCCCATTGTATATGTGAGAAGCATGCTTTGACTTTAGAGCAACTGCTTTTCTATCAATGGAATCTCCTCATACCAGAGACTGCTTATAATTTGATTATTTTTTTCCTAAAGAAAATGAATTACTATAAATAAAAAGGGTTGAAATTAAAATTGTTTGCCATAAAAAGATTTTAATGAGCAATTATTAGTGGACATTATGATGGTGCATTCCCCACCCAAGTGCAATTGATTCTAATGAGAGTGAATCTCACTAAGGTTTCTGTTAACTTGTACTTTTAAAGTCCAAGCACTTTTTCTCTTTAAGAAGTCAATCAAAATAATGAGAAGATAGTCAACAGTTTTGAAGGCGGAAGAGGGCTTTATGCCCCGACGGCAGATAAAATAGAAGAACCATCTTCCAGGAGAAGGAAAACTCTGATTTTAAATCTCCACTGGTTTGTGGCTATATCCATTTCTGGAAAAGGCTTCAGGAGCTAACCTTGAGGCAAAATCCGGAGCCGGAGTTCCAGAGGCAGTTCATGGCTGTGTACAATCACATGCTGGTAACTCCTGCAAAAACAGCTGGAACTAATCGTATCGGCTCTGCCGTTCCATTAGACTGTTCCAGCAACGTTGAGAGGGTGTTTTTTTCTGCTTGGCTAACAGTTTTAACCTCCATATTAATCTATCCAGGCCTTATGCTCTGAAGAGGCCACTTCAGCTTTGCGTGTGGAATGGAAAACATGGCTTCTATACAAAGCACGATACCATAGTCTCGAGACTGAAGGATGCCTATACTAGGTAAAGTATTACTAAAACAGATTTAGAAGAAACAAAATGCAAACCATCTCATTTCAAAAACTCTTACATGCAGTCTATCACAAAGGAAACATCACTCTGAAATGAAAGGTCTTCCTTGCTTGCAAAAGGATAGTAAAGTTAAAGATGGAGCCAACCTGGAATTCTGTGGGAGGCAGAGAAAACTTTCTCCCTTCCCTCAACAACCACACCTGTGAGGATGGTGGGACAGAGAGAAAGGCCTCCCCTAATGATCTTAACACCACAGCACGATCATAGAGAGACAAAGAGTCTTTGAAATAGTTTGGACCCAAGCCATTTAGGGCTTTTATAGGTTAAAACCAGCACTCTGAATTGCGCCTGGAACTGCAGCAGCAACCAGTGGAACTGCTGTAACAGGCAGGTAATATGACCAGCTCCACTTAACAACCTGACTGCAGCATTTTGGACCCACTGGAGTTTAAGAGCAATTTCCAGAAGACGCCCCATGTAGAGCATTTAAGAGCCAGGATTCAACTAAGGTATGTATTACTAAGGCCAGGCCAGACCTCTCCAGGAATGGGTACAGCTGCTGTACTGGTTTTAACTGTGCACAGTAATTAATTGCAACCAGTGAAACCTGGACATCTAGGCTCCGAGACAAATCCAGAAGTACACCTAAACTGCACACCTGCAGTGTGGGAGTGTAACCTCATCCAGTATAAACTGGGACCCTGTTCCTTGAGCTGTCTTTCTAAAGACCAGGAACACCCCCTGCCACATATGAATTAAGTTTCTGTTTATTCACCCTCATCCATTACTTATATTAGACTGTGGTCTATTACTGAAATAGCTTCCTTGTGTAATTTATGTTAGTATCAAGTAGATACCTCTTTTTTGTTAATCTTTTCAACTCTTTATTCTCAATTCAAAACTACTGAAATTTTGTAAGATTACAATCGCAAACACATTCATGGTGGTGGGTGGGTAGAAGATACACAGAACAAATGTGATCTTCCTCCCAAGTAAAAAACCTACAGGTTGGTGCTGTTTAAAAGAAGCATTTAAAAAGTGTTTTTATACAGAAGTATAATTCCAAGGCAGCAGACTAGATCAGAGTAAGCAGTGAACTTTATTTTTTCATCAAATGGTTTATTTTGTTTTTGCTGTTGGGTTGGGATGGGCCTTAAGAGGAAATATCTCGAAATTTACTCTCTTAACTCTAGCCCCAGCAATAGAGAGCAACAGAACACTGTAATTTCTGAATGTCACTCAGCTTAGGTTCCACTGACAAAACTGATTCAACTAATCTAAAATTTATGGAACATTTTTCTTATATGCTCTCTCAAATCTTTCTCTAGTCCATGTAACTAAGAAGAAAGGTGGGGCTATTAGACTTCAGGTGGACCAGTAAGTTTTCCATAATGCAGAATATTAGTTACTGGACATTTCCCTGGACCTTTAAAAAACAGGCTGTAAGAAATTTTATAAAGCTTTGCTAACAAAGCTTTATATTCATACCATTTACAGTATGAACCAGCTCGGATGCTAAGTGTAGTAGCGTGGGGTTTAGTGATTTCAGCAAGTGATTTCAGCTCTCTGACATAGCAGGACATAGCAGTCATCAGGAGAGGCTTTTCTCTCCATCCTGCCACCTTCACAGGTGCGTCTCAGAAGAACACATGAAAGGGCCTTCTCTGTTGCTGTTCCCAGACTTTGGAAGTCCCTCCTACTGGAGGCCAGGACTGCCCCATCTCTACTATCTTTCTGGAAGCAAAGACCTTCCTCTTCAGACAAGCTTTCCCTGAATGAGGGACTGCCTACTATATGACTTTATATGGATTATCATACATGATTGCATTGACTGATTTCATAACAACACCAGTGTTTTCCATGTTGTTTTTCACCCCTCATAATGGATTTTTCTTTTCTTCTTATGTGCTCTTTATAGCTCTAATGCTACCTTTTTAATGTTCTATGATGCCTCTTCAAACTCCTTGTTCTTAACTTGAATGTGTTTTAAATGTTCTGGTCTGTATATCGTCCCTCATTATTGTAAGCCACCTTGGGTCCTTTTCCAATGAGAAAGGTGGGGTAAAAATATTCTAAATAAATAAATAAACAGTGACTTTAATGTCCTAGATCTGAGTATAACTGAGCAAACATATTAAATGTGTATGTGAACAGCTTTTTATACATGTTATCAAAATGTGAAAATCTGATTTAGTTGCAAATATGAGTTTTAAACTCCAAACATACAATCTATTTAAGAATCCTGATTCTGAAGTAGTATCTTGAGGTTACTGTACATTGATAATGCTTCCACTGATTGGGAAAAAACGCAGACATTTAAACGGGTTGCAGCGTTAAATGTTCTGCAAGATTTCTGCCACTGAATGGAGAGAAAGATACAGACTCTTTAGACAAACTACTTTAAATCTCCATGAAATTTTGGTAATGGAATTTTTACGGTAAAGTATTGATAACTGATGCATGACTTGTCTCAATGGCTAATCCCTACAGGAGAGAACTGTGCATGTAAAGGCAATTTCATGTGTTTTCTTTCATCTTGCTCACAAACCATAACATGACCTGAAATGTAAATACTATTCTGAAGTGAAAGAGAATGAAAGACAGTCAGCTACACAGATAGGATCTCTTGAAAAACTGCCCATTTAGACTATAGAATTTCTGTGGAATTTTGGTCAACATTTACATTGCTCAAAAGTGACCACCAACCCGACATTTGAATCACTAGCCAAAATCATACTGGGATAAAGTATGGACAAAAAAGCAAGCATGCAGTATTTTCCCCTTCTTGCTTGCAATTCATCATGCAATTTAAAGTTCAACTGGGGTTGCATTTGTTTCCATGAAACAGAGAGGCACAGGTAGCATGGACAGGCTTGCTTGCATAATTCCCAATTTATGCTGTGCAAATCACTCTGTGTTCTTTAGTGCATTCTGGTCCCAAAGACATAACTGTTCATTATGAGCGCTTCCTGCACTTTTTGGAAGGGTTGCATCGCCAAGGACGAAACCAGTTAAAAATATAAGCAGAATGTACCAATGACCAAGGATGTGCATACATGACAGATAAGGGAAAAGCACAAGTCAACATCATAGTTAAGCTGTAGCTTAACTCTTACAATATGTACCCACTTAATTTCTAATACTATAACAATATGTGAGATTTGAGTTTTCATTCAAACACTTGGATTCAATAGTACCAAGAGTCAGTCCCACACTAAGTTAAATTCTAGTACATTTCCTTTTCACTAAGCAACCATAGTTTGACTGACTTATCTGGATAAAGTGGCAGAAGTTTTATGTGAGCAACACTATGAAAGTTCATTAGCAGAATTAATAGTGGAATTGCCATCTTCTTCATGCCACATCACTCAGGCCCCACTACTGCAATCATGGACAGTACACTGTGCATATAAACCTGTGGTCTAAGTACTGTACTCCATGTGTCTGAGAAAAAGTCAACTGTAATCCATTAAAGCTCATACTACAATAAATCTTAATACACAGCATGTATAAAGCACACCAGTCATCTTAAAATGTGACTATATCAACAAACCATTTGCCAAATTTGGCGGCAGGAGGACGGAGGAATTAACTGACATGATAGAATTTTTAAAGAAATTCACATATTAAAAAGTATATAAGCTTCCATGAAAAAGAGCAAGAAATTATGCAACAATAAATATTTTTAATAATAATTTAATGCAACCTGTTGATCAGAATTTAAAGAAATGTACTTTACCTGATGCTGATGCTGTCTTGGTTTTGAACTCCCTTGGCTTCGGTACAGGCTTGATTTTAGTATTATCCTTTTCCGACTGTAACTTAAACAAAGTAGGCTCATTCTGTTGGTTACACTCTTCTTCAAAACCCAACCCTTCCCCAGCAACTGAGTCATCTTTGTGTGTGCCTTTATTTGGATATTTTTCCCATGATACAGTTCTTTCTTTAAGCCTCTTTTCACCCTCTGCTAGCATCAATTCAGCATCTATTTCTTTTTCATTAAGGCAGTGGTCCTGCAGGAATGTTTCAAATGAAAGGGATTTTTTTGTTGTGTTCCTTTCTGCATCAGAACATTCAATTATTGAAAAGCGAACATCTTGCTTCTCTTCCTTTACAGCCTCTCCCTCTGCCGTGGACACACATGGAGGTCTCTCATCTTCCTCTGATGAAGAAAAGTCATCTGTACTTTCACTTTTCAATGCATTTCCATTGCAGCGGTTATACTTTGACAGTGGCATAGCAAAAGCGACCGATTTCTCTGCAGTGTTTTCTACAGTTTCTGGAAACTCTTCCTCTGAACCTGAAAACATATAACTGATATTTCATATATAAAACAGACACCAGTTCAAAGCATGTTTCCACAATACAGTTTTCACCCTGTCACATTTCTCACAATATGTAATGCCAACTATAAAAAGGTATACTTATTTATTTATTTTTATATTATATACCGCCAGATTTTCCCAAATGGGAACTCAGGGCAGTTAACAAGTACTGTATAATATACCACAATTCAAAAGAAATAATAATTGGTTCCACAGAGTAAACATAAAAAGAATCAACAGCAAACAGCGGAAACCAAAGTTAAAAGGAAAAGCTAAAAAAGATTCAGATTAATACTAAGGCAAGATGGAGAAAAACGGGCGGACATACAAACTCATAATCCCTACTCATATAATAAATCAACCCCCTTGATTGCCGAATGCCGTGTAAAGCCAGGTTTTTAGCAGCTTCATAAATGCTGGGAGGGACTCCACAGTCCTAATTTCACTCGGGAGAAGGTTTCACAATGTAGGACGCACCACAGAGAAGGCACGGTTCTGGGTGGAGGTTTTACGCAGGGGGCTGTGATGTTCTGGTGGGTCAGGCTGACGTTGATCTTAGGATGATACACTCTGTCAGATATTCTGGTCCCAAGCCATGGAGGGTTTTGTAAATCAAAACCAATACATTGAACCTTATTCGGGAGGCAATGGGTACCCAGTGCAAGTGAGCCAGAATGGGGGTGATGCGCTCATATCGACCAGCACCAACCACCAATCTGGCCGCAGCATTCTGCACCCACTGCAATCGCCGAACAAGGGTCAAGGGAAGCCCCATGTAAAGAGCGTTACAATAGTCCTCCATACTTCTTCCTCCATTTCCTGGTTTTTTCCTAGAAGTCATTTCTAGCCTCACATAAAACAAGTTTCAAAATGTGATTGTGAAGTTAACCAAATCCTCTATAGGTAGTGGGCCATCAAAGGGTCCCACAAGTTCTGACATGAGAGGGCAGTCTGAAATACAGTTCAATCCAATTGTATTAACAAAACCAGCACTGTAAAGTAATACATCAACTGCTCCGAAATCTCCCATTTTACTAGAGGTTATGATTGATCCAAACTTTTTCTAAGGTCCGAAGTTGAAGGGTGGTTACTTATTTTCTTCTAATGTCCATCAATAGGTTGAGTCTTGCTAGTGCCCCCATTGCTATCTTTGATTACAGTGTGCAGTCAACTGAACCTGAATGGCAAGCACCTTATATTCAAGGCCACCCAAATGTTCAAATTGCTTCCATCTTCACTACCTCCATTGATGTATTGGAGTGTATGTGGGTGGGTGTTCCTCTGACTCAGTGTCACCAGGAGGCTGACTGCCCTATGCTGTTCCTCAGTCAATTAAAGCACAAGGCTTGAAGAACCTCTTTGGGTGGCTCCCATTGGGCCACTCTGGGGCCTCCACTCAGGTCTCATTCTTTCTTCTCCTCTGCCTATTTTCTTCTACCACTACCTGGCTTCAAAATTAAAGAGTTGTTGCCCATCCTCTTAATCTGTTTTTAAAAGTTCTATAATAAATTTCAGTGCTATAACTTTAGCATTGCAATTCCCATACCTAAGCATACTTAATAAAAAATACATCTAACTCAAAAGTATGGGACTAAGTTCTAAATGAAAAGCATTTAAAGTTAATTCTGCATGTTATAATTGATCTGATATTTATGAAGGAACAGATGTTATTCTATAGTTTCATGTTATTCAACATCAGGTTATTCTATCTTATTTATTTATGTATGTATTCCTGTATTTATGTATTTATTTTAAGTTTTATATACTGCCTGCTTCCAAAAGAGAATTCCAGGTAGTGTACATAAGAATAAACAAAACACAACAACAACCACAGCAACCAAGAATTAGCGGCAGTAACAAATTGTAGATATAAGATAAATAAATAAATAAATACAAAGAAATAGAAAGGCACCCAGCAGAACTACAGAAGACAGAATACTTTAACTTGCTATGTTTCAACATACAGTACCTTCATCACTCTCAAAGTCTTCTGAATATTCAGCAGTTTGCTGTCTTGCTGCACGAGCATGAAGTGCTTCATGAAGTTCTTCCTAGAACAGATAAATACATATCAGGAACTAGCATTTAAATAAGAAACATATCTGTCTCTACAATAACACTGTATATACTTCACTATGGAAGCATGCACAGGTGTATAGTGTTGAATCAAAAAGAATAAAGCTGATGTAAAACCATTTCATAACAATTGTAAAGTTGTGAAAGATGTACCGCTAAGTACAGTACAATCTAATGCTGCTTATATGAGCTTCTTTTGACAATCAGTTCATCAACAATGTGAAATTTCAAAACTCTTACACAGCTTCATACATACAACTCTTGCATTCTTTTTTCCATTTGTACACACTTTCCTTGTTTGTTCACAGCCCCCAGCTTCTTTTGATATTAATATATACTAATTAAGCCAAATACAGTTTTTAAAACAAAATATAAAATCTCACCATTAATTTATTTTAATAATATGTGCAATCACCATATACATTTAGTATGCAGATGAAAACATTTTTACCTGAAATGTGGTTCTTTTGCACAATTTTGGGCTCTTGGTGTAGGCTAAAGTACTGATATTATCTTCATCAGACATGTTTTTATTTGAGGAAATTAAACTTCTATGTTCAGCTTGTGATCCAGTGAAGGCAAATCTTCTATTTTCATTTTTTTTAAAAAAAGAAAGTATTTTGTGGTAAGACTGACATCATAAAGAAAAGGCGTTCTCTGTATTCAAAACCACAAATAAACTACTAAACTACTCCTACGTACTTTCCAAATACATTTGAATCATAGTTACAGAACAAAAGGGATAAAAATGTATTTATACCCCTTACTGCTATGGAAAAATATATATTGTCTTCTCTACCTATAACAATTATGTATTCATTATTACATGAAGCAGAGGATAAAAGGTAGATACAATAGGACCTCCGTATCCACTGGTTCATTATCCACTGATTCACTTTTCCATGGTTGGCAGAGGAAAAAATAAATAAATAATTCAGCACCTGCAAAGCAAGCTACTGTTACAAAGAGCAGCTGTAAAGCAAGCTACTGTCACAAACAGCAGCTGTAAAGCAAGTTACTATCACAAAACAGCAGTTTTGGGAACATATTGGCATTCTCTCTTATCCACAGTTTTCATTACCCACAGGAAGGCTTGGAACCAATCCCCAGCGGATACTGGGGTCCTACTGTATTCTTATGCCCATTAAGACCATACCTGTACCTATAGCAATTTAGCTTTAGCTAAATGTACAGACACAAATACACAAAGAATCATAGTACCAACTACAGCTATCCAGTAAATCAACTAAGCTACATGTGATGGGGGAAGGAGAGAACATTCTAAAATATACTGTTTTACATGATGATACAAGTTGTTCCCTTTGACTCAGGATATTGTGTGCAGTGATCTCAAACTGACTGCTCCCTAATGCCTCAGTTGTTGGGGTGTTAAGGGGCCAGTTCAAGGCGTTATCGGGAGTACAGCTGTCACTCTACCTCCTTTGCTGCCTTCTGCTCAGTCTTTTCTGTGTTTCCTCATCTCAAGGAACTCTATTTGTCCTTGTGCCACTGATGGCACTGTTCAGCTCCTTGTGGGCAACTGGCAGCTCTTTACCCAGAATTATGCAGATACACCTGATTTGACCCAGTTTTGCACTTTTGTCCAAGGGCGGTGCATATCTCTAATATGTGCCTTTTGGTGAGTGGGGAAATATTAAAAAGCTGCTCGTTTCATTTCAAATTGTAAACGCTTTTCTTCAAAGTAATCACAAGTGCCTGAGTTTCCAACACATAAAACAGCCAAGCGCCGCTGTCTGGGATTTATCACACCCATCCATCAAAGTGAGGGTGGCAGCTGAGGAAAAAAATACCTGTTCACTTGTCTTTGAACTTGAAAAGTGCCCGTGAATTTGAATTACTTTCCAAGGTGACACAGCCATTTCTTTTTTGACAGGCCTGAATATAAAGTGGCATCTTCAAATTTACATCCCTATTAATGCCTGCCAGAAATGCAGCCCTGCTCTCTTGTTTCAGAGGGTTGCTCTTGAGATTTGGCATTTGGCAAGACCTGTGAAACAGCCTTGTTTCACCTGGATTCCACAGGGCTCATTCACACGAACATAGGTGAAGGGCTGCCACCTTCATTGGTTTATATGCAGTGGTACCTTGTATAAAGGAATTAATTCGTTCCAAATGAAATTATGTTAAGCAAATTTTCCTTTATACAAATTTCCCATAGGAATGCATTGAAAATGGAGTAATCCCATTTTATGTTGTATGGATTTACCCCATAGGCAATTATGTTAAGTAAATTTCCCTTATCTCCGGAATTTTCATGTTGTACAGATTTTATGTTATACAAACCGTTTGTTATACAAGGGTCCACTGTACTTATTTTTGACAAATGCCAGAGTGCTGGCAGGACTCTTTCGGGATGAGAACCTGGTGCACAATTACGCATGTCAGCAGAATTCGTGCACACAACACGTGTGTTGCTCCAACATACTGCCTTAAAAGAGTATCTTTGCGATGCCCTCTGGGATGCCTACGGACGTCCTGAACCCCAGTCCGCTCTGGTAGCAAGAACAAGGACCCGAGCGCTGTTAGGGTTTCTCTGAGATGCCTTGACTCCATTCCTGCACCTTCCCTGTCGCAGGTCCATGGCGGGAATCCCTCCCCGTCCCGTCCCCAAAGGGCAATATCTAGGCTTCGGTTCCGCCAACGTTTCTCCAACCGGCGCCCATACCTCCCGTCTCCGGAAGGCTCGTTCTTGCCTCGGACGAGAGGACCGAGTCGCGCCCACTCCGGTCTGGCCCCTGCGGCAGGTCTAGTATGCGTCGGGAAGGCTCTCCGGCTAGGTAGGCCTCTCCGCCAGAGGTGTTGCTTAGCGACCGGCGACACGTTTGAGCTGACAGCACAGACGAGGGAGGGAGAGAGCGTTGCCGTGGAAACGAAACCACGCCTCCCCTTCCTCCCCCCTCCCTACCCCAGGTTGGTTGGATAAGCAGGTCAAGGTGTGGAGGCGAGACGAACACGTGACGAGGTAAGAATGGGCTCTCCCCCCCATGCTAGATTGGATTGCGGGTCTCTCTCTCTCTCTCTCTCTCTCTCTCTCTCTCTCTCTCTGTGTGTGTGTTTTAAAGAATGGTGATGATTCTAATGCTAATAAACATTAATGCCACACGGCTTTTAGTGCAGCTAGCTTGAAATTTGATTATTTAATCCTGAAAAATGTACTTGAATTGTAAAGAGCTCCTCTTTCTTTTTTTAAACGCTACAGGTAAAAGGAGAACAGAGAATAAAAGAACAAAGAAAGCAGATGAAAACATGGTGGCATCTTAAGGATTTACTGTACTGATGTGAACATTTGTGGATGAGTTCACTTCCTCATGCATAAGAAAAAGAGAAATACTATAACTTTTACAGAATCTTTTTGTTTTATTGTTTATCTTATGTTTATTTTAAAAAACAAGATCTGTGTTTTTGGCTGTTCCTCTGCGTGTTGCATGCATGAAATTTGACATCAAATATAGGGAAAAGTATTCCAAAAAAAGTATTACTCCCAGAATGTCCCCAAGCAAAGGTAGGAAATATTTTATTAGCCCTCTTTGATATCATAGTACAGCACCCATTATGGCTATAGGGCAGAGAAATCTGAAGTTGGGGAAATCCCAAAAATAATATTAAAAGATCCATCTCTGAAACTAATATTTTTGTGGAACTTGAGAATCAGTAAAAAAAAACTTTACATTGATCACAATATTAGAATTCAAACTTTCTGAATATTGTTTCTTGTGTTAGTATAGGATTCTTTTGACTTTGTATGTAGCACACTGCCAGTGTCAGTCTTAGTAGCTCATTCCTTTGTATATTACCCTATGATAAAACTAATGAAATAAGCCACCACCCACAGAACCTTAGGTCATCATAAATAGTTATATCTTTAAGTTCCCACAAAGACCCATCAATATTTTCTGGAACAGCAAAACTAGTGGCCTGTTTGGAAAGGAAAACCTTGATTCAGTGGGCATTATCAGTGAAAAGGTTGAATTCCATACTTCAAATTATTAAGAAAGCAACCGAAGATAAATGTACTGGTTTTGTATTGCTTTGATATCACCCTGTATGTGCACTGCTGTCATCCCTGGTGAAAGAAGATACCATTGTTAGGAAACAAGAAAACTGCCCATTTTTCCTATGAGGGAAACACAACCTATTAAGAGAGGAGGGGGAAGACCCTATAAAGGAAATGATAAAATAAAGACTTACTGTATGAAACTACACATGTAGAAAAAGTGAACGTAGTAGTTTCTGTATTCAAAAGAGGGTGACTAACCTGAGTGTCTATTCAGGTCCGGCAAAAAACAGTTCTTCCTGACACAATGTATTCTGAACAATTATTATCGCAACAGGACAATATCAGCAATTCCCTCAGACAACTTTAAAGGGGGTTAGATATGTTGTTGAAGAATGGGCATTACAGCAGATAAAACATGGTGGAGTCTCCCAAAGTAAAAGGCTTTGAATTCTCTTGTGAAGAAAAGGCCGTGCTAGGAAGTCTATTGCCTTTGATGTTCTGCTTGTGCATTCTTGGAAACATCTGGCCCACCACTGTAGAAAACAAGATACAGAACAAGATTAATTGTTGCTCAGCTGGCTTTTTGGATTTGCAGAATAGAACATTCATGTATACTGGTCATTTCTACATGCGATAGTTAAGGGTCAGAAAATGAAAAAAAAAAGATGGACACGTATAGTGCAATCCTATCCATGTTTATTTAAAAGGAACCCCACTAAATTGTATGTGGCCTAGCCCTCCACCCCAAACACACTAAATATATAGTAAATTATAGTGTTAGCAACACATTTCTTGAAAATAATTTGTACTTCCTGATAAGTTTTGTAAATATGCATATATACAGTATGTGTGTGTGTGTGTTGTGTCGTTACAGTCATGATCGACTCTTCGTGACCCCATGTCCATGGAGTTTTCTTGGCAAGGAGTACTGGAGTGGCTTGTCAGTTCCGGCTCCAGGCGCCTACAGCACCTGGTATTCCCTGGTGGTCTCCCATCCAAGTACTAACCAGGGCCGACCCTGCTTAGCATCTGAAATCAGACGAGATCGGAAGTGCTTATTTTATATACACTATACAATACTCTTATTCATTCCCTGAAAAGAAACATTTTAAGTTGTCTTCTGAATGTTAGCAGGGAGGTGTGACAGGCATAGCTCCACAGGGAGCTGGTTCCACAATAATGGAGCCACCATGAAGAATAGGCAATATCTCATGAAGGCCTTCCAGGCCTCCCTTAGAGTGGCTACCCAGAGAAGCTAGGCCTGGGAATTTATGGTGGTCTGGGCAGATAACAGTGGGCAGAGATGTTCTGTGAAGTAGTATGGCCCCAAACTGTGGAGGGCTTTCTACATAAGCATCAAAATCTTGAATTTAATCTGGGATGCAACCTCAGTGGAGACAGGTCAGAAGGGGAGTGCTGTGATCAGATTTGCTCATACCAGTCAACAGTCTGGCCACTGCATTCTGGACCCACTCTAGGTCAGCCTCAAGATCAGTCTCTAGGTCAGTCCCATATAGAGAGTGTTACAGTTGTCAATCTGGGAACCGACCAATGCATGCATCAGTGTCCTAAGACAATCCTCATCTAGGTAAAGGTGGAGTTGAGCAATGAGCCTAAGCTGATTAAAGGTACACCTGGACAAGCATAATATTTATACAGTTGCTACCCTATTGGACACATTATTCCACCTTCACAAAAATGTATTTCTCCATTATGAGTTTCCTATTGCTTATGGATGTTGCTCTTGAAATATGGATGAGCCATAAAATGCAGTAATCCAACTTCATGAAAATATATCAACATTTTATTTCTCAGTCTTATGTGATACTGTTACCTTGGCAATGCTGTGCATTATGCTCTCTATTGTGTGATTTATGATTACTAGCTGCAGGGTGGTTGTTGGGGAAAAAAGAGCAATGCCTGTTAGTTCCAGAAGATGGCAGCAAAAGATTTGGCTAAAAAGGAGCAGCGGCTCATAGCTCTTGTTCAAAGCAAAGTGTTCAAGTGCATCACCATTTATAGCCAGAGTTGAAAAGAGATAATTGTTATTAACTTAACTGCAAACTAGAACAAACTGTTCAAAGCAAAAACAAAGACAAGGACAAGAGACTGAAAATTAATGGTAGGTGGAATCCCAATTATTATTAAAAAGTACAGTCCTGTACACAGTTGGCTTACAACAAGCAAACAAGTTAAGGCAACTGGTTTGGATTTTCAAGACTAAAGCTCACTTCATCCAATGTCCAAAGTGTCCAACCCCACCTCTTGAACATTTGACATGCTGTTAGCCCCGGATGCCTTTGCATAGATGTAGATGTAGATGTCTCTGTTAAAGAAAATTGTGTGTGTGCAGCTGATGCAACTTTGTCTCCCGCATAATCAAGGCACACTATCACACTAGTATGTACCTACTGCATGGAGTGCAATTTCTTTTAAAATTCTAATTCAGCAGATTTACACTGGATGCCCCTTGTTGAGGAATAACAGCTTTCAGGGCCTGAGCAGTGGGGGAACCTTAAAGACTGAAAATATATTTGTTCTAGATTAACATGGCTTGTTGTCTCTGTGCGCACACTAATCTGGAAGGAAGCCCATTCAAACACAGTGGGGTCCCCTGCCAAAGAAACACACAGAAGACTGAGTTATAGTACTGTTTTCTAACTGGTTATATGACATTACTCTCTTGTTCTCTCTTGGTGTTGGTGGTAATAATAATAATAATAATAATAATAATAATAATAATAATAATAATA
>JAHTLZ010000330.1:40309585-40336135 GCA_023846285.1 Phrynocephalus versicolor
GTGTGTGTGTGTGTGTGTGTGTGTGTGTGTGTGTGTGTGTGTGTGTGCAATGTGTAGCTTGCATAATTAAATTGTAAACCGCCCAGAGAGGGCTTTAACTACTGTGGGGCGGTATATAAGCAGGACACTTTGCTTTGCATAGAAACTATTGTGAGAATTCTGATGGCGATGCCTGCTTATGTATGAGAAATTGTGTGAATAATTGGAGCAAATTGCCACTCATTAATGAGGTGCTGGTTGCATTCCTGAGCTTGTGCCCAATTTTTTAAAAGTTGGTTCAGTTGTGGTGGATTTAAAAAAAAACTCTGGAAAGTCCACTTTGTTCCATGAACATGTTTTTCCTCGTTTAGCACCTGATTAAGCTGGCTGGAAACCTCAGTGATTTCAGTACATGGCTGTGGAGCCAGAAGTTGGAAGTTCCCTTCCTTTCTCTGCCAGGCTGTGTGGGCCTTAGGCAAACTCCAGTGTCCCAGGGCACCTCCAGAAGAAGGAACTGGTAAACCACTTCTGAGTGTTATCTACCTGGGAAACCCTGAAAAGGATCACCACACGTCAAAATTGACCTGATGGCATACTACTAGTACTTCTGCTGCTGCTGCTGCTGCATAGTTTCATATTTATAAACATGTAGCTCTCTGAAGAGGTAAACAACTGGGTATACAAATTATGTTTGTTCCTTTCCTGTTTACCTGAAACTTGTTTCTTGTTAAACATTATAGAAATGTTGGCCTGGACATATTCAGGGTATGTGCTGTAGGGCTTATTTGTGGGTAGGGTGTGTATAGGACTGCAACCCAACATTGTAATCCTATACAAATATATTAAGTACATTCCACTGAATTCAGCCAGTATAGGTTTACACTTCTAATGCAGTAATTGTAAACAGAAAGAATTACAGTGGTACCTTGTATAAAGGAATTCATTCATTCCAAATGAAATTGTGTTAAGCTAATTTTACTTTATACAAATTTCCCATAGGAATGCTTTGAAAACAGAGCAATCCTTAATCGCTACCGTTTTTATGTTGTACGGATTCACCCCATAGAAGATTCTGTTAAGCAAATTTCCCCTATCTCTGGAATTTTTTATGTTGTACAACTTTTATGTTATACAAACCGTTTGTTATACAAGGTTCCACTGTGTTTAAATATATGTGTAGAACATATTTTAATATAGCATGTCAATTCTAGTACTAGGAGTATTTCAAAAATATTAAGAACTTCTATCATCCTTGTTTGGCTTCTTCATTAATGCAGCTGATTGTGAACACTACAGAGAGAAATAGTATTACTCTACTTTTGAAAAAATGAGATGCTTTAAACACGGCCAGACAATAAAATGCAGTTGAACTGTACATTCATCATTTTGTTATGCCCACATGTCTCTCTGACTTGTCACCTTGAAATATATGTGTAATCTTTGTTTCCCACTGGGATGCCCTTTCCAAAACACATATATACATTGTGTCCGGAACAAAATAAATGTGTCAGCTTTTAATTAAATATTTTACAGATAAACTTATATCTTTCATCTGACAGGAGAGTTGCTGGGGGGATGGTTGAACATTCAAAGAATTTGAACTCTTTCGGGGCAAAACTGCTTTTATTATTTATTATTTATTTGTTATATTTCTAGACCGCCCATCTTCCGAACGGAACTCTGGGCGGTTTACAATTAAAACAAGACATCAGAGATACAAAAGAGCAAGAAAAAAAATAGTAATAAAAATAAGGAGGGTCAAAGCCCTCCACAAAAGATGGCGCAGGTGGCGAGGAAGGAAAAACAAACAAACAAACAAACAAACAAAATTAAGTAAAAAGGTCACCATATGCCTCTTTGAAAAGCAGAGTTTTCAAGGCCTTTTTAAAGGTGGGCAGGGACTGTGCTAGGCACAGCTCACTAGGCAGATGATTCCACAGTGAGGGGCCCACCAAAGAGAAGGCGCGGTTACACGTGAGCGATTTCCGTGCCTCTCTGGGTGTGGCCACCCTAAGTGAGCGCGCCTTTGCCATTCTTGTAGGGCCTGACCCCAGTTGACCCCAGTTGTTCTGTCAGTCATCCCGTTTCTGTTGTATAAGGCACAGAGCAGCATCCTACTACTGGTCAGTTGTGGGTGGCTTCAGCATGCCATGATATTCATGCTTCTGAAACGTACACTTCCAGGCAAGCATTGGACTTGGAGGAAGAGGGACCATCTCTCTCTGTGTGTTTGCCTGTGTGTGTGATGGAAGAGGGGAAGGTATCTCTGTGCTGTTAGATGGACAAAACATGAGAGGTGTCTGTGCGTGCATTCCTGCACGCGAAGCATGCCTCTATACCTGTGTATGTGCGAGGACAGCGTGGATGTCTGCAAGAGTAGTGGTGCAAAGAGGAGCATCTATATATTATATTTGTGTACATATGTGCAAGAGAGAAGAGAGAGAGAGAGAAAGGGAGAGCATGTTAAGGTGTGCTTCTGTAGCCCTGCCCGCTATAGCTGTGCTTGTTTCCAGACTGGTTTTACCTCTCGGTGTGTCTGCTGAACTACTTGTACCTCCCAGTTGACCCTGCACTTAAATAAAGTTGCTTCACCGAGTTATAGGGCAATGCATAGCAACCCAGGCTTCATCTCTGAGATCATTTGAGGACAAGATCCCAGCGCTAGTTGCCAGACCTCATTTTTTGCTGTACTCGGGGCCATATTAACCCATGGTCAGGCCCCCTATGCTTTCAAGTACAGTGGTACCTCTGATAACAAATTTAAGTTGTTCTCCAAGCCAATTTATCCAAAATATTTGTTATCTGAAATGCGGTTTCCCATTGAAACGAATGGGAAACCAATTAATACGTTCCAGAGGTCCAAAATAAAGGCAAAAAGGCTGTTTTTTTTCCCAGACCTCTTTATAAAGTGCACTTTAAAGGCATGCAATGTTGGAACACACGCACACACCAGAACACCCTGCCCTGCAGTGCAATGTAAACATGGAGAAAAGAAAACAGCAAGACTACCCCAGCCTGTTCCCACCCAAAGTGCAATGGGGGAAAATGCAAACATACACAAACACAAGCATCAAGACTACCCCAGCCTGTTTGTGCCTGCAGAGCAATGGAAAAGATTGCAAACATGGAGAAATGAAAGCAGCAAGACTACCCCAGCCTGTTCCCACCAAAAATGCAAAGAAAAACAAGGCAAAGATTAATAAAAGCTAGCTCCCTACCTTTCCAAGATCAAAAGCTCCAAATCCCTCAGCAAAACATGTCCAAAATGGCTCCAAAACACCATGAAAAAATGCTCTAACTCCTCCCACCCCTCCACAAACTATGGGCAGTGCAATGCATCCAGGGTACACTTTTTTGCAAGGCATTATGAAACATTCATTATCCAAGGCAGCCCAAAGACACCATATGCTATCTGAGGCAGCCCTATAACTGAACGTATCCATTCGCTATTTGAAACATTTGTTATCAGAGGCATTCATTATCTGAGGTATTACTGTATTTGAGGTCCCCTCTGGCCCATCGGTCTTTCATCTCACTATAGCTGACAGCTTGCCGCTGGTCAAGGGATGGGCCACTAAGTCCCTATGGGTGAAGTCAGCCTTATGAATAATACAGCCTAGGCTGCACAAGCTCATAATTCCCCAAGAACAATTGTTTTGAAGTAAACCCCCCTGTTGTGGGTTTCATCTTAAGATCACAATGGAGAGAAGAAGGATGTGCCTGCATCAGCTGGGAGTCCCACGAAAGTGCATACTAGAGCTGCATTTGAATTTGTTCTCCCTGTAAAAGAACCTTGTTTCAAAGGCTGTTTACAAGAACAAGAAAAGACAAGCATTCCACGTCGCTGAGCCTGGCTATTCCTCTTCACCATGAGGTTATGCATTAACATTTTCCTCCTTAATTTGTCATCCCATTTGCCATTTACCATTGTTCTGCAAAGCTTAGGCTTTGAAACAAGAATAATTAACTCTGCTTGCCATCACAGTTTTGGTACTAGGGATTCCAAGATGGCTGATAAGGTCGCAGGCTCTGACATCCTTGATTAACACTGCATAGCAGTAACTTCAAAATAAAAACACCAGATGAGGGTTTCAGCATATTGAGCCTTCTACCTTGCAAGCCTGTGGTCTGCTTTCTGGCCATCCGATGAGCAGAAACACATATTTTTGCTATATGAGAGCTCAGAAAGATTATATTTATGTACAATTCCAAGAATGCCCCAGGCGGAGTCAGTATGATAACTGACCATGGTGGCCAGGGTGTTTTGGTGGGTAGGTTCTGCACCAGATTCCTAAATTATTGTACAGGCAAATAGTAAGTTTCTAGGTCACCGGGTCATCTGCATGCAAGTATACCAGTTTTTGCATTTATATGAAATTTTGCACAACCTGATCTACATACGGAACAAAGACACGGATGCATCTGTTGGCACAGGAAAGATACCATAACAAAATAGGCAATGTTCTTTTCCCCATATCCAAAGGAAATCCCACAAAGGCCAATGTTCTTACAGTGGAATCCTAACACATCTTGTTTCAAGATGCCCCATTTTTGTTGCGTGAGGTGTTTCATATCTTCCTAACAATATAAAATTAATATGATTCTTATGATTAAATGTATCGCATTTTCATCTGCTTCGTTAAAATTGTGTCAAGCAGAAATATTAAATGAGTGCAATCTATGCACAGTGAAAGGTCTTGATTGGAATACATATAATCCATCCAATTGAATTATAGGATATAGAACTTACTAGGTCCTGTTGTGGACCACTGCATACTAGTCACAAGTCACAAATGACTAGTTAGTAGAAATTCTTTCCAAAACCAATACAGTATTGAAGATATAACTGTCTTACAATGTGATGGTGACTGAGAGCTAACACCAGTCCTGAGGCAGCATAAAGGCAACTATTTCATTACTTTTATCATTACAGGAATCTAGCCTCACTCTGTGTTAGGAGAGTCCTATCATAAGGTTCAAGTGCTGCTTCATACCATGTTGTGGGGGCTGAGGCAAAAACGAGTTGGCACAAAGCTGGGTTTTCTAGCCAATGCCAGCACACTGTAGAATTCAGATGCTATATTTAAAATTGGTTATTTCTTAACAGCATTTTCCCAAGCTAGGTGGTGGACATTAATTAACTGGAGAGATAGGAAGGAAAAAATCAGGCAAACAGCCATCCTCTAATGTCATTTTCATTATAGGGAAACACAGCTGAGGAGATAAAAGAGAATCAAGCAGGGCATAAAATAAGCTAAAGGAGGACTTAATCTCTTCACAGGCAGGGGAGTGGATACCTGCAGATATTTTGTGCCTGAGAAAACAAACTATATTTGCACTGGGTTTTTTTTGGTTGTTTTTAATATTTCCAAGTGCCATTTTTATGTAAATAAAATGCCCTAGTTATGATGTGAAGTAAAAGGATTCAAGTATAGCTGGAGGTGCTGCATGCAAACAGGGAAGCAACAGCTAACATTTCTGAGGAAAATAATGGCTTTTAAAATAAATACTATGGGCGCTGTTTCAGAAGCCGGTGGTTTGGAGCACTCTCTCTGTGTGCACATGCATGTGTGGGCCAGGTATGTGCATACGCATGTTGTGGTAATGTGTCAGGTGGATGGTTGGGAGGGTGTGAAATGAGGAAGGCCCGAAGCCAGCATCCAGTGTTGAATTACAAAAGATTGGCATGTTTAAAATGGTTTGGTGCTATGGTTGTCGCTACTACCAGTTTCATAACTTCTATAGCAGTGTCAACACAGAACAAATAAGCACTTTCCCCTGCCCCCCTGCAGATAATGGGGCGAGTTGCCTTTGCCATGCGTTATGCGATTATACTTTTGAACTGATTGTTTGTTTAGAACAGTAGTTGTAGGAACACCTGCTGTTTACCTTCCCTTGTGCTCTGCTAGTTCATGGTGAATAAAGGAAACATTATAAGAACACAGTCAATCCCCATTGTGCTCTCTCTCTCTCTCTCTCTCTCTCTCTCTCTCTCTCTCTCTCTCTCTCTCCAGCCTCTCCCCTCCCCTTTATCCAGGAAACGTCTTCCACTAACCTGGAAAATGGGAGAGATGCAAAACATTAAGGCAGGAATGTCCAAACTTCGGCCCTCCTGATGTTTTGAACCACAACTCCCAGAACTCTAAGCTTAGATTGCCAATGACAAATGACTGTGGGAGTTGTGGTCCAAAACATCTGGAGGGCCAAAGTTTGGATATGTCTGCATTAAGGCAATATAACTATATGAATAATCTTAGAATTGCACAGCTCGAAGGGACCCCGTGGTTCATGGAGTCTATTGCAAGGTCTACCAATACATATTATGTCATGGAGATTTTTGATGGGTGGTTCTTCCTCGACTGGTGGCCTCTGTGAGAGAGACATGACTTGTTGACTCTTTTCCTACAGTAGCACAGCAGAACCTGCAATAACTGAAGACTACCAGTGTGTGTATGTGTACAAATGAAGCAGATTCAAAGCTTCCACCGCCACTCAAATTCAGTGGGTGATCCTGGGGCACGTAAACATTCATTTTACAGCCATTTCAAAGGGTTGTGTAGATTTAGAACAAGAGGTGGGATTGGGAAGTCTGTACACCAGCCTGAAAAGCTTGGAAGAGGGAGGGAGAGGTATAAAATTGCAAAAAAAAAGTAATAATAATTATATATTAATTGTCATTGTCATGCTTTAATAGTGGTTCTAGTTGTGATAGCTGTCATTATTTAAGCTCCATACAAGGCCACTTGGTATGCTGTCTTTCATAATTTTTTTCTCTGTGATCAAATTCTTTATATATACAGTACCTGAAATTCTCAATCCATGGTTCCCAAAACTCCTAGAAGTGTTCACTGGTAGCTGTGTTGGTCAGGATTTCTGGGGATGTAATTCAAGAACAGCGGGGGAATCCTTGGTTCCGAACCACTGTTCTAGATAATATTTCTTGCAACTGATGAGGCAGGCCCTAGCCCATGAAAACCTGTGCTGTAACACATCTGTTAAGCCTTTCAGATGCCCCAGGATGCTATTGTTTTTCAGCTGGAGATGAACATGGATACCCTTTTGGATTGAGTATGTATAGTACTAGCACTAACAGTGTGCAATGAATGCTCGTTGCCATTCCTGGACAACACATGCTCCCAGTGAGTCACCTATTATTCCAAATGCGGGCAGGGCTTGGGAAGTCATTCTTTGTGACTAGAATGGATTAAACCCAACAGACAGCTTAATCAAGAAGAGTCCTGAATTTAGATGGGGAAAACCACGTTGGGACCATTGCAGTCCCTCATCTCCTCCTCCTCCTCCTCCTCCTCCTCCTCCTCCTCCTCTGGCTTTTACAGTGTGTGATATGTCTTTGCCACTAGCCAACTCTTGTGTGTCATTTCTCTTGCCAGCAGCCAGAGCTTTTGCCCTTGATCTTAATGCCAAGCGACATTGATTGTTAATTATTCAGACATAAAATTCCAGCTGCCCTTTCTCTCTCTGGCAAATGTTCCATTCAATTGTAGGGAAGATGGAAAGCAAACAAAAAAACTGCCACTGCCATTAGTTTGTGTCCATTATTGTTTGTAAGAAATGATCAGCTGCATTGATACACGTATACTAGATGCAGTCCAAGCATTTGTTTTGATCTTTAAGCAAGGGCTTCAATGTATTTTCACGAATAATGCCAGGAAAACTATAATGGCAGCTATGTCTGGAGAAGGATTACTGACCAGGAGAGAGAGGTCTGTACAGGTCTGGTGGCTGCACATGCTCACCCATCGACTTTGGGAAAGCCCTATTAGGATGGCTATAATGGCACTGATGTAAGGACCACTGTTTTGAGTTCTCCCATCCTCAGAAATCTTGAATGCTTCTCCCATGTTCTGAAGGATGTCCCAGTGCTAGCATTTGCTAACCCCTAGCTAGAGAATGGCATCATTCCAAAACTAAGTGTTTTCTTAACACTATTCAGGAGAAAGTAAGAACTTGCTATGGACTACTCTTAGTCAATATTCTTCTCTTACCTACAGCACAAATCCCATCCCCATGAAATACATTGAGATGAATAAACAAATACTGTACTTATATTCTTGAACGCTTGTGGAGCAACATTCTCCAATCCACCTGACAGCATAGCAGCTAGCTACCTTAGCGTAGAACATGGATGTTGCAGGTCTGGTCTCCTACAGAAATGATTGGCTGGGAGGATACTGTTGCTGTGTCCCATTTTGTAGCACCCAGGCTGTCTCTACCTAATGATAAGGCCACCCCTGTGCATATAGAGTTTGTCCCTAAAACAAACACACACAAGGTCACATAAACCTGCTACCTTCCTAAGGCAGAGAAAATAGATTCTGTGGATGTTTTCTTCAATCTCCAGTTCTCACCTGGAGCTTGTAAAGAAATCTCAGGCATTTTCCCCCCTTCACCAGCACCCTAAGGTCCAAATTGCACATTGCAGATATGACATTGTCAGAAGCTGAATTTGCAGTAGAGTGCCAGAGGACTGATTCCTGCAGCCCTCTCTATCTGCGCAACCATACTTGCAAACTAGAAGTCCGTCAATTCCCTCTGACCCCGAGTAAAGGGCATATTGATTGGGACCAACCCTTCTGGTACTGAATGGAGACATTCTGACCCACTCTCTCTCTGGCGGTGTAAAATTATCTGTGCATATCCAGGCCCCCATGTGAAAAAAACAACCCCCCTCAAAAAAAAAAACATTTCCATGAATGGGAAATATGAATAAATGGCTATGACCTAGAGGCCCGTAATTATGTGACCTTGCCACTCTAAGCCAGTATGATAATCATACTTCCACAATCAAATGGATGCCAAATCCTAATAGCGTCATAACATTCCCGAAATAAATAGTAAGCCATGCTAAGTGAGAGAACAAAGTAAAAAGAATACAGCAGGACAAAGAAAGGTGATCTCAATAGGAAAGTATACCTCCCTCTTTGCCCTATAATTCTGCAGAGTGGTGGATAGGACAGCTGCAAGGGGTCTCAGACAGAGTCTCCCTAGCACTTTAGTGGTGAGAGGGCTCGGGGAGACCCTAGCCTTTTTTGAGGGGCTGATTTGTCATTTAGGTTCTGCTTTGGTACGAACAGCTTAGTCTAATGTGTTATTTTCAATATCCCCCTTTTTGGTTCAAATCATATGCCATAATTTTAACCCTAAGAATATTGAATGCCATATGACTGATTGGTTCTGTTGTTGCTTACATGCCCAAGATGAATAGTGGCTCCTCGTTCCATTTGGTACCCACTTCAGAATTGTGCAAATACACCTGATTTGTCCCCTCATGGCATCATTCTCTGAAGAACGTGCCACGTGCCTGCTAAAATGGAAGCCAATGGTTGCCTACCATGTAACTCATCACAAAACTGGTTGTCAAACTGTAGGGTGTAAAAAGATTTTTTTTGGGGGGGGGAGGGCAGTCAACTTGAATTCAATGAACTGCTGAATAGCTCAGTGGCTTAGGTCGCTGACCTCGGAGCCAAAGGTTGGGAGTACAATTCCCCTCTGCAACTCAAAGGTGGGTGGTGGTGGTACCAAACAGCACCAGAAGCAATCCAAATAAGCGATTTATATACCCGCCTAGGTGTGTCCTGACTTACCACCGATTTGCACATAGCAAGGGGACTGTCTAGGTCAGTGGTGGCGAACCTTCACCATTCTAGATGTTTTGGACCACAACTCCCAGAATTCCAAGCCTGTGCGGCCAATGACAAAGGACTATGGGAGTTGTGGTCCAAAACATCTGGAGTACCGAAGGTTCACCACCACTGGTCTAAGACTAAGTCTAAATCGTGTTTTTACTGGTGTGTCAGAGGGAAGCAACAGTTGTAACCATGCTGAAGTATACTTGGATCAAGGTCACCTAAACAGCGTCCATGTAAAAGACCTCTACTTTCAGCTAAAACGTTTTAAATATATACCATGCTATCATTTTAGTGCTGAGCCTTTGAAACTCTAGTACAAAGGAGCTATTTTAAAGGCAAATGGCGTCAAACTATGTGGCTCTTATCATAATGATAAAAGTACATACCAGACAGATTACTTGATTTTTATTAATTGAGAGCCCTAGTTAGGGAAAAACAAAGGGAGTTCTCTTTGGGGACAAGAGACAGCGCCACGGGAGGGCTCCTGTGGAATCTATCCTACTTGGCACATCCATCTGAACATCCCTCGGCTGTGTTAAAAATTGTTAGGGGAAAAATATCTCAGGCTGGCTATTTTTGGAAATTTCGTGGAAAACGAGAGACCTCCACTTTCCCACTGAAGGGAACATATTGACTCAGAAGATAAATAGGCTTCTTTTTTGCCTCCTTTTTTTCTTTTTTAAACTCAAGCACTCTTTTTAAACTAAAGACAAACAAGTGATCCAGGGCAGAAATTCAATAGTTGGCCAAAGAGCGGTACAAAAACAAAATCTACTTGTAGTTGAGATCTACTCATGTTCTACTTAGATTTAAACCACACTGTTTTCTCCCATTTTTTAAAATATATATATATATATAGGACACAATGGCCAAAATCCTGTTGCTGTGTGTATGAAATTGCAGAAGAGTCGTCTCATTGAATTATGGGAGAATTGGTGAGTCAACTCCTCCAAAACTCCATTGATTCAAATGGGCTACTTTAATGGTCACTATTTTAAAGTGAGTCACCTTTGGAAAAGGCCCACTTGAATCAGTGGCATCATTGATGGAGGAGTTCTCAGTTGAGTCAATGGGCCGAACCTGATTTACTATGTTAAGCAGCAAGATCTTGTCCACCATATAAAATACACACAATTCCTAAATCCAGAGCTTGGCAATGTCACTTTTGGGGATTACACCTGTCCAAATCCTGCACCCAGCTAGGTGATTTTAGATGTTGTAGTCCAAAAACCATCTGCAAGTAAATCACCACATGAGAAAGGTCCTTTTGGTTCATATAGTGAAAGTATTTATGACAAGGGATACAGTCCTGTAAGACATCTAAATTGAGAAAGAAGTAAATAAAAATATAGATGTGTTCTGAACATGGTACATACGGTGGAAGTGGTCCTTCATTTTCAGATTGGAATATATTTTCACACTGAAGCAGACTTTTTGTGATCATGTATATGTTCTATTGCTGTTTGTTTGTTTGTTTGTTTGTTTGTTTGTTTGTATTTTTATCCCGCCTACCTAATGACCAGGCCATTAGTCTAGGTAGCTTTCAATGTCATAGTGGAAATATATTATAAAAGTACAATGGTAATCTACTAAAACATCACACAAAGAAAAACCAAGTATCTAAATATAAAATATTTGATAGAAATTTACATAAACAATGTTAGCCCAGAGTAAGGCTGTGGAAGGCTTGTATAAACAGCCATGTTCTGAGTTCTATTTGCTATCCTTAACTACAGTAGACTTAATGATTCAGCCGCGTTGATGTAAGCGTTGATGTAACATTCAGAAACTGGTGCAATAGATCTACTCCGTAGTTGAGGCCAACAATAGAACATCAGCCAATACTGTATATTTTTGTCTGTGAAGATTCTCAGTCATTCATGTGAGTTTATCAGGAAGTTGAGCCATGGCAACTGGACTTCTTTCATCCAAACAGCTTCATCAGTCTGAAGAAGTTCACTTTGATCTCATAAGAACATAAGAACAGCCATGCTGGATCAGGCCAAAGGCCCATCTAGTCCAGCTTCCTGTATCTCACAGTGGCCCCACCAAATGCGTCTGGGAGTGCACGAGACTAGATATCTGTCTCCTGATACCACTCCCCTGCATCTGGTCCTTGAAGTACCCCAGCTTTAAGCCTGGAGATGACACATCTCCATCATGGTTTGTAACCTGTGATGGACTTTTCCTCCAGGAATCTGTTCAATCCCCTTTTGAAGGCATCCAAGCCAGATGCCATCACCACATCCAGTGGCAGGGAGATCCACAGACTAACAAGACACTGTGTTTAAAAAAATCTTTTGTCTGTTCTCACTATCATAGACAAAAGAAAATATTTTTACCCAGCATGTTGTTAGTCTGTGGAACTACCTGCCACAGGATGTAGTGATGGCATCTGGTCTGGATGCCTTCAAAAGCGGATTTGACAGATTCCTGGAGGAAAAGTGACCTCATGTCACCCTGGTCTGAAATAGGCTCATAAGATGGACAATGGTTGTTAGGTTTTTTTTATATGCCCTGTGTTGCATTGTGGGAGTGAAGTATGGAGTCTACACAGACAATGATCAGCTCTTTATTAGTAGGAACACAGAGAGACATACACCACCCTGGCTGGGCTGCTTATATGGCCATCCCTGCAGGTGACAACCAATCCGGAGGTTTGTGTAGCAAAATGGTGGCATGGGACCACTATATGAAGCCTAGTGTCTCTCTAGTTTAATGGCTTCCCCTCTAACTTATGTCTTATACTTACATACTTATATCTTATACTTACATATTTATGCCTTGATATGAACAGTCATGCCTTTGCTGTTTGCCTGGAGGGACATTAGTGTTTCTTTTTCAAAGAGGCTGATTAGTTTCAGCATCTAGTGTCATCCATGATAAAACTACCAATCCATTTTAAAATGCTTTTCCTTAGTCTGCCACTAAGGAAAAGTCTCCCTGAAGAGAAATGGCTTCACCTGCTTGCCGAAGTACAGCAATGATGGGGCCAGCCTGGCCTTCTCTGGGAGGAAGCTTCAAAGTCTGGAAACAGTAGCAGAGAAGGTTCCCACCAAGCACACCTGTGAGGATGGTGGAACACACCCAGAGAGAGAGAGAGAGACGTTTCTTGAATTTAACACCTGTGCAGGCTCACAAAGAGTGATAGGGTCTTTGAGATAGCTCAGCTCCACACTTTTTAGAGCTTTATAGGTTAAAACCAGCTCTTTGAATTGTGCCTGGAAACAGATCGGCAGCCAGCAGATGGAGGATGATTTGAAAAAAGGAACCCACCATTAAATAAAAAATTCTAATCCAACCAATCTCATACTCACACATGAGATGGGCGTTTCATTTTGAAAGGGGACTGGTTCCTAAACGAAACACGCCAAATGCAGTCCCAACCTCCAGAACAAAATCAGCCACTGTCTTACCTTGCTTTACCTCATGTGGGGCGAAACGCCAACCAGGAAGCAGCCTCCCTGGCGCTGGCCAATCAGACAGGGAGGTGGGATGATGCATGTCCTTGCACAGCTCCTGATTGGCCAGCACCATGGAGAGGGGAAGAAGATGCATCAGAGGTTGCATCCTGGTTGGAGTTTAGCCCCGTGTGAGGTAAAGCAAGGTAAGACAGTGGTTGATTTTGTTCCGGAGGGTGGGACTGCATTCCGAACAGTGTCTTGTTTTGGAACCAGTCCTCTTCTGAAATGAAACACCCAACTCTAAAAAAGCAAAAAAGGAAAGAAAGAAAGAAAGAAAGAAAGAAAGAAAGAAAGAAAGATAAGATAAGAAAAGAAAAGATATACTGCCCCATAGTACTTAAAGCATTCTCTGGGTGGTTTACAATTTAATTATGCAGGCTACACATTACACACACACACACACACACACACACACACACACACACACACACACACACACACACACACACACACAGCAAGCTGGGTGCTCATTTTACTGACCTCAGAAGGATGGACAGCTATGTCAACCATGAGACAGTTACCTGGGATTGAACCCCAGGTTGTGAGCACAATTTTAGCTGCAGTACAGGCATTTAGCCACTGCACCACGAGGATCCCTATGGATCACAATCAGAATCTGCAGGAGCTACAGTACATCTTCTATTTTGTCAGAGAATTGAGGCAACATTTGAAGTCCCCAGAATGCAGGATGACTCATGAACTGATTGGGAAGGTGGCCCTGTAATTTCTGTGGGACTTATGAGCTTCTCTGGCACATTTTGACACAATGCTGATTCTACATCTTAAGGTATAAGTGGTGCAATTTGGTTCTCATCCTGACTCACCAACAGTAGAACCAACCCTTCCAGAACAGTCAGAGTAAGACAACTACAATTGATTTTGAGCAGCTAATTTTGCAGATCATGAAAAAGGCTACATAACAGTGTTGTTATTCCTATAGCTCCTTGAAGGGGGTGGCTTTGTACCTTGTGTGTGTGTGTGTGTGTGTGTGTGTGTGTGTGTGTGTGTGTGTGAGAGAGAGAGAGAGAGAGAGAGAGAGAGAGAGAGTTGCGTTGTTACAGCTGTGACCGACTCTTTGTGACCTCACATCCATGGAGTTTTCTTTGGAGCTGAAATAAACTGAGTGGCCTTGGGTACTATGCCTCTTGATCTGGGTAGGAGGGGGCAAGTATTTATTTATTTATTTATTTATTTATTTACTTACTTACTTACTTACTTACTTACTTATTGACTGCCCGGTTTTCCCATAGGGAACTCAGGGCAGTGTACAACACGTCACCAAATAGCAACTGCCCAACTATAACCCCAATACATACCCAAATACAAGAACATCATAGAAAATACAAGACATAATAAAATACACGCCTTGGACTTATTTGTGACCAAGCCATAGGGAGGCAAAGTCCTACGAAGATGATGCTGAGACTCAAAAACTAGTCTAACTCCCCTTTAATACAGCTTAATGAGCCAATTTGGGCAGCTTGCTGCCACTAACATTTAATTACCTTTCATCCCTTGTAATCCCCTTTCATCTGTTTTTTCTGGAGCATGGATCCCTTCCTCAGTGCCTTCCCAATGGCTCTTCTTCCCACAGCAGAAATTTAGATGCCCTTAAGCAAGGAAGGGAACTCACTCCAGGATGCAGGAAGCCTGGTGCACATAAAAAAAATAAGTACTTTGAAATGTGAGACCTACATGAAAGCAATTTGTTCAGTTCATGTTGAAATATCCTCTAATAAAGGCTAATGCAGCACAGGGTTGTCAGTTTTGCCCCTTGTTTGGTGAGGTTCCCATGGGTCCAGGTGGTCATGCATAGGTCCATACCCAGATTTCCCCAAACCCTCTAGTCTAGTCTCTGTACAATGGCTGTTTTCCGCCTCTGTGCAATTTACAACCACAAGTTGCACACAACGGTTCCTAGAGCTACTTTAGCACAGCATTTTCAATGTAATTTTGCAATAGATAAAATTGGAGAATATTTGGACAGATTCTGACTTCTTTGTACATAGAGGGGACCCAGGGTGCCTCTGCAATTAAATTTGATTTAAGGGCACTTTTACACGACCCCTAAAATCTGAGGCAAAGGGCTCCCAGATCCGGAGCTTAAAAATGTTTCCCCACCAGCTCCGGACTTTTAAAAAAAAAAAAAAAAGTACGCCCACGCCCACCTAAGTGCGTCCCAGCACACTTTTTAAGTACCTGGCCTCCAGGAGGTAAAAAATCTTCTGATGCGCATTGTAAAGCTGAGAATGCCAGGCTCCCTCGCCTTCTGTTTGTTTTTTGGCCCCACTGCCCCTTTAAGAGACAGGAATCACTAGGGGGCGGCTTTGACCGGCAGGAGGTGAGCCTGCATTTTTTTTCTCCCTCCCCTCACACAGACAGGAACAATGGAGTGCGGAGGGGTGGGAACACAGGAACAGCGACAACCCCCCACGATCTCTGGTCCAAATGTAAGTTGTAGGCGGATTTTAGAGGTCGTGTAAAAGCGCATTGCAAGGACTCTGCCATTAAATTAAATCACATGGATTTTCTGTGGACTCAATCTGAATATAACTAAGTCCGGATCCTTGATTGTGTGATAGTGATATTTCCCCCAACATCATTTCAAAAATAAAGCTTTGTCTGTGTTTGTGAAAGGAGGGTAAGGAAGTGCATGTGCTCTTACATTTCCTAACGGCATCACTCCCTACTGTAGTTCTTCCGGTTCCTTAGTTCTTCTTCTGCTATAGCAGCTTATCACCAAAGAAAGGCACCTGAGCAGTACCAAATCCCCCTTTTTATTCCCCATATGATTGGACAGATCATCCTCCCTACCCAGTCAGGAGTAACAAGCAGTTATAGTTCTTTCTCTACAGAAGTGTAGTAATTGCAGTAACGGCCATTACATGTGGGGGGGGAAATAACTAAGTTCTTGCTCACCACTAGTACAATCTAACTCATTCCAAAAGTAATGCATTAAAAAAAAATTATGTCTTGTCACTCTTGAAGAGTAATGGGAGATGTAGTGAAAGACTTCTGGAGGGCACTCGATTGTAAACAGGCTCTCCTAGGGTATCAGCATCTCCAGTCCTAAAACAGACTGTAGCTCAACAAAAGCAACCCTCTCAGACTGTGTGAATAACACTTTCTACATCCTAATCGCTTGCCTCCAGATGTGGTTGGAAACACCGACAGAGCAATGAAAAGAATATGATTTATAATTCAAATTATTTCCCTTTTGAAAAGGCACTACGGAGTCTGAATTATAATGAGAAGTGCCCAGCAAGGCATGCTCAAAGAAAATATTAAGAGTTGTGTTTTTCTATCAGCCAAACTCTTTCTCTTTGTTTGCTTTCCCAGTAGAGATATTTTCTTCGTAATTGCCCAAAAGGAAGAAGATTCTTGCGAAGGCAGCCAGAACGTCCTACGGAAATTGCCAGGAACAAATATATGGCTATGCTGAGGCTGCATGTAAGAGGCGGTGCTTCCTTTGCATGGCCCTGGTTGGAAACATCCTGTTTCATGAACCACGACTTGTCCATTGGCTTGGATAAAAATCATGGGACCAGTTTTAACGTACAGCTTTGCTGGGGTCTCTAAATTGCTACTCTAACTTGCACCTCTAAACCCAGAGACTGGAGAAATTAACCTGGGGTAAGTAAAACTCTTTCTTGGAGCAACTTTTCAAAGCTGTCTCAAGGGAGCAGACAGTGGATTATATGGCCCATACAACACTGTCTTCCACTACTTGAGAGAAAGCCTTCTGCTTCCTGAATTTGCTGCCTACATTTGTGGCCTCACTCTGCCCGATGGTCAATCCAGCCCTGCCTTTGACTGAGGCATTTTCACCTACATAGCACCATCCATGAACCTTTGTCAAATCCATTCCCACAATTATATCCAGAGCTAGAAAACTTTGCTTTTTGTAAACTTACCAAGCAGCTCTTGAAAATTTTACAATTCTGAAAGCAACTTTTCCAACCCCTTGTTGGGTTTTCCAAATTTTAGCCACCCAGTTATCCCAGATTTTGTTCTGCACAGTCTTGGGCTATTTACCACAAACCAAATGGGGTTTTTATATTATATAGATATATTTTCCAATCTGAATTCCATCCAATGTTGTGCTGAGGAATCTATTGTCTCAGACTGCCATTTGCCCAAACAGCTGATGATCAAAGATTATGTGAGCTACCGACTGACAAAATACAGAAGACTTTAACCCTCCTCCCCTGCCATCTATGCCAATCTCTGTAAAGTTTAATTTTATTTCCTATACAGCATTTTTCTTTCCTGAGAGTTGCTGAATAAAGACAACTTTATCCAGTGCTTCAAAATCAGTTTTATGGAACGGCAAGATTTATTGAAAATTATTTCTGTATCTCTGCAACCACACAAGCAATTAGAGTGCACACAATGGCTTTTTGCAGACTCTGGCAGCAGAAGACTCTAGAAGGAGTAGGAATTTAAATTACAAAAAAATTAAATAATAAAAATAATTGCTTTTAGGAGAAATTTAAATAAAAATAATTGCTTTTCCTATCAGTGTGCAAAACGCCACACACAGCTAAATAGCATTAACTTCAGCTCCCGATGCAGTCAAAAAATATTTTGATTCCATATTTCACAGCATCAGACCTCTCACAAATTAAAACACCAATGCCGATAGGTTCATTAGCTGAAGAGGTATTATCCAATGCAGGGAAAGCATGAATGCCAAAGTTCATGTGCCTTGGGGAGTTAAGTTGGCATCTCACGGGCTGACTTGGGACATCACAAAGTGACATTCTTGAGTCTTATATATTCTTTCATCTCCTCTGCCAGTTCAGCTTCATTCTCTATGCTGACACATCATTTGACAGTGCATTGGATGTGCTTGTGTGCATTTTTGACAGGTCTTCCTAATAGACTGGTTTCGTGACCCCGCAGGGGAAATTTGACCCAAGCAAGCATTCTGTTTGAGCAGAAGGGTTTGCCTCAACATCAACCTTCCATGCTACAGTTTATAGTACAGGGACATTTCTTGATTGTTTTCTCAACTACTTTCTCAACTAGAGGCTGGAAATGTGACTTTTTAGGACTGTAACAGGCAGAATTCCCAAGACAGCATGGCCTGTAGTAGTCTGTAAATGAGAATGAGGCAAAGTGCTACTCTTTTGAGAACCTGCCTGGAGTTATTCTTCATGGCCTGAAGAACTTTCTTTCTGTCGAGCCCATGTACTGCCAAGGCCATCCTGACATGCCTCACAGTATCCATGACCACGTAGCCATCGCTCCCCATTCTAGCTGATGCAATGTGGAAGTTGCTACAAGGAGTGGAGAACTTTTGATCTTCCAGGTGTTTGAACGGAAACTACCACAATGCTTTACAATGCTGGCTGAGCTTCTGGGAGTGGTGTGACCAAATGTTTGGAGGACCAAAGAGGTCTACCTTGGTGCTACAGTGTGAAAGGGGGTGGGGGTTACCTGCAGGCAGAGAAGGAAATGGACCCAGTTGATCTGGCAGACCTGACAGAGGCAGAAGTCCAGATTTAATCCTTCATTAGGGCTGCAACGGGGGGGGGGGGCGCGCTGGCACAGAGAGGCAAGTGCCATGCTGGTGTGTGTGTGTGTGTGTGTGTGTGTGTGTGTGTGTGTGTGTGTGTGCGCGCGCGTGCCAAAGTGACAAAACAATATTAGTGCTTTGTATACTTCCTCATCTGCAAGCATCTACAACCTTCTCAATTAGTGCTTCTGCCAAGAATTATAGTTTTGACAAAATGTCTGTAATATATATTTAACAGATTACAAAATGGATTCTGTAAATTGTGTCATGTCATGAGCTAGACAAGGATGTGTATTAGGTCTAGGATGCAGGTGTAAAGAGTAATTAGCACTGGAAGGTCAGGTTGATTAGTCACAGGTGGTATAGCTTAATCATCTCATCTCATGTGGTGTGTGATTGGTTTACACCAGGCACGTCCAAATTTTGGCCTTCCAGATGGTTAGGACCACAGCTCCCACGGTCCTTTGTCATTAGCAGTCTAAGCTTAGAATTCTGTGAGTTGTGATCCAAAACATCAGGAGGGCCAAAGTTTGGACATGCTTGGTTTACACCCTATTGCTTTATGTATAAAGGTCTCAAGCAAGCCAATGTTAAATTGGGCCTGCCTGAGAGGCAGCTTTCCCCACGTTCTTGTATTTTTCTCTATATGTTGTGCTTTGTATATTGTTATTGTGTATTACTCTTGCCATGTGTACATATGTAATATAAGTTTTATACTAAGCTCTCTTGCCTTATTCATTTGTCTCCTAGCTCCATAATAACTAAGTACATTTATTTTTCCACAACGCTGCTGATCTCTGCTAGTTTCTTTTCTTTGAATATAACTAATCCTTATCTATCATAATAGGGTTATATGCTTTAACAGCTTCCTTTGTTAAATGCTGCATCAAGTACGTCTTCAGGGGAGTCAAAGGGTCACTGTAGCTTTTCCCCAGCATTACATACAATCTAGAGGGCAAAATAAGATGTCACAACGGCTGCTGCACATTCTCAAAAAGTTAATGCATTAGATGCACTCCCTGATCAAAACCTGCCTAATCTCAGAATATATCACAAGCTTGTCATTTCCTTTTCAGCATCAGGTTGGGCTCAGGGCACATAGAGCCCCCTGGAGTGTCAAAGCCAATATGGCAAAAGACAGTCTAATGAATTCTTGGCATGCTTCCTGTAAGCACAATGGCCCTGCAATCTGCAAAGAGAGGCACAACATCGGCATCATTCATGGGCCCTGAGCAGTCAAATAATGGGGAACAAGAGGTTTGAGTTTCCACGGCAGCTTATCCTAAAATGTCTGTAATGCAGTATTGTCTCCCAGGCTAATCTGTTTTGGTTTAAAAATGAAGAATATAATAGGAAGTAGCAGGTGAAATGCAATGTGTGCTCACAGTGATCATTTATTGCTTTTAGCGGTGAATTTCCCAAGAAATGCTCACTGACAAGTTCATTGGCCAATAGTCCACAAAACTGTTTCCTTGGATTTGAGCATTTGCTGAATTCATAATTCTGGCAGATTTTTTTGACAGGTGTAAAGCACCAAATGAGTGTGCAGCATGTGATTATACACCAGAGCTTAGAGAAGTTCCTTTTTTAAAATTAGAATGCAGCAGCTTGGCTCTGAGGCAACTATTAATTCCCTAAGCATTTAGTATCCTTCATGCCACTTCTGTCCAGTTCACACTGAGGCAACTCTTATCCGCACTTCTTAAAAATCATAGCAGGAATAACATCTACAGTTGTCAGGAGGCCAAAGGCAAAAATTCTCCTGTCACATTTCTTTACAATCTCTCTCTCTCTCTCTCTCTCTCTCTTTGCTAGTGTTGGCATCAGATGGGAGTGGAACAACATCCATAAATCTCAGTGTTGATGTGTTTTATATATACTATTATGGGCCTGGTTTCCTGCCTTTTAAAAATCTCATAGAATGAAATGTTGTTACCAACAGAATATGTTGGTAAAACCAGTCAGTTAAGCAAGCAAGTAAGCAAACAAACAAACAAATGGTGCAAAAAGATTCCAGAGCATTCTCTGTTTATATGAATGATAATCCTTAGAATCCAAAAACCTGCCTCCCTTACTAGAGATCAGACAGCGTTGCCTTGGCGGTTAATCATTTTTATGTCCAGGGAGAAGAGGCAAGTAGTCAAGTTTATCTGTACTAAAAATAAACTTGCCGACTGGCTGGATTCTTCCATAAGAAAATGTAAACAGCTGTCATCTCTTTTGTAAAAGACGTTTTGCCATGCTTGTAACTTCCCCAGAAAAAAATGGACGGAGCTCTTCTCTGCCCCCCCCCCCCCGCTTCTTTCTTATGGTGACTTGTTTCCATAATGGAGACAGATCACTTACATTTCAGGGAAATGAAATTAATTATTTCCAGTTTTGAAATATTCTGATTAGCAGGGTTTTTAAGACAGCTTTCATTCACCAGTCTCAGGGTTCAAGTCTAAGTGTCTGAATTAGTTCACATTAGTTATGTAAATAAATAGGGTTGGTGAGCCCTCAGAACAGTTCTTACCATGGATATGGAAGCAAATTAAATTATCCCCCCGCCACAGAATTTTCCAAGGCGAAGTTGCATTAGTTTGTAGGAGCCTTGTGGTGCAGTGGTAAAATGCCTGCACTGCAGGTAAAACTGTGCTCACAACCTGGGGTTCAATCCAAGGTAGCAGGCTCATGGTTGACTCAGCCTTCCATCCTTCCGAGGTCAGTAAAATGAGTACCCAGCTTGCTGGGGGCGGGGGGGGGGCAATGTGTAGCCTGCATACTATAATTAAACCTGTAAACCGCCCAGAGACTACTTGAAGTGGTATGGGGCAGTATATAAGCAGAACACTTTTTTTGTTGCAGCAATAATAAAAATAGTGTCCTGTGGTATCTTAAAAACTAAAGGTACCTTACTCTATTTCTACCTACATCTATCTGAGGAAATCCTATTTTAGTAGTGTAATGGGTCAATAGCACAAAATATGCATGCTGTCCTAACTTGGCCCCTTATTTACCAGGACCCTCAACATTTGGACTGCTCCTGTAGTAGCATTTCAGAGCATGCGAAAAAAGGAAAGAAGCTTCCAGCAAAAACTCCTATAGCCACCATATTGGTGGCAACAGCTCATTGGTGGGATAGGGCTGAGGACTCAGTACTTCCAAGTGAGATAAAAACACAACGTATTTCCTCTCCTTTCCTTAAATCGCTGAGACAAATCTCCAACTTGGCTAGGAGGATTCAACCATTACAAGTATTTTTACTGAAGTGATCGTTGAGGCTAGTTTGGAGGCCCAGTCAGGCAAACCCTCTTCAACAGTGTTCAACTGAGGTTAAAAATATAGTTGAAAAGACTGGATAAAATCGAGCAAGTTTTGCAAACACCAGCTGAATGAAGTAAGAAGTAGAAACAGAGATAATACAGCAGCTTTCCTGAGCCCAAGCCTAGATCTGTGCTAAAAAGGAAGTTTAAAAGGTAAAGGTAAAGGTTCCCGACACACATGTGTGCTAGTCATGTCTGACTCTAGGGGTGGTACTCATCTCCATTTTCAAGCCATAGAGCCAGTGTTGTGCAAGTCCGTGGCCATGTGGCCAGCATGGCTGCATTTCTGTGCATGGAAAACTGTTTACCTTCCCACTTTTTATGGCGGTACCTATTTATCTATTTGCATTTACATGCTTTCGAATTGCTAGGTTGGCAGGATCTGGGGTTAACAGCGGGAGCTCGCGCCAGTGCGTGGCGCCCATGATTCAAATTGGTCAGCTGCCGACTCTGCAGCCAACAGTTCCAGCCCTCTAACATAGCTGAGGCTGCAGGTTGGTGATAACAGCACACATTTTGCATGTAAGAAAACTCACAGGTTCAAACCTCCACAGCTCAAGGTTGGACTTGGAAGGTGGCCTGTCTGAAGCACTGGAGACCTGTTACCAGTTGCAGATGTTACAGACAATTGTCAAGTTGAACCAATGGTCTGACTTCCTATCGTCCTCTTTACCTTTGCTACCCCCCAGCGCTCCACCAAGTTGGGAGATGCCATGAAGACTTTTGTAGAAAGGATCTTGTTTTGACATTGAGTAACAAGATTAGCTGGCAGAGTGGGTTCAGATATTATCTCCTCAGCTTGAAGAAAATGTGCAGTTTCTAAATGGGTGTATAATTAGTAGACTTTATAAGGCTTTTTAGTTGCTTCATAGCATTGTGTAAATTCATCTTAGATAAGAACTGTTTGAGTTTTCCAGCTTGGTGGAGTGAAAGACCCTCTGGTGTCACGTTGTATAAACTGGTTTTTGGATGCATATTAAAATCAGATACGGTCTACTCTAAATTATCCAGCAGGTTACTATAGACATAAATGCCCAGTTCCAAAGAACCTGAATGGTTGCCATTTACTGGTTGCCATTTACTGGGAACTTGGATAGAACTATGGGGCGTCTTGCTGACAACGCTTGAGCTAGCTTCAATGGGCAGATATTCAGTGGCTGTATCAAGAAGACATATGCACATCCTGAGGTACGCATACATGGCTCCTCCACGTAGGCCAAACATCTTCTTTACATTGAGGGACCAGGGTTGTCCTTTCCATTAGGCAGAGTGACACATAAGTCTTAAGTGGCAGTTGCTGGAGAGTGTGAAAGCAGTAGCAAGATGCTGAGAGAGAGAGAGAGAGAGAGAGAGAGAGAATGTTAATCACACAGCCCATGCTTGACCCCTAAACTCACCTACTGCCCTCAGTTGCAATAGAAAATGCTGCCTCATGAGCAAGATGGAGGTAACTGCTTAATTGATTTCTGTATGGGATATGGGGGTGAGCTGCTATGTCCTGTGCCACAGGCAGCAACATTTGTTTCCCCAGCCCTTAGAAGGTCCAACTCACACATTAGTAGGTAGGATCTCTTTTTTGCAATTAGTTGCTCAAGCACCGAGCATTGTGGAAACTAGATTCCTGGAGGTAAAATGTGCTATCAGCTTCTAATTGCAAAGCTGGTATCTTGTATAGTTTGATTCATTAGTCCACCTCCCTCAGTATCTCCTGACAAAGTCCTACCTAGTGATGGTGAGGGACTGATTCTTGGATCCTCTTAATACAAAACACACACACACACACACACAAACAGTGAACTGCAGCTCTTTTGGGTTTCCTCATTACAGGAACATGTCCAAATGGCAACTGGATCCCCATGTGTTTGCTATTTGTTTACTGTCTGCTGTCTAGTCTAAAGGTGTTTATTGATGACTTCTGCTGTGCCAGTAATTGCGGGTGGGATCAGATCTGGCAGCCAGCCTCACACCACCTGCTGAGGCATCTTGCCAGCCGAGACACTCTTTAATCTGATTCCAAGCCTCGGCATGTTCGATTTAAGTCATTCTCCCTCTTTCTGAATACATGGCATCAGAGGATTATTTTCCCCATTTGTTAACTTAAAATGTCTCTCTATTACAGGGGCATCTCTGCAGCAACAGTTCTCGTGTAGGTAGGTGATCTTATCAGAGATTGTGATCATGCTGTTGGGGGAAATTCTGGAGGTTCCCATCAAAAAAGCATCTTTTCCAGACGTGATCTTAGTGTAGAACTTGTGCACAGGGCTCTTGTTTATGCTCTCAGAGTTCACAATGTCTTTCTCTTTGGAGTAAAGCCTACATATTAACTGCAGTGCCTGCAATTAACTGACCTGGCTTCTCAATTATTTTCTGTTATTGGTTGAGTAACTCAGAAGTAATAAAGTGGTTTTAATATGTTAAAACTACTGCTCGCTGCCATGTTATTAGTAATATCCTGCCATATGTTTAGCCTATGGGGACTCAATGTACCAGTTTCATCTTTTATTCATTTATGAGCTTTGTTTAAGACTTATATAAAGTACCTACGGCCAACCCAGAAACGATATGTTGCAAGTACCATGTCTCTATGGAGCATTTATCAGTTTTTCCCCAGCATACCCACCCACTCAAGTAAATACATATCAACAGCTACCAAAGAAACTGTGTATACCCATGGAAATGCTCGCCACAATTCAGAGGTGTGAAATGTAGCAAAGAAAGTAGATACTTAATAGAGGTGGAAAGAATATTCATTGAATAATTTGTTCTTCAGGATTTATGCCATTTTGGCCACAACTAGGTATGTTACATTTTTAAAGAAATGTGTTATGTTTCTCATTTCTTCTTGTTACTGATAGCATTGCCCAACTGCACAATTTGTGGTGGTGTGTGATGTTAGTGCTGCATTAGCCTCACCTGTGGGCAAGAAAATGATAGTAAAATACTCTCTGATTGCCTCTAGTGACCTATTCTGATACTTTAGTCTGGAAAAAAGACGCCTGAGGGGGATATGATTGAGATGTACAAAATAATGCAGGGCATGAGTAAAGTGGATAGACGGGTGCTCTTCTCCCTCTCACAAAATGCCAGAACTAGGGGACATACACTCAAATTGAGGGCTGGGAGAGTGAGAACAGACAAAAGAAAATATTTTTTTCACCCAGCATGTTGTTAGTCTGTGGAACTCCTTGCCACAGGATGTGGTGATGGCATCTGGCCTGGATGCCTTCAAAAGGGGATTGGACAGATTCCTGGAGGAAAAGTCCATCATAGGTTACAAACCATGATGGAGACGTGTAATCTCCAGGCTTAAAACCTGGGTACTTCAAGGGCCAGATGCAGGCGAGTGGTATCAGGAGACAGATATCTGGTCTCGTGCACTCCCAGACGCATCTGGTGGGGCCACTGTGAGATACAGGAAGCTGGACTAGATGAGCCTTTCACCAGATCCAGCATGGCTCTTCTTATGTTCTTATGTTCTTATAATAGATAATAATAATAATTTTCTTTAGAGTTTGTCCCACTTGGTGGTGTGGTCTACTAGCTAGATCCATTCTACCTTTTGTATTTTTATCTATATATCCACCATTTAGTATCAGAATAGTGGCCTATTCTGATACTGAATTGTGGAAATATAGATAAAAAATACAAAAGGCGGAACCCAAGGCCACTTCTCTTGCCACTTAGGACTTTAAAACGAATGACATAAAACCTGAGATCTTTCTTTCAAAATCCCTTTTAAAAATGCTTTTGAAAAGTAACTTATGAAAAAAACTAGTTGTTACTCGTCACACCTATAAGATTGTAATTACTCATTAAAGAAAGTGTTATCCAAATGTAACTAGTTAGAAGTAACCTCACTATTTTTAACTAGTAACTTCCATGTTTTGGTTTCAGCAAAATAGGAAAGCTTCCTGTAAGACTCCTTCTCTCCAGGCATGAGGGAGAGGCAAGGAGGGTTAGTTTTAATAATCCATAATGCACAAAATGCCATCTCTTCCTAAAAATAGAATCCTTTCAATCTGCCAGTCCAGCAAACCCAGAACCATTACTAGGTTATTTTGAAAGATATAAGGATTGCTCATCTTTAAAAACGAGGCAACAAAGCAGTAGTCATAATCATTTTATGTAAGGTGTGCCATTTTGCATTGAAGCATTATTTAGTACAGTTTTGCTTAAACTGGGCTATTATTATTCTCTTTCTCTTTGGTCACTGAGAGTACAATGGGATATTTTGCCTTCTCATGAGGGCAAGGAGTATAATTTACAGTTCCTCCAAGGAGAGGATGAGACAGGCAAGGACAGATATCGCTGTATGTAAGGATGTTTCTGCCTAACTATTCGTCAGCATAGCTGCTACCCCTATTAGTTCTGAAAGGAGTGGTTGGCACAACCCCACTTTCTGCTTCAGCATTTGACACTACAAGAATGGTCTGGTGAATTATATCCCACATTATGCCAGCTATTGAACATCCATGAGGGCTACAGGTCTGGATCCTTTTCCTTCCACATATAGAAGACTTTGATACTCTGTGCCTGATCCAACTGAGTGGATTTTCCAAAAGGAACAAGCAAACAAAACACCACAACCAAACGAGAGAGAGAGAGAGAGAGAGAGAGAGAGAGAGAGAGAG
>JAHTLZ010000330.1:40340246-40361403 GCA_023846285.1 Phrynocephalus versicolor
GGATCTTTTTGCCTTCAGTGTCAAGGTCTACAAGAGCTAGAGAATCAGAGAGAGAGAGAGAGAGAGAGATCAGAGGATGACCCAGCTTGCTGAGGGAAGGAGGAAGCAATATGTAGCCTGCATAATTAAACTATAAACCACCCAGAGAGAGTTTTAAGCATTATGGGATTGGTATAGTAGCAGTGCACTTTGCTTTGCTTGAAGAGTTTACCAGCTTGTTCCTGCAGTTCTCCAAACAGCAGGGTAAACAGCCCATGTAGTCAGATTCAAGGCACAGGATGCAAACAGAAGTCTGGAAGGACAGGTGTGTGATCACACCAACAAGAGTCACTTTGCATGCACTGATCTCCCTTAAAGTGACCTTCCACTTTCGAGAATATCACTCCAGTTCAGCCTCCCAAAGTAGTACCCCTACATCTTGGCACAGATAGGGGGGCAGGCAGGAGCACAATTCCCATGCATCATGTGATTGCTGGGAAATAGATTGCAGCTGACCCCTCTGTGGCCGTTACCAATACAGAGCCCCTAGTCATTCCACGGACCTTTGGCCTGTACACACCTTCTTTTTATTCTCGCAGCCACCATTTAGGGTTACTCAGTTGAAATAACCAAGTCGCAGTTTCAGGTACCCTTGCGTACCTTTAATTGAAAGTTCCTCTAAGTAGATGCAGTACACTCAAATTCTATCCCTTTACAATTCTCAAACCTCTCTCCTCTGTTTCAGGTCTTACATCTGACTGTCTCTAATCTTTAACTCATCTTCCTTATCTTTCTTCAGAACCCTCAAGCTGAGCTTTTTAAACGTGGGCTCCGCCTCCACGCTCCCTCATTGGTCATTAGAATTAACCCTTTCTGTCCTCCTGCACAAACACATGCATGCCCTCCAAAATGTGATCTCTTTTCCTGTGTGACCACGCCCTTGAACAGAATGTTGTCGTTGTTTCAAATCTTTCTAAGCATTGTTACAGTTCCTTTGCTCGCCGAAGAGACTGTAATTTTTCTGGGTATTTTAAAATCCAGGTTTCATTGTTGGCATGAGCAACAATTATGAGTTTATGTGACATGCTGCTATTTTTCCAGTAAAGTTGTCAAGGCAGAATTCATGGAAGACAGCAGAGATGGTGAAATGCCATCTGTGCTGCTAATCGAGAAGCTGGTCTTTTTGTGCGTGTGTTATCCCATGTGCTGTCAGGGCTCATCTAACCTATATTGACCCTAACAGGTCTTTCAAGGTAAGCAAGCTATGCAAGGGGTGGTTTTCCCAATTCCATGCCCCTCGTGAGTTTCCATGGCCAAGTGGAGATTTGAACCCTGGTCTCCAGAGTTCCTAGTTCATCACTGTCCCCACTATACTACCCTGGCACATTCTGGTGGTGGTGGTGGGAGAGCGGTGAAACATAATCTCCCCAAAATACATAAGCAAGAATCCGCAAGCTGAAAGATATCAACTCATCTTAGGGCCTTTTCACATGACCCCTAAGATCCGCTGGCCACTTAAATTTGGACCAGAGATCTTGGGGGTTCGTTGCTCTTCCTTCGTCCCCACACGTCCGCATTTCCTTGCTCCTGTCTACGTGAGGGGAGGGAGAAAAACAGAGGGGGGGGGAAATGCAGGCTCACCGAAGCCGCCCGGAGCCCCGTCCTCATCCTGATTCCTTCTCTTCTGTTTTTTTTAATTTTATTTTATTTTGCCTCCTGCCTCTTCTCGAGGCAAAAAAAAATAAAACAAACAAAAAAAACGAGGAGAGCCCCGCACTCACCAGATTAAATCCGGACCTGGGGATTTTCACCCTCCAAGAGCAGGTACATGAAAAGTGTGCTGGACGTGCTTAGGTGGGCGTGGTCGCACTTAATTTCCTGCAAACTCCGGAGCTGGTGGGGAAACAATTGTAAGCTCCGGAGCTGGGAGCCATTTGCAGCGGAGTTTAGGGGTTGTGTACAAATACCCTTAGTTACGGAGGAGAGGAAAGGCATGTGGGGTGAGCACGGTAGTTGGGCACACGGGCCTCTTGTGGCCTCCAGGGCAGTCGGTGGTTTCCCAGTCCACAGAGTGATGAACCCATCCCACCCACGAAGGATGGTACGGTGGGGGTGGAAAGGGTTGCTGCACTGTTCACAGTCTGGGCTGCAGCAGACAACTTCCTCTTGGCCAAGGCAAGTTTTACCCAACGTTTGTAAAGTTTCTCTTAAAAGCATTTAGTTGGAATTACAGCAGCAGGCCCCCTCTAATACCCATGTAGTTAGTTACTCTTATGGCTCAAATTTTTAAACGGAATTTCTTATTCCCCCCCCCAAAAAAAATTGGTTGTTATTGTTGTGTGCCATCAAATTGCCTCCAACTCATGGCAATCCTATGAATGTGAAATCGCCTGCATATCCGGTTCTGAACAGCCCTGCCCAGCTCTTATAGATATAAGAACATAAGAAGAGCCATGCTGGATTAGGCCAAAGGCCCATCTAGTCCAGCTTCCTGTATCTCACAGTGGCCCCACCAAATGCATCTGGGAGCACACAAGACTATATATCAGTCTCCTGATAGCACTCCCCTGCATCTGGCCCTTGAAGTATCCCCGTTTTAAGCCTGGAGACGACACATCTCCCTCATGGTTTGTAACCCGTGATGGACATTTCCTCCAGGAATCTGTCCAGTCCCCCTTTGAAGGCATCCAAGCCAGATGCCATCACCACATCCTGTGGCAGGGAGTTCCACAGACAAACAACGCACTGGGTGAAAAATATTTTCTTTTGTCTGTTCTTACTATCCCAGCCCACAATTTGAGTGTATGTCCCCTAGTTCTGGTATTTTGTGAGAGGGAGAGGAGTGTCCCTCTATCCACTTTACTCATGCCCTGCATTATTTTGTACGTCTCAATCATATCCCCCTCAGGCATCTTTTTTCCAGACTAAAGAGCCCCAAATGTTTTAGCCTTTCCTCATAAGGGAGGTGCCCCAGCCCAGTAATAATTTTAGTTGCTCTCTTCTGCACCTTTTCTAGGTCCACTGTGCCTGTAGCTCACTTTGGAGATTCAGACCATCTCGTATTTGGTCTTCCCTTTCTCCTGCTGTCTCCAGCCTTTCTCAGGATTAGGGTCTTTCCCAGAGAATCCTATCTTCTCATGATGTGCTCAAAGTAGGACTCCATTCCATCATTTTCTGCTTCTAGAGATAGTTTAGGTTTAATTTGCTCTTGGACTCACTTGTTCACCTTTCTGGCAGTCCAAGAGTAGCTGCGACATCTCCTGTTGAGTTCCTATCACAAGGCAATTTAATTTTTAATCTTTATTGGAAAACAACAAAAAAAAAGAATTATTACCAATAACTGGCTATTTTGAACTAAAAACAAGGGTGGGTGGAACAATTAAAGTCTGGGAAAGAAGAAAGAACAAACAAACAGGCATCTTCATTAGACTGGAAATTGCAGCGCTTGGGTGAGGAGAAACAGAAAATTCCCAGATTCGCTCTGACCCTCACCAAGAGTTCCAACAACACTGTCTCATGACAGAGCCCCAAAATGCAAACAAACTGCTTTTTTCGTGTGTCTGGTTTGGGGAGCTGGGGGCTTTTCTCACATTCATTGACCTTTCTCCTTCTGGTCATGTGAGCCTGAAAATTTTGCAGGGTGTCACAACCTGAGCCTTGACCCTCTCTGTGTTTGACTAACTGACTGGCAGGTGAAGACTGGCTGGGGAAGGACTGAGTCTCATAGAGCAGCCATCACTGTAGCAGCAGCAGCAGCAGCAGCAATTGACAACCCTCCAGCTGGAAATTTGTGCGTCCCAACCTCCTTGTGGGCCCCTGGAAGCGTTCTGGGTCACGCCCATGCCACTCATGACCCAATGAGTCCTCCTGGTAACCGCTTATTAAGTGGCTGTCTGAAAAGGGCCATGATAAAAAACAACAGTGTTTACGTTTCATGGAGAACCGCCACAAATAGAGCTTAGCCTGTTTCTACCGCATCGATTGTCACTAAGCTCTTTTTAAAAATCACATCCTTTTCATATACAGTGGTACTTCGGCTTAAGAAAATCACTCCATGTAAGTACTCCAAAAACATTGGTTTAAGAAAAAAAAGTACGTATTGGAAATGAGGATGCTTCGGTTTAAGAAAATTTTAAATAGAATGCCCCAGTTTGCCTTTTTTTAAACCTTTGGAACAGATTAATTGGTTTTAAGTGCATTCCTATGGGAAACCATGTTTCAGATTACAAATTTTTCACAATACAAAATGGTCCAGAGAATGAATCAATTACTTAAACTGAGGTACCACTGTAATTGTTTTTAAATACAAGACACCCCAAGTATACCTGCCTTTGTTTTTTCTACAACTTTGAACTATGTGGCAACATGCCTCTGAAGCCAGTAACTGACAATGTTAATTGGACTGTTTTCTCTCTTAACTCCCTCCACATGGGTTTTAAATGCATGTTTATTTTTCTCTTGATGGGCAACTGAAACTGAGCTGCCTAAGAATGTGGTGCAAGTTGACGCCTATAGCAACAGCGCTTAGTATTATTTTTATTGGAGGTGCAATGAAGCCATGGATCAACTGGTGATCTGTAGCAACGCTTGCATGATTTCCAAGGAGAGCTTGCCTCTGCAACACAAGCAGCAGTAAAAACTTTATTCCCCAGAACAGCAAATGGCCTCTCAATTTGTCTTCATTTGTATAGGCAATGTACGTGTTGTCAAATAAGCTGTTATTAAATTCCCATTGATTTTCTTTTTCTTATAGTAGCTGGTTATTTGCTGCCAAATCCCCCTGGCAAGCCAGAGGAATCATACATTACAGAGCCTTCGGCTTGACAAATGTATTACCGAGAAGGAGAAGTGATTGATTCAGCAGCCTTTCTGATGATAATCCTAATACATGAGGATCAAACTTTCTCTTGCTGTTGCCATACAGGCCATTTATAAATTGTGTGAATAATTTTCTTAGGATAATAAACTTGTTATTTGAACTTGTCTGCACTCCACTATCCAACACACTACCAGTTCTGTTGTTTTATTTTTATGTTATTATTGGTCAGAAATATTAACATCCTGTTCTCCTCTTAATGACCTACCCGGGGGTGTATAAATTGGATGTACATAAATGAACATACATGTTTCATTGATGCAATTTCTCCACATTAACAGAAACTTAGTCCTGCATCCAAGTAGCCCCATTTTACTGGGTTATTCTTTGGTCTTCTTACTTCACTTTGAAGTCTATCAGGTAATTTCCAGATGGTCCAGTCAAAATCTTGTTCTGGTGGAAGACACTATTTGGCATTTATCCATTCAACAAGGTGACTTGCTTTTTCTCTGTCTCACCATAAATTTAGTCTGGCCTTAATATTTAGAGCCTGAGATGCATGCAGAAAACTTCCCTCAGTTTTAGCTGTTGTTTAAGGGGTTGTCATCCTGGGTCTGATGCTGTGTTATCTTATTTTGTTCATTATTGACTAGCACAGGCACGTCCAAACTTTGGCCCTCCTGATGTTTTGGACCACAACTCCCAGAATTCTAAGCTTAGATTACCAAAAGGACTGTGGGAGTGGCGGTCCAAAACATATGGAGGGCCAAAGTTTGGACATGCCTGGACTAGCATCTCTCAGCATACTTCCAAAGGATAATGACAGTCAAATAGTAGAACTTTTTCAGTGGGGGTAGATTTTAAGCAGCCAGTAATAATCTTGAATGATTCATTAAAAGTTACATCCGCTTGTTTGGCATGTGCTGATTTATGCCACATGCCACTAGCCCATTCTGTTGCGGAGTAAAACAGGGACAAAGCTGACTGACTGGTGGACTGTAAGGTTCAGCCTGTGGACTATTAGGCATGATCTTTAGCATAGACGGAACTCCTGAAGAATGGGAATGTCAGTTGATCATTTGTGTAAACGCAGGGCCTTCTTTTCGGTGGCTCCAATACTATGGAACCAACAGCCGATGGAACTGTGTCTGGTTCCCTCCTTCTTCCAAAAGATAATTGAATAGACTGCTTTGCAGAGATACCTTTTGGACACCTATGCTTGTCCTGTTCCTTGCTGCTCTGTATTATTATAAGCCCATGCTTTATGTTATATTTCCATCACTTGAGCTGTGGCTTGTTATTTGTGGTTTTTATTTACATTTATTGATTTAACTGATTATAAACCACACAGACTAGTGGTTTTGCACTTATGGAACTGTATGCAAATTAAACAACAAACAAACAAATGCTCCAGACATTGCACTAGAACAGAGGTTACACCTAAAGAACTACTAAAAAAAAGATCATTAAGTCCAACATCTAAATTCACCTCCAGATCCATGCTGAATGCTTGTTCTAGTGGAGAAAAGTGAATGTGACAACAAACGTACATTTAAAAACTGAAATGTGGAAGAATGTGGATATGCAAGTGTATTGTTGATCACATGTACTGTTAAGAGTCCAGTACTAAATTTTGGCCCCATCTCATCCTGGCTGCTTATGCTCTCAGCAGGTGTTTAGTGCCGCTGATCTGTTGTTTTACAGAGGTATTACCTCCATGCCTGCAAAGAAAGCCAAGTTTGCAACGGAGAGGCAGAGTACCTGTTGATGAGGATTTCTGGTTTGAGTCAGAGTCAAGAATAATTTGTGGCCGGTGGGTCTTTGGAACGGATCAAGGAGGATTTGCAGTTTTGCAGCATGTTGTGTGATCACCCTTCTTTTGTAGAGTATTTTGCATCCAAGAAAATAAACATCAGTCTCGCTGATCTTTCCGAATACGTCAGAGACAGCCATCATGGCTGCCCTTGCGGCAAGCTGGCTCTGCATTCCAAACAGTAGGTGGTTCTCAACCTGTTTCTCAGTCATGGCTCACAACAATCAAGGAATCCAGGCAACTAGAAGAGGAAACACAAACCTTCACAGGTACTTCAAGTACTGTCACCTTCACGAGTTCATAGTGCTTTTTGATGAGGAGAAGCAACAGTCCTATAAAACTCATTGAATCAAATTAGGGTCTTGTGGCTAAGTTTTCAGAATGGCCGAAAATCACAGCCACATTAATGACGATTTCACAAGCTGAGGAGAATATCGGGGTAAGTACTAATAAGGAACCTTTTGGCAACCCCAAAAATGATAAAATATTTTCCTCCTTCAAGGAAACCAGCACAATTTCCAGCTTGGGATGAAGCACAAGGTTAATGGGAAACAAAACAAATCTCAAGACAAATGTTTGCATGTCAATCAAGTTGAATGAGGACAAAAGAATCTGCCTTATATTGTATTGTTCAGTCCATCTAAACCAGCATTTATCTACATTGACAGTGGCTGCAGCTCTGCAGGGTTTGGACCCTCTGCCCCTACTTGGAGGTGCCATGGACTGAACCTTGGATCATTCACTATACAAATAATGTGTTTTATCACCTTAGAACTTGGCCAAGAAATGTAATTTATATGGGGATAACTGATATTCCCCTCTTAATTTCCGCCTTCTTCCTCTAAAAACATAACCTACATGTAAGACTGTATCATTTCTGGTTGAATTATTGGTTTATAAACCAGAGTTTAGTTCATTAATTATAAACCCCATAGTCTATCAGATAGCAGGGCCAGAGGATATGCTAGCTACTAAACCAGTGAGCTGTAATCCCTAAAAGTTACCTTCATGTTTGGGCTTTTGCTAACTCCCTCGCCACCTCCTTCTAAGCTGGTTCATTTAGCCAAATCTGCTTTCACAGATTAAATGGACCTGCTTTCATACATGGCACATATAGCACTTTCATTCACAGAGGTAAGTGCTAAGTAATCACTAATCAGTCCTGGGAAGAGCTGATAAAGAATAACTGCTGGAATCCATCACACGTGCTTGCTTCTAATTATGTAGCTTCTCGGCTACATTTCAATTAAAAATATGACCTAAATGCTAATTTGTTTTTGCCATGGGGAAAAAACCCTTTGTGAATATTTGCAAGTCAGAGCTCGTACAGCCCAGAAATTCTTTGAGGAGTGTCTTGCCTAACAGAAGAGCATGAAGAAGCTGATTTTTTTTTTAAAATGTCATATCACATACTTTTGCAACAATGGATATGACAAGACATTGCTTTTTGATTGTTATCGAAGGTATCAGTGAGACAAACTGTGAAGCAGCCTATATAGCTGCTTCTGTGTAAGGACCTTATTTCTCTGGATCAGAGCTCATAGCGACATTCATTAAAAATGAATACAAATCCTAAAACGAGGGAGCAAAACATCCCAATTTCCTTCTTCCAGCCCCAAATCATGTAAAAATAAAATACAGTTCTAGGCTAGTAACATAAAGAGAATAATATATAGTTTCCCTCATTAAAGTCTTAGGGGTGCACCACGATTATTTTAGGGTAGCCTTGCTAACGTTAAGGCATATACTGATGTCTCTATGAGTGAACATGTGCCGGGTTTCCTAATGAATGCTCACATTCCTTGCTGGCTCCAGGTGACACTTTCATTGCATAATTGCACAGCCACGTTCACTGAATATTTGGACGTTGGCGGGGAAACGAGAACATCTCCTGCTTGTGGTAACCCTCCCATGATTTCTTGTTGCTCCTACCACCTTTGTTCCCTTTCAACAACAACAGCTGCTCAAAAGTAAAGAGAGAAATGGATTTATAATCTATTTTCAAGGGTGGCCAGCTAAGGCCACCTGTGGTCTCAATGCCCAACCTTGCACACCAGCCATTTCTTTAAAAGACAAAAGCAAGTTATGAAAGGGCAAGTGAATGATGACATGTGTCACATCTAGGTGGACCCCCTTCCCCCTCTAAGCTATCTGAACGTTGAGTCATGGCAACTGGACTTCTTTTCTTGTGAGATCGCAATGTTTTTCCGCTCATCCAGTCAGCTTCGTCTGATTTATCTGGGGATTGGTGAAAGGGCTGCATGATAAGTGGCAGACAGATTGTGCTTGAGTCCCCCCACCTCTGTTGAGGGAGGGATTTTCAATACACACATGAATGGCTTCCCTGACTCCTCTCTCGAACCACCTCTCTTCTCTGTCTAAGACAAATCAGAACCACTTCACATCTCCATCAGGAAGGCCATAGCTAACTACCCGTAATGGGTGTTGGGAAGGGTTTCATAGGTGGGACTTTCATGCACACCAGGCCGTTGTACATCTAACAAGCCTATTCGGGTGACTGTCCACCTAATGAGTCTACTAATAAGCCTATTCAGACCAGGGTGATGAGAAATCAATATGAACTATAAATCAGAGGCCTCATCATTACATTTCCTCAGACCGACGAAGCTGCTTGGATGAGTGGTGAAATGTTTTTATCACACAAGAAAAGAAATCCACTTGCCATGACTCAGCTTCCAGATAACCTCACCTGGATGACTGAGAATCTTCACAGACATTCCTTGAAGCTCCAAAAAAAGAAGTGCAGAAATTTATTTATTTATTTATTTATTTATTTATTTATTTATTTATTTATATAGCTTGTATGCCGCCCACTACCCAAAGGTCTCTGGGTGGCTTACAATCAAAATGGAGAATTAAAACATCAAAATACAATAAAATTAGAACAATAAAAACATGTAAATACAATAAATACGATACATTAAAAACACACCACTAAAATTGCCATCAGGACCCACAATCATTAGTTAAAAAACTTCTGGAACAGGAAGGTTTTGACCTGGCGCTGAAATGTTATCAACGTCGGCACCAAGCGAGTCTTACTTGGGAGGGCATTCCATAGTCTGGGGGCACTTGCTGAAAAAGCCCTATTCCTGCAAGCCATCCCTTTCACCTCCTTAAGGGATGGCTCTTTCAGGAGGAACTGAAATATTACAAAATGCTTCCTTTCACTTTACAAATCAAATAATTCAGTATAAAGGCAGAGTTCATGGGGGACAAGATCATGTTAGAGGCTTAGAGTAATGTCTGAAAAACTGAGAGATTAAACCTGCATTTTAATCCTCTTTAGTTAAGACGAGTACAGATAAAGTAGGAGAAAATGGAACTTTACAAAATGATGATGGATGGGACAATGGATTTCACATGCTTTTTGTGAGAATGCTGAAATGATAGGTAATCAATGACATCAAAATAATACCAGTTAGATTATGTGAAAGAATTTTTCCATTACACGATCTGTCCATGTAATTAATTGGTACAGATTAGCATGCAAAGTTCAGAATAATATTTTAAATTGAGCATCATCTGCCAGCATGATTGAAATAAATGGGAGCTCTGCACAAGCCATTGATTTCAGTGTGACCTACCCGGGAGAAGCTGAAAGTGAATCAATCTCATAGGTCAGGGGAGGGTCAATCTGCAGTGCTAAGGCCACATGCAATGTTTGACTATAGATCAGAAGTAACTAGTTACACATAAATAGTTACTTGTTTTTAATTTGGACAAAGACATGGCCAGGGGTGGCTGCTTCTTCTCCATGTAAGATTTTTTAAAGAATTAATGGTTCAACATGAGCCTTATGAATGATCGTAACCATGTGTTACCATGCCACAGATCTCAGACAGTAGAGTCTAGCCAATGCAGAAAGATCTCCTTGAAATTGTTGCAGAAACTGGTAATCCACGTTGTTTACCCTCACCATTATAGTGTAGCAGTTAATAGGTCAAGCTGATGTTTCAGCTTGATGATCCATAAACAAATCATGACCTCCAGCACATCATTCAGAACCCATCTAATGCTGTATGATTCTGAAAGCAAAGCTGGATTTGATCTGGTTTCTTCCTAGATGGGTGGCTACCATAAAATTTCAGGGGTTTCCAGTAGGGCTCGCCTGAAACCCCAGTCGAGAGCTACCCATTAGAGACGACATTGTTGGTCTATTTCTCTGTATGTAACATGCCTCCAACATGAGAACATGGAAAGCTCCCTTATTCTGAGTCAGAGCAGTGGTCAATGTAGAGTCTACACATTGCTCAGGGCTCTGACTCAGAATAAGGAGCTTTCTATGTTCTCATGTTGCAGGCATGTTACATACAGAGAAATACAGCTTCCCTGTAGAGCAATCAGAGTTTTACCTATACCAAATTCTGTTTACCAGGAATATTGTAAGAAAAGGAATGTCCAAGTGCTAAATTCTTACATTTTTCTGAACTGTTATTTTCAGAAGCTTTCTGTCTTCCGATAATTATGGAATATAATGAGAAACAAGGGAACTGGACATTACAGGGTGAATTTTATAGTTTAAGTATCAGCTTCTATAAGATCAGAAAGAGTAATGGTTATCGCTGGACAGCCAAACCTATTGCTGCTGTTATTTGATGTGAATAATTTCTCTCCTCTAGCAGCATTATTCATGCAGACAGTTTTACGTGCAGAGGTGGTTTTGGGTCCTGGAATTGGGGGGTGGGCAAAAAAAGCTCACTGAATAAGATGTAATGCTCACAGTGGTGAAACCATTATTGCAACTCTACCCAATTCTGGTTCCCTCTTGGTGGTTTGGGCTATAAATATTGCCTTCTCCAGCCAGCAGGGACTGTGACCAATTAGTGTTTCCAAGGGCATGTTTTCTATAGATTATGGAGGTTGTTGTTCATAGCATCTAAAAGGCACTAGGTTAGGGAGAGCTGCAATACAGAATACCTTACTGGCATTTGTTGCCAATTAAAAGAAATAAAAGAAAACATGGATTCATTCATCCGTGCATACAGCTAGGGAGTTCTGCAGTGGCTGAACAGGCAAAGGGGGAAATAAGCTTTGCAAAAATATGGAATTGAATGCACCCACCCACCCACACACACACACGTCAGCCAAGCCTGCTGTAAAGCTTAGCTTAATTTATCTGCAAACAGCTAAACAAAATAATATTACTATGTGGCAAGCAACCAGCTTTGCTGATCATTCAAATGAGGGAACCAAGGTGCATTAATTAAGTGCTGGTTTTAATTTCATGCAGCTATGCTGGCCATTGGCATACTTAGTAATAAGGAAATGCTGTTGAAGTAGGTAGCTGAAATATAATTATTATGTTCACAGTTATAATTTATATGAGGTTTATGAAACTGTTATTTACAAGCAATGCACTGATTTTTGAAGAGTCAAGCAAGGCCAATTGATAAGGACTACAGAGCTTTTTTCTGGCGTTAGTCAAGGCCTCCTCCAGTTTTGTCTTACAGCTTCACAGATCCACATCCTTTTCTGCTCTCATCATTTATGTCAGCATCAAATAATAGATTAGATAATCAAATAATAATTAGCATCAAATAATTGATTACATTTATATCAAGAACCTTGGGTCATCTACCTACTGTAATTGTTTTTTGCCGCACTGAAGACTCAGGCAGAGTAGTGTAGAAATATCTTTTCTTCTGATCTGATTTAGGTGAACTGGACTTGGCCAAAAGCAATCAATTCCTCCACTGCATTTGTACCATTAATATCTATCTGAGGGTACAGGCCACACACCCCATCAGCCACCTCCAGTTCTTCAGATACGTTCATCATCCTTAGTCCGTTTCTGAGGTCATCTGTTTCAGAGTACATGCAACTCCAGAGACTACCATTTCCAGCATGCCTTGGTTCCAAGGTCCTCCTCTTGGAATCAGCATCCAGGAAAAGGATCTGGCATTGTCGGATAGTCCACTGATTCAGAGGCTTCCTCCTCTTTTTTCTCTAGTGATGCATGATGGAGATTTTTCTTTTTCTGTCCAGGTGTTCATGGATACACCATGGGGTGGTTAAGCAATGGTGGTTGACACTTGGCTCCATACAGCTGCTCACAGGATAGAGGAACTGCCATGCCATCTAAATTTTGTTCCCTGGAGCATAGTCCTGTTTGCCTTGCTCCAATTACAGCAGAATGTGGAAATCCTTAATAATTATCTGAAAATGGTGCACATCTGGATGCATGTAAACAAACTGAGGGGCCATCTGAACAAAATAGAAATTCTACTGGTTTACAAGGGTTAGGATGATGATCTGTCCTAGACAGAGTTGAAGGACAAGGCTTGCAGTCGGGCAGTGATCCTACAACCAGGGTTGCTTTTGGAATGCCAGGTGTCTGCTCCTTGAATGCTAGCTTTGGGCTGGTTCGCTGCCTGTGACCCTAGGTAGGGAAGGCAGATTTGGCTATGATGAGCCATGTCTTAATTACCTCCTGATTAGACTACTGTAACATGCTCTGCACAGTTCTACTTTTAATGTACATTCAGATGATCAGCTAGCACAAACAGGGCCGGCACTAGGTTTTTTTGTGCCCTAGGCGAGGGGTGGGGGGGTGGGGTGGGGCAGGGTGGGGTGGGGTGGGGGGCAGGGGTGGTGGTGGCAGGGGGCAGGGTGGTGGGGGGCGGGGCAGCAGTGGGGCAGCAGATGGAGGGGACGGCGACGGGCATGGGGGTGGGCGGCGATGGGCGCAGGGGGCGGTGGGCGGACGGTGACGGGCGGCAGGGGGAAGGACGGCGGTGGCCAGTGGCAGGGGGCAGCATTTTGTCGCCCTTGGCAGCTGCCTAGTTCACCTTAATGGACACACCGTCCCTGAGCACAAACAACACTGGAAAGAGTATTGTTTGGTGTATGTGTTAATAGACCATGCATGGCGAAGATTGAACTAACGGAAGTCTCTCCTAATTTGTTTCCTTGCTCCGTTGAGGCAGACATCTTCAAAGCCCTGATCACCTTGGTACTAAGATACCTAGAAGATCAATTCAAGGTGTCCTAGTACCAAGGTCTGCCCGAAAACCAGGATTTCTAATGGGGGTCTCTCACTTGTCTTGGAGACTAGAAAATTTAGTTTAGGAGTCAGACTTTTCACTACAGCAGCACCTCATTTGTGAAACTCTCTCCCAAAGGACACACTTCAGAGAAGCAGTACATTAGCCTGTATCGGCACTGCAAATACAAAAGCAAATGTACTTTTTGTTTAAGACTAGTGAATGTATTAGATGGTGTGTCTTTCTAGATTACGTCATCACTTACAGCACTCACATTATTCCATATTGTGGATGGCGGCCAAAGTTACATTGTTTTATAGCGTCTTTGATTCCCCCCCCCCTCTCTCTCAATAACTGGTTTAAGTTTGGTTTTTAAAAGAATGTTTATTTTATTGTTCATCACTTTGGGTGGGCAGCAAAGCAATTAATAAAGATTTAAAATAAATAAATAAAGGTCCATGGAGCCAAGGGAATACTGGAACCCTGAGGGCCTGGATCAAGGGTGTGTGTGCGCGTGTGGGAGGAATTATCCAAGGATAAAGCCTGAGAAAAGGGATGAATAAATAAAGAGAACATACATGTTGTGATTATGTTTTCATGAATAACATTTCTGGAGAAGAAGCTACTTGGTTGAGCTGCTGGAGCAAACTGCATAGAAGCATAACATTGCAAGTTCCACCAACTGCCACTTGTTCTTGTATTCCACGCTGGACAAGTCATTGCTCTTTAGAACCACAAGTGTAAGGTGTTTCCAATCCCTGCTATAAATCTTTTTAAGTGGAAACACATGGTCTGAATCTGGAATTTTCAGGGTCCAAAGTCTGTGATGAACTAGAACTATATTATATTATATTATATTATATTATATTATATTATATTATATTATATTATATTATTGTGTGTGTGTGTGTGTGTGTTGTGTCATTACAGTCGTGACCGACCCTTCGTGACCCCATGCCCATGGAGTTTTCTTGGCAGGAATACTGGAGTAGCTTGCCAGTTCCTACTCCAGGCGCCTACAGCACCTGGTATTCCCTGGTGGTCTCCCATCCAAGTACTAACCAGGGCCAACCCTGCTTAGCTTCCAAAATCATGCGAGATCAGATGTGCTTAGGACATATTATATTATATTATATTATATTATATTATATTATATTATATTATATACCACCTGTCTTCCAACTCCCAGAATTCCTGGTCAGTATAGCTAGTGACAAAGGCTTCTGGGAGTTTTAGATCAAGAACATTGAGGGTCCCAAAGTTAGGAACCACTACATTATAAGATCATTATAACAAACTTCCTTGTGAGGGTAAAAGAAGGCCTTTTTTTCCATTCACATACACATGCCTCCTTCTCCAAGTTGCAAATTTATTTGTTTTGGTTTTGCCATTTGTCATAGGAATGTAAACATGGGCATTTGCCCGTCTGATTTCACAGGCACATAGCTTTGAAGGGTTTGCTTGTGAAGATAGAGAGCATGTAAGAGCAGAACATTGGCCATTCTATGTAATCTTACTACCAGAGGTTGCTATGAACAGGCTTATTACATTTTCTTAACCATTGCTGAGCTTGAAAATCTAAGCCAGTGATGGCAAACCTTTTAGAGACCGAGTAGGGGTCCAAACTGCAATTCAAAACCCACTAATTTTTTTTTTTTTGCAAAGTGCCAATACAGTAATTTAACCTATATACAGGTGGCTATGAAGGGGCGATGTTGGGTGCCTACAGAAAGGGCTCTGAGTGCCACCTTTGCCACCCGTGTCATAGGTTCGCCATCACTGATCTAAGCCATTGACACTAATATTGGGTGGGTGAGTGATTTAACCCCTTTTGTTGCTATTGACTAGAATCATGTTATTTAATTACACCAGTGTTAAGTGCAAAGGCACTAATTATATCAATGAACAGCAAGTTTCCACTTGTCTCCATTGTCTCCATCAAATCACATGACTGGCACATGATGAAGCACACAACCTGCAACTTGTTAACTAGCGGGAATTCACCCCTGTGCATTGCACCATTGTACTCATATCTCTGTAGCTATTGAACTACTGTCTGTAGTTACGGTTTCTGTGAGACTTCCAACAGAAGTCTCACAGAAACCGTAATAATTGCATTCAGAATAGAAACCATAGAAACATATAAAAATGTGGTTGACATCATTGCCTACATATTGTAATAATTGCACTTAAAATATATTCCTTTGGGAGTTTTAGATGCTTACAAATTCTTTAGTCTGGTTACTGAGATGCTGGGATTTATGCCTCTTCGTTTATCCACTGGACCTATTGAGACCTAGCAGTTCAGCAACTGAGGATGTTATATAATTACTCTGCTTCAACTGAAGGTTCAGCGCTCATCAAATTATACTGGATTTCTGTATTATACTGGATTTCTGTATCACATGCAGTCTCTCTCTCTCTCTCTCTCTCTGTGTGTGTGCGTGTGCGCGCTGCAATACATTTGTTAAAAACCATGCAGAAATTTCCTGTGAAGAGGAAACCATTCCATTCATTTTCCTCTGTCATCACTTCCATCCTCCTGCTTACATATAGGGAGTCAGAAGTTTGATGAAAGAGAGCCTTGGCCATGGGTGTGCTCTCTCCATGTGAGTCAGGATGTGGGGAAATTGGCATCCTGCCTCACCAGCAGAGTCCCCATAGATAACAGTGGGGGCAACCTCTTCAGGACTGTTGCTCTCCATGTGAAGGAAGGTGATGAAATTCAAGATGGGGAGGGAGGCCTAGAAGAGTCCAGTCTCTGCATTAACATTTCAGATGTTTCCGAATAACCAAATAGAAGGTTTTTCTACCTTTCTCTTCCCAGTTTCTCATGTGTCTCTATAAGGAGTGCTTTCCCCTCCCTGCAGAGCAAAATGAATGTGCAAGTGATTGTTCAAACAGGGAATATGTATATAGATTCGCAGAAAGCTAAAAACAGTGCAGTGCGACCCTTACACCCCGGAGGAGTTTATGCAAAGTGTTGAGTCATAAAAATACTGGCTCGTCTCGGGTGCTATATTTTTAGAGGTTGGATTGAAAGATAGCATGAAGTCTGTTATCCTCCTGAATAACGCTGACCTAATATGGACAAATTCTTGCTTGAAAGGTTGTAAATTGCATGTCAAGAAGGATTATAGAGGAAGAAAAGAACTGCCTTCGTTGGCATGCAGAAAGTGCCCAGAAATGCCAAAAACATTCATAGCATCAACACAGAAGTCTGACACCCGTTCTGCCCCATGTTGCCTTTTTCACAGCTTCTGTCAGAACCGTTGTGAGGCATTTCTTCCAGCTTTGGTGTCTCTTTTTCTTTGTGTGTGTTTTAAAGAGCCCCTGCCCTGTAGTTGAACTAGGTCTTTAATATCACAAATATTTTTTTAAAAAAATTGGAATACAAGTAGGACCTTGCTATCTGCTGTGGATTGGTTCCAGGCCTTCCTGGGGATAATGAAAACTGTGGGCAAGAGATAATGCAAAAATCCCCAAAATTGCTGTTTTGTGACAGTAGCTTGCTTTACGACTGCTGTTTTGCGACAGTAACTTGCTTTACAGCTGCTGTTTGTGACAGTAGCTTGCTTTGAGGCTGCTGAATTATTTAATTTTTTCTTCTGCCAACCGTGGATGACTGAATCAGTGGATAATGAATCAGTGGGTACTGAGTTCCCACTGTATAATGAAAATGACTGAAATAAATAAGGAACAGATTGGGCAACATTTTAATGCTACTCAGTATATCTCAAGGAGAAAGGGAATTGAGAAGTAATTAAAACCTTTTCAGAAGTTAGAAAACAGGGTCCTTATGGGAGTATGTCTGCTGTACAAGAATGGTTGTTTCAATGTGTCCCCTGATTATGGATGTGTGAGAACCTCAGTTTGGGTCCAGGGTAGAACAAAGAGTTAACAGTCTGCAGTTCCTGGACCATCCTTGGGTGGATGCAGTTTCCATTCTGGAATCTTCATACCTGCAAAAGGTTGTGGATGTGTCCTGGAAAGAATGTGCTGATTTAAGGTGTGTGCATAGAAAATGCAAAGAAAAACACAGAGAAACAAAGTGCAGCTTAAACATGCTTTAGTAAATAGGGAGAATATAATCAAGCAATGCATACAGTTTTAAACTGGCCCGAAAAACTCACAACAGTTACTGGATCCCGGACGTGAAAGCCTTTGATAATACAAACATTCATATATTTAAGAATGCAACAAAGTAAAGAAAGGGATGGATCTCATTTCTTGTTTCTTTTGAAAAAAGCATTCTAGTAGAAATCAGAAATTTTGCAGCAAACAAGCAAAAACCTTTCTCTTCATCAGACTTTGTCTCAGTAACTGGTAACCTAAAGAGAGGGATTGCTAAACATGGGGTTTCCTCCTCCATTTTTTTTAAATAAATGCTTCAGTATTAAAAAAAAACCATCTTGGGTCTTCTTGAGGAAGAAGGTTGAGTATAAATATTTTTAATAAACAGAAGGGAAAAAAAACCCATAAGTTTTAGAAAGAAAAGAAGAATGGAACTGGGCACGTAGGAGGTGCAGAGGTGGGATCGTGAAGAAATCTACAGATATAAACTTTACAAGTAGGGGCATCCTTATTGGTTGTAGGAGAAGGTAGCCATGGTATTCTGCACTAGCATGTCAGGCAAAAATGAAAAATAAAAAATAAAGAAGACAAAAATGTTGGGACACCTTAAATTTTAACTGGTATATTTTAATATGTGGTTTTGTGGACAACCCGACTTCTTCCATTTTATACATTTATTTTTATTTTTTATTTTACCTGACACCCTTATTAGGATATCCAGCATAATGTAGTGGATAGAGCAATAACCTAGGACTACAAAGGCATGGGTTCAAATCCCTGCTCAGCTTTGGAAACTCACTGGCGGCATAGAACCAGTAAAGTCACTCCTTAAATACCTCAATTAACCTTCAGAGCCCTATTAGGGCCATGACAAATCAGTTCTGACTTGACCAAACATAGCAAAAAAGTACAGTACTCCCCATTTATTGTGGGAGTTTGGTGTCTGATCCACCCGCGATAAAGGAAAATCCACGAAATGCAGACGCCTGAGTGAACTGACCTTGGGCTGCTCCTGCCAGCTGCATTTCCAAAGAGAGGTTTTTAGCCCCCTCCTGACACCTCAGCAGACCTTCCTGCCAGGAGCTCAAGGTCTGTCTGCTGAAGTGTCAGGAGGGGGTTAAAAACCTATCTTTGCAAGTGCAGCCGGCAGGAGCAACCCCACGTCTGTTTGCTGAGGTGCCAGGAAGGGGTTAAAAACCTCTCTTTGGAAGCCTGCTTCTCTCAAGAAAAAAAACGTGATTTACTGAGACCGTAATATGTGAACCGCGTTGTGACAGGGGACTACTGTAACATCCTTATTGCCAAATCTAAACTGCTTGGAAACCCGGAACAGTTATGTGCACAATATTCTCCCCCCCCCCCACTCCCTGATTGTGCACTGTTTGGCATGGTTGGCCTTTGGGCTATTCTCTTTGATTATGATTTTCATACCAAAGAGGTAGTGGAGCACAACAAAAAATATATAGTGCTTATAATACAACACACACCTCAGGAAATAGCCTCAAACTAAAGTACACAAAAAGAATGCACGGTGGGGAGGGCAGTCTGTGTTTCTGCTGATGTTCTCAGCATGGGCATACAAGCAAATATACATGCTGAAAAAATTAGATTCCTCACATTGGGATATCATTGACTCATTCTGGTTAATAATTCTGGCTGAAGAAATAACAGCGACATCCCGGTTTTCATTCTTGCAATAATCAGCATTAATGTATTTGTTTGCCTATAGGGCGACAATGGGAAACTGTGACTCCAGGGACCAGGAACGCTTGAGAGCCACCGTTTCTGCTGGACTGCCGAATTTCAGCAAAAGCAAACAGGAAATGTATGTTACAGACAGGTTGTTCCCTGGTTTCTGATGATCCTCTTTAAAGGAAGCTTTTGTGTTTTGCTTCTTTTAAAAAGAGTCTTAACAGTTTGATGCCAAAATTTGGAAGCATGCTTACAGCTGGATTTGCATGATACATTCTGGGGAGGCATTTGGAGGTTATATAACCCCCTGGGGGTACAGCTCACGCACAGTTGGTATGTTTCCCACTGCTATTCTAGGATGTAATTTAGCCATTCTTCCATTTATCTGTGCACCTAATACTTAACTGCCGTTCCTAGTAATAGCTCTGCTTTTCAATCCGTTGTAATCCATTTTTTTCAGTCCACGAGTTTCACAAATATTCTAAATACCTTAACACTCTAATTTGCTTTTCATTTTACCTTTATTTCATCGACATCCATAATCTTAAATTGTGCAATACTCTGTTATGAATAAAGAATCTACTGCAGAGAGCCATAAATTATATGTGTTTTCATTTCCCCTTTTTTACAAGGGTGTACAGAGAAAAAGTATAATAAAAAAAATTAAAATTGTAAGCCGTGTTTTACGACAGATAAGCAGAGTAATCGGCATGTCTGGCAGTAGGAAATTAATGAATCGCTCCTGTTTCTGAGGCAGCAGCTGGTTTAAAATGTAAACATTGAGGATATCATTAAAATGAGCTGTGTATGTGCAATATTAATTGAATAAGATAGGTACCCTCTCTAGACTGAATAAACAGAAGCAGAGATAAAGGAGAAGGGGGATGCGAAGCGCCCACCAGCTACGTGAACAGGCTAGGGTTCTAAGTCCTAAGGTGTGAAGCGCAGGGGGAGGGGAGCAGAATATGAGAACAGCCAAACATTAGTGACCTACAATTCCTATCAGTCCTTGGCAGCATGGCTGATGATCAGATATCAGAGAAGTTGTAGGCTAATAACATCCAGAAGGGCACAGGCTCGCCTCCCATGGTAGGAAAGCAAAGAGTGTTCTTTTCTGGACGAATTGCCCATCAAGGGATAAACATCTGGTACGCAAAACAGCCACCAAAGATGATTTCAGAACACATGCAGTACGCTTTCATATACTCCTTAACATTTACTATAATTGTCATCGTCACCATTCTGTTATTATTAAACAATATCTGAGAGTCACCGGGTGATGAGATATAATCATGCATCTTCTCAGTCCAAAAGGAAAATGTAGTATGAGAATGATTTGTGCCTCTTGTCAGTTGATTTTGAAGCGGCTACATTTTTGTTCTGTATTTTTTTTTTGTTTCAAAGAATTAAAATAAAAAAATGTCCTAAATGTCATTGTAGGGAGGTATCCGGGAGTTGAGCCATGGCAACCAGACTTCTTTTCTTGTGGGATCGAAACATTTTGCTATGCATCCAAGTAGCATCTTCTTCCAAGTAGCTGGGAGAAGTTGTGAAACATTTTCATCTCACAAGAAAAGACGTCCGGTTGCCATGAATCAACTCCCAGATAACCTCACCTGGATGATTGCGAAGCTCCACAGGCATACAGGAAGGTATGTAACTTGGATGAATGAAATACAGTTTTTATTGCATATGGAACTAGATGAACACAACATATTAGGTAAAGACACAATAATTTCTGAGAGGGATCTGGAAGATACTGTATTAGTGATAAAC
>JAHTLZ010000330.1:40361443-40372989 GCA_023846285.1 Phrynocephalus versicolor
AGTTCAGAATTCTGGTTAATACCAAGAGCTTTGGAGAGTGACGTGTTCTTGTCAAGGGTGGGCTAGAGATCATTTAAGATTCGCGTGAGCGGTTTCACTTGTGTACTGTAAGTGACAACCAGTGGTATTCTGTTATTTGCCTCTTTGGATCTGTCTTGTAGCATGTGATCTCTGGGTATGCATCTTGCTTTGTTGATTTGTTCCTTAATCATGTGAGGTGGGTACTGTAGTCTGAGGAAAGCATTTTGTAGATCCCTGAGTTTGGAGTCTCTGTTGTGTGGGTCAGAGCAGATGCAGTTGTACCTTAGGGCTTGACTGTAAAGAATGGATTTTGTTGTGTGTTCAGGATAGAAGCTTGATGAATGCAGATAGGTATACTGGTCAGGTAGTTTTCGGTACAGTGTGTTACCAAACCCTTTGAGCAATGCAATAAAATACAGAGCCTTTGAGAGTCCATTCCAATTCTTACAATAAAAATAAAAATAATTTTAAAAATTAATTCTGGATACTAATCAGCATGCTGTATTGGAGAATGTTTCTAATTCTCACACATACAGCATAGATACACCTTCCATGTCAAGTCATCATAAGAAACACAGTACAAATGTGGCCTCATGAAAATAAATGAGGTATATCAACAAGCATTACATGATTACCCAGCTGCTTGGCTTAGTGTTAAGTAATGCTATATGGTGAGGGAATTGATTATACTTTCATCATTAGAGTTTAACACTTTCTCCTTCCTGAAAGATTAAAAAGACACCTGATCACATGCTTTCAAAAATAAATAGGACATCTGTGTTCAAGTATAGACTCATTATTCAGCCAAATGCATTCCTTGTTACAAAAACATGTATGAGAAAGTCCAAATGGAACCAAGTTGAGTTAATGATTGCATAAAAACAGGGCCGTACATAAAAAGCTCTTGTACTGCATTCTGTGTGAAAAATCAATTACAAATCAGGCTGCACAATTAATCAGGCTTCCTCTGCCACTCTCTGAAGATCATAACAATAGACAGTACAAATAAACAACATAGATTCAAGTGGGGTTGAATGAGGACATCATCTGTGTGCCAGCAGAGCTATAACAGGCAGCAATTACATCCTGACCTGAGCCCCGCTGTTTTCAAAGTTTTCTGTTACTGAATCAAGTACAGTGGTACCCTGTACAATGGAATTAATTCGTTCCAAATGAAATTCTGTTAAGCAAATTTCCTTTATACAAATTTCCCATAGGAATGCATTGAAAACAGAGTAATCCCTAATCGTGACCATTTTTGTACGAATTCACCCCATAGGCGATTCTGTTAAGCAAATTTCCCCCTATCTCCGGAATTTTTATGTTGTACAGATTTTATGTTATACAAACCATTTGTTATACGAGGGTCCACTGTATCCCCACTTCCATAACATCCTCCCCCCCATCAAAAAAAAAAGCTTTGAAAAACTAAACTGCTTCAAACACAAAACAGCAACCATTATAAATAATTTGTAAGGACCTCAAAAAGTTTGGAAGTCATGCTTTTGGATATCCTCACTCTCAGGATACCTCGACCAACATAACTTGGGGATTCTGGGCGTTGTAGTCCCTAAGCAACATTCCCAAGCTAGAGGAATCTACTGTTATTCTATTGATAAGAAATGATTAAGGACTCCCGGTATTTATTTATTTATTTATTTATTTATTTATTTATTTATACAACTTATATGCCGCCCACTACCCAAAGGTCTATGTGGCAGGTGCTGATTCAAGACAAGTCTCTTCCGAGACTTCACAAAAAAAGAGTGGCAGAAAGGAAAGGAGAAGGAAAAAGAAAAGACAGGACTTATTTGCTTTTGCTTTTGCCCTTGCCCCACTACCAAGCAGAGTCTAGAACATCATCTTATAAAAGGAACCCATGACATTATTTTAAAGCAGCCATGTTATCTTTATAATTAATCATGATACCCATTACACTGTGCATATTTGACTAGCTGGGCTGACCTTATGAATGCTGCCGATGCAGCACACGTCTTATGTGTTTTTAAATTTGTTTACATGTGTTTCACCCCGTGATCTTGTTAATATTGCTTAGGTTTAATTGCATTTTAATATGAATATCATGGTTTATTTTGATTTTTAAAATTAGTGGGATTCTTAGCTGTTGTACACGGCCCTGAGTTACTTTACTTTACTTGGAGAAAGGCGGGAGGCAGGTCATCTGCTTAGTGTATTTTCCATCCAAATCTGAGGCAATGCTGTAGTACCTTTTAAACTATAACAAGTGTTTCTAAACTGGAATATGTACATAAAATTGAACATAGTCAACTCTATGCAAAGCAGCATCCCCTATTGTCCTTTTTAATAATGCGTGTTCACTTTGTTGGTGATGCGTATGGGGCTGCCCCAGTTTCTACTACTATCTAAAAGTCTTCTTTATTTAAACAAATTTCAATACCACCCCACTCCACCCCCAGATCATGGAGTAAGCGCATGTTGTATCAATCACAGCAGCCTGTCTCTGCCTCAAGCTCTTCTTGCTGCTTCTCACTTCTGGGTTGATTCCGATCTTTCAAGGAGAGTTTGCTGAAAAAGCAAAGCAAAAAGCAAAGTGTTCTGCTTATATACCGCCCCATACCACTACAAGTAGTCTCTGGGCGGTTTACAATTTTTAATTACAGTGTGCAGGCTACACATTGCCCCCCCAGCAAGCTGGGTACTCATTTTACCGACCTCGGAAGGATGGAAGGCTAAGTGAACCTTGAGCCTGCTACCAGGGATTGAACCCAGGTCGTGAGCACAGTTTTACCTGCAGTACAGGCATTTAACCACTGCACCACTTTTCCTTTGGTTATATCTCTACATTTGGGGTTCTGGGCTCTGACACCCCATTGCAGCTTCCATTCAATCTCACAGCACACCTTCCCGCTTTTCATGGCCACCAGCTCAGGTCGTCTCCTCACAGGATTCTGTCAGAATGGAAAGTCTGAAGCTTTTTTCAGCTCTTAGCTCTACCCCCTGAGTTTCAGGTCCTTTTACAACCAACAGAAATCTTTGATTGGCCAACTTCCCTTTCATTCTGTCTTGGTCAGAACCTAAGACTGACCATGTTCTTTCACCATGAAACATTTACAGGCTATTACGTGAAGAATTAACAATTCTAACAGGCCTTCTAGCTACTACATGTGGTGACTCTTAGACAAATCCAGATAATATCATACCTTTTCCTACTGCTACGGTTATCATGTCTCCTTGCCCTATTAGCTGTTATCACAATTGCCCAATGTCAAGTAAATGAGCCAAAGTTTTCCTATTTCATTACTAACTTCAGAAGATTTTATCTGCTAGATTATGATTTTTTTAATTAGGGCCAGAGCACATGCCCATAGACACGAGGTCAAACCTGTTGCTGTATCAGGAAACTCTGTTGACTCCTTTATCCCTATGAAGCACTGAGGTTCAGCTTGGGGAGTGGGGTATAGGGCCAGTATATATCTCCCTGCTGAGATGCTGCCACCTGCAGATAAATAGTTCAGAGAGCATCTACATAGAGATTCAGATGCTTTACTGAGAGGTTGTGTTCTACATGTTGCAGTGATTAGCGGTTCCTGATAGTTGCCTCTTAAGTTGGATGTACATATTGCACTGTGGCTAGACAGAGCTACCAAGGGCCTAGGTAAGCTTAGGCCTTGGAACCCATAAATTGTGCAGAAGATAATGTCACTATTGGCAATTTCTGGAATTCCCAAGGCAGTACAGAATTCCAGGGTTGGTCAGGTAATAAGAAACTTCTGTACTGTCAAGATAGGCTAGACAACCAGGAAGAAAGTCCAATGCAAACAGACTTCTATGAGCTTCACTTGAAATTCCAGGCATAGCAGCTTCCGCTTTAGACAAGCAACTGTTCTTAAGGAACTGACCAGAAGTGGATAACAGATGATATTGGCATCAATAGCTAGATGAAGATTTGGCCTGAGATATCTGAATTCCCTTTCTTGTATTCCTGGACTGATCCTGTCCATCAGTGTTTGCATTCCAAATATTTTCTGCAAAACTTTTTCAAAGTTTTGATCCAAAATATACTTAAAAAAACAAACAAATAAATCCAAAACAAAACCCACCCAGGGTGGTAGAAATATACTTTGAGATATGAAATATTGATAATTGTGTTACTTCTCCGACATCCTCTCCTATGTGATAAAGAAACTTTATCACTCTGGCAGTTGAGTCATGGCAACTGGACTGCTTTTCTTCTGGGATCGAAACATTTCACTACTCATCCAAATAGCTTCTTCAGTCTGAAAAAAGTTGGTGGGAGGCTGCCAATATATAGTTCCCCTTCATTTCAGTCCACCTTGGTCTGAATAGGCTTGTTAGATGGATAATGGTCTGGGGTGTGTGAAAGTCCCACCTATGCAACCCTTCCCATCACCCATTAAGTATGGGTCATTAGCAGTGGCCTTCTTGGTGGAAGGGTGAAGTGGGTATGATTTGTCTGGGTATCAATGAAATTGCAGGATGATTAATGGGAGACATATTATGCCTAAATCCCCCCCATCCCTGTTGAGAGAGGGGTTTTCAATACTCACATGAATAGCTTCCTGGACTCCTCTCTCAAGTCGCCTATCTTCTCTGTCTAATACAACACCCTCCTCTTTGAATGAGTATCCTTTGTCCTTCAAATGAAGGTACACTGCTGATTCTTCATTTGTGTTTAAAAAAGTGTTTCCATTCCTGTAATTACTACTGCTTTAAATATGCTTTTGCTACCAGACATTTTTCCACACTTGAGGGAGCACTGCTCATATATACTGTACATGTTCAGTATCTCTTGGTGGGAGGCCCATGATCTTCTGTAATGAAGAACTTATTTTTGTTTGTCCTTATCCTCTCACCTTTTGGCTTCTTTGTGTAACCTCAGACTCCAATATCAAAAGAGAGGAAGAACTTTTTACCTGATGGTTTAGTCTGCTGTTTCATACTATATAGTTTTGAACACTGTGATATCCATTAGTTTTTAATTGGATATTTGTTTAATTCTTGTTTAAATATTGCATTAATTTATAGTTCATTTAATTTTTAATACTGTTTCTTATTAACATTGTAGGACCACCTTCGGCCCTCTTGAGGGGAAAGGTGGGATGTAAATATTTTAAATAAGAAATAAAAACATAAACAGACCGGAATACCATATTTCACTAATGTAGTTCTGATTTGCTGTACAATTACTGTAGACTATAACAGGGCAGGATATTTTTTTCAAGTGATAAGTGCTCTAAAAGAAGGCTTATTCTGCAAAGGCAGAAATAGTGCTTAATTAATGGTCATTGAGTAGTTCACAACAACCTACAACAGCACATCACTACAGAGGTTGTGATATCCATTTAGCAGATATTGCTCATCTTTCTGCTGCTGACTTTTTTGTTTAGAGAGAAATAACGAAAAATGCATCCTGGTCTCCTAGCAGTGTGTCTTTGATGTTTGAACGTGCTAAATTAGTAAAGAAAAGAAAAAGAAAAAGAAAAAAATCACCACCCCCTTTATGTATTTGACGCTATGACATATCAAACAGAAACCCCTCCGTGACAGCTTCAGTAAGACTGAATCCTTTTAATGTAAGAATTGTTATTTTTGGCAAACATAGGTGGCACCGAGTACAAAGACTCTAATGAACACACCCATCATTCAAAATTCTTTGTATTGGTGGTTATACATCATCTACCTAGAAAATGTTGTTTAAAACCCAATGAATAACACTGTTAGTTTAAATGCCAATCCTTCTTTCCAACTCTTTTAGGGACTAGTGAAATAACACCATCTTAATATTCATTATTAATCAGTATATTATTCACCGGATTGTTTCTGTGACCAATGAAACCATGTAGGCAACACTAACCCTGAATTTCAATACCAGAAACACAACTTCTAATTTACCATCTGTTGAACATGCCCTGGATTTCAGTAGAAATTTTTCTTTCCCACATAATATTTAGTTTGAGAGGACTCTTTCCATTGTGTGCACAAAGTTCCAAATTGAGTCCCTGGCATTTTTAGATAGAATTCTGTCTTCTGGAGCAACTGGCAGCCAGTGCTGACAATAAAAAGGTAAATAGGCACATACAGTACTCTGAATTGATGCAAGTCAGGTCTTACACATCTTTATTCAGGCCTTTGCTGGCTGTCTTTCACCTGAGTCTCTGTTAGAGGCTGGTTCTGTTTTCTAGCTGTTTTTCCTCTTCTCATGCCCTCTGCATAACCTGGTATGATTCCCCAAGAAAGGAATGTGTTTATCCCAGCTGCCTCACATCAGAGTTGGTTTTATGTTAAGCAAAAGTCCAACCTTGGACACCTGGAGACAATAGTATGAGGTGATATCATTTTGCTCATTTGTCTAATTGCAGATAGCTCTGGTTTTATTTGGTAAATTAGTGAGACATTTTGTTATATCCAAGTAACTGTTCTCTTATCATTTTGTGCCAGAAAAAGGAATGCATTACATAATGAGAACTACCTGTAGGTGGTTCTAGTTAGCAAGCAAGTGCAAATGGCAGTGTATTTTCTGAAAATATCTGAGGTCCCCAAAGTTTTTATTTGAGGAGCCTCAAGTGCGGGCCATTCCTTGGTTGATGCTCCACACCTGTTTGAAATCACTTGCTTCTCTTTCCCAGGGAATTCCTGCCGAAAGCAGATAGGTCTGAGTCATACTGTATCATCTTTATGTTGCCTTTATTCCTTTATTATTAGCAATAGAGATGGGCACGAAATGCCAAAATGGCATTTCGTGCTCGTTATTTGGGCCCTGGGGCCCGCTTTGGGTCATTTCCATTTTTTGGGCCCCAGGGGCGTCGCTTTTTGGCACCCAGCAGGAAAGTGTTCCCGCGGCCGCGGGGAGCCCTCCCAAAGCCATGCGTTGCCGGAGCTGCCGGTAAGCCGGCCAGGAGAAAAGTCCCGCAGCCACGGGAGCGCTCTCCTGGCTGGCTTGATGGCGCCGGCGGTGCCCGGGAGGGCTGGGGGGAGATTTAAAAAGCCCACTCTTCCCCCACCCCATCAGGTGGGAGGAGAGAGCAGGCTTTTTAAATCTCCCCTCCCGAAGCTAGCACCAAGTGGCTATTGGGCACTGGCTCCAGGAGGGGGGAAGTGGGGGAGGCCATTGAGGGGCGCTGGTGGGGAAGGGGCAGTGGGGTGGGGGAGCAGCGGGGGGCGGGCACGGAGATGATCATTGACCCCCCTGGTGTGTGTGGTGGTGGTGGGGTCATCCCCGGTCGCTCGGCACCCACCTGGCAGCGGCGTCTCCTCCTAGGTGCTGCTGCTGCTGCTGCACAACGGGCCTCCATCGCCGCTCTTCCCGGCTGGCCGGGGTGGCTCGGCGGGTCGGTCGGTCAGTGCGGTGGGGTTCCGCCCCATGGGCGCGCTGTCTGGATGGCTGTCTGGATGGCTGGAGCCCAGCAGGTCGGGGCAGAGCAAGTGAGCGAGGGGGGCACAGCGCTTCCACCCCACACCCCGTCCGCCGCCCCGGGGGAAGCTCCTTGGAGGCGCTCTGCCTCTGCTAGTGTGAACAGAGAGGAGCCCGCCCCACATGCCTGAATGCCAGCCCTCTGGAGAAGCACTCCCTTTGGAACACGAGATGGTCATGGCAGGGGGTTGCTGGACTTTGTAGTCCCTGGAGGAGAACATTTTTTGGGGGGAAGCCGGAAGACTGGACCAGGAAGGCCAGCACCAGGTAGGTCATTCATTGCACGGCCATTAACGAAAACGAACAGAACCAAAGAAAATTTTCTTGGTTCTGTTCAGTTTGAGCCTGACCCATCCAAATGATCATTATTCGTACTGTTACGTAATGGTATGGATAACGGATAACGGTAATGAAAAAATGGTCGTTTCGTGCCCATCTCTAATTAGCAACCTAGGAAAGGTTTTCCAGTTTTCTTTCAAAATTAGATATTACTGTATCCAAGGAGATTTTAAGCATTATCAGAAGGCATCCATTTGAAGTATTGGAGCAGTTTGAAGGCATCCATATGAAGTATTGGAGCAGTTGTTGAACTTGGTATTCCATATTTCTTCAACTTCAAGTGCCATGTCCTCACAGAACATTGGCGATCAGTAAGCACATCCAATATTGCTTGATTTCGGAAGCTAAGCAGGGTCGGCCCTGGTTAGTACTTGGATGGGAGACCACCAGGGAATACCAGGTGCTGTAGGCGCCTGGAGTAGGAAGTGGCAAGCCACTCCAGTACTCCTGCCAAGAAAATTCCATGAACATGGGGTCACGAAGAGTCGGTCACGACTGTAACGACACAACACACACAGCCTGAATTGGATTCTATCGAAAGCTATTCAAAAGAGAGCAGCTGTGCTTACTGCGGACCATCAGCTTAAGTTCTTAAGCCAGAATGTTCTTCTATGCCCTGAGCCACACTTCCCATCTATTTTTCCTTGAAGGATAACCTGCAGCAGATAGTATTTTTATTGCGCATTATGTGTCTGAAATATTGCAATTTTCTTCTCTTTATGGTACAGTATCAAGGATTTCTGGCCTCATGTGCTGTAATACAGTCACATTAGGGACTCTGGCTGTCCAAGGTATCTTCAGAATTCATCTGTCTGCCCACATTTTGAATTCTTCCAGTTTCCTGCCTAATGTGTCTGTTAAGGGTCCAAGTTTCATAATGTTCTGTTGCTAAATTGAAGCCATCTAATGGCATTATGTGTTATGTGTTTTCTACCTCCCATTACTATCTTCCGGAAGGCAATGGGTGTGTATGTTCTAAAACCACTTAAGACCAGTTCTTCCAGAAATGACAAGCAGTGAACACTTGGGGCCACCCTCTTTGTAATTTGGGCCACCTTGCATCTCTGCTGACCCCACAGTCCTTCATTCTTTCTGCCCAATCCTATCTTAAAGAGGTGAGAGCTAGGGGAAAAAAAGTAGACCCAGTCCTATTATTAGCCAGTATAAAATAACTGCTTTAACTAATAGATTTTTATGTAACAAAAAGGCAGCAAGTTGTTGGTTATTAATAGATTTCTTGCATTCTTACTGCTAGGGACAGGCAGACGTGCTTGTGAAATGTTCTGCTTTGGTGCCAAAATGCCTTGTTTGGGCTATGTGGCTTAGTTTGCAGGTGGGGTGCTACTGTATGTTCTGCCTTAACCCAGTTGTTCAACATGCTGCTCAATAAACAGAAACTGAAAAACTTTTTTCTTTTTTCTTTTCTTTTTTTCCCTTTTTGCTCAGGGAGAATGAATTTTGGTGGTGGCAACACAGATAATCAGAAGAGCAGGTAGAAAAGAGTGTCTTGAGACAGTTACAGGATATAACAATGGCTCTTTTCACATGACCCCTAAGATCCGCTGGCCACTTAAATTTGGACCAGAGATCTTGGGGGTTCGTTCCTCTTCCTGCGTCCCCACCCCTCTGCACTTCCTTGATCCTGTCTGCGTGAGGGAAGGGAGAAAATAGGGGACAAAAGAATGCAGGCTCACCTCCGTTTGCCGGTCCAAGCCTCCCCAAGCCCCGCCGTCGCCCTTCCTTCTCTTAAAGGGGCGGGAAGCAAATACAACAACAAACAGAAGCGAGGAGAGCTGGGCACTCACTCCTTTACAAACGGATCTGGGATTTTTCACCCTCCAAGAGCAGGTACCTGAAAAGTGCGCTGGGACGCGCTTAGGTGGCCGTGGCCGCACTTAATTTTCTGTAAACTCTGGAGCTGGTAGGGAAACAATTTTAAGCTCCAGAGCTGGGAGCCATTTGCGGTGGAGTTTAGGGGCCGTGTACAAATACTAAATGAGAAACCTGATCCCAAATTATTGCCATGTGCACAGTACATTTATTTTATTTCTTTAAATTATTCGTATACCACCCAACAATCACCTTTTAGAAAGGTAAGAACAAAGAGAGTCGATAACATCTGTATTACAAATGTTGTAATAAAAATAGCAAAAGCAGAATCGAGATGGCAAAATATGAGAAAACTAAGATGTTAAATGAAACCAAGTATCAGCAATTTCAAAAATAGCTACTAGCAAAATTGATGACAGATTGCATGCTAGAAAGATATGACTACCACGTAGAAGTAGCTGATGAGGATGCCAGGTGGATCTCTTTTGGGAGGGCATTCTATAGCCCACTGCAAATTATCTTTCTCTGGTACCTTTCCAATGTGTCCCTATGGATGGTAGCCTTTGTGATAGCCCTTGTAACTGGGCAGAAACTTGTAGTGTTCCTTTAGGTATACTAGCCCTAAGCTAAGTCTGGCTTTAAATGTACATATTAGTGTATCTGATCCTTGAATATCCACCAGTGAAGCATGGATGTCTCCAGTTGTATGGAGTGCACGTGTTTTTTAAAAATATTTGTGCAGATGTCTGTGCTTAAAACAGAGATATCCTTTGTGGAGAGCCAGTGTTGTGGGGCCAGTAAAGTACCTCCTCTTCCTTATCCAAGTTTATCTCACAGCTCAGAGGTGTTAATTTTTTGGACCGCAACTCCCAGAATCTAGCTATGCCTTTTCCCCACCTTATACTGTATATATGAAGGAATCTGAGCAGGGCTTTGGATATTAAGTGAAGGTATATCTGTGAAGGCAAAAGGAAACCGTATTTTTCTGGTCCATACAAACAACACTTTGGGTACCATTGAGCTGAAGCTTCCTTGAAATCTGTTGCTATCAAAAGCAATGGGACTTAATAGGTTGAGTAGCATAGCTTGTGAAAATGCCCTTCTTTTGATTGATCTGCCTTCCTGATTTCTGGCCTTCGCAACCGTCCTCTCATTTTTGGGGATGTCACCATCTTCTGAGTTTACCCGAGTACATATTTTTAGAACTGCAGTACTAGGGAGGTTTTCCTGGGGTTTGTTTTGTTTCATAATATGGTTGCTATTTAGGATTCGTTTTTCTTGTGCTAATTTTTTTTTGTGAGATTTAGTTTTGTTTTTTTCTTGAATTATATTGTACCATGCAATGGGTCTGTTTATTTTTCAACACATCAACATTGCATATCTTTTAATCATCATCGCCATTGTCATGTTGATTTGCTGATTAATGCTTTAAGCCTGAGTGGTAGCAGAAGGAGTTTACAAAAATCCATGGCCTTTAAAAGAGGAACCATTCACAGTGCCAAGCTCCAGTCACTTTAGATTTTTCAAATTTGTCCAAATTTACCAGTTTATTATGGCTATTAGTCACTTCTTCCATCTATTGAAGTTGACACATGTTTGGTAACTAATGTGAAATTCATAAAATAGAATCATTTAACTATGCATATTTACAGACCATATTGTCCCATCAATTTTTCATTGGCTTCTCATGGCTGTCAGAAGGGAGCTACTAAAACATTGATAGCGCATTGCAAAGTGGTGTGCTGTGTTCTATTTTAAACCCAGAACAAAGAAGATTTTTCTGGAGTAGACTCCAAGGGGAATAAACTGAAACACTACCACCCCCAGCATGTCACATAAGGACATGAGACAAGTCAAATTATGGTTCATATTTTAGCCAGCAATCCCTTGGGCCAAAAGAAAGAAAGAAAGAAAGAAAGAAAGAAAGAAAGAAAGAAAGAAA
>JAHTLZ010000330.1:40372999-40384052 GCA_023846285.1 Phrynocephalus versicolor
AAAGAAAGAAAGAAAGAAAGAAAGAAAGAAAGAAAGAAAGAAAGAAAGAAAGAAAGAAAGAAAGAAAGAAAGAAAGAAAGAACAACCTTACAGTTACAATGCCCTAATATTTCAAGTAAACGCTGCAAGAAATCTAAGAAGAATAGTATCTCTTCTCTCTCATCTACGTTTACCCAATTAGTATTTTGTTGATGTCAGGAAGATGCAGTGGTTTCCTTTATGCGTCCATAATGTCTCTTCCCCACCCCTTCAGATGCCTCTAATTGTTCTTCTTTTGACTCACTGTTCTTGAGGTTTTCCAGAATCTGGTTTAGCGACAAAGACAGGAACCAGTAGAATATTATATAGCTCTTCAGTCTTTTCTTCTGTCACAAAGAATAATAGTGCAATTTATACTGCTGCTGCTGCTGCTGCTACTGCGGAATAAGGTTTTACAGAAAACAGAAAATGTTGCAGGACTTCTTCAGCTGCCAGACACAGAAGATGAAACTTTCATTTCCAGCTACTGGAGGTTTTCAGAGCTCTGCTGCAAAGCTGCCTGGAAGTCTTGGTGCTGGGTTTGGCACATTGCTGTAATTTTTGACATCTTTCCTTCTAAAATTGGTACTTGAGAACCAATGCAGTGGAATGGGATGGACAAGAGCTTAGGAGGAGACGGGGAAACTCACTGGGTGATGGCAATGGTAAAACCACTCTTTAAATATCTCACATATCTTAAAGCTCTGTTTGGGGTACCATTAATTAGATGCAAGGAAGTCAATAATGCTTCCCATGGGAGTAATGATTGTTCTTTGAGATACATTGTCCAGCTGGGGTGGAGAACACCGAGACTTTATTGATTTATGATCACTTTGGGAAATAGATTGCCATTTGAGACTCATTCCCTGAGATTAAAAAAAAATGTATGGGGAAATACACTCCAAACCGAGGTGGACCATTTTGGAGAAGTCATCTGCTCACACCAGGCAACCATCAGTTTACGAGCAAATCAGGAGGCTGAAACAGGGGGCCTTGGAGCAAAGTATGATAGTCTTAGGCACTAGACAAGCTTATTTATACTTTAAACATAACCTTGCACATTTCCTAGGGATGCACTTTAATTGAGTGGACGTTTGCCTAGTAGACACAACAACTCCCAAATAGGATAACATCAAATATGTTCGGAGATCTGTAAGGAAGCATGACCAGTCATAATGACATTGTTTAGAGAACTAGATGAGTTTGCTTCAGGAAAACATAAATCCTGTGGATTCTCATGCTGCAAATGTAACTGCCACCTAATGTGGATCAGGTCTGTCTGCTTTCATATAAGAAGATGGTTGAAATTCTACAGGACAATCTCAACAATTTACTTCCTGTTTTGGAGTAAAACTGCCGCAATCCATGAATTTAGAACAAATCCATGGAATCCAGGAAGAATAGCCATATGGACTGGGGAATCATGAGAATTCTGTCCCAGAAAAGTAAAACAGACTACCTATGTTCCAAGGATGCTTAATTCAGCACTATTCAGTTAAATTCCATGGAACTTCCTGTGGAAGTCTGCTTAGAATTGGAACATCACGCTCCTTAATACACAAGTCAAGTAGCATAAAAATTCAGTGTCAACCCATTAGTACTTCTGTCAGAAATGGGAACTTCAAGTAACAGTTGGCAATGCCTTTCAGTAATGCTTATCATTTGTGTAGGTGAAGTCTCGTCAGGCAGTTCAAATGACTAAAATTATGAGACTGTATACATTACAATACTGGAAGCTTTGAAAATAAGTAAAAAGAAGCATCCATATAAAGGAGCACAAAATACGTTTGTAGCTAATTTCTGCTTAATATCACTAGGCCATTATTCTTTTTGAAAAGGTAATAGAGTGTGCATGTCCACTTGCAGATAAATGGCTTGTCCTCACCATGGAAAAATGGTGAGTCATAGATCAAAGGCAATAGCATATATCCATATAGGAAGCAGGTATAGGATAGGATAAAAATAAGTCTCTCTGTTATATGACTGACAGTTTAGGGTGCAATGTGTATATATATCAGACACCAATAAACTTAAATTTATTATAATGCAATCTATACATTATGATGGAAGCCATCGTCAAAACAGAGCTGTTGCTTTTTTAAAAATACAGCCAATGGTTTAGTTCTTAAGCTTTTCAGAATGACTACTTGTTCTTATACTGAATGTATTCTAATTTTAAATATTTTAAATGTTTTTAAATATTTTTGATTTAGATATGTTTTTAACATATCTTTTGCTTCAAGATTTCAGTGCCATTTTCTTCAATGATAGCTAAGGCTCTTTTCACACGACCCCTAAGATCCGCTGACCACTTAAATTAGGACCAGAGATCTTGGGGGTTCGTTGCTCTTCCTGTGTCCCCACCCCTCTGCACTTCCTTGATCCTGTCTGCATGAGGGGAGGGAGAAAAAAGGGGACAAAAGAATGCAGGCTCACCTCTGTTTGCTGGTCCAAGCCTCCCCAAGCCCCGTCGTTGTCCTGATTCCTTCTCTTAAAGGGGCGGGAGGCAAAAAACAACAACAAACAGAAGCGAGGAGAGCCTGGCACTCACTCCTTTACATCCGGATCTGGGATTTTTCACCCTCCAAGAGCACGTACCTGAAAAGTGTGCTGGGACACGCTTAGGTAGGCGTGGCCACACTTAATTTTCTGTAAACTCTGGAGCTGGTGGGGAAACAATTTTAAGCTCCGGAGCTGGGAGCCATTTGCAGCGGAGTTTAGGGGTCGTGTACAAATACCCAAGATCATTGTTTCATGAAAGAAGTTATCCATGCGCAGGTCTGTGAACTTGCTTCAGAGACAGAACTAATTCATTTTAATGGTCTCTATTCCATTTCTTAGGCATAATAAAAATGTTCTGTCATTTCTGGGAATGAAAAATAGAAATATGAAACATACCTCACCAGTGCTTCGATCCAAATTATATATGCAACAACCAAACTTGTTTTCATATAGAGGAAAATAAGTAGCTTCCATATTTTAATGTTTTATCAAGGGAAAGCTTTTATTCTTAAGTTTGAAGTTACATAAAAAATGTTGTAAAACGTTCTTCTTGATGTCTGATAGATTCTGGGCAATTTCATGCTACTAAGGCTATTAAGGCTTTCTATAATATATGGGTCAAACGTGGTACATATGGATTCCAACAAAGTCTGATTATCGGAAAACTGGATATTGACAGCCAATCTTTTTTCAGAGTTTTCTATCAATCTGATTCCAAGCGTGCACATTGTTTCATGCAAGAAACCCAAACCTATTTTAACTAAAACTGCAGCTTCTACAGGATGCTACGTGGAGAAAAACACATTTTCCTCATTTTTTCCATTGTTGGAGGTGAAAAGCAATCTTGAAAACTTCTATATCGTTTGGGCTCAGGCTATCTGAAGGGCCATATATCTCACCATACAGACCTTTTAGGTCTTCAGAGGAGACTCTCCTCTTAGTTCCCCTGGCATTGTAGGCAAGTTTGAGAGAGACTCAAGACATAGCCTTCTCTGTAGCAGCTCCCAGATTCTGGAAGACTCTTCCTTAAGAATTTAGTTTGGCCCTTTTCCTTTTGCCCTTCCTATGACAGCTGAAGACCCAAGTCTTCAAGCAAGCTTTTATTAACCACGAATGAGTCCCTGGATGCTGGGTTTTTGTTTTGATTTCTTTAAGTCTTTTACTTAAGTTTTAAAAGCATTTACATTAATTAATGGATTTTCAATTATTATTGCATGTTTAATGACTTTGTAACATCTGACCCAAATATGAAAAAGGTGGACTTACAATTTATGTAAAGAGAGAAATAGAGCCAAAATGATTTTTGCTGTAGAAAATCCAAGAATATTAATGGTAGAAATTCAAAATGAAGGAAAAAAACATTTTGGTTGTGAATATATATGTCCCAAATGAGAGCTTTATGAAGAGCTTCAGCAAGAATTAATGAAGAGACAATATGTCTGTTAAGATTCTCAGTCATGCAGGTGAGGTTATCTGGAAGTGGAGCCATGGCAACTGGACTTGTTTTCTTGAGAGATCGAAATGTTTTGCTGCTCATCCAAGCAGCTTCGTCAGTCTGAGGAAAGTTAGTGGTGAGGCCTCCAATTTATAGTTCACCTTGTGCAGCCTATTCAGACCAGGGTGGTGTGAAACCAAGGTGAGCTATAAATTGGAGGCCTCTCCTCTAACAGTCCTAAAACTGAAGAAGCTACTTGAATGAGTAGCAAAATGCCTCGATTTCACACAAAAAGAAGTCCAGTTACCATGACTTAACTTCCAGGCGAAGAGACAGTATGAACATGCTAGTGTTATTGAGGATTTCACTGTTGCCTTTGATCAAAATCTGAATACAAAATCAGACAAGCAAAATGGAGGGGAAAAGAAAAGAAAATTTATAACCAAATTTCTTCTCCAGTTAGCAGAAGAATTACGTTTGAGAGATGCATAGAGAACTAGATACCCTAATTACACTTTTTTCTCCAACAGACACCAATGCCAGACAAGAATAGATGGGTGTTGGATTTCTATACATTTAATAAAAGAGCTGGAAGACATAGAGGTAGTATCTAATACTTTGACAGGTCATAATCATATGAAGCTGCAACCAGGCAAAGACCAAAGAAGACTCAATGGAAATTGAATGCAACATACCAGTACTTTAAAAATTAGGACTTTATTAACCAACCAACAGAAGAAATGACAACATTTTAAAAACAAAATGATACTAGAAATGCCAATAGTAACTGTATGGGATTGTAGCAATGACTTCTTAACGGGAAATTTATTGTGCCTCCTAATGGGTCCTTGTCACTGGGAGAAAGACATCCTACAAATTCTACAAACCAAACAAGCTTGCTCCTCCTTCTTTACCTCCGGGGTGCTGGTAGGTGTCTGTTTCCCAGCAGACATGACATTGACATGTTCCAGAAATTTCCAGGCTGTAGCCCTCAGGGTTTCTATTCTGAAATAAAACAGATGGATGAACTAGTAGAAATGTTGATGCAAAAACTATATTTAATTTTCTTCACCTGCTGCTTTATAAACCAGGGCATTTAGTTGTGTCGGCAAGTATAGAATTAGCATGTCATGACAGTAAAATATAAACAGCAGGGTACAGGTGTTGGTGTCCTCACAGAGAGTCAACAGTGGAATCATTCCAGTCCTTTACAGAAGCTGATTACAGAGCGCTACTGCCGTATGGTGACCTTTGGCCAACAAAATCCAATCAAGGATATCATATTTATTAATGGCATTTAATATTGTAAAGGAACTGTGGTCAAAATTAATGAAGATGTATTATACAGGTGGTGTACTTTTTACCTTCTAAATGAAAGCTTATAAGATTTGTGCTGTTTTGAGACTGCACAATTATTACTGCAAATTCCCCATGATTACATCTAGAATCAGAGCTGAAGAGGCATTTAGAGCTAAGCTAAATAGGCAAAAAGATGTATTGTTCAGCTTGCTGGCAGGGTACAACATCTAATCAGCTGTTTATATTCTACAGGACTACCTTAGTCCTAGTAATTGAAATATTCCAAATAACACTTGAAGCCATAAATAAATAAATAAATAAATAAATAAATAAATAAATAAATAAATAAATAAATAAATAAAGCGTGCTGCTTATATGCCAGCCCATTAAGTTAAAGGTAAATATTCCCCCCGCACATGCATGCTAGTCATGTCCGACTCTAGGGGGACATGACATCTACGAGGTGAAACCTCATTACTTCAAACTGGTTCTAGTTGTGTCATTTTGAAGCTTTCTTCCTAGTTGGCCAATATTATTTTTAGGACTTTGAGAAATCTTCTGTTTCTTTCTCCTCTCTTGCTCTGTCATGCCCAGGCTGGTGAAAAGTCGTCCTGGAACTGAAAGTTCATCCATGACTGTTTTTAAGAGTCAGTGGTCTAACAAAGTGCTCACCCACCCATGTATTTGGATCTTGTACAAGGGTCATGTGTTTTCTCCCCTCTTCCATTTCCTTATTCACTGGTACTCAGTGTGAGTAACATTCGGTGGACAGAAACCATAAGAGAAACATATTGCTTTGGCTAGGAACGAGTGTTTTTTTTTTTTTTTTACTCCACTGCTGGAACTGTCCATCGCTGCCCTGTCAACACTTTGCTCTAGACTAGAGGTCATGGAAACCTTTCAGAGTAGTGTTTAAAAGTGTTGTGGAGAGCTAAGAGACTTTAAACTGCTAGGGGTTTGGGTGCTGGTGCTAGGTTGGATTTAGGTCTTTGAATTTATATACAGTGGTACCTTGTATAAAGGAATTAATTCATTCCAAATGAAATTATGCTAAGCAAATTTTCCTTTATACAAATTTCCCATAAGAATGCATTGAAAACAGTACAGTGACCCCCCCCCGCCTATCACAGGGGTTAGGGACCCAGCCCGACCCACAATAATTGAAAATCTGCGATATGTGGATGCAGGTTGGGTTGGGCCTGGAATGCCTAGCTGGGGACTCTTGTACTTACCCCCAGCCTGGCACTGCCCCAAACGGGCCTGCGAGGGCCTTTCCAGGTCTTTTGGAGGCCCCCAAAGGGCCTCCCTGCAAACCGGAAGTCATTTCTGAGGCTTCCGACAAGCCCTCCCCCTTACCCAAGAGGGTCTATTTTCATATACTGTGCTTCCGCGATATAGCGGGACCACAGTATATGAACCGCGAATGGGCGGAGGACCACTGTAATCCCTAATCGCGACCATGTTTATGTTGTATGGATTTGCCCCATAGACGATTCTGTTAAGCTAATTTCCCCTATCTCTGGAATTTTTTATGTTGTACAGATTTTATATTATACAAACCATTTGTTATACGAGGGTCCACTGTATCAGGTTCCAAAGATCCATGGAACTAGTTTTGTGTTTTTTTAAAGAATTTTCCAAATTGTTTTTCCTGAGCCACATCCCCTCTCTAGGTTTTCATCCATGATCCTATGCAACTCTACTTGGAGGAGTTAGGGTATGGAAGTTGAGACTACCATCATTCAAGCCCCCTCTTAATTCACCTCTAAACACACAACTCACATCTTATTTCAGAAGCTAAGCAGGATCCAACCTGGTTCCTACTCAGATGAGAGGGTACAGTATCAGAAAATACAAGGGATCTCCAGACTGGGTTAGGAAAGAATCCTGCCTGTAACCCTGGACTGTGCTGCCCGGCCTGAGTTGGTAACACTAGAGTACACGGACCAATGTTCTAACTCAGTACAAGGCAGCTTTTCTTGTGTCCCTACATGGGAAGTTCCCTCAGTCATATCATAGGAGGTTGTTTGGAAGTCTGTATTAAATGAACTGTCTTGTTATTACTTAGGATTTCAATTTTATTTCGAGTAACAAAAATGGAAAATAATTGAAGCAAAGTCTTACAAATAGCAATCAGGATCATCACAGGTCATGCAGCTATTTGCAATGTGAAGAGCAATATTCTGACACATGTTTATCTCATGAGCTATTTTTAAAGGAATCCACTTGTGGTGATGGGGACTTTACAGTTTGCTTTGTAATTTGTTCCACTTCCTAGAGATTTTTATGTTTAGAAAACTCTCTTACACTTATCTTTCTTCCTGCAACTTTATCTCACTTCCTTTAGCTTCCTCCTCAGTTGCCATAGCAAGTCATCCGTTTACATATTTTATCAAACTCTGAGTTTGAAGACTTCTAGAAGGTTCTCCTTCAGGTCACAGAGCTAAATATCTCAGAAAGTGAACACTATGCTTCCAAACAAGCACCATGATAGGTTCCTATATATCTGAAAGCACTGCAATTAAGTTTTCTGCCCACTACTATATTGCTAGGTTTTGTTTCCTAATGCTTCCTCTGCTTTTAATGAAGCAGATGCCTGCATGTTTCCCCCTTTATTTCATTTTCTTAATAGATTAACACTTGTGTTTTCCATTGAGTCACGGGCATTTCCCACTCATTAAAAGGAAAGTATTTGACAGATCTACACCATGATGAACGTAAAGTGATAACACTTGGCATAATATTTTGGTAAAAATATGTCACTGAATAATTTCATATTCAGACAGAATACTCTATTTGTTATCAAAAACAGCTCATTGTACAACCCATTCTGATTGCTACTTGCTTGCTTGCTTGATTACTCATTATTTAACTTTTTATACTGCCCATCTAGCTACCAAGTCTCTCTAGGTTGTTCACAACGTAATAAAACAACAAATAACTATTTTTTTTAAAAAGTCACAACATAATGAAAATACTGTACAATATTAAATTAAACATATCACTCAAATAGAATTTAAAAAACTAGAAAAACAATTAATAAAAACAAGATAGCAAAACAAATAAATTAAGCACTGAAAGCATCTCTGCACTTTGATGATGAGATATCTGGGAAAGTCTGTCCAAACAGCCAAGTTTTCAAAGATTTCTTGAAAATTCCTAGTGAAGGGGTCAGGCCTAATTAAGGTGGGAGGTTTGTTCCAGAGCTCAAGAGTTGCCGCCAAAAAGGCCTGGTTTCTGTTCTTTTCTTTCCAGGCCTCTTTTGGGCTCCGTGTTCTCAGCCAGCTAGCCTTGGAATAATAAGTAGATCTGGCATATCTCACTGGAAGAAGACATTTCACCAAGTGTCAAAGTCCTAAACCATCTAGGCCTTGTACAGTATATTAGCACAATCACCTTAAAGCTGGCAAGGAAACAAACAGGCAGCCAGTACAAAGCCGCTAAAGTAGGGGAGATATGATATGGTATTTATTTATTCCATTAAATAATCTGGCTGCCATGTCCTGGACTTGCTGATGCATAGGGGCAGCCCCACAGAAAGAGCATTGCGGTAGCCTAATCTTGAGCTTAACATTGCATGGACTAGCATGGTGAGGACACAGCTGGGCAATCCTGCTCAGGTGGAAAAAGGCACAATGGACCAAAAACACTTCCTGGGACTCATTTGATAGTGCAGGATCAACAATTAAGAGTCCCTGGGGTAGACTCCATATCCCCACATGGGGATATGGAGTCTACCCCAGGGTGGCCCTCTAAGGGGCCACCCTGAGGGTGGCCCTCTAAGAAAGAGCGATTACTTCACGTCCTTCTTTGTTCCACAACTACTTTTGTACCATGATAACGTTTGTCACGATCATGTGGTTTTCTCCCTGTTCCCATGTTCCCATGGTCATGATAACTTGTTATATGTCAAATGTTACATCACAGTCATATACCGTGACAAAATGTTGATGCTTTTCAATCATTTTTCTCTTTTTTCCCGAAAAAAAAAATTACGAACTCGATATATCACAAAACCAATTTTTCAGTTCTCAAATGCCCTTAAAATACCATTGGTTACTTAATATTTTCGCCTTCATTCAAAATGAATGTGATTTTCCATAGCAAAATCACTGCTATGTGTTTGTACGGCCCAAAACCACTAGATGAGTACTGACGTTTGTATATACCACTTTGCACTTTTTAAAAGGAAAAAAAAACATGAAGCCACTATTGTGTAAGCCAAATACCATTTGTACCAGTACAGTTGTTACTTCACATCCTCTTGAACAAGGACAAGAAGCGGGATTGAAGAGGGATAAGAGAAAACTGCACCCCAGGACCAGGGACACATTTGTTGCACTTAGACACACTTCAGGGGGCATGGTCGTGACAATTTCCTGTTATTGTGCGACAGCCATGGAGTAAGGGTTTTTGTACTGATCCTAAGCACAACATTTAAAGAGACAAAACAGACATGAAGTAACCACCTAAGAAGGACTAGATCCAGGATAAAGTCTGGCCACCAGGATAAAGTCTGACCACCAATCCCCAACCCAGAGAGACTCCCCAGAAGGATACTGTGGAGGTGTAGGTTGGATCAATCCAGTTTAGTTCATTTCCAGCACATGTGATCACTAGGATTGAACCAAAGTAGAATTTGCTGTTTTCAATTTCCCGTCCAGTTTCAATGTCCCAATACGATTAGGCTCAGCCACTTAATGATATTGTGAAATATAAAAAAACTTCCTCTGGTCTGTGGTAGGGGCAGAGGGGCAAAGGGAGGAAACACGTTTTTTCAAGCGTATTATGTCATTGCTGATGCACTGTACCTATTAGAAACACTTAAAAAACATGAAACTACCTTGAAGAAGAAAACAGGAAGGGACAAAGAATGGGGTTTTGTTTGTGCATGTTTGCATGTATGATTGTTGATTTTCCCCCTTTAAGGGAGGTGGACCAATTAGGGTTGCTATGCCATGTGGATGCAAGGATCTCACCAAATGGCTTACCAGATCTCTACATGACTTTATATGTGACCCTATTGAGCCAGGTTCAGACAGCTCCAATTGAACCATTTAGCTAAGCCCATAGCCATCTTCAGATTTTCAGATGTAGAACTGTTATCCCTGATTAATGAAGAAGAAAGTATATAAAATGGCAAAAGCTATCGAGTGTTAGTCCTAACTAGAGTAGATCCATTGAAGTGAATGGGACTTAGAATATCATATGATCCAGTAATTTCTGTGGACCTATTGCAGTTGGGACTATAATTAGATTTGTTTTATTTTTCATAACTGTTGATTTATTTACCAGTTCATTCAATGGGTCTCTTCTAATTTGGAGTACTGGTTGTTGTTGTCATCATAGTAGTAGTAGTAGTTGTTGTTGTTGTGGTTGTTGTGTGCCATTAAGTAAGAACAGACACTCTAACAAGGCTTTCAGGGTTAAGTGCAATATTTACTAGTTTTAATTCCTCAGTAAGTTTCCTAGGCTGAGTGAGGATTCCGCCCAAGTCTCCTGAGTTCCAGTCCATCATTCTAGGCACCACATCATACTGGATATGTCAGCAACTGGTTTTAGACCAATGTATTTGGTTTTGTTAGTTCTGGTATGCCTCTTTCCGGATTCTCCCCTTTCCTTTTCTCCCCCCGCCCCTTTCTTTGTTGACTTGAGTATTACTTGTTGTGGTGGTTTTAATTGTTTGTATTGCTCTGTTTGTAAACTGCCCAGAGGTCCCTATGGAAAATTAGGTGCGGTATATAAACTAAAAATAGATAGATAGATAGATAGATAGATAGATAGATAGATAGATAGATA
>JAHTLZ010000330.1:40385122-40397552 GCA_023846285.1 Phrynocephalus versicolor
CACACACACACACACACACACACACACACACACACACACACACACACCGCTTGAGAGTCCAATATATTTCATTTTAATGGCTTTAAACGGTCTGCTGCTGGTGCACACTGCAGACCAAATTATCAATCAAGATTTCTGGCGAAAGCTATTTTACCAACAGCTGCTATCACTAGAATCTTTGGACAGGTCTTGAGAGCCTAAAATAAGCCCAAGACCCTGGGTAAACTGCATGACGCCTAGCCAAGAGCCAGGGTGCCAGCCAGGGTGCAGAGATCCACTTTGATAATTTGTACATGTCACCAAATAGTGTGGGCATGAACATCCTCATAATCATGGGTGCAAGACATGGCATGGCAGTTTATAAAAGTAGGTCAATTCATAGAGCAGGCAGAAACCCTGTAGCACCAAAAATAATAAAATGCAGATCAACTTGGATGGATGTTTCTTCACTACTTGGCTAGGAAACAATGAGCCAATCAGGCTGCCAAATGCACATCAGTTCTGAGATGTCTTTAAGTAATAGATCCACAATGGATTTGGCTGCCCGTTCTCTCATGTCTCCAGCCCTGGAGGACGCCATCGATTCAGCCCAATGGTGGGAGAGACAATAACAGGAGCCAGCTTCCCAAAGTGTGGTGCTCTTTGGGGATGGGCGAAGGGGTGCCCATTCAATGTATATTTGTGGTTTAATTAGAGCTGGGCAAAGTAGAACGTGGTGCATGTAAAGTGGGTAATTGCACTTTTGCCAGATTTTTGTTTTAAAGGCATAAATCCAATTTGTCGTCCCAACTAGGGTAGACCCACTGAACCCCCCAAAAGTTATGTTAAGTATTTATTTGCCAAGTTGTCATTAAAATGTAAATGGAAATTTAAGTGGGAAAGGAGTCAGATAACATAAACCGTATAAGAAATATCTGCTTGTTCTCCTGCAAAGGAAATTTGGTCCATTAAAAGAGTGTAACTACTTACAGTAACAAGAACAAAAGAAAAATGACCACCTTTGTTGCCTAAAAATACAAAAATACAACAACAGATAAATCTGTATGGGAACATGACATTCTGAAAGTCACTTTTCCCTTGGTACATGCAAAATACCCATATATACTCGAGTATAAGTCGACCCAAGTATAAGTCGAGGCCCCTAATTTAACCCCCAAAAACTGGGGAAACGTATTGACTCGAGTATAAGTCTAGGGTGGGAAATGCAGCAGGGCCTGGCAGCTCTTCCTTTGTGAGCTGGGGGAGTGGCGTGTGATGTGTAAAATAACTTTTAGCCACTGATGCAAGTGCTTGGGTCAGTGGCTAAAAGTCATTTTAAACATCGTGTGCCGCTCCCCTGTGATGCAGAGGGGGGTCATGAGAAGCAGCATGCAATGTTTAAAATGACTTTTAGCCACAGATGACTTGTCTCAGTGGCTAAAAGTATTGACCCGAATATAAGCCGAGGGCCCCTTTTTTCAGCCCAAAATTAGGGCTGAAAAACTAGGCTTATATTTGAGTATATACAGTAAGTTTGCAGTACTATGGCCACAATCCAGTCAGATGTCTGTGAAGATTCTCAGTCATCCAGGTGAGTTTATCTGGAAGTTGAGTCATGGCTACTGGACTTCTTTTTTGAGAGATAGAAACGTTTCGCTGTTCATCCAAACAGCTTCATCGGTCTGAATTCTATCTCTCAAAAAAGAAGTCCAGTAGCCATGACTCAACTTCCAGAATCCAGTCAGAGTTAGCATAAGGTTTGCATATCTTCCTATAACCAATCAGAGCTAGTCACTGCCACAATGCATCTTGCTTCAGAGATGGTAGCCGTGTTAGTCTTTTCAAGAATTTCAGGCAAAAATCAGAAAAACAAAATAAAACAAAAGACACAAAACATGTGGCACCTTAAAGACTAACTTCTTCAGACATATAGCAGCAGAATGAGGTGTGCAATATGCTATGTGATGGTGTGAGGGTTCTCCTGTCAACCAGGCATCCCGCCCTTCCAGCTTCAAAGAAGGCATATCTCGGTAAGAGTAAACTTACCAAGATGACAGAGGTTCTTTTCCTTAAAACAGTTTCAACATCTTTAGCTTCAGTAACAAAAGGGTTGTTCTTTGACTCATAACTTGGGGTCATTACAAAGAAATCAAGTCCCCCAGTTCTACTAGGGGATAATTGGCTCCACCACTGTTCTCCTCCTCCTTCCCTGAGAGGCGTGGTTCCCCTACTTGTACCCAACCTCTGAAGTGAGCTTGGGTCCAGGGCGTCTCTGCCGGTGGGACTGGAAGGGATAGTCTTCTCTCTGGTCCGAACCCCTCTCGGTACAGGGTCTCCCGGTCCTCATCTCCTTCTCCTTCTGTTTGGCCATCCATCGCTCTAAAGCCACTTGCTTCATTATCTCTTTTCTCTTCCTGTTGTACTCCCGAGCCTCTCGCTCACCCCAATACGAGCAGCCTTGGCAATGTGCTCTTCGCCTATAGCTCTTGACCTCAGGCCTGGGCATCATCATTGGCTCCCACTGTCCAGTCCAAGGGTTTTCCATCCGAACCCATTCCCAGTCTGGGGGCAGCACACGTGGCTTCCCCCTCTTACACTCTCCAAATCCCACCTCCACCACCTCTGATTGGTGGGGCCTTCCCGCCGTTTTCTCCAGTTCCTGTTCCTCCTTAACAGGGCCTTTGTGTTTTCCCTACTCTTTCTCCTTTTCCAGGATCTTCAGAGAGTCTTTAAACTGTTTCCACAGCATTTCCCTCTCCTCGGCCTCTCTGTCTTGCGCAGCTCTGCGCTCCTCCCTCCTCTTCTGTTTTTCAAGCCATTCATCACATCCCTTTCAGCTTCTCGTTGTGCAGGGGTCACTCTCCCACCTTCAGAATAATTCCCCTCACAGATGGGATATACATTTCATACCATCTCGCTTGCACTTGTGTTGCACAACATTTGTCTAATATTTTTAAGTAATAATAGTGAAGAAACAGGGAGCCTTGCCATTCTTATGCATAGGACTACTGCATTGCAGAGGACTCTGGGCCTGCTAAAACTTTCCCTGTCATCAAGTCCTGTACAGTACAAGGAAATTACATTTAAAAAACCCCCACTATTTCTGGTTTTTCCCATGTCTCGTTCAAACACACCCTAAATGGAATGCATGAGATGGTAAGCAGAAGAAGGCATTCCTTCTAGAAGCCAGGTTCCAAAGTACTACTGTATTTAGTACTGTTTGGAAGACTCATGGCCAGAGAAAATGAGCACCTTCAAATTAGTTTGGAAATGTGCATGCAATTCATATCCAGTAGTACTGTAGTTGAGTAGTATGTTTTATTCACGACACCCTAGCCTGATAGAACCGCTAGCTAAGGGCAAAAACAGATCTATAGATACTGTGTTCCTGCAGCTGAAAACATGCTGATATTGGAAATATATCTTTTATGTCTGAAGAATCAGACTTCAAAAGAATCTATGGAAGCAAATCTGTACATTAAATAAGATAAGCTCCTACTGTGCTCTCAGATGCTAGCAACAATTGCAGAATTCCCTCTTCTAATCATGTGTTATTTATAATGTCTGCTTCTCCCTGAAGATTTAGCAGTCATACTGACTTAAATGCTTTTTAAGGACAGCACTTTGAGGAGCGCATTGTACTAGCCAGGACTGGAAAGTGCAAGACATGAGTGATCTAAGGCTGAGTTGACTCCCCTAGGAATATCAGTTGATGCTGGGTGAAGAATCAGCATGGAAAACTGCCTCTCTTAAGAGCAACACACAATGCAAGTGAATCTCTTAAGTTGTGAATCTGGGTCTTCAGAGGAAATCCAAGTCCCACTCGAAAAAGGATTAATTTCCACCCTTGGATCAGACACACTTTCTAACCATCTATTCAACCAACCCAACCCTCATTTTATTGGAAATAAGTTTTCCCATATGCAGTCCTTTGCAATTGTCAGGCATCCGTTCAGAATGTCCAGTGCATTCAAGCTACTATGTAGATCAGGCATGTCCAAACTTCGACCCTCCTGATGTTTTGGACCACAACTCCCAGAGCTCCAAGCTTATATTTCCAATGGCAAAGGACTGTGGGAGTTGTGCTCCAAAACAACTGGAGGGCCAAAGTTTGGACATGCCTGATGTAGATGCAAGACCGCTGCACAAGTGAATATCTGCCAGTGTAATGTACCGCACATAGCTGGTGCTAATAAGAGATGAACGGCACAGCAATGTATTAGCTACAGTGTATTATACCCATGATAACTAATACTGTACTGAACAGCTGCACCAAAGTAAGTGAGCTGATGTTTAATAGAAAATCTAATCCAAACACAAATCTAAATAATACAGGAAGTGATCTTTATAATAATAACGTGAAAATGTTTCTGGCATTTATTACCACTTAAGAACTTAAGACTTTTCATCTGTATAAACCAGTGTAATTGCAAAACTGCAGTTTGTCAGTGTTAGTCCAGCCAATGATTCAGCTTCCTGAAGGAGCAGAAGGTTTCATCTGTGTTCAATTGTGTGTGGTTTCATTTCTTCCCTTTTTTAACGCTGAACATTGTTTTCTTCTCTCTTTCCCCCTCTCTCTTAAGTATGCAGTTCACACACATAGGATTTTCCCATAAAAATAAAGAGTAGATCCAGATGTTTATACAAAGGATACATGTCATAATCGGCTTCAGGAATAGCGTACATGTGTTTGTTTATTCTCATAGGGTTTGGGCCAAGCCACAATGAATTACATACTTAGAAAATATAACATAGAGGTTATGATGCCAAAATCCAGAGGAAAATTAAAGTTCAGCCACCAGCATAAAAATGCAGAAATAGTACCACATTTTGAGATACTAGAGGGATACGGGTAAGTAAAAGTGGGTTTTTTCTCCCCAAAATAAAAGTTAAAATTAAAACCATAAACTTGTTGCATGTATAAAATGTTGCCATAGAGAGATGATGCTTCAGAATCCTGTATGTGTTCAAATAATGTTTTTTAAAAATTCTCTTCCTTTTTTCTGCTTTCTTTCTTAGTTATCTTAAAATGGCCTCTTTATCTCTGCATAGATACTATTATCTTTGTGTACACATTGCTCACACTGTGAATTTTTATATTGTCAATATTTGTATTTTATTTATATACTTCTACTATTATTATTAGCAGGAACAGCAGCGGTGATGGTGGTTGGTGGTTGTCACCGTTGCCACCTCAGGCTTAAATAATTCACTTGGAAATGTCACATTTCAAGCAGCTGTTTTCAAATAAGCATGCTTGAAATGCAGGCTTAAGGCAAATCACCAAGTGAAAGCAAAACCCCTGGAGGAGTGTTTACTAAGCTGATTTTTCTTTTCATCCTATTTTATCCCACATACAATTTCCACTTCCCCTACCTAGAATTAGGATGGTTAAACCAAATCCCACGAAAATCACTTTTGTAAAATGCATCCTAATAGTACTCTTGTCTTTGCTTACAACATCATATGCAGCTGTGTTACTTTGACGAAACTGAGGTATTACCCATCCCAGAAATTAAATTTTATTGATAGTATCCAAAGGATTTAATTAAATTTTGCATCCTTAAAAGGAAAAAGGTAGATGTATACAATGTTTTTCAACATTTTCAACAGTGCAACCTGATGATAATGCTTCATGCTATGCCCATTAAGTGTTTGTCCAGATAAAGTACTGGGTACAACACTGGTACTGGGGGGGGGGGCGTGGTGGATCAGCGGGCTAGAGTACTGAAAACTGTTGGGTACAAAGTTGGCAGTTCAGTGGTTCGAATTCTAGGTTTCACGCAGCGAAGTGAGCTCCTACAGTTAACCCCAGCTCCTGCCAACCTAACAGTTCAAAAGCATGTAAATGCATGTAAATAGGTACTGCTGTTAAAAAGGGGGGGGGAGGTAAAACAGTGTTTCCATGCAGCCATGCTGGCCACATGGCCATGGACTTATTCAACACTGGCTCTTTGGCCTGAATACGGAGATGAGCACTGCCCCTAGAGTTGGACATGACTAGCATGCATCTGTGGGGAGTACCTTTACCTTTACCTTTTTACAGCCTTTTCCTTGATGTCCAGCCAATATAAGTCTAATCCTGCAATGACCAGCAGCTTTTTCCTGTGCCCTTCCACTCTTTTCTTGTGCTAGCTAGTGACACGGTCTATTGATGAAATGTATATCCCAATCTCGTATTATATTTCACACCTCATTCTGCTGCTATATGTCTGAGGAAGTGGACGTGTAGTCCACGAAACGTTACATTAAAATATGAAAGTTAGTTTTTAAGGTGCCACATGTTTGCGGTCAATTTTGTTCTAAGCTTAGTACTGGGGATGGAAATTACATGGCAGTATGTTGAATAGGAACTTCATTTCTGCTTCAGAGCCTCCAAGCCAGGTGGCTTTAACAAGGCTGGGAAGATTTTTAAGAATGATGACAATTCTGAAACCTTAACTCCAGCTGCCGCCAAAGGAAAGTGCCTTTCTAGCATTCTTTGAAAAAATTGCAGTGAATTATAGGATTTCCTAGGGAGATATTGTTTCAGTGGCTTTGTGTGGGTGTGGTTTGGATAAGAATATCAGTAAATCCCACTCCTATTAGTGCCAAGCCCATGGCTAATAACTGGGATAGAGCTGCAGACTCTTTGACAAAGCCCTAAGAGTACTGGGTCAGCTCCCAAAAACACCACTAGAGCTGTGTTGTAATCCCTGCCACTAGGGCCCAAAAATGCATTACCTATTGCCCATCATTAGAAGCTGAAATCGCTTGATTTCAGAGATGTTATTCAAGCAGAATTGCTGGATGACTGAGCAACTGTAATCTTTTTAGCCTCTACCAACCACAAAGCAAAGCAAGGTAATTAATGAACTGCAGGAGGCTGGGAAGTTCTTACTGGGACAATCAGTCTGTGACATTGTGTCTTCAAGAAGTCCTTTTTCTAACCACACAATCTACTCCAATGCAGCCACTAGCCATGTGAATTTGTCACATCAACCGGAGATCACCTGAGTATGAACAGATGCTCGCCAAGTTAACATGTTCACCTGACTTTCTGTTTGGTACAACTGGCTGTGAATGAACCTGTGAATGAACTACCTGGTGAATGAACCAAATTGTGGTGCTTGTGCTGAAAGCTGCTGTGTCTCTGTGTGTTCTTTTCCCACCCCCACAAAGTTACAGGAAACTTTGTTTTAAGCAAGAAATGTGGGCATGCAGAGGAGGAGGATGTGATCACAGGGTAATTCCCAGCCATTTGGTTCCAAGAGCCAGGGTGAAAACATTACAACCCTTTTTAGAAAGACAATAAAAAGCTCAGCCTCAGAAGAAGAAGTGATCATATCTCTCAGATATGTAAAATGAATTTCTGGACAGTTCCTCTGTACCATCCATGTAGGCGCCTGTGCGAAGAGCCTGTGGAAGTGGATTTCATTCTTGTTTCAGTTTTTAGTGGTCCAATAAAAGGCATCACCTACTCTTTCATTTGTTTCAGGCAAAAATTAAAGAAAAAGAAAACAAAACAAAAGACACAAACATGTGGCACCTTAAAGACTAACTTTCATATTTTAATGTAACATTTCGTGCACGTGTGCACTTCTTCAGACATATAGCAGCAGAATGTTTTTGGACCACAACTCCCATAGTTCTTTGCCATTGGAAATTCTGGGAGTTGTGGTCCAAAGCACCAGAGGGCCAAAGTTTGGACATGCCTGACTTAGAATATATAAACACTTTTTTCAATTTAGAATCTAATACTGTAATTGTTCTTTTCCTAAAAAGAAATCATTGCCCTTCCTTCAGAACCTGTAGGGTTGCAACCTGTTTACAATAAGCACTGAACTGTATCTTTTAGTCTTTGAAAATGCTAGTTTGGGGTCGGGTGGGGATGATACTGAAAGACAACGTTAATGAAAAGAAAGCTTTCCCCAAAGCTGCAGTCAATACGGTATATCCAACAGTGGAGCCACATATCCTCTCCGTTAGAATATGAGGTTCCCCTTTTGGTGCTATCAGGTAGTATTTCCTTGACACCATTATTTCCCACAGGCTTCATTTTGGGACTGGAGGAGAGAAAACAACGTTGGCAGCAGCAGCTCAGAGCGTGCATCGATTCCTTGGGGGAACCCTACACATAAGACTCCAGGGTAGTTCAGGTTCTCCTTTTTATAAACTTCAGCGATGCGACAAAGGGTCTTGCGGCGCCTGAAAGGCTAACGGGTTTTATTTGTAAGGTGGTGGTGGGGAGCGCGCTCCTTGGAGTGCAGCCCGCTGCGTGTATACAAGTGGCTGATTCTGGGATTCAAAGAAGAGCTTTGGATGGGTGAAGAAGCATCCGGTGTGCGCGTTTGGTACAAGCTTGGGTGGAATGCAGCTCGCATCCTGACGATCCACAAAAAGCTTCCTGGGCTTGAAGAGCCTTTCCATCGACGCGAACCAAACGGAGCGCAGGATCCCAGGCGACGGCCAGCGGTGAGATCTTCGAAGCCCCTCTCTCTACATACGCCCACCCGGAACATCTGGCGGGGATGCTTCTCGGCGCTGCCCGGACCGCGGCCGAATGCCCGGGCACCGCTCGGGTTATCTCTTCGTCCGCCTCGGCCGCGTAGCGTCGCCAGTCCAGCCTTCTCCCCCCCGTCCCCCCCCGGCGCCTTCTGTTGTTCCGGCTCCGATTTGCCCGCCTTCCTGATTGGGCGCGGCGGGCGCGGGCAGGCGCCTCCTCGCTCCTGGGAGCCCGCGGGCCGGGCGGGAGGGGCCAGAAGGAGCGGCTGCCGCCCTTAGCTGTCCAAGCGCACGTTTCCAACATGAGTTCGCTGAGGAGGGATTGAGAGCGAGAGAGCGAGAGCCGAGGTGGGAAGGGAGACCAAGGCTCTCACCAAACCTTCTCCCCCCCCCCTACACATACACACCACACACAAGGCAGAGGAGGACGCGAGAAGGGAAAGCGCGTCGCGGCCGGTGAGTGGAAAGCGGCGGCGGCGGCGGCGCCTTGGGCGGGCGAGCGGCTGGCTTCTCGCCCGGTGCCGAGCTCCTACTAAGGGGCGTCTGGCCTCTCGCCGCGCGCGCGCGAGGGGAGCTGCGGGGCGAAAGCTGCGCGCCCGCGACGCCCGACGTGAAGGGCCGGCGCCTCCCGTCGCCTCCCAGGGCAGCAAATTGGGGGGGGGTTGTGAGGGGACGCAGGACAGCGCACGGAGGAGGGCAAGGAGGGGCTCTGGGTGGCCAGCGCGGCGGGATGCTCCTCTCGCCACAGACCCTGGCCCGAGGTGGCGTCTGCGTGGTGGACCAACGGGACGCCCCCCCACGCACCCTCGCTCTTTCCATTGGGCATGACTTCCCAGGCGGCGGGGCGGATGGGACGGTGGGCGGCCTCCCCATCGCCCCTGGGGCGTCGAGGGGAGAGCCCCTCTCCCCACGACCGGGCGGATGGGTCGGGTTCGCTTCCCCCCCCCTCCCCGAAGCCGCGAACGGGACAGGCAGTGCGAGGCGGCTGCCGCCTCAGATCCGCCTGGGCCGGTTTGCATTTCAGCCCCGACTCTCCGAGCCGGAGTGGGACGTTCCCCTCGCCAGCCATCCGCGCGCGCGCCCGACGCCTCCTTAGGAGAGAAGCGCGCCTTGCCCCCCCCCCCCCCCCCGGCGCTCTTCATTCCGCCCCAGTTTCTTGCTCCCAGAACGAGGCTCCCGGTCTGGAGCCACCGACGCGCCTCCGAGGACCCCGGCTGCTTCCCGTCTCTCTCTCTCTCTCTCTCTCTCTCTCTCCCGCAGCCCCGGCCGCCTCAGGCCGTTTGGCGCGCTCGCCTCGGACTCCCCCCTGCCTGGTTCTCACGCGCTCTCCGCCCGGCCCGGGGTTGAGGCTGCGGGGTCAGGACGAGCTCCGGCCTTCCGGGCACCGGCCGCGGGGGCTGGGTTCGTGGGAAGGGAGGCACCCGGCAACCCCCCACCCCCCAATCCAGCCCGTTCAGCGCTTGACGTGGAGAAAGCTTCACCTTTCGCCGCGGTCTTTCGAGCGCCTCGAAGCCGCTTACCAGGTTGACCGGAGCGCTCGTGTTTTCCCCCCGCCTTTGTTTATACCGTTTACATTTCTGTCTATGAGGGAAGGGACTCTGCATTCTCTGCCCGGTTTGTGAAGAGAGGAAGCGGGATGGGCTCAACCTGTCACCCAAGGATAAGGAGGAATTCTCCCACAGAGAGAAGATGCTGGCCATGAGCAGTGATCTCTGGTACCGTGTTTTCCTCTCCTGAGAGCTTTCGGTTTTTGCATTGCCACTGTAAATGGTGTGGGTGGCAGTTATGCTGAGCTACCATTTTGTATTCTCCACGCTGTCCTCCAACTGGTGTCATTCCGGCATTGTGGTAACACAAACTGGCCAGCAGCAATAGCAGCCCAGCAAATATCTATCTATCTATCTATCTATCTATCTATCTATCTATCTATCTATCTATCTATCTATCTATCTATCTATCTATCTATCTATCTATCTATCTATATGGAGAAACTGTAGCAGGAAACCACTGAGAAAGACAGAACAGGACCTGTTTAGCTTTGAGAAGAGGAGGCGGGAGATATAATAGCACTTATCAAATACAAAGGCTATCATACAGAGGAGAGACAGGATCTGTTCTCCATCAGCACAGATTGCAGGCCATGCAACAATGGGCTCAGGAAGCCTGATGTCAGTTGAATAGCAGGGAAAACTTCCTAGCTGTTAGAGCAGTACAACAATGGAACCAAACACCTCAAGAGGTGGTGAGTCCTCCAACACTGGAGGCATTTAGGAGAAATTCGGATAACCACCTAGTATGTGCCCTTTGATTTGTATTCCTGCATAGAGCAGGGGGGTTGGACAATGTCCTTACAGACCCCTTCCAACTCGACTGTTCTCTATGATTCTGTGGTGTTTACCTTCAGACATCTCCCTCGCCATCACTTCACAGACTGAAAAGTCAAACAAGGATGGAAGCAGCACACGGAAATTTAAGTGATTACCCCCCCCCCCCGCCAAAGCATCCCTGAACTCTGGGATGATCAAGACAGTGCAGGATGCAACAATGGGCTCATGTTACAAGAATCCAGCTTTTGGCTAAATATCAGGGGGGACGGGACTTCCTGACTGTTAGAGCAGAGTGGCAACGGAACCAGTTACCTCAAGAGATAGTGAGTGCTCCAGGCATTCAAGAGAAATATGGACAACCACCTGGCAGATATCATTTGATTTGTATTCCTGTAAGGAGCAGGGGGCTGGCCTTGTTGGCTCCTTCCAACTTCATGATACTGGGATATGATTCTATATTGGGTCAGCACTGTGGGACTTTTCCCAGGACAGTGGTTGCCAAGCTGGTCCACAACTAGGGATTATGTCACCTGGGACAACACATGCATTCAGCGACCCCCTCTCCCCCACAGGGAGAAGTGCTGAATAGTACAAAGTACAAATACTGTATTGTCAGTTTGGTACCCCCCACACACACACCATATTGCTCAGGGAACATTCCCTTCTGGTTCCCACTCCCCAGTTGTTTCTTTATTTCCAAACCTGGGTAGTTCAGGTGTTCTTGGACTGGGACTCCCAGAAACCTCAGCCAGCAGTGCTACTAGTAAAGGCTTGTGGGAACTGCAGTCCAGGGTTATCTAGATTGGGAACCACTTTTCCAGGATACAGTACTCCCCCGTTTATTGCAGGAGTTAGGTGCCTGATCCACCCACGATAAAGGAAAATTGGTGAAATGCAGATGCCTCAGCAAACTGATCTTGGGCTGCTCCTGCTGGCTGCCTTTCCAAAGAGAGGTTTTTAACCCCCTCCTGACACCTCAGCAAACCTTGCTGCCAGGAACTCAAGGTCTCTTTGCTGAGGTGTCAGGAGGGGATTAGAACCCTCTCTTTGCAAGTGCAGCCGGTAGGAGCAGCCCCAGGTTTGTTTGCTGAGGCGCCAAGAGGGGGTTAAAAACCTCTCTTTGGAAGCCTGTTTCTCTTGATTAAAAAGCACTCAATATACTGAAACCGTGATATGAACCGTGTTATGGTGGGAGACTACTGTATTCTAAAGGATATGTTTTGGAGATGCCCTATAGTTGTATTTTGTCTCTGCTGCAGAAGATGCTTACAATACAGTTCGTTCCTTGTTAATGCTGTAGCATTGTACAAAAGAGAAGTGATGTGCTCAGTGCCAGAGATGAGATGGAATTAGCAGAGCTGGTGAGGGTAGTGGTCTTAGGAGTAAGGAACACTGGAAGCAGTGAAGCAGTAACCTTTCTCCTGCCCAAGAAGGCTCTTGTTACTGGCCTCCACAGTGCTTGGTCACTTCTGGAACCTAGATGGCTATTTCAATATTGCCTAGCTTGAACAATGGCCTGGGGTCATGGCCACTGTTTGTAGTACTCATTGTCACAATTGGTCTGTTGTCATGTGGTGTGCCATCACCTCAACATAGTCCTCACTACTACTACTACTACTACTACTACTACTACTACTACT
>JAHTLZ010000330.1:40408807-40425254 GCA_023846285.1 Phrynocephalus versicolor
AAACAAGGAGTAAAATATTTACCCAATTATTAAAGAAAAACAAAACTAATACACTTAATATTCTGCACACATACAAAAATGTGAAAGCTTGAAAACTGGATTTCTCTCCCCACCCCCATCCCTCCTGCCCCATTTTCCCACCTAGTAACTCACTGGTAGTTCCTTTTGATATGAAGCTTTTTCCTTGCTAATACACACACACACACACACACACACACACCTTTTGTGGGCAAGAAACTGGTTAAATAGAGTTTTATGGCCTTGTTGTGATTCCTGAAAGCTTGTCGTCAAATAATAGTCCTCAGACAGTTATAATCATGTTTGCCCAGACTCCAGATTCTAGAAATTAATTTTCTTAATATGTAATTAAATAAGGAGCTCCAGAACATTCTTCATTTCACATTACAAAAATAATAAGTAAGCATATCGGAGTAGTAAAATCTAGGGGAAGCAGAGGTTTGGAATTTTGCAGAATAGTTAACCTTGGATTTGATCTCTGTTTGAACAACAATTTTGAAGTATCTTTCATGCAAAACTTACTGCATTAGATGAATAATCAGAATGAAAATGGGTCTCAAAGGGTTATTCATTCTCATCTCTTCTTGTAGTATAATGGGATGTTTTGTCCTTTGTTTAGAATGTCTCTTGCCTCATGATATTCTGGTAAATTTTGAACTGGAAAAATTGGAGAAATCATGATCTGGGTGGGGTGGGGGCCGGGCCATAGTACTGAAGCAAAAAGACCTGGGGCTTGAAAATGATGTTTCTGTATTTAGGGCCCTGTAGATTTATTTAGAAAATAAGCACAATAGATTAATTAAGAGCACAAAGATGCAAAAAGTGGTTTAGGTATTATAGAATCTGTCGGTTGAACATGGTTAGAGGTAAGCACACATCCTTACCTCTCTCTTGTTCCTTTATTTGGGTGAACACTGTTGATTTTCAAAAGAAATTGCTGTCCACATGTTGGATCTGCTTTTAAAAAACAGCCTTGGAAAATTAGGTTTACATATGAGCAAGAATATATCTTTTTTAAAAACTATGTGAAGTTCACATGATAAGGGGTAGGTCTTGATTATTCAGTAGTCTGACAATTCAAATCATGTATTTTCCTTTCAAAATATTTCAGGGGAAGCTGTTAAATAAGTACAGAGGAACTGATTCTGTAGATCTGTAGATATGTCGATTCTATAGAGATGTAGAAAAACTAGCAGTTAGTCCATGTTGCATCTCATCCATCTTCTGCATTGCCATGTGCTATCTTTCTTCATCAGGATTTGCTTATCTCAAGTGCCAAGAGGTTTGTCTTCATAATGAAATAAAAACCCTACCCGAATATGCAGAATGCACAGATATGCAGTTATATATGCCACTGAGGTGACAGTTACAGATACCACAGCTTCTCCCAAAGGGAATCTTGTGTTTTCTCTGGTGATTTACAGATGCAACCCATATGAAGTGGAAATAATATGTGGTGGATTTTACTAGACGCAAGTCTCCTGTAGATGTGGCAAAAATGCTCAATAAACACCCTTTCTTGTGCACATCTTAATAATAAAGCTGTCTTGGCCTCAGAACTATTTTTGTAGTACTTATTGCCCAGACAGATTTGATGTGTTTCATTTTGCCTCCTTGTTCCAGAAATATCTCTCTGTTACTTGGCAACTAAATGTAACCCCTTAAGAACTTTTTTGAGGTAGCAGTAACAATGTACCAAATAACTTTCTTTTCTGCCACATATAAACTATGCATGTTCAAATGGGTGTCCCCTCCGTAGCAGTAGCAAGGTAGGGGTATTCAGCAGAGATTCAGTTCCATCTGGATGGAATTAAGGTAATAGGAACTTTGACTCAACTATCATTTTCCTTGAATGTTGTCTACTCTTGTTATTCTCTTGTGGCAGATCAAAACTGGAGAAAGTTAGCATATATTTTATAGTTTTGAGTACAGAGTCTCCTAGCATGGTGGAATAATTGCTCAATATATTTCTATACTTCAGTATTTGTATAATTACTGTATTGCACTTCATAGACTACCTTTCTCTGAATTTAAGCACAGGATGTTCAGTGTTAACATTGAGAGAAGTGTTTGGCAGAAAATAGATTGATTCAGTTTGTTGGTTTTTATATTATTCTAACTCATCCATGGTATCCTGTTCTCTGTCCCTACCATGCAGGTGATCTTGCACAGAAAAGGGAAGTCAGATAGTACATACTCAATATTTTCTGCTTGTGTGTAAAGTTATTCAGGGTTGTTGAAATCATCTTAGTATTTTTCAGTTTGTGTTTATTTTTAAGCATCTGATATGATTATGTGTGAGTAGACAATATTTTTGCCAAGAGAGTTGGCTAAGCTTTTGCTTTGTAAATAACGTAATCATGTTGGTTGGGAGACAAAAAGGATGGTGCAAATGAATAATTGTGCTAATCTCCTTTGCAAGACAGTAACATGTTCAGTACTGAATAGTTTATACTTATATGTAAGATAGAACACACATTAAAACTGGAGACAGTTTGCATTGGGCCATATGTGTGTATCTAAAACAAATCTGTGCATGATCTAAAAGCATTTGCACAGGTTGCAGAATGGGTAAACTGAATGAAATCCCCTTCATATGGTGATATGTTGCTTATAGGGGGGAAACCCCCACATAAATTCATTGTTTAAAAAGTTAGGCAGGAGTCTGCTCTCCAGATTTTGTTTCAAAGATAAGGAAAGGAAGGATTTATTCTTAACCTTAACCAGCATAGCAACTAAGGAAGGGTGATGGAAGTTGGAGTCCAACAACATATGGAGAGCCACATCTTCCTCAGTCTTGTGTTAGTTCCTGGTACTTGCATGTTTGTTTGAGAATATAACTTGCTATGAAAAAAAGTGTGTAATATGATTTCATGCTGACGAAAGCAAAATGGGGATTTTTGTTGCTAGGATGCATAGTTTCCAAGATTATTTGCAGTAAGATGTTCATGACCAGATGATTATCGATTCTCAACCAGAGTTAAAGAAAAAGAAGTAAAATCCATGTCTTTACTAATACTGATAATTATTTTATTTATTTAGTAGTACTGTAGTTGGCTTTATACCACAATTATTGGCTAGCAATTATCATCATGAAGACTTGCAGAGTCCTCTGAGGAGTGTGGGTGCCAGGCATTCTGTCATTCACTAAAGCGCTGCCACCTTTGGGGAGCAGAAATATCTGGAAGTACAATTATAGTTAGTGGAAGTTCTCCCACAAATGGGGGAAGAGGATTGTTATCATTCTGTCTTCAAATGAATTACTTTTGGAGTAAGGTGTTTATCACAGCAACATAGGATTATGTATCAAAGTTGTAGTATTTCTTCTTACAATTCATTTTATTAGTGATTTTTCAAGTTTCAGGCTTTTGCAAGTGATATTTCAAGGCAAAATCTTGGAAAGATACCTATGCCTGTCATACTCCTTTGTCCTGAAACATAGTCTGAAGGATGCTCTCTTTTAGGTTTTCGGTCGGCTGTTTGTTAATTCTTTTTTTTAATAGGAGCCTCATGGTGCAGTGGTTAAATGCTTGTACTGCAGCTAAAACTGTGTTCACGCCCTGGGGTTCAATCCCAGGTATCAGGCTCAGGTTTTCAGCCTTCCATCCTTCTGAGGCTGGTAAAATGAGTACCCAGATTGCTGGGTGTGTGTGTGTGATGTGTACCCTGCATACTGTAATAAAAACTGTAAACTGCTTAGAGACCACTTGAAGTGGTATGGGGCAGTACATAAGCAGAACACTTTGATTTGCTTTTAAATAGTCATAACTTGCCAAAGAGCTGGACTGGGAGTAATTTCAGGCTCTGTATTCTTGGGGACGTGTTCACATTTTGCGTCTACAAACACTGATGTATGATGCAACCTGTATCATCACTGGGTGAATTTTGATCTCATGATGTCTTAAAATAATATATCTAGAACAAGTTACCAGAGATGGGAAACATTACTGTTTTGAATTACAAAAACAATAGTGTGGTTGCACTATTGATGATTTGACCTGTAGTCCAAGAAGGCTTATGCCAAGTAAGACTTCTTGGTCTTCAAGGTTTTCAAGAAATTAAGATTCCAGAGGTAAACACATTTAGATTCAATACAGTTGTAGTCCTGGACGTCTACATATTTCAGAATTTCCCAGTTGGTATAATCAATATCCACACTGGCTTGGCTATTTGGCGATTTATGGTCCAAAAAAGTAACTTTTTCCCATTTTGCTGTTTTCTGCTCTTTGTGTGTTCTGTATCATCAAGTGGAAAGTAATTTATAGGAACCCTAATAGGGTTTTCAAGGTAAATGAGATATGTAAGGAGTGGTTTTACCAGTTCCACTCCTTCAGTGAGTTTCTCCCTGCCAAATCCATATTCAAACCCTGTTCTCCAAAGTCCTAGTCCATCGCCCTGTACACTACACCACCCTGGGAATTATCTACTCTAGTGTGGCCAAAATAAGGAACTTGAAGGCTGTTAAATGCCTGTACTGCAGGTAAAACTGTGCTCATAACCTGGGTTCAATCCCTGGTAGCAGGCTCAAGGCTCACTCAGCCTTCCATCCTTCCGAGGTCGGTAAGATGAGTACCCAGCTTGCTTTGGGGGGGGGGGATGTGTAGCCTGCACACTGTAATTAAAATTGTAAACTGCCCAGAGACTACTTATAGTGGTATGGGGCAGTATATAAGCAGAACACTTTGCTTTGCTTTGCTTTTGCTTTCAGTCTAGATTAATTCCAGCATATCTGAACTTGAAAAACTGTGGTTAACTTGAACTGTGGTTTGCTGGAAGCAGGCCATGTGTGATCATTTTAATCCTCAATGTGCATCACTGTTTAGGGATGATGAGTGTGTAGGTAAACTCGCTGTTTGCTTGATGGAATAAATGGGTTGAGTGACAAGTCGATGCCTGATGAGTGACATATAAGACTGTAACAGATGGGAGGAATGGGAGGAAAATGCCTCTACAGAATCTTATTTTCATTGGCTGTTTAATCCCTAGCCCCAAGGGGGAATGGATAAAGTGTGTATGAGATCAAGTGAGTGCCTGGAAGAGGTGGGGTGAGAGAGAGATAGAGAGGAGTGAGATTGAGAGAACCTGATGGTCAGGAGAGAAAGAAAAAAGAGTAAGTATTAGATATGTTTGCATATTGGTTGATAAATTAGGGTTAGGATTAGGCTAGATTAAAGGGCATTATGAAAGATATTTATCCAGTCTTAATTTATTGCCATTCCAACCTTTCTTTTATTTAATCTTGAATAAAAATGAAAACATTTCTTGTGCATTAAACCTATCCTTAATTTCTCGAAGCAGTTATCGCATAAATATCCATGTTGTCTGCTTGGCCACAGTTCACACAAGAGAGGAAAACCAAGAGGAAGAAAAGTCTTTTTTTAAAGTGTGTGGTTTAGAATTCTATGGAAGTAGTGTTCCCAATGTCTAAGTTTTAACAAGGTCTTTAATATCTTCCTCAAGAGTGAAGGCTGAAAAGGGGACCAAGCTTGTGGGGACATCAGTGTGAAGGAGTATATTTGGGTGTCTACTAAGGTGGTAGTATGGTCAGATCTGAGGACAATCTTTGTGTACTCGAGTAAAGTTGTGGCCTTAAGGATATCTCATATTGCCATAGTTAACATAAGGTTTAGATGCATTGTAAAACTGCATTTAGTGAAAAATTGAAGCAAAGGCTTATTTATGATTGAATCAAAAGAGAAGAATGAGAACGTGAATGAATGAGACTTACTTAGTGTCTTTGCATCATGCAAAACTTTTATTTAGTATGATATCTGAATGTAATAACTGAATGTCTGGTTACCTATTAAGTTAGAGTTCCCAGTATTGTGTTATGGATGAACTAGGACTTGATAGAACAATGTTTGAATCCCCACTTGGCCATAGAAATTCACTGAAGGAATGGAACTGGTAAAACCACTCCTTAAAAATCTAATTTACCTTGAAAGTCCTATTAGGGTTATTATACATCACTTCCAACATGATGGCACAGAACAAACCCATGAAGTTATGATTGCACTCCAGTTGACCACTGTTCACTGTGTCATTATGCTTGCTCTTAAGAAGTTAAACCAAGTTAAAGAGGCATACAGTATAGTGCCTTTTGCTTCCCTTCAGTTCTTTCTTTTTTCTTCTATTGCAGGTAAATAAAGCAACAACTGTTTGTATAGCTGATTTTGCTATCACCAATAATCTCTCACAGCAGCACTTGCTGTTAGATGCATTCCTCTTATAGAGCAGACATGATCATCACAAAGTAAAGATACAACGCTGATGAATAAAGGAGTTCTCCAGTATGTTTTGTACTAAGCTGAAAGACCTGAAGATCACTGGCGAGTGTCCTTTCTCCTTACTGAGCCAAAGTGGCATTTCTGATGAAAATGAGACAGAATGCACCGATTTACCAAACAACTCAAAGGCTCATTTGCCAATCTGCAAAGAGAAGGATACTCATGGGAACAACCCCCAGAGGAAAACAAGCAGGAGCAGAGTGTCTCTGCATACTTTGGCTGAGAGTATCTGCAAACTTATTTCTCCAGAGGTAATTCTTTATAATGTTTCCAAGAAAGTTATTCAAAAGATCATTAGAAACAATCTTTTGAGGCAAAGACAGGGAATCATTGGTCCTGCAAATGTTTTTAATTTACAGTAGTTCCTGGAAGCCTTGGCCAATGTCACTGGTGGCATGGGCTTCTTGGAGTTGTAGGCCAAATGTTTGGGCATGGCAATAGTTCTCTAGTTTTTGTTTTAAAACAGTGGCCTTGAAGAAACAACTATAAAGGCAAGGAAAAACACTGGATGAATCCTCTTCATCTTTTCATCTTCTTTTAAGTCTCCTTTCTTAAAAGCATTTCCTGTGTTGTTATATTTATGTTTAATTCTTCAGCTGCCTAAAGTATTTATTCATTTAATATTAATTCACTACTTCTGCATTCAATAAATGAATATTAAAGGTGATAAAACTATTCCCAGTGTGATGCTGCCTTTCTTACTGATTTAGCAAGCTATTTAACAAAGTTTTATAAAGTCTGATAACTTAAGCAAATGGAAGGCAGAGAAATACATTGTGGTATTCAAAGCAGGTTTGAAGTGGGGTACTATGGATCGTACTGAGACATATCAGACCTTCCTTACAGAAGGAGTGTATAAGATGCATCCTGGAGTTTCTGTCAATTATAATGAAAGATTAAAGCCACATATGTAAATACAAGTACCCAAGTTCTTCTTAACAGAATCATTAGGCATGGTGAAAGAAGAAGAGGGGTCTGCACAATTAAATTGTAGACATTTAACTTCATATTTGAGTAGGAAAAACTTTACAATGCTGTAAGGGTTGGCTTGATAGCTCAGTTATTTAGGTTTCTGGCCACAGAGCCAGAGGTTGGGAATTTCTTTTTGATATAAAATATTTACCCTTCCTTTCTCCTTTAAAAAAAAAAAAGTAGCCTACACCCTACATCATTAATAAGACAATATTTAAAAGCAAAAAGAGTAAGTGTGCAAATTAACAAATATTATATTAAACATGGTAAATAAAATCAAAACTAAAAATGCTTTTGAGAGCAACAAGGAGCAACAACCCATTAAAGACCCTCCCAAATATATAGCCAGTCACTAAGGGACAGCCTGCCTGAAGAAGAAACCATCATCTGCTTGTGTACCAACAGCAAAGATGGGGTCAGACTGGCCTCCCATGGAATGGACTTCCAGAGTCTTGGATTAGAAATAGAAAAGTCCCTCTCCCATGTCTCCACCAAATATATATGTGAAGATAGCAGGACCAAGAGAAAGGCCTTCCCTGATTAGCAGATTCATAAAGGGAGACACTACCCTTGACATAACTTGGATCCAAAACATTTAGTTCCCTCCCCTGCACCCTGCGTGAGTTTGGGCAAGCTGTCTGAGGATGCCCTCAAAACAGTCCCAGGGTGTACCCAGAAGAAGAGAATGGCAAACTACTTCTGTGTACTTAGAAAATCCTAAAGAGGATCACCATAAATCAGAATTGACTTGACAGCACACAATTACTAAGGCAATTGTCAGCCTGCATAAAGCCATATGAAAATGCTGTGTTTCAGATAAACTTATAAAATATGGCACATAAGCTATATTTTAGCTGAGAAAAAATATACCCAATATTGCTTGCAAAAGTACAGATTCTTCCATGGGAATGAATGATGCCGTATGTGGGAAAACTGCCACCCATTTGCATCCATCTCCTTAGATGGCCTTAGTTCTGGTTAAAGTTAACATCTCTTCCTATTGGCTAATTGGCGGAATCAACTTGTATTATCCTGCATGGAAAACATGGAAACTCCAAAACAGAGAAGGTCACTATCATGCCCTGCATCAGCATATGCTTCTTTCATTGACGTCAGAGAGAGAGTAAGGATCATGGGATGGCACTGTGAGGCCCAAAATAGTATTTGATGAAACTCAAGATACTAGTGAATGCATTCATTTGGTTCTTTTCAAAAAGGCATTGCAGAGTCAAGTAAGGATTTGGAGAGTCCTTCACATATTGTTTCCGTTTAGATATAAATATTAATTACATCTTGTTTTAATAAGGTGGAACATTAGTTCAGTTCTTTTAACTTAAAATACAAACCTCATCATACATCGAGAATACAGTTCTTTCTAAAGGTAGAATAACATTCTGTCTTACCTTGTTTACTGGTGTTTGTGTCACATACAGTTATATAGACATGAGATAATAATCTTAGAACTGCAGAGTTGGAAGGGAAAAGAGTTGGATCATCCTTTTGGGGCCCTGTTGAGGAGATACAGTGGGGAATTGAACTCCCATCCTCTGGTTCCACTGTGTCCAGGGTTAGAAAATAGAACAATTAAATAAGATAATATATGGTTTTCATGTATCTTCTGCTCGAGGTGTCTATTTCATATAACACATTCTTTAAGTCTACATATTCCATCTTGGGACTGTAACTACAGAACCTGGAGCCCCACTATTTAGCCAAGATGGTTTTTGTATTCCTCACACCCTTCATTTCCTCCTGTGAGCTTTGCTGTGACCAGCTTGGTGAACAGCCCTGAACAAGCTGAAGGCTTTCTTGTTTATGATACCTTTGTGGTCCAATGAAAGTATTAATCACTCTGCTTTTGGATTCTGCTGAAATGTAGACATGAACTTTAAGAGTCTAGATAGCCATCTGTTAGGGATGTTGTAGCTCTGGATTTTCACAGGTGTTTGGACTAAATGGCTTACAATGTATCCTCCCCTCTGCAAAGATTTTGCCATTCTCACCCAGATATAGTAAAGAGTTGGCCAAAATTCTCTCTGTATGCCATCCAAATGAAACTGTGGAAGTATAACTAGAAATGGCACAAGGAGCTGTTACACATAGGCAGAATCTGCTGAAGTAACAAAGTTTCAGACAATACCCCAAAGGCAGTGTTGGCAAACCTATGGCATGGGTGTCAAAGGTGGCACTTGGAGCCCTTTCTGTGGGCACCCGACATCGCCCCTTCACAGACACCCATACTCAGGTTAAATTGCTGTATTGGCACTTTGTGAAAAAAAAAAGTGGGTTTTGAATCACAGTTGGGGCACTCGGTCTCTAAAAGGTTCACCATCACTGCCCTAAGGTATTCTAGGAGTTGCATTTTTTAAAAAAGTAACATTTGTAACTACTGAGTAAAACTTTATTTTTTGTTAGTTACAGTTTTGATGTTTTTCAAACAGTATGTGAAAAACCTAGAACACATAAAGGCATATACCTGGAAGGTACCAGAAATGGCACATTTTATGTTAGAAAGTGAAATCCCTGATGGTGATTTCTAGCACTGGGATTGGTGGTCATGGTGGTTGGATTACAAATCCCTGCATTCTGCGAGTCATAGCTGACAGAGAGATGCCTAAATACTGTATGTCTCACCAGGAAGAAAGGCCTAAACAGGAGTGCTTCAAGTCCTACCCAGGCTAGCTTTGCGAAGCTACCTCTGCAGAAAGAAAGCTCTCAGCTAATGTTGGGACAGGGACAGGAAGCTTTGAAAGAGCTAGGCCTAAGTAAGCTCAACACTATCCAGTTTAGGAGTTTCTCTTACAAGGTCCATATTTAGATATCTGTTAGGTGCCTGTCAGCTTGAACTCACAGAATAGAGAATTTTGCGTTCTATATGCAAGAAAATTTAAAAACCATCTCTAGTGATTTCATGAAAGGATGCTAAATAAGTCTGTTACAATATTCTTGTCTGTAAATACATTCCCCCAGAAATTTTCAGCTGGATCCATATGGTGTGTGGGATCTAATCTTTTTGTAAGTGACAGAGCCTATGAAGATGAATTTCATCTTATTTCATTGAAATACATGGGCAAGAGTGCGAGAGTACATGTGTGTATATGAATGGACAGAATCCTACTGGTGTTTGTGTAAGGTTTGCATAATTTACAATGGTTACTTGCGGGTAATTGATGAAGTATCAAAGTATATGTCAGTCACATGCCTAGGTACATGCCAGATTGTGCAACCAGTTCTCTAGGCATTCAATTGATTCATTTAAACACCCTATTTGACACTAATATAACTATTACATTATTAAATGTCATTTATTAAATGTTCAATTTTATGGACTTTTCTCCTAACAGTATGAAAGGCTGTATCTTGCATTTCAAAGAACTCTAGCAAATAATGAAATAAAAGAAATCAGGTAAGTTACCTGTGGTTGTGACATTTACTTACTACAAAAAGCATCACTGGTTTAGCCATGAACTAGAAAATGGGCCACTTGGCTTCCCTTTTCAGATTATTTATTTAATCTTTTAATGTCTATGTTTATATTCAACAACATTTATAAAACTGCTTTCTTGAAAAAAAAACTTCATGGCATAGTTCATTCTGTCAATATATGTGGATGGTAAAGGTAAAGGTTCCCCCCACACATGCATGCTAGTCGTGTCCGACTCTAGGGGCGGTGCTCATCTCCGTATTCAAGCCGGAAGAGCCAGTGCTGTGCAAGTCCATGGCCATGTGGCCAGCGTGGCTGCATGGAAACACTGTTTTACCTTCCCGCTTTTTACGGCGGTACCTATTTATCTACTTGCATTTACATGCTTTCGAACTGCTAGGTTGGCAGGAGCTGGGGTTATCAGCGGGAGCTCGCTCCACTGCGTGGCACCCGGGATTCGAACTGCCGAGCTGCCGACTTTGCAGTCTACCGTTTCGGTGCCTTAGTCCACTGAGCGACCACAGTCCTCAGGACTTTTACTTATTTTGTACTTAATGAAATTACACTAAAACAATGAAGTTGAAAAAAAAGTATTATTTTATTTTACAGACTGCAAAGATTCTGTAACACAAGAGCAGACACAAGATAGATTTGGGTCTACTTGTAGCTCTTGATCAGCAAATATTTCTGACTCCTATTTGTGGAAGATTAGCAGGAACCCCTTCCTCACCTTTGCACCAATCTGAGTTAATACTACTGAAGTAAAGAGAAGTTTTGGTACTGAATACAAATTCATGGGCCCAATATTACTCAATTCTAATGGTATACCTTTTACACTAGATTTCAAGTCATGTTCTTGGAACTTCTCTATCAAGTGTTTCAGATGCTGAGCTCAGCTACCTTAAATAGTACCAAAATATTTCAAGTAACCCAATTACCAGGGTAACAAAGAGTTTGCATTATAATGTCAAGATTATCAATTTTTTCATCTGATAAAATTTATCAACACTGTGTATCATCGTACCAAGTTTCCGTCTCAGGCTGTAGCCTTCTAGTTTCAAACACAGAAACAGCTTATACTGTATCGTGTATGGCATTGCTATACTCAGGGCGCTTTTACACGACCCCTAAAATCTGCTGGCCACTTAAATTCGGACCAGAGATCTTGGGGATTTGTCGCTCTTCCTGCGTTCCCACCCCTCCGCACCCCCTGGCTCCTGTCTGTGTGAGGGGAGAGAGGGAAAAAAGGGAGAAAAAATGCAGGCTGACCTCCGTCTGCTGGTGGAAGCCAGCCGGAGCCCTGTCGTCATCATGATTCCTGTCTCTTAAAGGGGCGGCGGGGACAAAAAAACAAACACAAGGCGAGGAGAGCCAGGCACTCACTACTTTACATCCGCATCAGAAATTTTTCAGCTCCTGAGACCAGGTACTTGAAAAGTGCGCTGGGACGCGCTTAGGTGGGCGTGGTCGTACTTATTTTTTTTTTTAAGTCCGGAGCTGGTGGGAAAACATTTTTAAGCTCCGGATCTGGGAGCCCTTTGCCTCAGATTTTAGGGGTCGTGTAAAAGCGCCCTCAGTTATGTGGAAGTAAATCTTAACTCAAAGAGACTTGCTTCTGAATATATATATATATACACTTTTCTTAGAAAAAAAAGTATATGAAAGTATATAAGAATTTAAAGACATCTTCCACTAGGTACAGGGTTCCAGAAGTTGTAGTTTAAAAAGTAAAATTTCCAGTGGACTTATGAGCTCAGAAAGCAAAGTTTCAGAGCTGTGTGGCCACTTCTCTAACCTACTACTCATGGAAGTCAGTGGTCTTTTCTTTTGATCTAGTTTTTAATTTCTGCATAATAGTATTAAAAGATTGTAGCACCATGGTTTAAAACTAATTTACTTGAACTTCAGTCCTGTGAACTTCCAAACTTAGGAATTGGTTCAAAAACATGGGAGTAATTCGTAGTAGGAAAATATGTTAGAATATATTAGTCCTGTTGCTACTGGTGTAGAATAAGCAGTAGGGATGGGTTGCTAGTGCGGAAAGGACAAGCAAAGGCATAGGCTTACTCAAATGCTTTTCTGTAAAATAGAATAGCAAACTTGTTAAGAACTGGAAGAAAAGTTCTGAGAAAAAAAAATGAAGTTCTATTTCAAACTAGCCATCTTAAAATCAGAGAGTTTATTGTTTGCTTTATTAGTCATTATTTTTTAAATGCAGGGTTTTGTTAGTTTTTTTCAGAATTTTTAACATTCCATTTTGCTTCTTTGGTAGGGATTCTGGGGAGAGAGAAGACTTTGAGAAGCTAATAACTGATCATGCCAATGAAGCAGGTAGTGAAATATCTATGAATAACGACTGTGAATGCAATGAATGAATGTTTGTTAAATCTTCCAAATAGATCGAGTTCTGTATTAAATGTACATAAGACCTATTTAGGCATGTTATCGCCTGACATAATAAATATGGAATAAGAAAATACCCTCTCTATTGTTCCTTGCTGAATTTTGGCTGGTAGCTTCTGAAGAGGAGAGCCTCAACCACATATAGAAGGTTTCCATAATAGTTTTTCAGGGCTCCTGATCATGTTCAAAGACCCCATGGATAGCAAGGAAGCTATTCTCCAGAGCATCACTCTTCACACATGAAGAATGCTAACTGAGACTGGGAATAGTGCATGCCTTTCCTTATATGTTCATTTAATAGAATACTTGAAACAAAGCATTATTGTCTTTCTAAACAATTTAGAGTTCAAAATAAAGGATGTAGCTGAACAGGAAAAGGAGCAGTAATAGTTATTAGCCACATTTATATAGTTCATAATACATTGCCTAGATGCCCTAAGCACATCCGATCTCGCTTGATTTCAGAAGCTAAGCAGGGTCGGCCCTGGTTAGTACTTGGATGGGCGACCACCAGGGAATACCAGGTGTTGTAGGCACCTGGAGTAGGAACTGGCAAGCCACTCCAGTACTCCTGCCAAGAAAACTCCATGGACATGGAGTCACGAAGAGTCGGTCACGACTGTAATGACACAACACACAAACACACACAGTTCATATTTTGAAAACTCAGTAGGAGATTATCTTCAGTGCAGTTGTCACATGGATGTGTTCATTCAAGCTTTTATTTATTGACTGTAGAAGGAGGTCAACGTGAGCAAATATTTTTTAAGCATACCTGTTGCCAAGTTTGACAAAATACTTGTGTTGCAAAGTATTCACAATCTTCCAGCTTGCCAATTGCAGTTTTGGCCCAATGAGAAAAATGAGATCTTTGGTGCTTTTTTGTGCTACTGATGGCTTTGTCCTTATTGCAAACAAGCACATCATTAGTGATACATGTTATGTGCCCTGCCCCTCAGACCTGGTTCTTGCTATGAATTTATTAAGTAAATAACATTTTTGTGCCACCCTTAATTGGATCATATTCTGGGCAGTATACAATATAGATAAAAAAAACAATTTAAATTGAACAAGTTTATAACTGGAGTGGAAAGTTTCATCGGCAGGGTAATGTTTCATTGTTTTTCAAAACACTTTTAAGAGATTACAATCTCACGCTTACCCCATTCCTCTGAAGCAAGAGTGGGAAACCTGATATAGACCACAATTCCCACAACCCCTTTGTAATTGCTGTATTGTGTCAAGCTGATGGGAATTGCAGGAATTGCTCACCCCTCTAATGCTAGGTTAGTAAAGTGCTCCCCAAATTCTTGCTCCCTAATTTAGTATTAGAATGGAAATCTCCCCTTAAGCCATCTCTCTGCAGTGCAAAGGAGATTACCCAGGCAATGAAGCTAACAGCATCCAAAGACCACTTTAAATACTAAGTTGTGAACATGGACCTGGTAGCCCAGGTAACTGTAGCATTTCTGAAAAGAAGCATGGAATGATTGTCAGAGGAAACTGAGCAGGGACGGAGAGAGAGTCCCTAACACTCCTCTCATCCACTGCTTTCTACTACAACCCTTCTCCACCTAGTTCCTAGTTCCACCCCCACCACACCCCCACACACCATATCAGAAGGCTTTCATGTCAGAAGGTGAAGAATGGCTGTGGAAGAGGTTTAAAAAGCAAAAGCAGCTGATGAACAGATAGAGAAGCACATCTTTGCTTGCTTCTTTCTATTCCACAGTGTGCAGAAGTGGTTGCTTTCCAATGGAGAAATGGCAACGCATGTTCCCAAACCTGCAGTTGCCTCCCTATTTCTAGTTTGTCTCTTCATTTTTAATAAAGCCAAAGTCCCTTTGCTGTTAGTCACTGTTGTCAGTAGCAAATGCTCACTAGACCTTTGCCTGGCATAAATATCTGAGCCAAGTAAGCGAGTTGTTTGTTCCTACCATAAAAGGCTCCAGGAGAGTGATGGTAGATGTCTTCAGATGCTGATCAAAAGCAGCACAGTTAGTTTGAAGATGTTTCATTGTGTAAACCAGGATTGGCTGGAAGGAAAGGGGGGGGAGAATAAAAGGGAAGAAAAATAAAGCCTTGGAAGGTAAAACTTTTACAAGTAAAGGCATGCTATAAAGGAGCGGGAGAGGGGAAGGAGAAAGGACATGAAGGCAGACCAGTGACCAAAATATTTTATGTTGGCAGGAGTTCCAGCAAATATTCTAAAGGAAGCACTTGGTGAAGAGCTTTTCAAAATATGTTATGAAGAAGATGAGCACATCCTAGGAGTTGTTGGGGGCACCCTCAAAGACTTTCTGAACAGTTTTAGTACTTTACTGAAACAGAGTGCCCACTGCCACGAAGCAGGGAAAAAAGGCCGTCTTGAAGAAGTCTCCATCCTGTGCTTGGAAAAGGACCCAGATGTCTTGAACGTATACTATTTCTTTCCCAAGAAAACAACAAGCCTCATCCTCTCTGGTATCATTAAGGCAGCAGCTCACACTCTATATGAAACAGAGGTGGAAGTGACTGTGTTGCCCCCATGTTTCTGCAAGGACAGCAAGGAGTTTGTTAACCAGCCGTATTTGTTGTATGCTGTGCAAGTCAAAAGTGCAAAACCATCCTTATCTCCATGTAAACCTCAGTCTTCCCTCGTTATCCCTACTTCTATGTTCTGCAAGACTTTCCCATTTCACTGCATGTTTGACAAGGACATGGCTATCCTGCAGGTCGGCAATGGTATAAGGAGACTGCTAAGCAGGAGAGAATTTCAAGCAAAGCCAAACTTTGACGAGTGGTTTGAAATCTTGGCCCCTAAAATAAATTGCACATTTAGTGGAATCATGACAATGCTAAACATGCAGTTCACCATAAGGGTGAAACGAGGGGACAATGCTGTTAAAAAATCAACTGGGGTAAGAATTTGATTACTCACACCATATTTACTTTTCCATCTGTACAATATATCTTCATTCCAGTCAGTTATCTTTTGTTCAGATACAGTAACAAATCTGGATATCTTTGGAACAGCCAGTGTGTCAATGTGTATGATCCATTCTTCCTTCTGTTTTCTGAACTTCTGCATTAATATTCAGTTAGGAAACTGCAGTAAAGTGGAAATCTCTAAGCTGTGTATTGATTTTAAAATTACACAGAATCATAGAGTTGCAAGAGAACTCAAGGGCCATCTAGTCCAACCCCCTGCCATGTAGGAACCCCCATCAAAGTACTCCCAACACATGGTCATCCTTCTTGCAAAATGACCTACCATAATAGCAACCAAAGTATGATATATTCTTTCATGTATTCAATAATGATTCCCCTTATAATTGAAACCTGTTTGAAAAGTATTAAAATT
>JAHTLZ010000330.1:40432052-40445535 GCA_023846285.1 Phrynocephalus versicolor
CACACACACACACACACACACACACACACACACACACACACACACACTTGAGACAGCGATGATGACCAGGAACGGGGGTGGACGATTTGTTCATCATGATCTGAACAATGCAGCAAATGCAGTCTAGCAGAGAAAAGCTAAATGTTCCTGAGGACACAATTATGCTTGGCTAGTTTATTTTCAGCCCAGGCAGCATGTGAAGATGAATCACCAAGTGGACAGTAATAATAATCAGGAGAGCAGTTATTTGTATGCTAAGGTCCTATTGCAGTCTTTGTACTCCATCTTTCAGCACACGGCTTGAGCTTCAAAGAAATAACTGGTGTTCAGAGCATAATGTATCACATCCCAAATTTGATGGGATTCATGCATCTTACTGCAATAGATGATAAAACCTTTGTTTTCTGGGTTTTTTTTCTTTCTGTATCTCTGGACATAATCAATATTGGTGAAAACAGCATCTGCTGGAGGGGGTAGCATCTGAAAAACCCCCTGGAGCAGATGTTTGGCTTTAAATAAAGCAGCAGTGGGGAGGGCAAAATAATCCCCCCTCTTCTGCCCATTCTTAATGTAGGTGTTTATAAGTCAGCATCTCTCTCATTCTTCCTTTGCAACAATTTATCACAATTGCTGTATCATTTCAGTTTTTCAAATAGGAGTCTCATAATTTTTTTCAATGCAACACAGCTGTGTATCCCTGAATCCTCAGTCAAGAACAATAGCTGCCTATCTCCTCTGTTATATTAAACCAAACAATCCACAAAGATCTGTTTTACAATAAAGAATATGGGAATTGTTTAGAATCCTTCTTGGGAAAGAGCATTTTGATCCTAGCCTCAAATGTAATCTTTTATTATGCAACATGCCCTGTCGTGCCGATACCTCAGGGGACATGCCGTGTGCAAGCAATCAGTGGGATGTCTGTTTTTGATGTTATGATATAAATAGATTTACTTTTTCACTCGCTGGAAAAAGGCTGCATGCTGCTGCAAAGGATTTTGTGGGACATGGGAGAATAAGCAGGCTGCGCTGCATTTCCAATGTAAACATAGCTGTGATACTGCAGAATGGAGAGATAGATGTCAGCTTGGGCTCGCTTTTTGCGGCTTGATGAGTGAACTTCTGAAATGGTGATAAAACTTGAGATGGCAACATTTCTGTCCAAAACTTATAAAGGAGCCTTTTACAACAAGCATGGTTTGGGTTGGGTTTGTTTGTTTGTTTTGGTTATTTCTTGAGCTACTGATATAAAAGCATTGGAATTAAAAAAAAAAGAGCCTCCATTTTTTTCTTCTTTGTAATGCATGCCAAAGGATGCTTTTAGTGATGGCATTCAAGCTAAAATGCTAAATGAGGTTGAATATGTCAGTCATCCCTTTTATGGTAATGTGTGGGTTGTGCTTGTTTTTTCTTTCATGTAGATTTGGTTCCTAGTTTAAAACAGTTGCTGCATAAATATGGCACATATTTATACTGGATTTGTTAAAAAAAGACAAATGTTGTCTGCCATGCATCCTTACTGCGCAGTTAAATTAATATGATGATCCTGACCTTTTCCATCTTCTTGAAATGTATATTGATAGCGGTGCTATGCATGAATGACCACATTTAAGCTGCCTGATTCTGGCATACTAACATTCACGTTTCCATAGACAATGCCCATATTTAACGCCTAGGGTACTCCTCAATGTTAGCAAACCATGTCTAAATTGCTACTGTAGGAAATCTGAATATTAACAGCTATGTTGCAATGGACTTGAAATCACATTATATACAGGATATCAACATCTAATTTTAAAAGCCAGGAGCTGCAGATTAAGGAGACATTCTCATTCTGGTAAATTTTAGTCCTCTTAAATCCCAGTGAATCAACCCCCCCCCCCCCACACCCCATGTTTCCAAGCAATGCATTTATGGGCTTACTTTTCATTTTTGAGCTCACTCTTGGAGAGGGCTCCATAAGGCACAGTTGATGCATAAGATCTGTATTTTTAACAGGGTGTATTTGAAAGTCCGGTGCATGCCTTGTTTCAATTAATGTGGTGTTTCAACAATACCTCTTAGACCACACTTACTCCCCTTTCTGTATGAACATGCCTTATTCTGTCAAATAGTTGTGGAGAGCAAGCATGAAAAGAATACTGTTCTGCATAATATTACTCTCCAGTTTGCTGCACTTGCCTGGGTTCACAACTGGAAATGTGCCTTTTGGGTTTACCTGGGGGTGTTACACAATGCTCTGAGGATTCCTCTGGGGGAATTCTGGAAGTTCTAGCCCATGGACCTGGAGATGCCAGCAAGTAGTAGTAGTAGTAGTAGTAGTAGTAGTAGTAGTAGTAGTAGTAGTAGTAGTAGTAGTAGTAGTAGTAGTAGTAGTAGACCCCGCCACAGCAGCCACGGTGCATCCTTGTACCTTGAAGCCATTTAAGTCATATAAAGAGTACCCCTGCCAGACGCCTGGGAAGCACCACAGCAGCTTCCTTTTCTGTACATTGCCAAAAGGAAGCAAACCCAAACTAGCCAGACAACCTTCAGGGTAGACTGTACTCCAGGTGGACTGGAAATGAAGCATTTGCTGAAAATTCTAGGAGTCATCATCTATAAATGACAAATACAGCATCACCCTTCAAAACACACAATTCATTGAAGTTAAACTACTGTACTTAAATCAGGGGTGTTCAAACTTTGGCCCTCTAGATGTTTTGGACCACAACTCCCATAATTCCAAGCCTGTATTGACAAAGAGAAAGGACTGTGGGAGTTGTAGTCCAAAACATCTGAAGAACCAAAGTTTGGACACCACTGACTTAAATGGTAGCAATAGCATTAATAGTTTGGTGTTTGTCAGATCTAACAATTCGTGAAATTAATCCCCTCACTCTCTCTTATTTGTTTTTAAAAGATGCGTATAGGCCTGCATTCTGGCTCTGTCTTTGCTGGTGTTGTAGGCGTTAAGATGCCACGATATTGCCTCTTTGGAAATAATGTAACACTTGCCAACAAGTTTGAGTCCTGCAGTGTCCCTCGGAGAATAAATGTCAGCCCAACAACCTACAGGTATTGTAGTTTATGACTGCGCTCATAGGGTGCTAGAATGCCATTTGCATTATTTCCTGCATCTATTATTTTTTGTCCTAAATGTAATGCATCACATTCCATCGGAAGCTCACCTGATGGCAACATTCATTTTCAGCCTCCTTGCCTGTGACCTTTGGATGATTTATATCACAAATCCTGCACTCATTTCAGAGATGGAGTGATGTTCTTCCTCCAGAGAAATCATTACCTAAAATCTGTTATATCTGGGCTGTGACACAGTCCTGAGACACTGGAGATAGTATTAGAGCCACAAAGTGTGGAAAATCTCTTCTCTGCATTTCATTTCTGACAGATGATAATTTTGCTTTATGCAATGGATAACTATTACAAAATTGACACCATACAAGTAAATTAGCTTTTTCTTCACATAAAGTATCATGATTTCAAAACAAGCATTGAATAGTTGATAGCTCCTAGATGTGATTTCCATTCTTAAATCACAAATGAGATAATTCCAGTTAATTTCTGTTGGTTCGCAATTTTACCTGACAGCCATCAGATAAATAGCAATGCCTATTTGAGACAGTGATGTTAAATGTAAGGAAAGAACATTATTTGCATAATTTAACACTGACTTTGATTTAAGTTTTGAAGTACATTCTCTAAGTTGTGGTGTAAATATAAAGATATTTGCTTTCTAATTTCAACATCATCTTAAATATCATTTGTTTCTTTCCATGCACATTTTAAAGATATGCAGTTGTTCCAAATACTTCTGCTGCATTTCATTTTCTTTTTATTCCTCACTTCAGTGCTTACTGTATATAGTATATCTTTGTTTCTTTGGAGAGAAGAGTGAGTTCTTTTTAAATCTATCTTTCTCAAACTAGCACCCTTGAGACACATTTGACTACAGCTTCCATTCTGTCCAGCCAGCATAACCTTGGGTATTTGTTGTGGAGGATAGTGGATATTGTCCAATAGCTGGATGATTGGGGAAGACTGATCTAGCCAAATCACAGGAAAATGTTATCACACATTTAATTTCAGGAATTGAAATAGACTTAGATTCATAACTAGGCAAATTAAGGAATGTTGTCATTTTTATGTTGTCACCAATTCAATGGTATGATGAATATAAAAATGTATTTATTTATTTATTTATTTATTTATTTATTTATTTATTTATTTATTTTTACAACTTACATGCCACCCACTACCCAAAGGTCTCTGGGCAGTTTACAATAAAAAGAATCAAAACAGTTAAACATAGAATATCAATAAATAATTAAAACAATAATAAAAACTTTACACTAAAATCATTGCACGAAAATTGCCATCAGAGGACAGATCTGCATAGGTATTAGAGGAAACATTTATGGAACAGCTCCCCTGTGTTGAATCACAAGAAATTATGGGGCTTCATGTATTCTTTGGAGCCCCTTATAGAGCATAGAATCATAAGAGTTGAAAGATACCTCAACGGCCATCCAGTCCAACCCCCTGCCATGTAGTCTGCCATCTAGTGTTTAATGAAGAATAAAACAGTTGCACATTGATGCATACAGTGGCAAATATGTGTTCCTATGATTTAGATAAATAATTACCTACATGATATTAAGCATTAATAGGCTAGATTTCATTACAGCATTTGGTTTTTGTTGCAGGTTGCTGAAAGATTGCCCAGGCTTTGTGTTTACTCCTCGTTCAAGGCAGGACCTTCCACCTAATTTCCCAAGTGATATTCCTGGGATCTGTTATTTTCTAGATGCTTATCATCAAGGACGACATTCAAAGCCCTGGTTTCAGAAGGAAGACACTGAAGATGGAAAAGCAAATTTCTTGGGAACAGCCACCGGCATAGACTAAATTGTGCTTTCATGTATTTCAGGATACAATATATTAATATACAGAGTTTTGTACGAACTAAAAATCAAAACAAAAAGGAAACGTGGCGGCACTTTAGCTTGTTAACACCTGAAAAGCCAGTATTAAAATTTACAAAATATACATGTATGCATTTTTATTATTATTTTATACAAGGAATATATTCATTCACTAGCAGTTTGGAAAAGGTAGAAGCAGGTCCAGGGCAAATTTGTTACGTGCAGATACTGGAAAGGTTATGTGGTTGGACTATGACTTCGGGAACCTCCCAGGCAGCCCTTCTGAGAGCTGTAGTCGAAATAATTCCGAGTCCTGGTCACACATCATGTAGCAACAGAGAGGGGAAGGCCAGCCAGTTGGCAGCCTCTTTCCCAGCACTGAGTTTTATTAGAGTCCTTGCTTCCTGAGAGCATGCACTTTACAGATTGCCAGCCGTTCCTAGCCTTTAGAAACAGGTTCTGGAAGATACCTTTCTAGGGCATTCTGGACATGCAGGAGTAAACTGTAGGTCTCCTCTTGACATTTCTAGCAATGATACATTTGCACACTGTGATGGGAGTCAGATGAAATATCAATTGCCATTACGATAAAGTTTTCTTCATCACTTCATGAGGTTGGGTAGAAGTAGTTATAACTTACTGCTAGCAGATGTCGTTGCTTCCTTATTCAGAATGAGGAGCTTGATTACATATTACGCACATTGTTTGAATGATCTGCTTGTTAAAACTTCTGAAGGCCACTCTTTCTGTAACTAGAGCAAGCTGAAATGACAGCAGTGGTGAATAAATAATAATTCTAGAATTTCAGACCTGGAAAGGATGCTATGGATCATCAATCTCAGCCTGTTAGGAATCAAACTCCCAGTCTTTGCCTCTGCATTCAGGTAGCTTAACCAGGCAGGTCTATCCAGCAGTTCACCCTACACTCCATGGAGACCTGTGAGCTGCCTTAATCTCATTCACTGTTTACTTCACCTTATCGCGATTGTGACTAACTTCCCCATACGAGTTGAGAATGAGAGAATGAGACCTGTTCTGCCCCATCATTTTTAAAGCTAGCAATGTGGAATGGTGGCAGCAGTGGTGGAATGAAAGGGACTGAAATAATATTTTGAGAATTCTGTTTCTTGATCATTAGTCTGCAGACTTGGGTTACTACAGAATTCCTGCTCATTGGCCATACTGGCTAGGAATTCTCAAAACCACGCAATGGTAATCTGGAAATAGCCTTTTCAGAATCACTGATTACATGTACTGTAATCTGATCACCAGACCCTCTTTGGGGGTAGTTATCTGGTTTGGTAGTTCTTGGTAGATCCTGTAGTAGTAGTTTAAGGTGGCCTTGAATGAAATAACAGTAGTCATTCCCTTGATGGATAGAGTTTAGGCCCTGTTGTGGTCTGTTTCATTTGCTGGAAGCAATTCCTGCACCTGATTTGTTTTTATGCTACTTTCCATTTATAATCCATTACTACTATTGTAAAAAATTTATAACAGGTTTTTAAACAAAATTCACAGAAAATTAATGTAATCCATTAAAGTATTTTACATTAATCTGAAGTAAAATATGCTTAACTCTGTTTAGTTTAGGATTGTACCTCTGCGCACTTATTGTTATGTGGCAGTTTTTCACATGATAGTGCATTGTGCGTTCACAGTATGACATATGCATGCACAGTGCACTGCAAGTCTAGACTCAGTCTTGTCTTAGCATATATGTGCAAAAGCTCATGCATCTGCATGAAACATGGCTTTGGTTGCTGCTGTTGTTTTCTGTGCTTGTGTCACAGTTGTGGAAACCTGCTGAGAGGGCTAAGCTCTTATAAGAATGGTGAAACAGTGGCAAATTGGAAACTTGAACTCTTTTGTCCAAGAATTTTAAGCTACCCTGACCAAATAATATAGCCCTTCCCCCAAGAATTCAAGTGCAGCTATCCATAGATGAGAATATAGGCTTTTCTTACAAAATTACAGAACCTAAGTAGGAAGTCATAAAGCAGTCATACTAGTCTTTAAAAGGTGCAACGTCCTACTTCCATGCACTGTTATTTGGGTCAAAATCTCTTCAGATTTAGCAATTTCCTTAGAAGTAGATAAGATTAGACTTAAAATCTTTATCTAATCAAGCGTTCTCTCCCCCAATTGGGAAACCCACAAGCAAAATATAAGCACAGTATACAACATTATAAATTGCAAACAGTGCAAGAAAAATGTAAGCATATTTTGGTTGTTTGCTGGCTGTTCAGGGATGGATGTTCATAGACACAGTGTCTATGATGTGATAGATATATATAACCACCCTGCCTAGTGTCCGTAGAGAATCTTATCTTAAAATATTTTGTCTAACGCCCTTCTAAAGGTATCCAAGTGGGTGACCATCGTTTATGTCTTATCATTGCAAATTCCACAATCTTCTTTTGTGTAAAAGAAATTTCTTGCTATTCAGCCTTGTTGAGTATAGTTAAAATATATTCTAGAAAACAATATCTCCCTATTCACCTTCCCCATATTTTGGGTGGAATCATATTCCATTGTCCTGATTAGAGATGGGCACGAAATGAACTTTTTTTCGTTCCTGTTATTCGTTATTCGTTTCATTACGTAACAAAACGAATAACAACCATTGTGATGAAATTGGAACGAACCGAACAGAACCACGAAAATTAGGTTTGTTACATTTCATTTTTCGTTAATGGTGAAACGCAATGAAATGAGCTGTTTTAAATGTTAAAAAACACCCTGGACATCCATAAAAACACAGCGATAATTATTTATACTGTCTGATAATACCTACTGGGGGGTTGGGGTCCTTAAAACGTTTGTTTTTGTCTTCTCCCATCGCGATGTATTTTTCTTTTCCCTTTAAGGATGACAAAATGGTTGTCGCCAGCCACAAAATGGAGGCAAGCCATGTGATGGGATGATGTAAATTATTGGACAACTTCAACCAATAGCATGCCCAGGTTGCAGACTGGGCAGGTCTGGCAGCTACAGAGGGCATAAAAAGCTCTGGCAGCCCCCGTCCTTGCAGTCTCTGGTGGGAGTTAGGGTGGGACTCTTGTCTCTGCGACTCATTATTTTCACTTTAGGCCAGCCAGGCAGGTGTGTGTCTCTGTGTTCCTGCCAGCTGCAGCCTGGCTCTTAGGGGAGAGAACGAAGAGATTTCTCTCTAGCTTCAGTTCTACAGCCTCCCTATGTGCGTGCGTACCTCTCGGTGAGTACCCTCCCCTGCCCCACAGTGCAGTCACTCTGCAGCTGCCTTGCACCCTGGGCAACGCCCGCCAATGCCTTTGCAGCCTCCCTGCGTACCTAGTCTATACTGTGTCTCTGCCAGCATCAATTTTTTTTAGTGTTTTCCCTCTGGTCTGGGGCGTTGGGGGACGCCTGCGCACAGAAATGCTTTAAAAATGGCGTAAAAAGTGGGTAAAATTGAAAAACGAAAATGAATATTTTTCAAAAATTCATGAAAAATGAAAATGAACCAAAACGGAACACTCAACGAAAAATGAAAAACCAAAATGCCATTTTTTCGATTCGTGCCCATCTCTAGTCCTGATCACAGAACAGCCCATTGTGCCATTGGTTCATCATTTAAGAAGCTTGTGTAAGGAAATGTTCAACATCCCCTTAACGCTTTTGCTCCTGCAGGGATATACAAGTCCCAGTACACTGATTTCAGTTTCCATATTCAGTAATGAAGGGGTTGAACAAGTGCAAGCTCTTTTGGTTTCAACAAGGGCTCTTCACAATCTCAATTTGGACCATGGAGGGCGGAGCACTATGCTCTAAGAAAATTCAAAAGGATTCTACTCTTTGCGTGATTTTGTACACCTCTTTGACATCCTCACTTTCGTAACCTTTTTTTTGTAGGCTAAAAAAATCCCCACAATTGTAACTTCAGCCATTTGATCCATTTCTCCAGTATGTCTTCATTTCCATCATAATCCCACCCCACCCCACTTTTATAGTCCCAATAATAAGTGCCACATTACGACTTAATTTGGAATAAACCTTACTTGTGAATAAATCTGCCTAGGATTGCTCCACAAATGCAGTTATCAGCTGTTCTCAGTGCCAGTATACAGAACATGCCACTGCTTCCTGAACTTCTTTCACTCCCAATAAGCTACATATATGTAATATACTGTAAAATTAAACATCGAAACCTATGTAGTTAAAGAGCATTTTAATTCTTAGAAATATACATCTTATTTCAAGGGATGTGGATCTTCCATTATGTACTGTAGCAATATATGTTCTCTTTTAATTGCTATTGAAGTTTTTACTGTTTAGTTTGAAAGATGTAAAGTGCTTCACAGTATTAAAACATTTCTAACCAGAATTTCATAGCATTCAGCACAGAAAGTTGAGAAAATGATATGAGGTATAAATTAAATATGTATATACAGAAGTGCTCTGGGTGTGTTTTGATATATGATAAATTCAATAAAATGAAATGCATTAGAATGGTTGTTCAGAACATTGCATTTTTTTAAATTTGCGAACTTATATGTCACCCTATGTACAAAGGTATTGAGGTAGGGATACAGGTAACAAAATAAGAACAGAATTTTTTTAAAAAGTCTAGAACAAATTAAAACTGTATATATAATGTGCACCAAAGCAGCACACCATACCTTCATCAAGCTGTAATTACTCAGCCCTAAAGACTTTGAAAATCAGCTATACTGTTGCCAAAATGAGGCCAGTGTTTGTGCCAGCGAACGGAATGCCTCAGCTGGGGCATCCAAGCAAAGAAAGCCTACTCCCGCGTTACCACATAGGGCAGGCCTGCTCAAAGTCCGGCCGGGGGGGGGCAAATCTGGCCCGCCAGGCCATTCTGAGTGGCCCGCGGCTGGCTGGCCCACCCCTCCCTCCCCCTCCTTCACCCCATGTTTTTTAAAAGAAAGTAGGTGGGGCTTGCTGGGGAGCAACCCGCCCCTGACACATTCTCAGCCACCAAATCTGGCCCACCTTACAAAAAGTTTGGGCACCCCTGACATAGGGTATCACTTCCACAGGGCAAATACAAAATCTAAAGGAAACACAGATGGGGTGATCAGTGTGGTGAAATTTGACAAGGAGGAGTTCAAACTTCTATATCTAGAGGGAAAATAAACAAATGCGCAGTTACACAAATGGGGGGGTATCTGTAATACTTCAAGTGAGAAGGATCTTGGAATTGTAGATACCAAACTAAATATGACCAACAGTGCAACGTGGCTGCAAAAAAAAGGCAAATGCTATCTTAGGCTGCCTTAACAGAAATATACCTATGTTCAGTCATCAATCCCAATGGAGATTGCAGCCAAGAAATCAGAAGACTGGGACTGCGAAGGCAGCAATAAAGGAAGTACAGTAGTCCCCCGCCTATTGTGGAGTCAAGGACCCGACCTGCGATAAAGGAAAATCTGCAGTATCCGGATGCTGAGTTGGGTCAGGATTGGGGGAACCTGCACTTACCCCAGGCCTGGTGCTGCCCCAAATGGGCCTCCAATGGGATTCCTGGCCTTTAGGAGGCCCGAGAAGTGGTTTCAGGCAATCCAGAAGGCATTTATGTTTTTTTTGGAAGCCTCTTCCAGTTTGCTGGAAACCACTTCTGGGGACTCTGACAGGCCCGGGAAACCCGTCGGAGGTGCACCCAGGGCAGTGCCAGGCCTGGGTTAAGTGCAGGGGGGCCCAGACAGGCCCACACATCTTGTCCCAGGGGGCATTACCTTCATACACTGCGGTCCCACGATACACCACGACCACAGTATATGAACCGCAAAATGGCGGCAGAGGACTGTACAACAGATCATTGTTAAGGGTGTGTTATTGGAGACCCATGACACACCTCTTGTTTACCATGCATGTGTGTTAAATCTTAACAGTAAAGCATGTGGACAGAAATAAATGTTTTGTTAGAAATGTGGTGCTGGAGGAGATCTTTGTGAATACCCTGGAGTGCCAGAAAGGCAAACAAGTGGGTCCTAGATCAAATCAAGTCTAAACTTTGGGACGCAAAAAAAAAACCCCTTGAGATTGAATCTGTCCTACTTTTGGCACATGATTCAACAGAAGGCAGGGTTCTCTAGAAAAGACAATACTGAGAAAGGTGGAAAGCAGCAGGGAAAGAGGGAAAAATATGAGATAGTCAGGCTCCCTTAAAAAAAAAAAAAGACAATGGGTTTGAGTCTGCAAGAGTTGTGCAGGGTGACAGAAGAGCCCTGTGAGGAAAGGCTGAAAGAACAAGGCACATTAAGCCTTGAGAAAAGAAGACTGGGAGGAGATAGGATAGCATTTTTCTGAAAGCAGTTCTGCAGGGCAGGGGCAGGATCTGATATTAAAGTGGAATATCAGGGGGGGGGGACCTATTAACTGTTAAAGAAGTACGGCAACTGAACCAATCTCCTCAGGAGGTGGTGAGCACTCCAGTGCTGGAGAAAACTGGGCAACCATCTGTTAGATCTTCTTTGATTTGGATCCCTGCATTGAGGAGGGGTTTGGACTTGATGGCCTTATGGCCACCCTTTCAAATGCCCTTATTGCCAGTCACAAAGGATCGTAGGAGTTGTGGTCCAACACATCTGGACTCCCCAAGGTTTGCCGCCATTGCTACGGGGTAAGGTCAAGGGGGGGGAATCTAGAAACCACCAGGTGAAATGTTTGCAAGGGAGGACTCCTTGAGAGAGGCCTCATCAAGAGTAGGGGTCTTCTTGAGGAAAGCTCTTCCACAAAATTCTGTAGCTGAATTCCATCTCCTGCTTGCATTGAGGCTGTGGATAGCTTTCTAGCAGCCCAACTACATCGACCTTGGGCTGGGACTGGACATGAATGGGAGGCAGTGGCTCTTCAGATCCTTCCTGTTGTGGATCCTGACACTAGCGGTTGGCTCATCTACTGTGTCTATCTTGGGATTGAAGTCATTAAGACTTGCTCTTCCTCTAACTTGCCAGCAGGACTATGATTCTGGCCACTCTGGCCAATGCAGCTCAATCGCATTACTTTAGTCACCTCTTGGTCTAACTGGAAAACAAATACTGAAAGAAGCTCCAAAACTTAGATAATTTTGGTTGCGTCCTCTCGGCTCTCAGAGAAATGTAATGGTAGCCAGGAGGATGGAGTCAGAGGACTGTATGAATTGCGCTGCTCTTTTGCACAAAACCCAGCAGTCGGGTTGTGAATGGATGTTGACTTCCTTCTGTATATGGAGGGCCTACAATAGGGATGAAACTGTGCAAGGTTTTGCCTGCTTCCACATGAATGGCATTACAGTCTATATTTAAAGAAAATTGGGTGGAGTTCTAGGCATTAACACAATACTACCCCCCCTCTCTCTGATGTTAACCTGCCAATAGGTGTTACCACTTAAGTGCAACTGATTTGTTTATTACTTATTTCTTAACACATTTCTGACGTTCCTTAGCAGTTCTCCAAGCAGGATACAAATCAATGAGGCCACTTCAAAGGACATGTTAATAAAGTAAACAGTTTTAAACAACTGAAAGCAAACCCTTTCGTGTGACAGGTTGCATTTTTGTTTTATTCAGCTCTGCTTTGCTTATTGTTTATTGATTATGAAACAACCCCATTCCATCTTCAAACGCAGAAGTGAAATATCTTTTCAGTGAAATATTCCACCCAGCACCTGCAGGCATTAAGGAGGAACTGAAGTACATCAGGATGCCAATCTGTCATGTACATCATAAGTAACGATGCTGAGAAAGGAATTTTTATCTTTTACAAAGAAACAGCGATTTTCTTGCCTTCCATACAAATGCTGGATGTGGGAATCATTCTCAGATTTCTCCAATGGTGGCCAAGCAGTGGTGTCTCATCCCCACAGCCTTCATCCTCTTTCCTTCCTTTTCTCCTCTGTACCGATTACAAGTCCACAGTCCTCAGATGGGTTAGCTGTGGATCAGTTTCAGACATTGGAACAGATGCTAGCAAACGCTAGCAAGTTGTTTGAGGTTTCCGGCATAAGGAGGCTGGAACCAATCTTCTTAGGAGATGAAACTGCAAAAAGAGGAGCATAGCGGTCATTTATAGTAAGGCACACATGTCTCCGTGCCTTGGAAGCATTTTGTGTTTATTCCTCTTTAAATTAAAAACATCCGTGAGCAATTTGCAGCAGGAGCCATTGCATATTGTCAGCTTTGTGCTGTTATGCGTACAGTGGTAGGACAGAAAACGGATAGTCAAATGTCTTAAACTACAGATCCGGACTAAAGTTCTATTCCTGACTCAACTGCAAGCAAGAAAAACAGCATTTTTTCCACAGAGAACATTTGTAGGAATAAGAAGCTTTCCCCTAGAATGTGGCTAAGGATCCTAACAGCTTTATAGTGCAATGACAACAATTTACATGCATGCGTATGTAAAACAGTAACAGTGACAACTGTTTGCATAACATGCTTTCCTACATGGGGAGAATCTGGACCAGGATCACCAAATTTCCATTCCTTTGCACTAGTTGTTTAAACTCACCACACTTCATCTGTAAGGATGGTGATGGGTATTCAAAGAGGCAAACTTTTTCTTTGAATGCTCTCTCTCTCCCCCTCTCTCTCCCT
>JAHTLZ010000330.1:40445545-40471992 GCA_023846285.1 Phrynocephalus versicolor
GAGAGAGAGAGAGAGAGAGAGAGTCCTTGCCCCCAGTAACCAAAATAAAAGAGTAAGGGATCCAGTTTTCTCCCAAGTACAGAGGGCAGATCTGAATGTTAAATATGCAGTTATGTGGGAACAGAAGGTTAGACATACAGTCAAAGAAATAATAAACTGTGCAGGAATTTGGAATAAAATAAACAATCCTCTAAAGATATATGTCCCAGGGGCTTCAGAGATTCTGGTGCTGAGAGCAAAGCAGCTCTTCTGTTTATGCCAGCAAGCTCAAACCTTTTTGCTAAAAACTTCATTACAATGCCATGTGAATAAATTGCCATGTTTTGAGGATAGCAAATGTACAGGCCCATAGATTAAGTCTCACAGCGCTTTCTAGAGCCCATGCTCTATGGACCTAGAGGTGAACTGTGGGGTTCAGTGCATAGCTCCTAAACTGGCCTTCTGGTTTTCCCCAGATAGACACCCACTCTTCCCATTTTACCACTGCGGACTGGTTTATGTATGGCACTCCTTCTCCCATTCCTAAAAAGTAAGGAGCTTGACCAGGCAACACACCCGTTCTATATTTAGAAGCAGTGCTCCTTGAAGAAGAAAATGCTATCTATGTATCTGGATACAAGGCGGCCTCAATCCACATTTGGAAACTGACCTTGCTTTTGAGAAGGGAAAACTAGGAGATGCTGTCCCTTTGTTTGTCCAATTCATGTCTCAGGCATGTAACAGTGAGGTACAGTATAATGTATGCATATCTGGATAGTATCATCAAGAGGAGAAAATGGGTGCTTGTCTCTGACCTTCACAACCCACAATACGAGCTTTCAGCTGCAATATGCCAGAGTTTTTGGTTGCCACCCTTTTGCCATTGTTCCCACCCACCAATGGAATACAAGTGCCTCCTTGGAACTGAGTTAGTCTTTCAGGATAATGAATAAAAAACAAGCGTTCCCCACTGTGAGGGGTGTAAGTGCACAGACACTAACCAACAAGCATTGTTTGTTTGGTTTTTTACAAGGGCCCAGTAGGAGGCCCGTGCTACAGCTGATCGGGGCTTTTTAAAGAAAAAGTCCCGATCAACTGTAGCGTGGGGCCCCTGCTGGGCGCTTGCAGCAAAATAAAATTAAAAATAAAAATATATTAAAAAAATAAAAAACCGAGAGCAGGGTGCTAAGCTACAGCTGATCGGAGCGTTTTTAAGCAGCAGCCGGGATCAACTGTAGCATGGGCCCCCTGCTGGGCACTTGCAGCAAATAAAATAAAAAATAAAAAAGTGCTGAGCAGGAGGCCCTCGCACTACAGTTGATCGGGGTGTTTTTTTAAAAAGCCCTGATCAGCTGTAGCGCAGGCCCGCTGCTGGACGCTTTTTATTTATTTATTTATTTATTTATTTATTTATTTATTTATTGCTGCAACTTCCCAGCAGGGAGCCCACCTTACAGCTGATCAGGGCTTTTTTAAAAAAAAAACTGATCAGCTGTATTGCGGGGGCCCTGCTCTCGGTTTTTATTTTTATTTTTATTTTTTACTTTGCTGCAAGCACCCAGCAGGAGTCCCAAGCTACAGCTGATCGGGACTTTTTAATTTTATCCTCCACCCGATCATGCCCAATTGGGTGGGAGAAAGGGTGGGCTTTTAAAACTCCCCCCCGAGCCCCACACTACAGCTGATTAGTGGCGGCTTTGGTGGGGGGAAAAGCCTGTGGTTTCTCCCATGTTGGGGGGGGGGGGAGAGAGAGACCACCAGCTTTTCCCCATAAGAATGCACTGGAAAACAACAAACAAAGCAAATGGAGTGGACATTTACGTTTCGTTTTTCTTTAATGGATCCGTTTGTTATTCGTTCCGTTCCGTAATGAAATGAGTAACTAATAACAAAATGAATAAATAATTCGTTTCATGCCCATCTCTGTTTGAGAGACAATTGAGGGAAAGGACTGGGAGAGAGAAGCCCACAGAGCTTGAGTTCTTGTGGTCACTTATGCAAGTCTTCTCTAAAAGGGATGGGTCCTCGACCTAAGCTCACTCCTCCTCCTTTTTTGCCTCCCAGAACCTGGCCTTGAAGGGAATTCCAGGTAATGGTAATGTACTTACCTAGGCTTATCAGTCCTCTTTGTTTTGGTGCATTTACTGGAGACTTACATAGAAGCTTTCTATTTCTTGTCTGTGACGATTCTCAGTCATCCAGATGAGTTTATCTGGAAGTTGAGTCATGGCTACTGGACTTCTTTTTGAGAGAGACAAATGTTTGGATGAGCAGCGAAACGTTTCTCTCTTTCAAAAAGAAGTCCAGTAGCCATGACTCAACTTCCAGATTTCTATTTCTTATTCTTCAGCACCTGCATTTCTAGCCTAATCTTGAATGATGGTCATACTCATAAACTTTCCAGGAACTCTGATCAGTTATTTGATCAGATTTTACTTTTTATCTCTAACCTCTCATGATATTCTCTCACTACATTGTTGTGTGGTTACAGTCATGATTGACTCTTCATGACCCCATGTCCATGGAGTTTTCTTGGCAGGAGTACTGGAGTGGTTTGCCAGTTCCTACTCCAGGCGCCTACAGCACCTGGTATCCCCTGGTGGTCTCCCATCCAAGTACTAGCCAGGCCCGACCTTGCTTAGCTTCCCAGAGCAGGTGAGATCGGATGTGCTCAGGGAATCTAGGCTCTCTCGCTATGAAAGAAATAAAAAGGTTCAGCAGAAATGCAGTGCAGAGGGGGAAGGCTTAAAAACAACTTTGTGCCCCAGTTTTTTTTTAATCCTGATGTGGAACACGGCTACCGCAGCTGGTGTTTTCCACCAAGAAAGAAGCCAGCTGTAACCACACTCTTAAAACAGTGTTCTTAACACTCAGTGAGTTCTTGATATATGCAAGATGCAAGGAATGTAGCTCTCACACTACAAGTTAAGAGAAGCACTAGCCAAAGTACTTATCATAGTATGGGGGAAGGACTATAAATATGCATCTATATTTGGTAATGCTATCTACAATTTCAGATACAAAATTTTGATTCATAAGCTTTGCTGGATCAGTCTAAAAGTTATAGCTAATTTAAATTAGGAAAGAAACAAGTGGAGAAGATGGATGGGGTGCTGATGCACTTTCCAAATATGTATTTCAGTGCCTAGACTGTAGCAAGGAGGAAAAACAAACTAACAACAGGATAATGCTGTGCACATTTACAAGAAACAAGCTGCAATGTATTCCAACCCAGTTAATGTGTTTAGGGCTGCATCCAGGAACTAGATAATAAGGCCAGGCATGTCAAAACTTCAGCCCTCCAGATGTTTTGGACCACAACTCCCACAGTCCTTTGCCATTGGAAATACAAGGTTGGAATTCTGGGAGTAGTGGTCCAAAACATCTGGAGGGCCAAAGTTTGGACATGTCTGTAATAAGCCATACTTATTTCCCATGGCCTATATAGAGTGGGACCGAGACTGAGAAATCTAGCAAAGACAATGGACAGAATTCAATATTAGTACTATAGAAAGAAGGCCCAATGAAAAAACATACGATTCATTTGCCACTGCCAAAGTCCCATTGATTTCAGTGGCCCTACTGTAGGCAAGACAAGAATATATTTTGGGCCAACGCTAGAACCCTTTTGGGAAAAACTGTGCATGCAACAGTAATTGTGTGAGCAGCTCCCTCCTTTGGCAGGCAGGCTGACCAGTCACAATGCTTGCAAAACAAGTCTTGCTTGTGCAATTATCACTGTGGTGTTCTCTCGGCGTGATTTTGGCCCAAGACTTAGGAACAAAGCAATGACAAAAGAATGAATTGCCAGCCAAGGGAAATTACCAGTCAAGGCCAATCTAAATGTGCTGTTGATTGTCATGTGCTGGCTCCAGGGTTGTCTCTTTTCTTTCAACAATAGTCAGTACTGGAGGGAGGGAGGTTGTATGACCAAGACTGGAACCACGGAATAGGACTTGAGCTTCTTTGCTCCTTGGAAGTCTGAGCTGGAACCGGCGTTCTCATCTGCAATAACCAGAAGGGTAATCGTTTCTTTCGGATCTCTGTTCCTTTGTTTCTGCCTCTTGGGCTCTCTCTTCCATTCTGACTGTTTTAATGTAGCCTGTCACCTGCTGATATTTCCCAGCCTGTTCATTTTCACCCGTAGGGCCCTTTTACTTACAAACATCTGTGAAAACCTAAGCTTTGTCTGGCTGCAGGGCTTCTGAACATCTGCATGTTCTCTGGCTAGAGGTTCATTTGGAATGGGTTCCTCTCCCATCCGGTACAGATCACCAAGCTGTGTCAGAAGAAGAATTGACTTGGCAGCGGTGCTTTCCCAAGGATTTCAGCAGTAACTATTTTGGCTGCTTTTTTAATACATTAGATATGCTGAAGGCAGTCAGTTAGAAGGTGTTAAGTGTTATTTGTGACCTGCTGGAGTTCTCCTGAATTAAAGCTTGCCCTGAAAATACAGTACATGTCAAATTTATATAGTCAAAAAAAGCAACTGCATACATTTGAACTGGAAGTTCCTTTCTGTCAACAAAGTCTACAATAAATCTCCTTTGATAAAGGGATTCTGCATGACACCCAAACCAATGAATATACTGTAAATGTATTCTATATTTTATATTGCTACACGGTATTATTATATTATATTGTTGTGAGTGTTATATTTAAATGCTGGACTGCCCTGAAATCAATGACAAATAGAAAGATATACTGTGTTAATTTAGCCTTAGAAAAACAAAAATAAACAACAAAAGCATAATTAACCCCCCCCCAAAAAAACTTCTCAACAGTCTAGAATTTTGAACTGGCGTTTTGGATCTGAGAGAGGAAAAAAGAAACATTCTCTGGTAAAATCCCCACAGCTTGAGACCAGGAATAACCCCAGTCTTTCGAGAAATTTTTAGAGAAATCTTGGACTTATTGTTCTGACAAAGATTTCCAGGTTCTTTTCACCTATACTTTCAATTCTGAAATACCGAACAAACATTGGTGTAGACGGAGAATGAAAACTATATATGCCATATTCTCAAAAATTGAAAGGAAAGAGTATTTGGAGTATTCTGCCCAGGTTCACTGGGGGAAGTCAACATTTAAAGATTGGCCCTCTGCCCTCTTCCTTGTTCCTTAGTGTAGATTTCATCCCACTGCCTCAATCCTGTGAAAAGGACAGAGGAATAAGTTTTGCTAGGAAGACTGGCTCCATTATGACTTAATTATAGATGGCAGTGGTTCATAATCTGTGGGCATGGATGTCCTATCCTACAGTCTCAGGATAAGGATCGTAACAGAGGCTGATTAAGATTTTAAAATGAGCCGAATCAAAGGGTTATTTTACTTGGATAGCAATTGGTGCCTTGTTCTAAATTTGCAAAATCCATGCCCATTTCATGCAATCAGCTGAATTCCTACCTAAACATAATGTTATCTAATGGAGTGGGTGAGATGAAAGAAGGGGCAGCTCACAAGCTGAGCCAGAAGTGGGTACCTCACCACCAGATTTAAGGATGAACCCCACACTCCTCTGGGAACAGAGGCTGCCTATGGCTGGATTAATAGCTATTGGGGAATGTGATGATTTGCAGTCTTGCTGCCCTTTAGTGGAAAGCCATTATCAAATATCCATCTCTCACACAATGCACTGCTATGAATGATTTGCCCTTAATTTGCAGTCCTATGATCATGAAAATAGTGGCAGTTAAATGTATTCTCGAAGGCTTTCACAGCTGGGATCTAATGGCTCTTGTGGGTTTTTCATGCTGTTTAGCTGTGTTCTGGAAGTTTTTCTTCCTGACATTTCCTTTTTAAGAAAAGGAACTTTCAGTTCAAATGTATGCAGTTGGTTTTTTTGACTATATAAATGAACTCCAGCAGGTCACAAATATCACTTAACACAGCTAAACAGCCCCCCCCCCAAAAAAAAATCACAACAGCCATCAGTGGCAGTTACTTCTGAATATAGCTGGATAGGATTATGGTGCATAACTGTGATCCTGAAATAAATTGCTTCCATTTTAGTCCCAGTGTTTCTAGGGGAGGCATATGTCAAAGACTGCATTGACTATATCATTTAACTGTTTCTAAATCTGCATCATTCACCAAATGAAATGCATTACTATCTCTATTTAAATCAAATAAATAATAATAAATATTTTAAATCTGTCATATTAATTCAACAGTGAATTAATTAAAGCTATTATATTAATTCAACAGTCTCTCACATTTCTCCAGTCTTCCTTCCTTCCTTCCTTCCTTCCTTCCTTCCTTCCTTCCTTCCTTCCTTCCTTCCTTCCTTCCTTCCTTCCTTCCTTCCTTCTTTTGTTTTTACTGTGCCTTTCTTCTAAAAAAAGGACCAGAGGTGGCTTACATAATTAAAAATATAATTTTAATAGTTAAAAACCATAAATTACTCAAATATTTTTTTAAATAATAATACTTTATTTAAAATGTTAGGTAAAAGCATTACTAAAAACAGATTTAGAAGCAGCAAATTATAAACCATCATATTTAGTGTTTCTTAGATAGTCGGCCACTAAGAAAAAGAGATAATACTGTAACAATGTTCGTGTTACAATATGCAGCAGTAAGAAAATGGTTACAATAGTGCAGTTCTAATGGAGGCTATAAATTCAGATTAAGAGAAATTTAGATAATTGGGATCACGAGGGTTAATGCTGCTTCTCAAAACAGTGCACTGTTAATTACTTTGACTTCATTTCCTCCTTTCCTTCAGACTTCACATTCTGAAGGGGTCACCAGTGCTAATTAGTTCAATCTACATGCAACACCAACATTCAAGACACAGAAAGGTGCCTCTGAATTCATGTTACTGCACTTGAACATTGATTTGTACGAGTTACTTCTATCTGTTACATAGAAACTTCAGAAGACACTAGCTGTTTGGATTATTTCCCAGCTGGTATCTTTCTGCCAAGAGAACAGTTTATTTAACCTTCATTTCCTCCTAATGATGAAAACCTCCAGGAACTTTGTGGGCATGTATGGCAAGAAAACAGTAATCCATTCCTTGCCTAGATGGTCTGCTTTGGATAATGAATACCCTGCTTTTCATTGCCTCATAACGCTTTAGGAAGAGTTTAAGAAAACTCACATTAAAAAGAAACAAGTCGCCCTATATTTTGGAAAGCAATTTTGTGGAAAGAGTAACTCTTCTCTTCATATCATTGTTTTAAGCAGGGGCAGAATATGTGAAAAGCAATATCCAGGAATCTGTTTGAGATTCAGAACTGAAGAGATAATGGAGGAATATTCCACTGGAGGAGAAAAAAATAATTTGTGCACCTGTGATCTTTGATAGAATCCAATCTTAATTTGTTCAAGAAAAAGACTTTTATGAATACAGTTCTGGATGGCCATAAATTATCTTGGTGGCCTTGGGCAAGTTGTGACTGAAGGTATTTCCCCTAATTCAAAAACTGTAATCATGCGGACAAAAACATCCCTAAGTGGAAGAAAGGACCAGAGGTGGTGGCATTCTGTTCCAGCAAAAACTAAGATTTTTTTGGTTCCGTGGACTCGAACCATTTTTTTTTCTGGCGTAAACGTTCATGGACTTGAGCCTCTTTCTTCAGATGCACAGAACACAGACTCACCAGCTGGACATATATTTATACTTTCCAGGAGGACGTGGAAAGAAAGGAGTGTGGGAAAATGTCCAGTAATAAGAGAAAAGCAAAAATGTCCAGCATGATCTGAAGGGGGGTCGTTATAGGGTCGCGTTCGAGGCGTTTTGGCCAAAGCTGAGGGGCGAAAAAACGATGCTGTAGAAAGGTTTTAAGGGGAGAGACGAGATGGATAGGCCAGGAAGGCGGGGGGGGGGGCATCGTGAAAAGGAATTAGGCTCCTTAAACATTTACCTTGCAAAAAAAAAAAAAAAAGCGCGAGAAAGGGGAGCCTACAAATGAATCAAATGCAAGCCAACAGGTCGCCGGAGAGTCCACCCTCAGTGTACAGGTACACCGACCGCAGCTCCAGTGACTGTTTTGACGGCTTTGTCGTTGTCGCCGTCAGCCGCCTCCGGTCCTCCTTCCGCCCATTGTCAAGGCGGCCACGTCTTGACAGGCGCCGAGCGCAACGCATCTGCCCTGCCTTCCCGGGGACTTGACGTCCTCCCTACCCTGCGCGCGAGCCCCGCCGAGTTCCCTCCTCGGCTTCCGATTGGAAGGCGCCCGCCCGGCGGCGTTTCTCATTGGTTGAAGCACGGTGACACTCAGAGGGGGCCGCGGGGGTGGCTGGTGCGGGGAGCTTGCTGCTGCTGCTGCTGCTGCTGCTGCTGTCGCCCGGGGCCGCCTGTCGTCCTCCCGCTCTTGCTCCTCCTCCTCCTCCTCCTCCGGCTGCCTTTCGCTCGCTCGCTGGCGGAGCTGCCGAGCCGAGGTCCAGCAAGCCGCCGGGGACAAGAGGGCGGCCAGCCGGCACCATGGTGAGCGCCAGCCGGGCCTTCCTCCGGGGCAGGATGGGGAGCCTTGCAAAGGCTGCTGTAGCGCGCACGGGGTGGTGGTGGTGGTGGAGGGATGGGAAGAGAGCGCAAGGAGACAGCTGCGCCGCGCCGGCCCTGGGGGAAGAAGGGGGCGCGCGCGTGGGGACCACCAGGGGCCTGGAGGAGCAGAAGAGGGCCAACGTGGATCGGGGCGGGCGGGCGGGCGGAGGATTTGCAGCCTTTCGGGTCTCCCCGCCCCCCCCCCCCCCGGGGGGGGGGCAAACGGGGGGGCCCCCGGGGCCCGGGGGGCCTCCGGGGCCCCCCCCCCCCCAATTGCAAGCCCGGTTTGGTACCCATCGGAAGGACGCCCCGTCTGGAGGCGCGACACCCCGCAGCTGCAAGGGTGATGGGGGCGCCTAGACTAGAGCGAGGCGCTCGCGTGCCCTCCTTGCCGGCGGCGGAGCCTCCCTAGAGCAGCAGGTGAAGGGGGCCGTGGGTGGGGTGGGGTGGGGGAGTGGTGGTGATGGAGATGGCCCTTATTATCCCTGCCGGACCCAACCCGGTTTCGTGCCGGCAGTCATCGCGCGTTCACGACTGCGTCTCCTGGCCAGCTTCTCAATACGCCCCCCCCCCGCCCGCAGCAGGCTCTGGCACCCCTTTCTTGGCCGCTCATTTCGGGACCCGGCAATCAGGATACCCTCCCTCCCCCCCAACCCCCCCTTTTTTTCTGTCTCCTGCAGTACGGCTTCGTCAACCACGCCTTGGAGCTGCTGGTGATCCGGAATTACGGCCCGGAGGTCTGGGAGGACATTAAGTAAGTAGGAGCGCCGCCGCCCTCTCGGGCTTCACCTGCGGGATCGCGCGGGTCGGGTCTTCCCTCCGCTGGCCTCTGAGGCAGGGACCCGACCGAGAGTTTCCCGACGGACGCCTTTCTCCCCCCTCCGGGTATCTCTCTCCCCCCCTTTTCCTCCTTGGGTCGAGGCGAGGCGAGTCTCTTCCGCCCGCGCGCCTGGTTCCCAGCCCAGCTCTGGCGCAGCCTTGACCCGGTTCTCACGCTCTCCGGGCTGCAAGAGGGAGAGAGAAAGCGCCGGACCAAGTCCCCCCCCCCAAGCCCTCCCGCGGGCCACCTCCCTGGCACATGCATCTACAGTGGACCCTTGTATAACAAACAGCTTGTATAACATAAAATTTGTACAACATTAAACATTCCGGAGATAGGGGAAATTTGCTTAACAGAATCGCCTATGGGGAGAATCCATACAACATAAAAATGGGATTACTCCGTTTTCAATGCATTCCGATGGGAATTTGTATAAAGGAAAATTTGCTTAACAGAATTTCATTTGGAACGAATTAATTCCTTTACACAAGGTACCACTGTATGTAGAATGTTTTATATGAGTTGAGTATAGTAACCGTAAAATTTTGTTGTTAAAATTTCATTGGCAATAACAATAAAGATTCCTATTCCTATTCCTATCCTCCTGGGGAAGGAGAGGAGCCTTCACTTGCCTCCAATTCCCAGCCCAGCCCACCCCACACCCCAGCCTCGGTTGCACCACTGGTGGGAAGGCTGCTTGGCCCTGGGCATCATTGCCAGAGAATCCTGCCCAGGTTGCATTTGCCTGGGAGAGGGGGCGATTGACCTCCCCAATGCCAAGTTTTGTACAGAGGAGGAGAAAGCCCTCTGCCAGATGGTCAGGATCCCATTGACTGAGGCTGCAACCGGGTGCTCCTTTGCCTTGCAAGTATGCTTCCTTGAGCCTGGCGGGGCATAAACATGATATGAGTTTGCAAAATCATCCATACTCCTTCGGGTGGGGGTGGGGGTATTCAAAGGATGCAATAGGGTTGTCCTTGTGTTAGAGCTAGGCAACAAAATTAAGTAAGGAACATGTTGGTGTGGTCTCTCAAACGTATAGGCAGGTTAGATGTTAAAAGAGAGAGCAGGCCTTTGTTATGTCTATCTCCCACTCTCTGTTGCCACAACCCACCTAGAAGAATTCTGAATTGCTGCAAAGCTTATTGATGAGTTTGCCTTTTAGTTTGGGCTTAATACAAATATCATCTGACTCTGTGTAAGACACAGAGAACAATATGGGAGACTTATTTGCCTTTCTTGTGAATGTTGCTGTTATGTAAATTGAAATACAAGTACATACGTGCTAGTCTAGTCTATTGTTGCCCGATAAATTCTGTATTCCTCTTGCTGACCTGAGAAATAACATAAACCCTTTTAATGAGGGGAGTGGAATTCCTCTGTGCTGTTTTGTCACATCACAGTTGGTGTGTATTTGTTTTTGTTTTGTAATCAGTAAGAGAGATTTGCTCTGTACTATATGATCTAACTTTCTGCTGCTAAAATGCACTCATTTTATCACTTTTCAGTCTCACTTTACTCCATAAACCACATTTCTTCCTCCTTTGTCATAACTGTTGGCTTTCGGTTAACAAACAGAAATAGCACCCTTCCTGTTTTTTTCTGTCATTTAGCTTGGTTTGGTGGTTAGAGTGACAGATGGGGACTGAATTTAAGCCTGAATTTAAGCACCACGCAACCACAGAGCTCACCAGGGGTCACACTCTTTTGATGGCCTTGAGCTCATTGAATGAAAGGCAGGATCTGAACATAATATTTTTTTCACATTTGCTTCATTTATTCTTTTGCATTGTTTCTCAGCTGTATATACTGTCTTCTCTGTGGCACTGCTGTATATCATGTATACAAATGCATGCATCATGTGTATACACGCATGCACAGGGCTACATTTTATTCAGCTGTTCAAAAAACAAAAACCCTAGTCTATTAGTGTAGTATATGGTACTTCTTTATTCACAGTTCAAGAAAAAGGAAATAATCTGATTGTGGAACACAATAATGTGTCTCTTTTGCCAGCCTGAAAAAGAATTGCAAGCGTTACTTTACATATACATATTTTACTATATACTTTACTATACAGCAGTCTGGGCTACAAGATACCTCCAGCACCGCTACAACTCACATAGTGAAACCAAATGAGGGACTCCTCTTTTCCTCAAATCACTTTTCAGCCAAAGACAAAGCAATTGTCATGACTATTTTTGGACAGGTGTGAATGCTAGTGAGCACAAGATGGTCCTGGAGACCACTGTGACTGCTCTCATTGGTGTTGGCTGCATTCAAGCTGCCCTTTGATGTATAAAGCTTGGCATCCTTTTTCTTGCAGGCAATGTCGGTCTCATATTGTCCTGCAGTATCAGGCTAGTTCCTGTCCCATCGAATCACAAGAAACACAATAACCCACATTCATAAATGGAGTTTTTGTTTTTTTTAAAAAAAAGAGAAATGATTTTTTAGTCTTTTTAAATTGGAAGTTGAAAATACATATACTACAAATTTCAAAAGAAATGTCCCTCATGTCGAAGGTGAGCACATGATGCCAGAACAATTGAGATGTGGCTGTGATCCCTCTGTGCCAAAATATTTTGAAGAGGTGTTTTGGGCTTAATGAAGAGAAATGTGTGAGTAAGAGCAACACATAAAATGAAGGAATGTGTACACCCTTTGACCTTTCAAATAAAGTTATGTTGCCATGGTCAGAATGCACAATAGAAAGTTATCTTCGAATTTTCCTTTCCCTGTAGCAGGGAACCCGAGGGAGAAAACTGTAGTGGATGGAAATGTATGCATTTTTGCCAAAAGAGGTATCCTTGGATCCTCAACGGTGGAGTTCCATGGAGGTTTATCATCTCACTTATGTCATTCAGCCTCTGTATGAGGCCGCTGGTGGGTGGGTGGGATCATCAGGAGTTTTGGAGCTTTGTGCCACCAGTATGCTGATGATACCCAGCTCTGTTTGTCATTTCCACCATCTGTAGTGGATGCTGCCTCATCCCTTGAGCACTGTCTGGGGTAGATGAACAGTGGACAGGCTGAGGTTGAACCCAGACAAGAAAGAAACCCTGTGTGTGTGGGCCCCTGATGTCAGTGGGTTGGGAAACTCCCTCTCCTATGGGGTTGTGACTCTTCCCACTTAAACTGAGGCTCATAGTTTGGGTGCTTTTTTGGATTCAAAACTAACCATGGAAGCCCAGGTGGTGTCTTTGCTCCACTCTGGTAGATTATTCAACTGTGCCCCTATCTGATCACCAAGGCCCTCACTATGCTGGTCTGTGCATTGGTAGTCTGAAGACTATAGTGCTCTCTGTGTGGAACTGCTGATACTGCTGAAGCTGATACAATTGGTCCAGAACATGGGACCAATTGACTGGGGTTAGTAAACATCAGCATATGAAACAAGTAAAACATCTGGCCACTTCGCACAGCTTACCAGTTCTCTTCCATGTTGACTTCAAGGTGATGATGGTGACATACAAAGCCCTAAAGCAGGCACGCCCAAACTTCAGCCCTCCAGATGTTTTGGACCACAGCTCCCCACAGTCCTTTGCCATTGGCAATCTAAGCTTAGAATTCTGGGAGTTGTGGTCCAAAACATCAGGAGGGCCAAAGTTTGGGCATGCCTGCCCTAAAGGGTTCATGACCTCAGGACCTGACAGAGCACCTGATTCAAATGAGAACTGCCCATACCACTTTCTCTTTGCAGGCAGGGCATCTGAGGGTTTTAACCCTGAGAGAGGCCTGTAAGGAAAAAAAAAGTAGGAAGTGGGCCTTCTCGGTGGTTGCCCTTCACTTTTGAAACACTCTTCTTGGTGAAATATGCCTAGCCGTCTCGTTGGGATCTTTTAAGCATTAATTGAAAACCTGGCCTTCTTAGACTGGAATATAACTACAGTGCCTCACACGTGTTATAATCTATGTTTTTGATCTACTGCCATTCACTTTACTGCTTTAATCTGTTAATTTGTTATAAGTTGTTTTGCTTAGTTAATTGTTTGTTTTTTATTAGTTTTTAGCATTATCGCCTCATTGTATGATGTAATTTTTGTTCTAACTTGTTGTAAACCACCCAGAATGGCCCTGCTGCCAGAAGAGAGGTATAGAAATCTGACACATAAATAAATAAATTGCTTTTGAAATCATCATAATCATCATCACCTAGTCTTAAACGCTTAGGAAGCATTCAACTGTGTTAGCTGCATAGTTAGCTGTGTGGTTAACAACAACAACAACAACAACAACAACAACAACAACAACAACAACAACAGACAAACAATCAAACCAAGGTTAAAGTCATCCATACACTATGAAAGAGAGACAGTGAAGAAAGACAGGGACAAAAATCAAGTCATTTGATATGTGTTGTTGAAGCTGAGTCTGGCTGATACCTCAGAGAGCCAGCAAGGCAGAAAAGTGGGTGCTTAATCAAGTCAACTTTCACTAGAGCAAAAAACCGAGGCTTGTGTTTGTCCTTGCATGTATAATGAGAATACACAACTCACCAGAGAAGACAGTATAACTGGTGAAAATGGGAGTAGGAAAACAGGAAGGAGACAGATTGCTTCAATAAAAAGAGCCACAGTTGTGACTTTTCAGAACCTGAGCAAAGCCTATTGGAAAAGACAATGGCGGTTACTTCACGTACCTCTCTGACCTCAGTGCCACCCCGCTGCGGAACAGTTAGGCTTCGATCGAACTTCACGTACCAGCGAATTCAAGGCGAGGTCACCCCGACCACGCCCCCTAAACTGCGCTCCAAGCGGGCTGACAGATTCCCTTCCTGGACCTCGGGAATCTGCTCAATCCACTTTTCGATGCGAAGCAAAGAGACGTGTGTTTCTTGTTGATTCGAAGTGCATAACCACTCCCTCCCTTTAGACGTACCTGCTTTCGTTTGCCGCCTTCAGAAAACCCGGAAAATCGAAATCTTCTCGTGGGTACTCTCACTCCCTGCTAGGAAGGGGAGTAGTAGGAAAAGAACAACATAATGTTTACAAGATCTAAGCAGAGCTGTTAATGACAGGGAAATTTGGAGGTTATTAACTCATGCAGTCACCACCCTACATCAGAATGAATTGATGGCGTATTATATCTTTAGAGGTTTTTTCCCCTTAATTACAAGACAAAAGTATACTGACAAGACAAGTGGAGTGGCTGAAATTATGACAGGATATAGGCACCAAAGCTCTACTAATATCAAGTAAAGCCATTCACAGCAGCCAAAAAATTAATTTCTTTTCTTTTTCTTTTCTTTTCTCTCTCGCTTTTCTCCCCCCCCCCCCCCGCAACCCCTTGCCCCATCCTGCGGAGGGTTTTTCCCTGCTTTTTGATTATACTGTTCTGTACATTGTGCTTTTATCTTGTGAACCGCCTAGAGTTCCTGTAGGAAGATAGTGTGGTATATAAATGAAACAAACAAATAAACAAACAAATACATAAATAAAGCAACCTCCCCACTCCTAGTATTTTTATGGCTTAAGGAAATAGGCTTCTGATTATTTGATCTGTGTTTCTTTGTTTTACCATCTTGTAAAAATATTTTTACAACCAGACACAGACTCTCTTTATCAGCACAAATCTCTATTTTGCCAGGAAGGAGTTAAAATTGAGTTCTGATTGACATGTTCAAAAGTTCAGATTGTCCCAGACCTGAAGCTGATTTTCCCCTTTGAAAACTTTAATCCAGAGCTAGGTCTCAGAAATCCTTAAAAAAAACAAAACTGGAAGAATCTCAACTGAGGGGGTGTGGACGGAATTTCCTTGCTGCTTTTGTATGTTGGAGACACTTTGAATATCCCTCACAAAAGTGTGTATTTCCTGGAGGTACATGTCAGAATGTCTCCTTTTCTAAAGGACTCTTGCTCTATTACTTTCAATAAAGCAAGCCTGGGTTGCTTTTGACTCTATAAAGAAAAGCTGTATTTTTACTACTGTTTCTGTCACCATTTAGTCCCTGTTGCTGCAACAGTGTATCTTTTAAGCAACACAATTGCTGGTAAGCCTGTTGTTCCATACATGCTCCGTTTATAACTAAGTTACTGCCTTTCCTTTTTGAAAGGCCTGTTTTGATCATAGCCATTGCATGAGAGCGAGATTTGTGTTTTCAATTTATTTGATCTGTTTTCAATCTGAGGATGTTTAAGGTCACCCATTTCTCAATGGGGAAACAATTTTAGCTTTTACAAAGACAGGCTTTGCTCAAATGCTCCCACATTTGGCACAAAGAAAGATCATACTGGCTGGTACACTTGTGTGAAATTTGGTGCTGATCCAGTTTTAAAGTTACTGTGTGTCTGTCTATCTATCTATCTATCTATCTATCTATCTATCTATCTATCTATCTATCTATCTATCTGTCTGTCTGTCTGTCTGTCTGTGTACACACACACACACACACACACACACACAGTAACTTTAAAACTGGATCAGCACCAAATTTCACACAAGTGTACTAGCCAGTATGTTTGGGCTGCCTCCAATTTTTAGAATTGTCTTGTAGAAAGCTTGTTTGCTGTGCTGCACAATAACATAGTGGTCCTATTGTACACCTGTAATTTACTATCGTGCAGCTATAATGACAGCTCAGCCATCTAAAGTTTTTTTTTAGCACTTAAAGTGCCTCTTGTCATGTGCAGAACACAGATATACCAGTGAATAATTAAAAGCCAAGCTAAGCCAGGTGGGCAAACTATTAATTAACAAGAATGATGATGATGTCTTGTCAAGTCAGTTTTGATTCAGGGCCACTCTTTCCTAGGTATAAAGTATCCAGAAATGATTGACCATTTCTCTTTTCTCCAGGTGCTCTGAGAATCTGCAGTTTATTCATAACTACAAAAGCTGGCTTTCCTCTTGTGAGACACAGTAGGGAATAGAACTCCCTGCCTCTGGCTCTGCAGCCAGATGACTACTTCAATAACATGATACTGTACTTAGAATTCTGCGTTGAAGGGCACTAATGCAACCCTCTGACCTCCTGCAGAGAATCCTAAGTACCTTTGCCGCATTGAAAATCCCAGATTTCCCAGGGGTAGATGTATAGCATTCAATGTACCATCAAATCCTGTTTTGTGCAAATACACTCAGTCACTCAGCCATGTCCCAACTTGCACTTTTGTCTTGACAGATTTCTCCATGGCAAAGCTGAAGCATGCTTTGTTTTGGCGGGATGGGGTGGGGAGGTTGAGGAAAGGAGAGAGAAGGGTGTCACCACTGTTCAGCAGACTAAACATGCCACATTCTTCTTTTCCTTTGTGTCTAGGGCATGGGCATGTTTCTCTTTTCAGTATATGATATTTCGTAGACAATGAGGATGTGAGTATATGTCAACAACCAGTATCTATTTTTTTTCCAAATTTGTAGTCTGCCTTTTCTTGCTTTCATAATGAGAACCGTGATGGTAGCGCAGTGGTGTGGCCAGTTTTACTCTGACAGTGACAGTTATATATACTGTACTTGATCTATAAATCTGTCTATAAGCTATGCTGGGCCTAATATTAAATCTGAATTATTATAGGTTTAGCTTTCTTATAAACAAAGATATTAATGCAACTACAGCAACATGTAGCTCAGGTTTTAAATATTAAACCAGAAGAATCTATGGAGTTTCTATGGAAACCTATGGAGAACAAAAGCGACACACCTTCTTCAACTGGGCTCTAACTGGACCATCTGGAAGTCACTTAATAGACATCAAAGCAAAGTAGGAAGATCAAAGGATAGTCAAGCACAATGAGGCTATTTGGACACGGGAAATTTTCCATGAATCGAGAGAAGTTCAATCAAGGCAGCATTTATTTGCATGCAAAGTATGTCCCAGAGAAGATGCAGCAAATGGGTGAGATTACACTATTGAGGTAGATAGCTTCTGATAAAAACGAATCTAACTTTCTTAACATTTACTTGCTTGTTTGTTTTTTAATTTTACCTATATTTCATATATATTCATAATGCTGAACAGTGTGACACTCCAAAATAAAGAAAGCAAGCTCTGGGGCCAATAGAATTGCAACTGTCTTTATTACCCTGTGCAGAGTTCTGTGATGCCAAAAACCTGGTCCAGAGAGGTCCCCATCCTTTTGTAGTGGGTTACTTTAGGGTGTGTGAGAGGTGAGGGCTGCCAATCCTAGCAGAAGCAGCAGGACCCAGTGTACTTACACCGTTGGATCTTGGCCACATGCTACCACCAACTGATTGCTTGCCTAATTATAAACCGGTCTTGGTAGCAGTCATTTAGCAATTTCATAAGAATGCTGGCTTGGTTTTCCAGAATGACGAAAGCTATAAACAAACAATATGATCTCTATGAAGAAAAAATAATAATCGTCCGAGTTGGAACCAGATTTAGAAATGTAATTTTAAAACATGATTCTACAGCATAAAGATATCTCTTTGAGTCCCTGTTCGTAAGTTTTGCTTCCCCATTGAAATTCATAATTTACATTTTCTCAAGGTTCTCCCATTTTTTAAAAATAGGAGCATGTCAGCCTGCCCTTTTTGCAAGCTTTAAATAACTTGACACTTCTGCAGTTTGTCTGTGTCATGCCTATGGAGCAGTAGTTTCCATACATGGTGAAATCTCAAAATGATTGACAGAATTCTGGTCTGTTTCCCCCTAAATATACTGAAGAAATATTCGTGTGATATTTTGCTTACCAGCAACTCATTAGCTCAGAGCCACAGTTGCCATTCAAATAATTAATTTATTCCAGAAAAGTTGGCAATCTATGGGATGAGAGATTCAAAACTGATGTCAGCTTTTCATTCTGCAAAACCCATTTTCCCTTGAGCAGATAAAATACCTTTGTTAAAAAGGAAAATGTTTGCATCTGTGTTTATTACATACGGAAACTCATTGTAATTGCAAGATTGCAATTACTGACATATTTACATTTACAGCCTAACTGATTTCTCTACAGAAAGAGGCATGGATCTCAGAGTACAATTTCCCCTATGGATTTATAGATGGAGGTTGCTTATCATGGCTAAGAAGTGTTGTACCAAGAATATAAGAGAACCAAGTGGATGAAAAATCCAGAAAACAGCACCCAAACATGTGAAACTCTGGAACAATCTCACATTCTCAATAAATGTCTTCAAAAGGGATCATTGGAAATAGTGTATCTGCCTATGGAGATAAATAAAAGATCATAGGAACATGATTACATAGCATAGGATGATGTAGTACAGTGATGGCGAACCTTAGTGCCCAAACTGCAATTCAAAACCCACGATTTTTTTTTGCAAAGTGTCAATACAGCAATTTAACATGTATACAGGTGGCTATGAAGGGGCAATGTCAGTTGCCTACAGAAAGGGCTCCGAGTGCCATGGTTGGCATCCGTGCCATAGGTCCACCAACACTGATGTAGTACAACATGTACTAAGAAAACAATAGGTATAATTGTTTTGCATGTTTTCCTTTAAACAAAGTTGTAGCCAGTTGGGGTTTTCTTCAAATTATACATGCCCACAGCTTGAGAATATAATGGTAATACTTTAAGATTTTTGTTTAAGTTTTCTAAAACAGGTAACCTGAGATATTGGGGGGGGGGGTTACAGAATACTTTATCCTGACTTAGTGGAGTTGGGCAGAAAACTTTATACATATTTTGTAATACTCTGTAGGCTTAGGCTGCTATATATAGAAAGCTGTTTTTGCTGAAAACTCAAAATAGCTGGAGATCAAGTTTTTCTAAGATTTGCTGTCATAAAAAAAGACACGAGAACGCTGGTATGTGCTTTATTGCTCAGCCATGTCTTGGTCTTTTCAGAAACGTTGCCTTTTCTTTGTTTCAAAGGCAGCACAGGACTGGAAAAGTCGCACGTATGCCACAGTATACTCAGTATCGGGGAGTGGGTAGAGTCACAGACTAGGACTCACGATGCCTGGGTTCATTGGAGGCAAGTGGGGTGAAACTGCTAAAACCACTCTTTAAATATCTTATCAACATTGGAAGCCCCATTAGGGTCACTATATGCTGGCAACTGCATGTGGCATGGGAGTTTCATTAATGTAATTAACAAAGAAGATTTTAGAATTTTGCAAATTAGGATCTATGGATGTAGCCTTATCTTGAGGCAAGCTGTTGTTCTGATTAGCCACCTGGGTCAACACTGGCCAGAGATGTTGATCAGGAAGATGTTTATTTCAGAATTTGGAATAGTTAGCTTTTGAACTATAGGCCAAAGTCCCATAGTTCTCTGGCCAGCTTGGCCACTGGTCATGTACCCTGCAGAATGCAGGAAGTTATAGTCCAAAAAGTAATTTTAGCAGGTTTTGATTTTACCCTAGCTCCTGGTGATGACATAGATTTCAGGGTTGGCTTGAGCCTTCTAATTACAAATACTTCTAGTACTGCAGTTCTCATGCAGAGAAATGTGTATGAGATAGAGAACTGAAAAGATTTGGTCTATGGTCATCTGTAATTCTTCATACTATGCTGGAATTAAATCCTAAAGAAAAACTGTTCTAATTTGATATTCCCAAGTGTTATTTATCTGTTCATTGGGACAAGAAGCAGGATATTTGTTTATAGAATTAGGTGGGGTTTTTAAACTTAAACATGGCTTTCATGTAGTTTTAATGGTAGAGAACAATCTTCAAGAATTAAAAAAAATCAACAAAACAATTCATTCAATTAATTTGGCAAGTAGAAAGTCACCATAAATTATGTTGCATTACAGGAATTAACTTAAAAAATTCAAAATATATCTCTAGACTTAATGGAATTAGTGTCTCCTTCATGGAAAATTTAATCTTTGTTGACTTCTTTCATTTGTGATCAGTTTCCTGAGCAAAATGCATATTCTTATAACCCTAGAAAAACCCATGAGAGTGCAATACATGGAAATACATGCAGAATCATTTCTAAATTGATAGTTTGTGTGGACCTGCTTTTAACAAGTATAAACTGCAGAGGGAGTGTTACATATCTTCTTGTTTTGACTGCATAGGATTCTGTTTAACATCTGGAGATAATTTAAGACACTGGTGTTGATTTTTAAATGTCTCATTGATCTGGGCCTATTATATCATATGACAGAAGGCATCCATTTTATTCCCTCCTTTGTTGAGATAATCAGTTGGGCTTCTGTGTTTTGTCTAAAAGGCCACATTTATAAACTCCTGGATTGAACCTTTTTTTCTCTCTGCAGGAAATCAGTTTTGGAATGAAGTTTCCAGCTCCCTCAGTTTAGAAAGATGGTAGATCTTTTTCTTTTCATCCTAACCTGTACTTGAACTTTATACCTCATGTGTTAATTGATTATAACCTATCTAGTATTCTGTTTAGTAGAAAAAGCACCCAAGAAAATAATTAAGAAAATAAACCACAATATTTAAGCTTAATTGAAATTTTACATGTTAGTTTACCATTCAGTCAAACGGCTCAGTGCATATATTAACCCCCAGTTTTATAACAATTAAAGGTCAGCTATTTATTCAGATCTATCAGTTCGCTATGAGGGAAGAAACACTTGATTCATGGAGCTGAAACTGCCACCAGATGGGAATGTAGAGGGCTCATCCACACAGAGCATTTCTTCAACTTTCTTGACACTCATTATGTCAGTAGTTTTTCTCAGGGCCCACATGAAACAAGGCTGAACCTGATGGCAACAGGATCAAAAAAAGGACAAACAACTTTGTTTTCGGGGGGCGGGGGGAATCTTACAGACCAGCAGCTAGTAGTGTACCTTTTTTAAAATTCTGCCTTGCTTCAGTTTGCACATGATCTGTTTGTTTGAACTCTTGTACTATGTTAGTCTGTGCTCTTTCTGAAGGTGTTTTGATTGCCATGGATCTCTTCTCCATCCATCTGTGACTCAGGACCACCACCCCTCTTTCCCCCATTGCCTTCTTAAAGCCTTCCTTCTTAGAGTTTTTTCAAGATACCCCCTGTCAATTGAGAACCAATCAGGGACAATTCAAAACAAGAGGAGTGACTGGATGCATTGTATGCCCTGGTCCATTCAGCCACAATTTCCCCCTCACACTTTCAGACACCAGTTCGATTCAAAAGAGTTTAAACCAGCTACAAAACACAGAGGAACACCTTAAAATGCCCAGGAACAGCACCATAGTACTGTATGGACAAGCTCTTAACTCTGGGATTTATGAATGTCTCTCTTTAAAAGGGAAGAAAAGGGTGTTTTTTTGTTTTTGTTTTTTGTCTTTAGGCACCAGTCACTCATCATATAGGAGTAGAAAAGCTATTGTAATTGTAAGGGAACATTACTGGACCTCTAAGCAGCTGGGTAATTGCTCTGTCACTCTGAAAAGGGGAATGAGATCTTCTCTACAATAGTTTCTTGAGCTCATTACAGTATCCACGGGCTTCTGTAGTGGAACATGCAGGAAGACATGAGACAAAGATAGGGCCTAAAGCAGCACAGATTTTTGAATAGCTTAATGAAAGAATCAGCAACAAGCAAATGTGAAAGAGAAGTGTGGGCATTTGTAAGCTACATAAAGCCGCTGGTTAAAGTTTGATTAACCTCTAAATAACGGTCTGAAGTGCACTAGATCAGTGCCTTGTCTTGCCTTCCTACAGTGAAAGTGAAGATGAGTCTCCAGTGGCTTCATTTCATCCCATCTGCCCAATGTTTGTCAAAAGTTCACCGTGGTTTGGTGTAGCCCCAGATCATAATCCTTCAGTCTAATAAGCAGTGAACACTATGTGGCCTGAGCTGACACTGCTCTCCCCTCATGTAATTTAGGGCTGTTACCAGAGTAAATATCATAAGCCATTTTGAACCAGCACTGACTACTGTGACCAGAAGTCATTGTGAAGGGGTGTAGTCTAACTAAATAGAAATGTTCCATAGTAATTAAATTTCTTAAAACTATTTTGTTTATTTATTTATGATTATTTTTACCTCACCTTTCTCCTTGGAAAAGGCTTTTGTTTTATGTATGGCTCAGGTTTCAGTAAATACATAATCCATTTATTGAAATCAAACAGATCCACCAGGAAGCCAAAAGGTATTTCAAGGGTGTGTTTAGTTCATGTGGTCCATTTCTTTTACATGGAAGATTTCAGTCAAGACTTCAAGTCTCACAAATTCCATTGCAGCAAAGTTTTCTCTGATAATGGTTTCTTTTCCTATGGCAAAGCCTGGTTTGTCCCAGCTGACCAAGGTGGTCACCTAAATTCCTGGTTTCAGTTTTTTTTTGTCAAAGCCTAGGACCGAAGCCTTGCCAGTAAAGGGTTTAGAACATATAAATTAAAACTCATTTCTACCACCACTCCTTAAACAGTATCCCTTCAATAAAACCATATTGTTACATACAGTCAAAATGGACTTCCCCAGGAGAGAAAGCTCTTACTGGGCAGCAGTTCATCCTCACCCTCAAATACCTCAAAAACACCTCATTACAGCCATTGAATGACTTTAAGAGAGGAATTTAAATTGATAATGCAAGTCTGGTACAAAGAAATACAGACGTGACTCATCACTCCATAAACCAAAATCTTAAAGAGCATGTATAATCAATATGGGTATCCAAACCATTTGGAATTGGAGATTACTATGCTCCAGCAAATTTAACTGGCCTCTTTAGCACACGAAACCAATGCTGATGTGGTTTTTTTTAAAGACTATAATGTCTTAGATATGTTAATTCACAAGAGCAGAACATTTTCCTCTCTTCATTATTTCACCTTTCCCCAGCAAAGAGAAACTATGTTTCTCTAAACATTGTATCCCAGTATAAACATATTGCTCTGCAGTCACAGCTTTGCCTCATTAGTTTATTGTTTTTTTTATCATTATGAAGTAAAGAAAATGCTACTTAGAGAATGTCAGATTTTTGTTTTCAAGGCTAAATTCATGCTATGAAGGCTTGTTATGGCCTTGTGTACTTTATGTATGCAGTTTCGCAAGCATTATTTTTCAGGTCAATGGCACTTGGGCAAAAATGCTCCTCCTTCATTACTGTCAACTACTACATGCTAGCTTTTCAGGCTTCAGTCTAGTTCTCAGATTGGCACTAATTGCATACAGTAGTCCATATTTGTATATTGGAATAGACATTAAGCAGCTTGCAGTCTTTGTGGGAGCCCTCTAGGCCCCAATATAGCCCCCCCCCACACCATCCTGGTATCCCAAATATTTTTGCCTCAAAAATCCCATTGTCTCCTCTTGGGAGCAATGTTGGCATTTTTTTGTGGGAGCTCCCCATACTCTCTTTTTTCTTCTTCAAAAAAATACTTTTTGGTATTATAATGCCAAAATGGGTCTCCCCAACCTCAAATCCCTTCCCCCAGTAAATAACCCAATTTTTGTAAGTAAAAAAAAAAAAGTTGAGGGGAATTTCTGGGAAAGCTCACAGCCTTCCAAGCTTGAGGAATGAGCATGTGTGTCCCTGACAAATACAGATGATATTTTTTTTCTGTGTAGTGTTTGTTTTTTTAAAATAATCTGCCTTGGAAAGGAAACAAACGCGTGTTTGAAGTACAAATATAGCCAAACAGATATATACAATGTTTTCATATGGTTCTATGATTTTTAAAGCCTACATTAAGCAGACTGATCCATGGTCCAGAGAACTGCCCCCAGCCCACCCCACCCCCCCCCCCAAAAAAAAAAAAAAGGAAAGGAAAAGGAAAAAAGGAAAAAAAGCCATGCATTTTGAGTCCTATAAATAGGGCAATCTATGTTGCCAATCTTATGATGCCAGTTCCTTGAATTAATCATGTAATTTTTTAATTCATGATAATCTCCCCCCACCAAATGTTTACAATATTTGATTAACACTTAGGAATGATACAACCGGCATATGAATACTCAACTTTATTATGTTTTTGGATGGTGGTAATGGGTGATGGGGAAATTGGAGGAGTTTCTCACAACAGAGTGAGTTCTGACAGGTGTTTCTTGTCTTATAAGAGTTGAAGAAGCCAAAATCCCCATTGTTGCATAATGTGTATTATTCATACAACACAATGGCTAGGGATACTTGAGAACCATGTCTTGTGTCCAAGTAACATGCATATGCTACTCAGTTGCTCCTAGCTGGAATCTGAGTTTTCCTTAATTTCACCTGGATGAGTTTAGCTTCCCTTCTCTAATTTGCATCAAGGCCAATAAACCAGAGGAAGAATCCAGTGTTTCTTCCTGCTTTGTTTGACTTATTTGTTGGGAGGGAATCAAATCAGAGGAAAGCAACCACGTACATTTCCAATGCCATAGCCTCAGTGCATCCCTTTTACATGTCTCTTGGTATCAAGTGTTCCCAAGTCAGGGACAAAATTGAAACAGAAAAACTTGCCTTGGCAGCTGGAAAATGTCAGATCTCCTGAAAGGCTCATGTTCTCTCCAGCTTTGGAGAGAAGACCCAGTATTTCCTGTGGCTTGTTTGGGCATTCTCCCAGCAGCTGTAAGATTACACTGTAGATAACAGCACTTTACTTTCTGTCATATAAACAGGCTGTTATTCATTCCTATGGTGAAATATAAAATGGTGTCATCATCACTGAAAGAGGGCAGCTATTTTTTGTCTCCCAACCTTGGAGACTTTAGGAGTTGCAGATAGCTATGTGCTGAACTACACAGCCCTACCTTCATTTTGTATCTTGGTGATGCTAAAAGATGACAAAATACCAGGGAACATTTCCACCACAGAATTTGAAAATGCAGTCTGTTTGTTAATTAAGGATGTTTCCAGAGCATATAATAGGTTATCAGAGGTTTTAAAAGTGAACAAAAATACCTTTATTTGTTTATTATTTATTTATATTTGTACTTATTAACTGCTCTAGTTTCCTCAGGAACTCTGGTTGGTGTATAACATATTGTGGGGGGTAAAACAACTTGCCCCAAAAAGAAAACAACCTGCAAACAAAATAAATCAAATAAAAAGATAAGACACAACAACAGCATCCATACAGACAAACAGACTCAAGCAAGAAAAAGGCTGGGACAGACAATACAAACCAACTAACTAAATACCGTCATGCAGTCAGAGATCACCGAAGCTCTCCCTAAAGAACTGGGTCTTTACAGCTCTCCTAAAGGCCAGCAGAGGCCCCACCTGCCTTATCTCTGTTGGCAGTCTGTTCCAAAGTGCCGGGGCAGCCACTGAGAAGGCCCAATTCCAGGTAGAAACCCTTCAGGCCTCCCTCGGTATGGCCACCCAGAGCGAAAGGGTGAGCAAGGCTCTGGACGGTCAGGACGAAGTTGATCTCTGGGAGATCCATTCTGCCAGATAGTCAGGTCCCACGCCATGGAGGGTTTTGTAAACCAAAACCAGTACCTTGGACCTTATTTGGGAGGCAACGGGTAGCCAATGCAAGCGAGCCAGGATGGGGTTGATGCAGTCAAACCTGCCCGCACCAACGACTACCCTGGCTGCAGCATTCTGCACCTGCTGCAGTCACCGAACAAGGGTCAAGGGAAGCCCCATGTAAAGAGTGTTGCAGTAATCTATCCTCAAGATCACCAGCGCCTGCACAACCGTCCTAAGGGAATCCATGTCCAGGTATGGGCAAATCTGGGCAATAAGCCTAAGCTGGTAAAAGGCTGCCCTTGACACAGCTGCAACCTGGGCTTTCAGGGACAAAGTTGGATCCAGGACCACACCGAGACTCCTCACACTCTCCGCCAGCTGGATGGTCAATCCCCCAAACTGGGGAGAGGGCCACTCTCCCCATCCAGAGATCCCACAAGGAAGAGAACCTCAGTCTTCCTGGGGTTGAGCTTGATCCTGTTAGTCCTGGTCCATTCTATGACTGCATCCAGGCAGCGGTCTAGGATCTGCACAGCCTCCATTGCAGAGGTGGAAAAGGAGAGATAGAGCTGTGTGTCATCAGCATACTGTTGACAGCAGACTCCAAAACTCCAAATCACCTCAGCCAGTGGCCTCATGTAGATGTTAAAGAGCATAGGGGATAATGCTGACCCCTGGGGCACCCCACAAAAGAGTGTCCATGGGGCCAACTAAACACCCACATCTGTACTCTCTGGGCTTGGCCATTGAGGAAGCACTGGAGCCAGCACAAAGCCTGACCCCCTGATACCCGCCTCAGACAGCCGGCCCGGGAGGATACTATGGTTGACAATATCAAAGGCCGCTGACAGATCCAGAAGGACCAACCGGGTAGAGCAGCAGCAAAATAATAATAATAATAATAATAATAATAATAATAATAATAATAATAA
>JAHTLZ010000330.1:40478986-40540437 GCA_023846285.1 Phrynocephalus versicolor
TTTATTTATTTATTTATTTATTTATTTATTTATTTATTTATTTATTTTTACAACTTATATGCCACCCACTACCCAAAGGTCTCTGGGCGGCTTCCAATCAAGGAATTAAAACAGTTAAAAACATCAAACAACAATGAATAATTAAAACAACAATAAAAACCTTATAATAAAAACATCACACTAAAATTGCCATCAGAAGACCCACAATCTAAATTGTATCAATTAAAAAACTTCTGGAACAGGAAGGTTTTTACCTGGCGCCGAAATGTCATCAGTGTTGGTGCCAGGCGGATCTCACTTGGGAGGGCATTCCATAGCTTGGGGGCAGTTGCCGAGAAGGCCCTGTGTCTGCAAGCCATCCCCCTCACCTCCTTGAGGGATGGCTCTTTCAAGAGGCCCCCCTGGCTTGATCTTAATTGCCGGGTAGGTTCATATGGAAGGAGGCGGTCCTTCAGGTATCCAGGTCCTAAGCCATTATCCCCATTTGATCTTCCTGTGCCCTTTTCTTTGGTTAACATCTACTATTGTATATGTGCAGTCCCAAAATTGAGATTAGGTGCCACTTTAAATATCACTCCATATTATCACAAACTGATATTGGACACAGAACCACAGGTTGTAGTTTTGTGACCTTGCAAAGAACACAAGTGCCAAAAATTCTGTTTGTTATCCTTCTCTCTAGCCAGATGGATAATGTGTTAGTTCATTTTTGAATTTTAGAATGTACCAGTGCTGCCTTAAGTATGACAAAGTAAAGTCTGCAAGCAGATGGACCAAAAGTGAAAATAAAAATAAAAATAAAAAAATCCATCAGATGAACAAAATAAACATGAAGTACATTATCTTTTATTAGATAAAATGTGTTGTTAGAACAACTTGGGATTACAGTAATGCTACATAAACTAACAACGCAATTTCCATTGCCTAAGAATGAATGCATTTTTTTTCTGAGTACTGCTTTGCATTAATGGCATTTTTATTGCCATATCGTTTTTGAACACACATTAGACAGCTTTTCTTTTCAAACGAATGCAAAATCTTTTTATTCTTCTGGGAGTGTTTGAAATAAGGCTTAGGATTGCTTTCTCTTAAACTTCTTTTATTATGTAAAGCACTAGCATTTTGCATGATTTCTTATTTCTATAAAATGTTTTTCACATATCTTTCAAAAACATATTCCAAGAAACTACTGCTTTTTAAGATACTTTGAATGCTGCACTGTGCTACATTCACTTATGGGGGGAATTTTCCTTAAAAGCTTGAAGCCCCTGTGAAATTTCTAGGGTTTGAAGCAACAGTGGAAAGAAAGAAAGAAAGAAAGAAAGAAAGAAAGAAAGAAAGAAAGAAAGAAAGAAAGAAAGAGAAAGAAAGAAAAGTGTTCTGCTTATATACCACCCCATATGCTTCAAGTAGTCTCTGGATGGTTTACAGTTTTAATTACAGTATGCAAGCTACATGTCCCCCCCCCAAGCAGGTTGGGTACTCATTTTACCAACTTTGCAAGAGTTGGAAGGCTGAGTAAACCTTGAGCTGGCTACCTGGGATTGAACCCCTGGTTGTGAGCACAGTTTTACCTCCAGTACAGGCATTTAACCACTGCACCACGAGGCAAGAAAGAAAGAAAGAAAGAAAGAAAGAAAGAAAGAAAAATTCTTGGCCTGTTACATTCTTGCTTCCACAATTGACTATTCATTCATACATTCTTGATACTTTTGTTTTGAAATTTCCATCCTTTTTTTACAATTGATTCTAGCTAATATATAACCTGTCGCAGTTACAATATTTAGTAAGAAATTACAGAATTTTCTGGGTATAAGACTATATTTTTATCTAGATTAGACTAAAAATTGAGAATTGTCATACACGGAAGTAAGCTGAGGTAACCGCATGGTTGCAAAACTGTAATTTTAGGCTGGAGAAGTTGGAGTCGTCTTATACATGGGGGCACCTTATAGACGAAAAATACATACAGTATATGAGAACAGTTCTTTCCTTTTATGATTTCACAGTGCAGCTATAGCCAAAGGACTTTTAGTCCAGCTGCTAATATTCTTCATATCTTGTGACAATAGAGAAAAAGGGGTGCTGTATTTTTTCCTGCTAACAAAGTATTTCCTTCTGATCCTAACTTTTATTCAAGAGACAAATTTCAATTTTTTTACCATAGACGAACATTTAATTTCTGATTAATATGCAATTTTGGATGCATCCAATATATCATTTTAAAAAATTGTCTCTGTGTTGCTTTGTTTTAGGCGGGAGGCACAACTGGACGAAGAAGGACAGTTTTTAGTCAGAATTATCTACGATGATTCGAAAACATATGATTTGGTTGCTGCAGCAAGCAAAGTCCTCAGTGAGTAAACCTTGCTGTCCTTCAGCATTAGCTGTTAAGAGAAAACTGAAGTTCAAAATGTGAGGTGTCACCTACTATGATTCATGTGAATGCATATATTGGTTTATACATTACAATGCAGGCCTGATTTTCATGTTAGTGCCAGTGTGCTCTGTGTGGAAATGTTTTACTGCCCAAATCAAGTAGACTTACCCCTACAAATACAGATGGAAAATTTGGAGGAGGTATTTTCTTTGGGGGGATTATGCAGGAGGAGTGAAAGAGGTTAAAACCTAACACACTGGCTGTGATGGCAAAAATTATCAGCAGACGCTGAGATTGTGCAGTACATTTATTGGGTCACCTAAAGTTAACAAAGATTTATCAGCACTCTCTTCATTAGCACAATGAATGCAAATACACGTTGAACAGTTTGGTCCAAATTATTAACAGCAGGAACCACAGGAATTCAATGGTTGAAATCCTTTTTCTTTGTGCAGTTAGTTGCAACTAGAGTAGACCCATTAAATCAATAGAATTTACAGAGAGGTTGGCTCACTGATTTAATGGGCCTACTCTAGTTGCCATTGACTATGTTAATTACAGGATTTTAGCCAATGTATAGTAAATCTCTAGTCCAAAAGCTCTCTTCACGGAAGAATGTTACTCACTACAGCACAGTAATACCTTGGTTTAAGAGTAACTTGGTTTAAGAGTGTTTTGCAAGACAAGCAAACCTTTTTTCTAAATGTTGCCTTGGTCAACAAGCAATATCTTGCAATACAAGTAACTAGTGCAGGTCACACGATTGCAAGTGAGGCAATGATGGCTCTCTCTCCCTAACTTCCCCTGCTGGATTGTGGGTGATTGTCTGGAACATTCCATCTCAGGCAGCCTCCAAAGTAGAGGGAGGATAGAGGAGCAGATGTTTCCCTTGCACCAAACAGTAACATTTTGAAAGGAAAGTACAAGTTAGGGGTTTGTATTTTTTTTATATTTTTCTTTAATTTGTTTTTAACATCCGTTCATATTTTTCAAACTATTTATATTCATGGGGCAGCTAGTCAAGTGTGTATGGGGCTACAAATTGCACTTTGTTATTCTCACATAAAAACATAGAGTAAAATCCAGATGTTAGTCCCAAACAGAGAAGATTCCACGGCCAGATACCTAAACGATGGTGTGGACGTGGACTTCTAGCCAACTTTTTTGTGACTTTTGGCATTTTATATATACAGTATGTGGTCTATGGGCCCCCAGCACGAATCATCTGAGTTTCCATTATATTTTATCAGGTAATTTGCTTTTATATAGGAGTGATTCAGTTTACAAGCATGTTTCAGGAACAAATTATGCTCAAAAACCAAGGTATTACTGTATAAGATATTTAATATTGTAAAGTAAGACACATATGTGCATAAAGCAGAAATTTCTTCTGACATTTCTTTTACAGAACTTTCAAATGTACATGTTTTTTGTAGCTTTAATGTTACCTTTGAATATTCTAAGATGTCTCTTCTAATTACCAATTTTAAACTTGAATATGTCTTAAATGTTCTGGGGCTATATTGTCCCCCATTATTGTAAGCCATGTTGGGTCCTTTTCCAAGGAGAAATGCGGAGTAAAAATATTCAAAATAAATACATAAATAAATATATTTGTTACACATTAGATGAGGAGATTTTGGCATGAATGCCTTCTAAAGGAATTTGGGGAAATATTTATTCTATTTGTCTTTTTTTTCTTTGAAAAGCATGGATTTGTGCTCCCTTCAATGATGATCTGTGAAATCTTTTGGGATGCATGCACCTGGAGTTTTTCTTGCCACTTTTGCATTTTTGCCCCACTTTCCCCAGGAGGTGAGCAAAGGTTTCAGGGCCTTCAAATAACACCAAATTCTCCATGTTTTCTGCAGACCTCAATGCTGGAGAAATCCTTCAGATGTTTGGAAAGATGTTTTTTGTGTTTTGCCAAGAATCTGGTTATGACACCATCTTGCGCGTGTTGGGCTCAAATGTCAGAGAATTTTTGCAGGTAAGCTTTAGTTTAATAGTCCCATGCAGAAAATGCAACACACTGATGCATGCCTACTCAGAAGCAAGTGTGACATATTCAGTAGTGCTTACTTTTTGCCAGCTGCCCAAGACTGTAACATAAGAATCCAGATTTAGAGGGAAAATTGACTACTGTTATCGTTTTATATGGTAATGTGTGGTTTTCTGGGTAAACTACTCTAAATGCTTTAACTACCAAAGAAATGGCAAGACAATTCCCAATGTCGGAAGAGAAATGGCACAGAAAGGTCACTAGCTCATTTAAAAATCACCATTCTGTAGCTCCATTGCTTCCTTTAAGGGAAAATATAAGTAAAAGGTAAAGGTTCCCCCCGCACATGCATGCTAGTTGTGTCCGACTCTAGGGCCAGTGCTCATCTCCATATTCAAGCCGAAGAGCCAGTATTGTGCAAGTCCATGGCCACATGGCCGGCATGAGCGCAAGGAGACAGATCCAGAACAAAAGTAACACATGCACACTTGATTTCTGTACCCGCCTACCTCGAAGTAATCCCTTTTAATTCACCATGAATTACTTGTAAGTAAAAAAAAGCTTAAGGTTGTGCTGTCCTTTAGAAAAACCTTCCTACCAGGATTTCTCTCTGTGTTGTTTCTAGTTAAGTCTGCGGTTGTAAAGGTAAGGCACCTTGACTTTGGTGGCATTAAAAAAATAAGTGAAACTGATGAGGGACTCTATTTTAACTTCCAAATTAAGCTGATTTCATTATCCATCCTATATTTTACTTAATACTTAAGCAGGGGGAGAAGAGATAGCCTTTATTTCCTTTGATGGGAATTCAAATAATATCTAATTGGTGTTCTAATCAGTTATGTTCTGCATCTTGGAAAGCATTTTGTTACTGATTTGTTTGTAATACAAAATTGCTGAAGGACTCCAAGCTGACTGTAGTCCCATTTTTCTTGACCTGCCTATGAAACTACATGAGCAGATTACAGCATTTTGGTTTACATGTCCAGGTTTAACAACTTGGCTTTGAACAAATATTCACAAGATGTAGGCACTTCAGTTTTGGACATTTAAGAAGATGCTAATTGAAAGGATGTGCCTTTATTTCAGGCAAACATACAGGGGAAGTCTATTCATATGTACATAAAACGAGAACTAAGAGAATTCGCCTTTTTAAAATATGCAGTTTCTCCTTTCTGTGCAGTAAGAAGTTGAAAATATTGTTAATGGCATGTGAAACAGAGACGGGTAGTAAATAGTTGCAACTTGAGATGTCCCAAGGGTGCCTTTAATGCTAAAACTACCCTGCCTAAATCAATAGAATGGAAAGTGGTGGTTAATCTAAGATACTTCAGGGAGTCCTGTATTTACCAACATGTTTTAAAAATGGCAGCACAGTATATGTCCCATAACATTTTATAGCACTAGAGAGGATTGCATACAAAATATGCTCCTCCATATGCTCAGCTGCTTATGCTTGTGTGTTTTAAAGCTCCATATGGAGCTGTTGGACTATAAATTACATAGCCCACCTACCTGCATGCCTGTGGGCCATGCTGGCTGAGCGTCTTCGAGAACTTAAATAGTAACATTTCCAACCTGCACTGGGTTTCCCAATGTGGTGTAGTGGATAGAGTGACAGAGTATAACTCTGAAGAACAGGGTTCAAATCCCCATTTGGCCATGGAAAGTCACTCGTAGAGTGGAAGTGGTAAAATGACTCCTTAAATATCTCGCTTACCTTAATAGCCCTAGTAGGATCGCTATAAATCAGTTCTGACATGACAGCAGAAAAGACATACATGCACAACTCCAAGGGGGGAAAAACATTTTTCAAGCTACATGTAGCTTACAAGCAACCCATTGGGATCTAGAGTGGACAGATCCAAGATAAGGCAGGGTTACAGCACTTTAGATACTTGTACAGTATATAGGACAGGCATGTCCAAAATTTGGCCGTCCAGATGTTTTGGACTGCAACTCCCACAGTCCTTTACCTTTGGCAACCTAAGCTTAGAATTCTGGGAGTTGTGGTCCAAAACATCAGGAGGGCCGAAGTTTGGGCAGGCCTGATATAGGAGAAGGAATTGAAGGTGAAGCAGCAGAGGCAAAATTGCAAAGGAAAAATTTGAAAAGAAACCTGCTTAAACTCCATTGTGTGCATAATGGTTAATGGTGCAGAAGTCTTCCTTTCTTTGTCATTGGGCTGCTCTCCTGTTCGTGTGGCCATCTTCCGAAAGTCAGCCCCCCCTTGGAGGTTGTCAGTGTTTTTTTTAAATCCCACTAAAAAGCTTCCTCATGCTCATGGGCACTTTTGTCAGGGCTTTGTCTCCCTCTCAACTGTTTAAGGTCCAGTAGAGGCCTTAAACACACTTTTGTTCAGTGTGTTGGTTTGTAGTTACCTGACTGCCTTTGTTAATATCTCAGGCATTCTTCTGAATGCTTTCATCTTCATCACCTTTGAACTCCAGAGATCTGAGTTCACCAGGGAGCCTTTGCTGCCCTGCATGCAAAAAGAAATGAAGAAATATGACAATGATGATGATGTTGTTGTCGATGGTGATTCCTTAGTGTGGTGGGTTCCCCCCCCCCCATGAAACCTCCAACAATTGCAAGTTTTGAAACAAGGCCTCTTTCTGAGCCAAAAACAGCTTTGGGAAGGGGCCATTTCCAGAGGCCCTTTGGAGTTACAACAGCTAAACATTTGGGGAGTCTGGGGGCCCATAATGTGGCCTTTGGGTGGCCCCCATACATCCTGCAAGCCATGCTTTGCATAGGCTTGCCTTACATCATTGGTTTTGCAGATGCCTGGTTGCATGCACATCTTCAACCATTCTGACTGAAAACCAATTCAGAGATCAAAAGGAGCTGCAACTTTCCTGCTCAGAACTGCACTCCTAAGGTGCTTAAAGTAGTGGTGAATATTAAGCCACTGATATATTTTCCCTTACAGTGGCATGGTGGCTCAGTGGGCTAGAGTGCTGAAACTGTCAGCTGCAAAGTTTAGCAGCTTGGTGGTTTGAATCCCGGCTGCCACGCAGTGGGGTGAGTTCTCGCTGTTAACCCCAGCTCCTGCCAGCCTAGCAGTTCGAAAGCATGTAAATGCAAGTGGATAAATAGGTACTGCCGTAAAAAGCAGGAAGTTAAAACAGTGTTCCGTGCACAGAAATGTGTTCAGCCATGCCGGCCATAGGGCCACAGACTGGCTCTTTGGCTTGAAAACGGAGATGAGCACTGCCCCTAGAGTCCAGACACGACTAGCACACGTGTGTGTGTGTGTGTGGGGACCTTTACCTTTTACCTATATTTTCCCTTAAAGGAAGAAATGGAGCTGCAGAATGGTGATTTTTAAGTGAGCTAGTGACCCTTCTGTGCCATTTCTCTTCTGACACTGGGAATGGTTTTGCAGTTTCTTTGGTAGTTAAATTGGTGAATGTATTTTCTACAAATATTATTATTTTTTTGTCCATCAGAAAAGGCTTCCCAAAGATTTTTTTTCCAAAGGAATGGATGATCTTTTCCTTCTCACAGAGACAAGTAAAAAGGTCTGGTGTGTTGGGACTTTGGTGTTCAAACTTCAGTCAGCAAACGTAACTACCGGATAGATCATGGGTTTACTGTGTGTTTTCCTTTTAGATATCCCTAATTTTAATTTCAAAATAAAGTACAATTCTGGTGGCTGGGGGTGGTGGGAACGTCTTGTTGAAAATATGAAGGAAATAAATAAAGGAGGAAGTTTTAGACTGAGTAATCCTCAGGAATTAATTTACAAGGCACTTATTTCCTTTGGAAAACGCCCAACCGGAGAAGCAGCAGCTTAAGGCCTTTCATAACTCACAGGCAATGGATATCTAAGCCATTTCTAGAATACTGAAGATCTGCAGATGCTAAGAGAGGCCATCATACAACTTGCAGTTATAAAACATCTTCATTCTTTGGCATGTAAGAAAACACCCCAATATTAGCAAAATTTGGCATATGGAGAAGGAACTGGGGAAAGTCGTAACAGTGCTTGATCTAATGGATAGAAAGACAAAATTGGTAAACATTTTGTTCAAGCAGTTATGTCACGCCACCTGCCATCTTTCTTTCATAGCGGGGTTACCAAATATATCTTTGAAAATAGGGTTAGAGAACAAACAGCATTGATTTTACTTGTGCTTCCGTCATATGAGTTTTCTAGATCCAGATTTAATAAGATTTAAACACACATTGTTTGGGGGCATTGGGCCACATTTAAAAGTTTTATGAAATGGATTGTGAAATAGGTCATGAGCATCAACTATATTTTGAAAACTGAAATACAGTGGTACCCTGTAAAAGGAATTAATTCGTTCCAAATTTTCCTTTATACAATTTTTCCATAGGAGTGCATTGAAAATGGAGTAATCCCTAATCGCGACCATTTTTATGTTGTACGGATTCACCCCATAGGTGATTCTGTTAAGCAAATTTCCCATATTTACAGAATGTTTTATGTTGTACAGATTTTATGTTACGCAAACTGCTATACGAGGGTTCACTGTATTGATCTTAAAGGAGGGCTTAGATTCTCTAATAATAATACTGGAAAATTAGAGTCTAGCTTTTCACTGTTGTCAATCTCTCTGCAGAATTTAGATGCCCTCCATGATCATCTTGCTACCATATACCCAGGCATGCGTGCCCCATCCTTTCGATGCACTGATGCAGAAAAGGGGAAGGGACTCATTTTACATTACTATTCAGAGAGAGAAGGCCTCCAAGACATTGTCATTGGAATCATTAAAACAGTTGCTCAGCAAATCCACGGCACAGAAATAGATATGAAGGTAAGTGTCAGGGTGAAGCCTCATCAGGTTCACCTCATCAAAGTAGTGGAGATGGTGTTTGTCATAAAATTATTCTTCTTCTGCCAGACTTTCTTCCCAATTTCCAGATTTATTTTTAAACAATGTATGCTCACAGCATTGTTCTTCAATTGTTGGGTACACAAGGATGTTATGACACATGCCCCTCAGCATTATTGCAGATGCATTAAGAAGTGTTGGTGTGATTTGCACCCTTGTTATTGGGCTCAGTAGCTTTGCACAACTTTTCCTGGTGAATCATAGCCCTAAATCCAATTCAATGACCCAACTAGAATAAAGAGACAGTAATTCTCCCATTTATCGTGGGAGTTAGGAATCCAACCTGACCCGCGATCAAGGGAAATCTGTTTTATGTGGATGCTGGGCAGGATGCCTGTTTGGATGCCTCCTGCACTTACCCTAGGCCTGGTGCTGCCCCGAATAGGCCTCCAACAAGCTTCCCAGGCCTGTCAGAGACCCCAAAAGTGGTTTCCAGCAAATAAGAACTCACTTCCAGTTTTTCAGAGGTCACTGCAAAAACTGCAGGAGGCCCCAAACAGGACCATACAGCTTGCTCCAGGAGCCCTTGCCTTCATATACTGCAGTCTCGCAATATACCGGGACTGCATTATATGAACCATAATATAGCGGGGGATGACTGTATTGAATACTTGCATTAACTCCTATTGATTTACAGAGCCTACTCTTGTTAAAGCTACCATTTGAATTCAGACTGGAGAATGCTTTTTTATGCTTGAGGGACAGACCAAAATACCTTAAATCCGAGTTTATGCTAGAGTCTAAATGAAATAAAGTACACTTTGACTTTTAGAATGCAAATAACAGTCATCTGCATCAAAAGGAGATTATTTGAACTAGAAGCTGCAATTAATTTATTAAGGATACAGTATGGCTCTTAATTAATCAGGAATCTGAATACAAAAAGATCCATCCTTTTTTCAGGAGTGGGATGAGATAACTTAATTCCTTCCACTCCTTTCTGTTTCAGTCCCATGCTGTACTTTATGAAGCTAGAGGATTGCCAGTCCCAGACATGAATATTTATTAGGTACAATTTGGAAGGCAGGAGAAGCACAGTTCTAGAGATTAGACAGCAGTGTTCCTAATACTGAACTCCATATCAGTTTCAGCAAATGAATTCCCTTTCTTCTAACCTCCCTCCGCCCCTCCCTCTAACGCTTTGTTGTATTGTTTTGCAAGTGACCCATGACCATTCTGTGTCTCAGAATGCTCTCTTTCACAGTCATACTTGACATACTGGCACAACTAGGCTGATCTCTGGTTTTGTTATTTAGTTTAAACCTGCTCTCTGGCCTATCCCTGGAGTCTTAAAAATGCCATTAGTATTCTGTAATTCCAAGCAAAAATCAAAGAAACAAAACAAAGAAAACACAAAAACACGTGGCACCTTAAAGACTATTCTATTTTAATGTAAGCTTTTGTGGACACATCCACTTCTTCGGACATGTATCAGCAGAATTCTGTAAGCACGCAAGCTTCCAGTAAGGCTGTTTTTAGAGCCCCTCCCCATTTTAAATATAAAGTTAAAGCCCCCCCCCTCCCGCACATGTGTGCTATTTGTGTCTAACTCTAGGGGCGGTGCTCATCTCCGTATTCAAGCCACAGAACCAATGTTGTGCAAGTCTGTGGCCATGTGGCCAGCGTGGCTGCAAAGAAACACTGTTTTACCTTCCCGCTTTTTATGATGGTACCTATTTATCTACTTGCATTTACATGCTTTCAAACTGCTGGGTTGGCAGGAGCTGAGGTTTACAGTGGGAGCTCACTCCACTGTGTGGCATGCGAGATTTGAACCGCTGAGTTGCCGACTTTGTAGCCAACAGTTTTCAGTGCTCTAGCCCGCGTTGTAGTTAAGAATGCCCACTGTACAGATAAAAGTCAGTACCTCGTTGTTTTGAGCTTTTCTTTCAAGCCCATTTGCTAGAATAACAATGAGGTTCAACAGCCAACATAATTCTGTCTGTAGTCAGAAAAATTATATTGTAATAGAAATAAACAGGCTGTTGCAGAGTTTCAAATTTCTCGGGAAATTGATTGTGCCACATAGTGGAAGTATAGAGACTCACAGAAAAGAAAAGCTTCAAGTTCCCCAGATAGTCCACCCCTTTCCCCATTGGTACTTGTTGTCTTCTTAATGTTTAACTGTAATCCTTCTTTTAAAAATTCTTTTTTTGCATTTGGGATTCATAGCTATTTTCTGCCAGTAGCGCTGTAACCATGTGCTTATCTTTAATTATTTCTTAAACCAATTTTCTCTTCTTCATCATCTCAGTCTATTCCAGCTTTTTGTATGATATGTTCTGCATATAGATTGAACCAGCGGGACATGAATTGCATCTTTGTATGACATGTTTGCTAATGCAAATCTATCCTGTTTCTCCATATTTTGTTCATATAATAGATAACATGTCCAGAGTGTAGATTGCACATCAGGGCCATCAAATGTTGGGGATCAGCCTGTTTCTTTTATAAAAATCATAGCTTTTCATGTGTCATATTATTAAATATACTGCTGTGATCTATAAAGCACAAAGTGATTCTGCAACATGGTTTTCAGTACTTCTTCCTTTTCTGGATCCAGCGTGAGTGTCTGGCATTTCTTGCACTGTGTATGGGGAAAATCTTCATGGCAAAATCTTCAGCATCATTTTGCTCAATGGATGGGGAAGCATCCAGTCTCATTGCTTGCACAGAGTGGCTGGCGTAGTGATAAATCATAGTTTATAGTTAAGTCCATATGTAGCCTCTGTCTATGTCTTCAAATTCCAGAGAGTTAACTAAGAACATTTAGGAGCCTTATAGCCATTTAAAGTCTAACAGATTCATTGTTTTATAAGATTGTGAGGATTAGCATCCACTTCATCTGATGGAAGCGTTGAGTCAGTGATAAATCAGTTAGTCTGCATGGTCCCATAAAACTCTTTTTTCGTTCTTGGCTGCTCAAACACCATATGTCTTTGATGATGCTTTCTGTTAGTGTAGTGTGTCTGCTAAAACCACCATTGATCTGAACTGCTATACTTCAATACTCAGTTAAATTTAGCTTTGGAACTTGTTCCAGTTGTATAAGCTCGAGGCATCAAGTCACTTGCAAATCTAATTGGCTTGTGCATTTTTAGTACATAATGTAACAGCACCACCACCACCACCACTATCATAAGCATATATGTTGTCTGCCACCCTGGACTATTTATTTTTTTAAGCAAGGATGGGATATTAATTAATTGCATGCATAAAATAACTGCTTTCTTCAAAGCTGCTTCTTTATATGTGATTTTCATACTAATAGCTCCTATACTGTGCCCATAATGAGCAGATTTTTGTAAATTCTGGCTAGCTTTTTAGATTCTTTGTTTCTGACTTCTCCTACATCTTTTTTAAAATCTCATGTAACATGAGGACACATTCTGAAGAATGTCAGAACACTCCAATTTAGTGGTAATTTGATGGTCCTAATGAAGCTATGATTCATGTTCAATTTGTTGTTTTTACTTCAGGATCACATGGCTACTTCTGGTTTTATCTTAAAGCTTTCTTTCTTACTTACTTTTCCATTAGTGTAAAGCAGTATTTTGAGTGGTTTACAAGCATAATGAATTAGTGTTCTGCTTATATATACCACCCCACACCACTTCAAGTAGCCTCTGGGCGGTTTACAGTTTTAATTACAGTATGCAGACTACACATCCCCCCCAGCAAGCTGGATACTCATTTTACCGACCTCAAAAGGATGGAAGGCTGAGTCAACCTTGAGCCGGCTACCTGGGATGGAACCCCAGGTCGTGAGCACAGTTTTGCCTGAAGTACATGCATTTAACCACTGCGCCATGAGGCTCCTATAAACACTATAATGAAATGAAATGAACCATAAGTAAAACAGCAATAAAATCTTAAAATAAAGAAAATTAAACAAAAAAATTAACTCAAAATTTACAATTTAAAAGAAATGTTTAAAAGTATTGATAATCCCTACTTAAATAATATGTTGGTATGTTGGAAGAAGTATAAAAGAATACTAAGCCCAAAGATTTCCTAATTAACAAGAGTAGTGGATTTACCAAATTTCCCAGAAAATTTGAAGTATTAAGAAAAGAAAGTCTTAACTGGTTAAGCATAGGGCAGTTGGACAATTGGACTAAGGTTTGGATAAAAAAAAGAAGGGAAATGTAGGGCAATGACTGAGTTTGAAGAAATTATTTAAAAAAGGGAAAAGTTTGAAGATCAATATCCTTGTTGGGTTGTTTTATTTTATACCATATTTTATCTTTTATTTTTTGTTTTTATTTTTTCTCCAATTGATGTATTGTTTGGGTCTGTCTTGCCCTCTTTGTTCACCACCTGGAGTTCCTTCGGGAAGACAGGCGGTATAGAAATGAACAAACAAACAAACAAACAAACAAACAAACAAACAAATCAAAGAAAAGGTATAATAAGTGTAATATATAGGATGTTAGTTGAGGAGGAATATAAAACAACAGCATTAAAACTGGTTTGGCAAGGAAATTTAAATGAAGAGATAAAGGAAGAAATTTGCAATGCGATATGGAGGGAAAGAATAATGAAAAATATGTCAGTAAGAATTAAGGAAAATTGCTATAAAGTTATGTGACAATTGTACTTAACACCAGTAAAACTGCATGCAATAAATAAGGAGGTAACACCCTTGTGTTGGAGGTGTAAGAAGGAAAGGGGAACCTATTATCATATGTGGTGGTCTTGTGAAGAAAAACAAAAGGAATGGATAATAATTTTTGATGAAATAAGATAAATTATAGGGATTAATATAGAAAGATGTCCAAACATAGCATTGCTAAACATAAATTGTCAAATAGAAAAAGAGGTAAAGGATTTGATTATAATTATGGTAACATCTGCAAGATTAATAATGGCAAAAAATTGGAAAGATAATAAGAAATTGAGTCTAGAGGAATGGTATGATGAAATGTGGAGTTTAGCTATCAATGATAAACTGACTTGTGAATTGAAAGTTATAAAAGGGATGTTAAAAGAGAATGTTTTAATAAAATTTGGTATAAATTTCTGGATCATGTATTTCTAAACCATAAGGATTATTTTCTGTCTGAAGGATCAATTCAGTTTTGGAAGGAGACAGAATGTATAAGATAAAACATGCAATTGTAGTGAATGAAATGTTATGTTGTACAGTATATTGTTATATAATCCTGAGGGTGGAGATTTAATCACAATGTGTTGTGGGGGATATATGTGTTGTTTACATTTTAAATTTAAAAAAATTAAATCAGACAGAAAGCTTATACCTTGTTGCACACATAAATCTGCTCCTGATATCCCCCACTACCAAGCATGCTTTACTATCAAGCTAATTCAGTCATTGCTGCAAGCAGTGTTACTGTATATTGAAATCCTGTATACAGCAGTGCGATGGCATTTCCAAACATAAGATAAGCGGGGTACAAATATAATAATAAATAAATAAATAAACAAACTCTCTCTTCTATTGAAGTCATTTTTCATATAACAAGGCAAGAGGATCCGTTTTGCTGCAAATCACAGGAGAGGCAATCACCTAGATATCTCTTTGAAAGCTTAAGGACACTTTGTCTTCATTTTTACAGCTGTTACCATGGAGAATGAGTTCCTAGACATGACCAGTTGACGTCAGTCGCTAGTTTGGCCCACAGAGGAAACTAGATTCCAGCTTTATTCCTGGCTGTTTTGCTGCTTGTGATGCTATTTCATTTGCATCACCATAATCCTAAATATAATAGACATCTAACTGGTGGAAGGCATATGGACATTGAGAAACAGGCTTGCTTGTTTTACTCAGTTTTAAGGGAAATTATGCTTTCATGTATTAGTTGTTTTTAGTTCAGTGTCACCTATTGAAGCGGGAAACAAAACAAAACAAAAAAGTAGTACATTCAAGACTAACTATATGAACTTTCATGAATGCAGTCTACTTCTACAGACATAAGAGTGAGATTGTATGACAGTTCACACCAGGCTCCATAACCAAGTGGAAATTCAGTAGAGCAAAGTGATAGGGATTGGATAATATAGTGGACACTAGTTATAAATTGTGTGAACCAATGTAGCATTTCATACTTGGGAGTGAATTAAGGCCCTGAATTCAGTCCTTGTAAGTGGATTTCTTTCCCCTTGAAGAGTTCTTCTGTACACTTGACAATGGTTTGTTAATAAAGGAACACCAGTTTATGATTAATAAAGTTACTGTAGCATTTCACACTTGGTAATGATGTAAGAATAGATATGGGCACAAACTGCCTATTTGGCAGTTCTTGCCAGTTCATTTACTGGCTGCTCAGGCATTCCACAGTTCAGTGGCCCAGCCCCTCTGGCAGGCACCCAATCAGAAGCAGTGTTCAAGCTTCCTTGCCCTGTCTTCTCTGACCACTGCCTCTGACTGGGCTCCTGCTGGAGGGGGCAGGTTGCTGAACCATGGAGCACCTATGGGGCTGCTAAACAAACCGGCATGAATTGCCAAACCAGTGGTTTGTGCCCATCTCTTCTTCTTAAGGCCCTTTGTTTGAAATTCAACCTTTTCTAATGGGTTCCCAGAATCCATATATATTTTATCTCGCCTGCTTCCCTTTGAAGTATTGTTCTGCAGTGCTTATTTTTCGGGACCAAAACTTTGTCCAGGTAAATTGAAATATTCCTATATAGAATGCATGATGGGTATTATTGCAAAACAATGGTACACATGCCTCTGATGTTGTGTGCAGCATTGTGTGGGCTTTAATATTGTCCAAGTAGATATGGAGTAGATATGGGATCTTGGATGGGAGACCACCAGGAAATACCAGGGGCTGCAGGCACCTGAAGTAGGAATCGGCAAACCACTCCAGCATTCCTGCCAAGAAAACTCCATGACATGGGGTCATGAAGAGTCGGTCATGACTGTAATGACGCAACACACACATACACACGCACATGTAACAGCATATCTTGTTTGATATGGTTGCACAGTTGTTGTAGTATTTTGAAGATTAACTGTGAAGCATCATGACAGTAGAAGTAGCTGAAATCTGCAGCATCTGAGGAACACTGTGAAGGTTTATGACAGGGGTGTCCAAAATTTTTGCAAGGAGGGCCAGATTTGGTGAGGTGAAAATGTGTGGGGGCCGATCATTCAGCTGCATTTGGCCCCCAGCCTGGACTTTGGACAAGCCTCAAAGACATGCAAGGAGGCAGGGAGGATTCTGCAGCCACGGAGCTGGGAGCAGTTGGGCTGGGCAGGTGGCTGGGGAAGGGGGTGGACAGAGGCAGGGAGGGCAGGCAAAACAAAAAACTTTCAGTATGGGAAGGGCCAGCTGGCGGGGATGCATGACAGGCTGAGCCGGTGGGGACAAGAGGTTGCGGGCCACTCAGAATTTGTAAATGGGCCGCATTTGGCCCCTGGGCCTGACTTTGAACATGCCTGGTTTATGGCTTTGCGTTTGGAAGAACAGTTTAATTTCAGAATGTTCTTTTTAACAGGCATACTTTTAGGTAACATTCTTTTTTGCATTCTCCCGTCTCCTCAGTGTGCATTCAGCTCATTGTGATCTTTAAATACATCATATTTTTACGTTGTCAGTTTTATTTCCCCTATTGGCCCAGAATACATCCAGAGCAGTGGAAATGCTTCACCTGATTTCAATGGTGCTTTAGCTCAAGCACTTGAGCTTTCTGACTCAGTCACATCCCTCTTTCTCCTCGTTTAGTGCCCACCTACTGGTACATGATATTCATTTCATTTCCAAGTCAGTGCTGTGAATTACAATTGAGACTGTGCTTTTGTTGACACACATTCGTTCTGAAAAGGTTAGGAGACCTTTGGGATGCAGCTGCAGAAGACGTGTTCTATCCAACTGTGAAGAGATGGTTGGAATGCCATCATACTGCCTGTTGCTAGACGCTGTGATGAGTTCTGTAACATTGGAAGCCTGCTGTCTTTTGACAGAAGCGTTTAAAATGCGTGTTTTTAAAAACATCTTTCTTGCTATTCTTTTTTTAAAATTTCATTTTCAGTGTTAATTTTGTTGTGGCGTGAAAAAAAAAAGAGAGAAAAGGATGTTAAAATCCTTTCCCTAGAAATCAGTGATAATTCTTTATGGAGCAGGTCCAACATTTTTTTAAAAGTTTCTTTTGATTTTAATTATGCCTCTGCCTATGCTTAGTAATCTGCTCACAACAGTGTGCTCATTTAACTAGGTGTGCTCATTTAACTAGGCAGCAGACATTTAACATTTTGACATTTCCCCCATAATGCAGGAAGATTACATGAAAAGAAAGGGCTGTGGGTGCAGAAGGAAACCTACTCTGCTTTCCTAGGCAGAGTTTTAAATTCATACCTTCCGTTTTTTCAATGTAAATGCTTTTTATTCTTTTCTTTAAATCAGGAATTACTGAATTTTTTGCCCTATAAGATGCACTTTTCCCACCCTCAAAAGTAAGGGGAAGTGCTTGTGCATCTTATAGAGTGAACACAGCTGTCCCTGCTACATATATATATCACAGATTTTCATTTAGAGATAAGATCTCCTGCTGCAGCTGGGATTCCATAGTTCCAATCACACAGTTTGCAAAGAGGCTTCCTCCAGGGAGCCTTTCCCCACCCCACCCCTTCTGAAGCCAAGGTTTCCCACTCAAAAATCACCTTGTTTGCAAAGAGGTCTCCACGGACCCTCTGCCCTCCCCTTCTGAAGCCTGGATTCAACAGCTCCAGTTACCTCGTTTGCCAGCCTCCCCTTTTGCAGCTTTGATTCCACCACTCCAATTACAGTACCTTGTTTGTAAGCCTCCCTTTTTGCAGCTTGGATTCCACAGCTCCAATTATCTGATTTGCAAGACTCCCCTTCCCCCCGCTATAAAACCTTAGGCTAAACATTTTTCTTGTTTTTCTCCTCTAAAAATTAGGCACATCTTATGGCCCAGTGCATCTTATAGGGCGAAAAATACCCTATATTGTGAGATTGTTTAGAAAGCAATAGCTCCTTCTGCCTCCTCATCCATACAGTTTTTCAGCAAAACAGGGGAAGCTTTTGCAAGGCCGGGACAAAACCCTATCTTTGCAGATTTTTAAGCCCCTGTATGAAAGGTACAGGTCTCACCTATGACAAGACGCTACTCACAGATCTGCCCCAGCCACAGAACCATTGGTGTGCTTCTTAGGGTGTTCTTCCTGAGAATAACATTCCACAATTAGGCATGTGCAAACAAAATCTAATTTTACTCAAGAAGAGTTAAGAAACATATAATTTTTCAGACCATAAATACCTTTGTAAATTCTCCAGATGATGAAAAGGAATAAGTAAAGACGTTCAGAAGGTGAAAGAACTGAGAGACCGAACTGCAGCATCAGTGCATTGTAGTTTAGCTGCAAAGCTTGCCTAAAATAAAATAAGGCACAAGATCCACCACTAGTTTCTTAAGGATAGATAATATTGGGACTTCTCATTAACTAGAACCAGCTAGCCATAAGCATTGAAGCAATTGCTGCATTATACTTCAGCACTTCCATGAATTTTATTAAGTCAATGGTTAGTGGATTACATGGCTCAAGTCATTATGGAAGCCAATAGCAATTCTTGTTCCTTGCTGAATGACAATACAAATATAAATCAAAGAGACTGAATTACTTGCAATGTTTTCTTTATTGTCCTTCAGGTTATTCAACAAAGAAATGAGGAGTGTGATCACATTCAATTTTTAATTGAAGAAAAGGAATCTAAAGAAGAAGATTTGTATGAAGACTTGGACAGATTTGAAGAGAATGGTACCCAAGAGTCTCGCATCAGTCCTTACACTTTTTGTAAAGCTTTCCCTTTCCACATCATATTTGACAGAGATCTAGTGGTTACCCAGTGTGGCAATGCAATATACAGAGTCCTTCCGCAGGTGAGAAGTCTTGTTTTTTTACTGTCATATATTCAGACAGCAGGAACCTCAAAGGGTTCTTCTTGCGTTTTCTCAGAATACTTTTATGAGTCCATACTGATCCTCAGCAGGAACCTTCTGGACTAACATGTGACATGTCACATGAAGACAGTTATTAGAATGGGACAGTTGCCTTACATGCTAATGTTATGTGGCCAGGGCGGCCTGGAGGAGCCTCACCTATTCAGATGCCTTTCAGATGCTTTGAAGTGTAATTTCCTTCTGCTCTAGCCAGCAGGTTCATTTAACCAGCACCAACATACTGTACTTACATTATGTTGGTCCACACGTTAATTTTCTGCAATTGCAGTTCATTTCTTAAGTGGCATTTCTTCAACTGCTTGGTTTTTTTTTTACTGACTACCACAAACCTGGTTTACTTAACATTCATGTTGTTAACATTTTCATTACTTATATCATTAGCTTTATGGAGCAGTCTTTGGAGATCATCTAAATGGTCAAGTTTGTAATCCAGTGTTACCTGCATATTTGATGCTGTTGGTAATCTCTTGCTGATAGTGGTCATCATTTCAATTGGTGTATAGTCCTCAAAAGAAGTTCATGGAGTGGAACCTGTGATGTTCTGTCCTTCCCACACACAATTAATTATAACTTTTAATTTGGATAATAAATACCCAATTATGATTGTTTCTTCTCAGTAACGATGTAATAATTTAAAATTGGAATTACTTTATTAATAAAACAAACACAATGGTGATTGTTGTTGTTATGCGTGGCCTTCAATATAAAATATATTCATACAAGTCTTCCAGACCTTAACCTGCTACTACACTAATAAACCATACAGCCTAGATGTTAACTCTCTCTCCAACTCAAATGACTGCTCTCCCTGAGCTATTACTCGGGTTCTTTTTTCTCCCTTGGGTGGCTCTGCCCTCTTATATGACCCAATCCCCCACTGTCCTGCTTGGATTGGTTGTCGATTTACATATTCATGGCTCTAGCTTCTAAGGGTGTTGTCACAGAGCCCTGGTTCCCAAGATTGGGTAACCCAGGAGTTCTTGGACTGCAACTCCCAGAAACCATGGTCAGCAGAGCGAATGGCAAAGGCTTCCGAGAGTTGCATTCCAAGAACACACAAGTTACTGATGGCTGGAAACCACTGAAGCAGAGATTGAAATTCAGTCCTAGATTAAATCAAAGCTGAACTGTCTCTGGAGGCAAACCTTTTGAAACTGGTGATGTCCTTGTTCAAGCACTTCATGAGGAGGCAGGATTCTCTTAAAATAAAAACCCAGTAATGCTGGGAAAGAATGAAGGCAACAGGAAATAAAGAAGACTAAATATGAGATGGATTTGCTCTCTAAAGGATCCACAACGCTTGAGTTTACAAGATCTGAGCAGGGCAGTTGAGGGCAGGACATTTTGGAGACCTCATAGGTTCGCTTTGCTTCTAAGGGGAGCAAGATGGTCCAGAGTGCAACAGATAAGAGATTGAAAAGCAGCTGTGGGAGACTGTTTGGCATTACTATGTCCCTTACCCTCTGATCTTCAATTTTTGCTTGAGCATTTGGATGTCAAGTATTGGTCTCTGTTTCTTACAGACCGTAAGTAATTTCAGACATACAAAGTGTAATTTGCAATTGGTGTTGCATTTATATTTCAGCTCCAGCCAGGATACTGCAACCTGTTGTCAGTGTTTTCATTGGTTCGGCCTCATATTGATATTAGTTTCCATGGGATCCTCTCACATATCAACACAGTTTTTGTGTTGAGGAGCAAGGTAATCTAGATACTGTTCTCTTGCCATTTTTCAATGAGTAATCCTACTCTACTTTAAGTAAGAACGGAATTTCATCACTTTGACATGATTTCGGAATAACGAAAAACAATCCCTTTTTCATTAAATCTTTGAAACATTACTGTTTGGGCCCTCAATGGAAAAACAGAAATAATCTGATCATTGATTGTAGAGATATTGTGGGAGAATAGGAAAATATATATAAATGTGGCATGCCTGGTTGAAGTTACAACTTGTTTTCTTTATAAGGAAGGTCTGTTGGATGTGGAAAAACTGGAGTGTGAAGATGAATTAACTGGTACAGAAATCAGCTGCTTACGTCTTAAGGGTCAGATGATCTACCTGCCTGAAGCAGATAGTATTCTTTTCCTTTGTTCTCCAAGGTAAACAAACAATATTTGTTTTTATTGCAGCTGTGTTATTACAACAATACTCCAAACCACTAATGGTCTATGTAGCCATGAAGTAAACGGGATGTGTGTCAATTTGTCTTACTTGGAACTGGTCATAGTGAAGACTCCAGTTTCTAGCAGACCAGTCAGGATTAACAAGAAGGTGTTTAATCCTTTTCTCTTGCCATGGTTTCTGTTATCTAAACCCCATTATCAAAATGCCATTAGCATCATTTTTGATGCAAGGAGGAAATACCAGCACCTCTGCTTCTTCCTTAGAGAGACTGCTAACAGTTTCAGGGAGGGATTTGGGGTGCAATCAAATGAGTACTTCCCTTGCAGTTTGGTATGCTGTAAGGATGGGTTGATTTGCTCCTTTTTTCAGTGATCATATGACATAATTTGAAGTGGACCAAACAACCCCCCCCCCGAGCATTCTGACCCATAACCTTCAGAGCCCCTGCCATGAACTTCTGTGGATTTGTGTGTGTGCTTGTGGTTTGTTTTATTTCTAGCAAGTGTGATTACTGGAAACGAACCAAAAGTGACCCTTCAAATTGTCAAGGCTCCTTTCAGTGGGAAAGTCCGACATGTTGAAGTGACTTAAAAAGGGAGCCCCTTCACCAACCAGCAATTCAGGACAAGGCATGGAAAGTATTTTAAAGAATTTTTATAAGTTATACTGTCATGTTCACTACCCTAATATAATTTTACCAAAAAAAAAAAAAATCTTCTACCTGTACCAAGAAACAGTGGAAGTGTATAAATTTGCCAATATCCTGACGTCGTTTGCTCATTAAGCCACTTCATGATACTTGAAATTCCCACTAGAAGGATCTGGACTAAATAGGGTTGCTTGAGCTCTGATAAGCCCTTTAGATGCAACAATCACCCACTACCACCTGGTCTGTATCCAAGTAAAAGAGAAATGCTGTAGATGAAGGCCAATATGTATTCTGCCCTTGAAGAACATTCTGAAATGCTCTGCCCAAGGATTTGTGACATTTATGTACAAGTTATTGTCTTAAGAGAGCAAATGACTTGGTGGGAAGGGCTATATAGAGTGCTAATTATATGACCTAACCAACAGCCATTTCCCCACAGACTCGCTCTCACCCTCCCTCCTAATATTACAGTATTTCAATCAAGTTCAGTACACTGAGCCAAGTGAGCAAACTAAGAAAATATCCAGAGTACAAAAAGACAGAAGTGCAAAATAAGTGATGCAAATTTTACTTTTCATCCTAGGGCCTTTGCAATACATGTATGGTTAATGGAGAGACTGCAAGAGGATATATAACAGAGTGGAGTGTCTTGGGGAGGAATCTCAGGCTTTCTTGGAGGGTTTAGCTGTCACTCACTTTCTCCTTTTGTGCCAGCAGCTCAATTGACTCCCTTTTTATCACCCCTTTCCTTAGTTCAAATTGCCACCCATTTTCTAACCCACTGAATGCCAATTGGAGCAGGAAGCATCTGATGTTGTACCACTGCAGCAGTGAACAGCATCTCCTTCTTTTGCCCCCTAATTGCCATGGAATGATACAGATGCCCCTAATTTGGTCTTGTTTTGGATGTACAGTATATCCAAAAGAATGCACGCCTTGTCCACAGTAATTGTTATTGTTTTAAAAGAAGCCATATTGTTGTTGTTGTTTTAAAAGAAGTCATATGTAGAGTAGATTCAGTATTATCTCTCATTCTATGATGACAAGACACAAATGTGTGGCATGTGTGATGTGTATTATAATGGAGAAGAGACATCTTGGTACATTTTCACAATTTCAAAATAATGACAGGATAAATAAATGAGTACTAGTTATTGTTAAGCAGGATGAATGCCATCAAAACATGTTTTCCCATTTTGCTTTCCATTGTCTCTTTATGTGAAAAGTGTGATGAATTTAGATGACTTAACCAGAAGAGGGTTGTATCTAAGTGACATCCCACTCCACGATGCTACCCGTGACTTGGTGCTTTTGGGAGAGCAGTTCAGAGAGGAATACAAGCTAACCCAAGAGTTGGAGATACTCACAGACCGGCTTCAGCACACATTAAGAGCATTGGAAGATGAAAAGAAGAAGACTGACACGTAAGGCTTGATCTCCCCACTTGATGCAAGGATATGAGCATATTGAGATGATTTTTCTGCCTTGTGCTGAAAAAAAAAACTGGATAACTCAGAATGCCCCTGATTCTGAGCTGTCCAGGGGAAAACCATGACATGTACTCTAAGATGTGACCAAAGGGTGGGGGGGGCACACCAGCTGTCTTAATATGTCATGTTGATGCCAGGGAACAACTAAAGCCAGCTAACATGTCCTTCATCCATTCAAGCCAAGTAACTGAGGTGTCACCTCTGCTTTCAATACAAATGGGCAAGACTGGGAAAGGCCAATGATTGGTTGCATTCAAAACTGAATTGTAAAAAACTGGTGTGCTTTAAGACCCTTCGCTGATGCTATTTCTTTTCCAATTTATTCACTATCACTATTACCATTCTTATCAACACTGGACAACCCATTTAGAAGGAAAAACACATCTTTGTAAGCATGTCCACTTCTTTTTGTGGCAATGGCAGGGACTGTTAATGGAGACACACTTGTTCGTTTTTAGGCATTGCTGCTGCTCATACTGTAATGTTTGAATATGGAGTGCAGTAGTGCATCTTTGCCCTCTGCTTGCCTGCTCATAATTGTGAGCCTAGCTGCTTGTGGCCATGGCTATGCTAACCTTTCAGTACAAGCTGATTCTGACCTATTAATGTTGTACATCATGGATACCCCTGTATTCTTATTTGTCTTCCCTCCAGAGCTAGCTCTACAGACTTAATTCTTTAACAGGTGCTCAAAGGACCACTGTGTCTAGGTTCAGTTTTGTCACTACAGCAATTGGCTCCCTGTAATGTATGCCTTTTGATAGTCTGAACATATATAGGAATCACTCTTTATCAAAATAGGGCAACATAAACTGTATTAACAGTTCTGTCTTATACATCCGTTCTCAGAAGTAAGATCCATTTAATTCAGCAATGCTTCCAGACAATTATGGACCAGTTTCTGAACAAAAAAAAGGTATTTTGATCTATTAAAAACCAAGGAGAACCTCAGGATCTCATGTACTAGTTTTTGAAGGGAAATGTGTCCTGTTCAATTGTTATCTCCCCTTCTGATCTTTCTTATCTTTTTTTCCTCCTCTCATTAGCTCTTATGCCTCAGTCTTCAACAGTAATGCTTGTTTAATGAGGTATAACGTATGCCCCACAGCCCACAGTATTTGAGTTTTCAAAATAGTAACATGTCCATCTGATTTAATCTTCCAAATTACCAAATATTTTATTCACCATTAAAGACATAAGAAAACAGATGGTCTCCAAGACATGTAATATATGCATTTTTTTAAAATATTGGCTCCTAGGACTATCTTTGGAATTAAAAATATTATGGTTAGACAATAAATAATGTCTAACTAGAAATAATAATAATAAAATAATAATAATAATAAAATATTCTGGATAGATAGTAAATAATGTATTTTAGAGCATCCCCTCAAGCTTATATGTTGCTTTTTAATATCTCTACAGAGATATCAATTCATCTTGGACTGCAAAAAAACAACAACAAATAAATTAAAAATAAAATTTTAAAACCCTCCTATTTAGGAGTGAAGATGGTATTTTGAAAAGGATATTTCCTTGCAGAAGTGTACATGTATACCAGTGTTCAAAACTAGGCTTCCCATTTTCTAGAGTGAGGTGGTCACTTCAGATCATAGAGCGTTCGAGGTCATGACAGAGCTGATGTGATGGCTCCCTGCCCCTCATTCTTGACACAGCCACACAGAAATACTTTTGAGGGAGGGCAAGAAGAGGCATAAATCATTTCACATTGCCAGTGGGTGCCTGGTCATCTTCAGAGCACAGCCACTGGATGTTTGTCTAACCCAGTGGTTCTCAACCTGTAGGTCCCCAGATGTTCCTGGACTGCAACTCCCAGAAATCCTGGACAGCTCAGCTAGTGATGAAGACTTCTGGGAGTTGCAGTCCAGGAACATCTGGGGACCAACAGGTTGAGAACCACTGGTCTAAAGTGATATTCCTCCTGCTGAAATAAGAGGGTTGTGTCAAAGGCATTGTGAAAACTGGTGACCGCTCTTTGAATTTTGCAAAGCAGGCACTATTGAAATGAAGCTTCCAAGATCTTCAAAACAAAGGTAGTCACTACTTCCCCCCTAGAGCTTCCAAGCTTTTCGTTGGCTTGCCCTTTGAGAAAAAGGGAGAGAAAGTTTACAGAGCTAGATGTGAGGCAAAGATAACTTGGTTGTAAAAAACAAATCATGGCATGTTAAATAGTAAAGATCAAAAATGACACACCAGTAACCAAAATATGTTTTATTTAAAAAAACAAGGATGTGACTTTTAACTTAAAATTGGTAGCCTTAAGTTCAGTCTGGAAGTGTTGACTTGAAAGGAAAGACTTGAGAAGCATTATACTAGCTTCTTGTTGCTACTGGAATACCCTTGGTTGCATAGAGGTCATAACTCAAACACTAATTGATGTCAGCTTTTATAGCAAGTGTTAAAAGCTTCATGAGCATATGCCAAATTGCTTTTATGTATATTGAAAAAAAATCCTCACTGCTTAGATGCTAGCAGAAGATAATCTATTAGAAGATAATAGCTATTTTTAGATAAGATGGCATATTAAAAAAGGGGGAAAGGTTTTTTTTTTATAAAAATGGAGGAGGAAGACATAACACTGGGCGCCTTTAGCTGAAAAATCAAATGCTGGTTAAAAGGGGAAGGGGTGAAATTGTAAGAGAAAGATGAGTATGAACTGCAGTTTGGTGGTTTGGCGTGGCACCCATGCACCGCTTCTACAGGTGCCTGCTCTGCATGCCTGCCCATTCCTCCTAAGTGCAACAACACACTCATCGACCATTCTTTGCACTGCCCTTTGCTACCTCCTCTGACAGCCACCCACTCAGATGAGAAGGTGGGCCAGGGAAGCCTTGGAGTGGGCAGGAGGTGGAAGGGCTGGAAGAGGGAAGTGTGTGCTGCGATTGGTGAGTGAGCAGTCACACCAAGGATACAGAGAGGAGGCATGCTTTGTCTGGGGAATGGGGGAGTGCGCAGAAGGAGGCAGGAGAGGGGAGTGTGTGGTGTCCGCAAGACACCTGTGCAGATGCCGTATCAAAGTAGGCCAAACAGCTCAACTGCAGTTCATGCCCATCTCTGTGTGTTGTGCCATTACAGTCATGACTGACTCTTCGTGAAATCCCATATCCATGGAGTTTTCTTGGCAGGAATACTGGAGTGGTTTGCCAGTTCTTACTCCAGGCTACAGCACCTAGTATTTTCTGGTGGTCTCCCATCCAAGAACTAACCAGGGCCGACCCTGCTTAGCTTCTGAAATCAGGCTTCTAGAAAATAGTAATAATGATCCGCATTTTCCCCACTGTCATGGGAAATGGCCATTGCTTTTATAAGTGTAACTGCTGCTGACACTTCTTTTGTCCTTCAGTGACACTGTGAAATTTATTAAAGCAGACAGGCCTGTTGTTTAGGAATTAGCTGTTGTGACTTTTTCAGGCTATTTGGCTGTGTTCTGGAAGTCTTTCTTCCTCTCTTCCTGGAAGAAAAACTTCCAGAACATGGCCAAATAGTCTGAAAAACTCACAACAGCTCTCAGATCCCGTCTGTGAAAGCCTTCGAGAACACATGTTTAGGAATTATTAAGTTCCATTAATTCCTTTAATCAGTGGAAGCTTATAGTATATTCCACCACCTGCAGCACTGTTATTTTTTAAAAATAAACAATGCCTCCTGCTTTCTCTCTTGTTCTCTCCCTCTTCCATCCCTGCTTTTGCATCATGTAGATTGTTGTATTCGGTGCTTCCTCCCTCTGTGGCAAATGAGCTGAGACACAAGCGTCCAGTTCCAGCAAAGCGTTATGATAATGTGACCATCCTTTTCAGTGGCATTGTTGGGTTTAATGCTTTCTGTAGTAAGCATGCTTCTGGAGAAGGAGCCATGAAAATTGTCAATCTGTTAAATGATCTTTACACAAGATTTGATATTCTGACTGATTCACGAAGAAATCCCTTCGTTTATAAGGTAAGCACTAATAAAGATACTGTATAATGATGAAAAGGCTTATAAGACATAGTATCTGTCTCTGTATCTTCTGATATTATCGGAATACTGGCATTTCCTGCAGCCATAATATGGATGCATTTTTTTTTTGCAAGAAACAAAGTATTTCTGCTGAGATAAAGGAACTGCAAAAAACAAAATGGTTCCATGAATATGTGCTAGGGGCAGATCAAGGCTCTTTTGTGTCTAAACATTACTTTCTAAATGCTATCAATGTCACCCAAAGTCCTGTTGTGGAGTTTCACTGCTGGAAGGGCAATGGTGTAACTTCAGTAGCAGAATTACCTCTCCTTAGCAAGTTACTGTTGGCGTTTATTTATTTATTTATTTATTTGACTTATATGCTGCACTGTCTGACATAAAAGCCACTCTGGGTGGTTTACAGACTTTTTAAGGTAAACAATATGACATAATAACAGAAATAGATCATAATTAAAATCAAAAACATCAGAATTGAAAAAAAAATATTATAATCCAAGATGTTTTAACAAAGGTAATGATTTCAAAAACAGGTCAGCAGCAATGATAGTCATTACCCAGGGAAAGCCATTTTGAAAAGGTAGAATGAGTATTTTAAAGACCCGCAGCGTGGGTGCTAGGCAGATCTCTAGGGGGAGTTATTCCAAATACAAGGTGCCTCCATTGAGAAAGCCTGATTCCTGGGACCGGCAATTGTTTTACGGGCTTCCCTCGGCTGTCGCACCCTCAGATCCACCACCTTGGAAGAGCTAGGGTTCCGGGTAGTCTTTTGAGATAGGAGCCATTCTGGCAGATAGATCACCCATCAAGCCACCTGACTGGTGGTGCAATGAAGAATCAAACTAATTAAATACTGTCATTTGGCTGCTGCAGCTTCTGCCAGTCCCCTTTTGCCAGCTTAACTCTGCAACCTGGTTTTGGCCGTATTTTGATAGAATAAGGGCCAGTCTGCAATGTTTTGGCATATTGCTGCTCCCCCTCTTTTTGTTCATATTCACTATTCTGGCAATAAAAATGTGATTCCAATTTGGAAAAACAACATTTCCTATTGTCCTGCTTCTATTGCTATTAATAACACCCTGGGATGAGACCCAAATAATTTATTTCTTAGCTACTGTTCCTAACAATCATAGTAGCTTGCTTTCTCATCAGAAATAATGAATCGTGTTCGTAATAGCAGTGTTTCCCTATAATAAAAAAGTGGAATAACTGCAGATATCATATTTTGTTAGGTTGAGACTGTTGGAGACAAATATATGACAGTCAGTGGTTTGCCAGAGCCATGCATTCATCATGCACGTTCTATCTGCCACTTAGCACTGGATATGATGGAAATAGCTGGGCAGGTTCAAGTTGATGGAGAGTCTATACAGGTTAGTAACTGATTTTTATTTTATTTTATTGCTATTGGGAAAATTTTGCATGAGGCAAATCTAGCCCTTGATTGTCCTGCTTGGATTTAGGGGATGTGTGTAACATTGTCCCATTGTGTGTGCATCACACACAACCCAAAAATGAAGTGGGAATACTATAGCTAGTGGTAGTCTGCTGTCCAGTGCATGTTATTCTCATTATGCCTACAGAGCTAAGGAATAGGATACCAGCTACGATTTTGGTAGAGATTGCTATGAAACTATTTACTAATGTGGTTTCTTTTTCAACCTGCAGCTGTCCAGGCTCCTGAACCTTCATCCTGTCATACACAGGATGACAACATGTTTTATGACAAGTTATTAAATAGGTTCTTATAACTGCTAGTAAATATCTGATGTAGTGCTGTATGTTCTCCAGATGTGAACCATCACAATAAGTGGTTTAGTACTACAATAACCATGTGGCCTCGTGTCAATTCTGACTTATTGTGACCCTTTTTGAGGTTTTCCATTCCCTTCTTCTAGAGAAATACTGAGTCTCTGCAGTTTGACCAAGAGCACATGCTCTGGCTCTACTCACAGGATGCGCACAATCGGGATTCAAACTCTGAACCTCTGGCTTCACAGTCAGATACCTAAATGACTGAGCTATCCAGCCAGCTTGCTTGTGCTATAGGCTCAGCTTAAACATGTTCCTTTCAAGCATTAATACCAGTGCATCATACTGCATATTATCTTTCCTATATGTTATGTTAGCAATCTGGGTAAACAAATTGGTGATTTGTTGCCTTGTTTATACTAGTCTGACCTTTGAACTGAGATGGTGTATGCAAATCCAGTTAGTAATGTATTCTTCTCTTTCATTGAAAAAAAAGATAACCATTGGGATTCACACAGGAGAAGTGGTCACAGGGGTCATTGGCCAAAGGATGCCCCGTTACTGTCTTTTTGGAAACACTGTAAACCTGACCAGCAGAACAGAAACCACTGGTGAGAAAGGGAAGATCAATGTCTCAGAATACACATACAGGTGAGAAACTGGGGTTTGCCTATGGTTTATTTTCTAAGGAAAATAATGTTAAATCGCGTTTCTTAGAGCAGCATGTTCATTCTGACATTCACTTTGTGGGTGCTGCCTTTCTTCCTCTGGGGAAGAAGACTATGTAGAAATAAAGTAAATTAATAAACCATCAGTCGGTAGTAAAAACTACTGTCAGAACTTAATGTATTCATGATTGGGAAAGATGGTTGTTCTCACATAAGCCATGTTCAGGGACTCAAAAGGGGGTTAAAGGAAGCATGTGGTGAATGGAGAGTGCTGGCCACATCCTAGCTTTCTGTGGGTAAACAGGTAAAGGTGAAGAGGAGAGAGCTTCCTGAAGAGAAACAGCATATCCATTCCACTGATTGCAATGGGTAATTCTGTAATTAGTGCCCTAAAGGAGAACCAGAAGTTCTGAGTAGCGCCTGTTGGAAATGACAAGGCTCTTAGGGTAGAGAGAATTTGGCTCTTCAGGCTTGCACACGGAGAAGCAGGAGAAAGAGAGGCAGAACTAGCACGGAATCATAGAACCACAGTGGAGTTGGAAGGGAACCACAAGACCATCAAGTCTAACCCCCTGCTACATGCAGGAATACAAATCAAAGGATATCTGCCAGGTGGTTGTCCAACTTTCTCTTGAATCCCTCAAGTGTTGGAGCACTCATCACCTCTAGAGGTCATTGGTCCCATTACTGTTCTGCTGTAACAGTTAGAAAGACGTTCCTGATAGTCAGTTGAAAGCGGGTATCACCTTCACCCTTTTACTGTGCATGTTACTGTACAGGAGAGGGAAAAGAGTTAATGCCTATTTATTTATTTTATTTTATTTTATTTTATTTTTACAACTTATATGCCACCCACTACCCTAAGGTCTCTGGGCAGCTTACAATAAAGAATTATAACAGTTAAAACATCAAATACCAATAAATAATTAAAACAATAATAAAAACCTGACACTAAAATCATTACACTAAAATTGCCATCAGAGGACCCACAGTCTATGTTGTATCAATTAAAAATGCCAAATATCAATTAAAATATGCCAAAATATGGAATGTGGAGGCGGAGCCCTAGTGCTTAAATAGTGCCACCTGAGTGAGAAAGATGGAGTTAGGGAACATCCATCCTGAGAGATAGGGAAGAGATCGGCTAGAGTTAGGGAACTGTTAATTTTGCGTGAGGGAATTATATCAGAATTTGAGGGAACTCCGGCTATAGTTAGGGAACTGTTAAGTTTGAGTGAGGAAATTATATCAGAATTTGAGGGAACTGCTTTGTGTAACTTTAAAGTAACTATATACGTGTGAACCTGATTTCAACATCTTTCTGTATATAAACACATATTTTATTTTTACCATGTTATATCTGGTCTGGAACTCAGTAGTTGAACTGGGATACCCAGAATGGTGGCAGCGAGCAATACAGGTCAATGGTCCGTGAGACAACTGGGGACCTCTGCTAGAGTGAGGCAGTACTGAGTGGTGTGTGGTACTTCGGCTGCACCCCTGAAAGTTCTGACCCTCCACAGCTGGGTTCTCTTGATGAGCCTGTTCCTGCACTCTGCGATGATCAAGAACAGATCCTGCCCCTCCTCTGTATGACAGCCCTTCAAATATTTGAAAAGTGCTATCATATCTCCCCCAAGTCCTCATTTCTCTAAGCTGAACATGCTTCCCTCTTACAGTCTTTCCTCACAGTTTCCAGCTCCCTAATCATCGTCGTTGTTGTCCTGCTTTTAAGGCATTAAAGGTAGTAGATTTGTTCCAGAAGCTAGCTTCAGTGCACTTATTCTATCCTCTTTCCCTCATATGTTTACTTTAACCCTCTTTGTAGAATGCCTGGCTAGGGCTCTAGTCTGGCTGTTGGAGGCTCTTTAAAGCACCAATATCTTTGTATTACAGAGCTAATGGAATTCTGGAACACTCTCCACCAAGCCATCCTTTAACAAATTGTTCTCTCTTCTTCACTGTAGGTGTCTAATGACCCCAGAAAATTCAGATCCCCAGTTTCACCTGGAGCACCGAGGCCCTGTTTCCATGAAGGGCAAGAAGGAGCCCATGCAAGTTTGGTTTTTGTCCAGAAAGTGCACAGAGACTGAGGTATGACTTACTAGAAAGTATCTTTAAAACAAGAAGAAGCCATGAATACTGATCAGCATTCTAAATCATGGGGGCGATTTTTATCTGCAAAATCGGCTAGAGTTAGGGAACTGTTAATTTTGCGTGAGGGAATTATATCAGAATTTATATCAGAATTATATCAGCCTCCTGAATGTTCTATGGATGAACTGAAGCATTTAAAAATTATTGCTGCATTAATAGATTTGCTCTCTTGACAGCAGATTAATGTCTTTTATTTATTCTTGGTGTTTACGTGTTTGCTGGAGACTAGTTTATCTACTTTGGGAAAGTCCTTGTGGTAATGCCAAATGATTAAATATTAATCTCACATTATTTCTTTCCCTACCATACTAGACTGGTGTTTACATAATGTCTATGCTTAGTTGTAGCAAGCAGTAGATGCCATTCAGTCATCTAATGTTGCTTTAGTTCATTGATTACAGAATTATGAGTTGTAACCCAGTGGCCCCTATGTGCATGCTTTGCTTTTGTAATGTTTGATTTAAAAATCAGCTTCATTTGATGAAGTCATATTTGCATGTTTTGTTTTTTGGAGATGGGGAGTATTTATTCCAAATTCCTGAATTCTCCATTCCTACCAGACCAACACCTAAATTGTTCTCACCTGGAGAAAAACTAGGCTGGAAGGCTTCATGATCTGAGCTCTCACTTAGCTTCCTAAATTACAGTATAACAATTAATTATGGGTGTACCAGATTTACAAGTGTAAAAAGATGTGGATGCTTTTTATATCTTCAACTATACACATTCATACACTGACACCAAACCTATGTGGACTCTTAAATATTAACATAATTAGAAAGATAAATTGTATTAAAGCTATCAACAGGGAGAAAGTCCTGTTGAATCCATGAGCGGTTTAGCCAATAAGTATACATGAGTCGGATTTGCCTGAAAATAGAGGAATTGCCAAATGGGTCTGAGAGTGCCCTCGTGCTTGAAGGAGGCAAATCCCAAAGATCACACTGAGAAATATAAAAGATTGCCAAGTTGCCTTCTCAGTGAAGCATCGAAATGCACTGATACTTTATTGACAAAACTTGGATTAATTGAAGTGATAGTATACTTCTTTGTCTACTAAGTCAGCACTGAAATCCATATCACATTATGTGATTGGTGTATCTTTTATGGTATGCTGCAACAAATGAGGTTTGCAGTTAGCCTATAGAGATGCTTATAGAAGAGGCATCAGACTAGGAAGTTCCATCAACAGACATGAGATCTTTAAGGATTTGGGGCTGTTTTGTTCTATCTTTTGATATTGGTGTGCCTGGTCCCCAAAAAGTAGAAGTGAGCACCAATGCTGAGCTGGGTTGCATACAGTCTCTGGCATACTTATCTTATTCTTCAAAAAAATATGAACTTAACTTAGTAATATGGCAGTTTTTAGAGGTTGCCCCAATTTCCTGGTCGCTTTGCTAGTGTAGGTTGCCCATAACAATAATTTTCATTCAGAGTAAACAGTCCTGCTATTAAAAAACAGAGCAACATCATTTTCCCATTTACTGAATGACTCAGAGATTTTCTGTCTTCTTCTCAAGAGCCTAAAACAATTAGAAAGAGATTACTTTTGCAAATTCAGCTCCTAAGAACGGTTAAGGAAGAGCATGGCTGACGTACAGAGTGCTTGGCAATCATAATTTTATTTCACAACAGCATTGTGGGGTAATTCCACTTTTCTTTTAATGGGAAAGTCAGACTGTCTTGTAAGAAACATAGCAGTGCATTCTTAGCTTTCATGTGTTGCCTTTTCCAGTCATCCAAAACTCATGAACTGCTAGAAAGCTCAGTGGTTTAGATATCCGGCTGTGGAGTCAGAGGTTGGAAGTCCTTGATAGGGTCCCTTCCTGTTCTGCAGTTCTAAGATTATTTTCTACACCAAATGAAGTATTGAGCCAGGATGTATTTTTCTTGCATAGGATCACAGGACTGTTGTCTTGGAAAATAAACAGGAGAGTAATTCTTAAGGCTGACTTTGGACCAAAAAAAAAAAAAAAACCAAACTGTGTAACTCATGTCATCTTTGTGGTTAGTTAGCATTAGCAACAATAGATGTGCTTCTCTCAATATTATTTGAATTGTTTGCAATATAATCCTCGTTCCAACTTTCTGCACTTGACTGCCATTAGCTCATCTCCTGTCTTCTCAAACTTTTCTTGCATGCCTTCAAGGAAGTAACACGCGATGCTAACTGAGCCAAGTGAAACACAAGAGGACAAAGAACAGAGTGGAACGCTGTGTCCTGCCATTAATATAGGCTAGTAGTAATTAGATGTGGCTGCTGTTGTTAACATTTTGTATTTCTTCCATTTGTTCATGTGGTATGTGCCAAAGAGTAACATTTTCACAGTCTTTCTCCTGGCCTCTCCCCTCACCCCCTGGTCTCTTTCTCTCTACGTGGTTATTGATATTGTTATATCTCTGCAGTGAGTATTTGTATCCTGAGCTGTCCCTGTTTCTCTATCTTCAAACTTAACATAAAGATGAGCATCAAGGCACAACTCTCTCACTCTTCCCTCCATGTGCTTTTCATCTCCTCTAGTGACTTATCCTCACGATCTTTGTAATGGCGTGACTCAGGAATGTATCTGCAAGAAACTCTTAACTGATTGGTAGAATCATGATGAGCTCATAGATTTGATATCTTTGTAGTCAGGATCTGGCATTTTGCTGGAGTGCTTACGGTACTGATCCACCCGCTTCATTCCAGTCTGCTGTTGTGATATACGTATGTTGCCATTTGTTCCAGGAGCTAGCTTCAGTGCACTCTCAGTTGCTCTTTTAAGCATGTATTGGCTGTCGTATACAATGTATGCATTTTCTGCGTGGAAGAGAAGGATAAGTAGCTTGATGTTAGGTTAGTGGGGAATATGTGCCAATTCCTTCTTTAAATTTGACCACATTCCATGCTGATTCCTTTGCTGAATTCTAGTAAAAGGTGACCCATTCATGATATGTTGCTGGAAAACTTTTTCTGAATCATGCACATTGATATTATTTTGTTAGAGACTCTGGCCAGTATCCAGCTGAATATTTTTCTGCCCTAATAAGTATAGTGGTGTAACTTGAAGCAGCACATAGTCACACATCAACTGATTGAATTCTTAGTCACCTGCTGTTGTGTGACTCAGCACACCTGCAAGGGCTCAATTAGAGACTCACTAAAGAACATGGATTTGCTGTTTCAGGTTACACAATTGTAAATTTTCATTTTGATTCTGGCTGATGTTTGTCTCTCTGTGTGGGTTATGGGTATGGGTATGGGTAGCATTCCAAAGACAGAGTTAGAGCTCCAAGCTTGAGTACCAGAATACAGTGGTTCATATACTGCAGTGCTGCTACTTAGTGGGACTACAATAGATATAAAAAGCCCCCTGGGGTAAGAGGCAAAGGCTTGCTTCAGGCCTGCCATACTTATCCCAGAACTGGGGCTGCCCCGAACAGGTCTGCGAGGGCCTTCCCAGGTCAGAAGTGACTTCCGGAAGTCACTTCTAGTTCACAGTGAGGCCCATTTGGGGTCTCCAGAAGGCCTGGGAAGGCCCTCGTAGGCCCGTTTGGGGCAGCACCAGGCTGGGGGTAAGTACAAGAGCCCTCAGCTAGGTCCCCCCAGGCCCGACGCAACCTGCATCCGCATATCGCGGATTTTCAATTATCGCGGGTTGGGTTGGGTCCATAACCCCCGTGATAGGCGGGGGTAACTGTAATGAAAGATTTCTGATCCTCTGATAAGAGCTGTCCTTAAATCAAGGAGCTTATACAGATCTGCACCACTCCATAACACTAGACATCATAGGCCTCCAAGGAAGCATTGGTGAAGTTTGTTCCTAATTTGGAAGGATAAATTCAATATCACCATGGTAAAGGAAAGAGAACAATTAAACAATAAATTTTGTGTCGAAGAAAAAAGAAATCAGATTGATATTGAAGAATTGCATTTGTTATGGCTATCATGCTTTGGAGCTTCCTAAACTACCCTGTTTCCCTGAAAATAAGACCTCCCCCAAAAATAAGCCCTAGCAAGATTTCTATGCATTTGTTAAATATAAGCCCTACCCTGATAATAAAACCTAGTGATGGGCATGGCTATGGTTGTGTGCAGGGCTGACATTCAAGCATATTATACTTAATAAAAGTAAGACATCCCCTGAAAATAAGCCCTAGTGTGTCTTCTTGAGAAAAAATAAATATAAGACAGTGTCTTATTTTCGGGGAAACACGGTATGCATCAACATGCATTAGGATTATTATTATTTTGAATCTCTTAAGTCTCTTGACATACAGCTATTCCTATATGGCTGTGCCAGTATATAACCCCTTCAGGGCTAAGGCCTTAAAGGTACAGTAGTAGATTTCTACAAACTGGTGTGCACATAAGATATTGTAGTATGTCAAGGACTAGGGGCCAGAACCAATGAGGCCTTGCATGTCAGAAGTGGGCTTTAAGCAGTAAAGAAGGTGTGATTACCCTCCATTGTCCTTCACAGTCTTACAGGTAGCAAATTAGCTTGCATTTATTTGTTGCTTGGACAGAAACAGAAGACTCAAGGGGCAAATTTATTGTGCAAACATGGAAGATTAGAAGAAGGCCTTGGGGGAAATAAAGTGTTATGTTCTCCTAATTTGGTCTCAGAGAGTTTGTTCTAAAGCCAAGCGAGTTGCAAGAAGGATTAAAACTAGCAGCACATTTTCTTACATTGCCCTGAAAATCCTGTTAAAATTCCACCTGTATGGAACTCGTAAATATGACCTTACTATTGCCCTCTGTAGAATTCAAATTATTATGCATTCTACTATATAATGGAAGTGAGCAAACAGGAAAACAAGAAAAACACATCTTCATCTTAAATTTTTAAAGTACATTTTTAAAGTTTTGCTGCTTGAGTGGAGGTAGGCAAAATGGCCACCATTTAGAGATGGGCACGACTCAGAAAAATTATTCGTTTTCGTTTTCGTCTAGGGGTCCGTTTCGGCTTGTTTCTGTTTTTGTGAGCTAATTTCAAAATTTTTTGCTTTCGTTTCGTTACGTAACAAAAATGAAAAAACGAAAACGAAAATGAAAATTTTTTCGTTTCTTCCCATTTAGCTCCATTAAGTGCTTTCCCAGTAACGAAAAACGAAAATTGGCTCAAAATTAGTCGTTTCGTTTCCGTTTTCGTTCCAGTTCTGAGCCGTTTTTCGTTTTTTGTTTTTCGTTTCGTTACGTAACGGAAACGAAAAACGAAAACGAAAATGAAAATACCGCTAAGTCGTGCCCATCTCTACCACCATTAAAAACAGCACGTTGATTGTCCAGCTTCATATGTTCGTATATAAATGTAACTGCCATATAAAGAGCACTTCTATTTTTATGAACCTCTGATTATTTGCTGTATATTCTAAATGTTTTCAAATTAATGGAATTTGCTTTCATGTACTGTAGGAATAATGAGCTATCAATTTGTGAGTTTTTTAAAAAATGTCTTTACATATAAATCTGTATATACATATATATATATATATACACACACACATAAGTGTTATGTATAAATTTGTCAGTGTCTAGTTTTTATGATATATATATATATATATAGATATATAATCAACACAAAATATATGTATAAATGTTTTATGTTTATGTGTACAAGGAGAGGTTTTAAATTATGATCTTTTCCCCACTTAAAGGTATTTCCCACCTTTAGTGAAAATTTATATGTCACCTTTGGAAATGATTTAATAAATGCATATTATTCGTAATGCTACATCTGTAGTGAACCTTGTTTTAAGTATTTTGTTAACTCATAACCCTGAAAGACTTTGCCACCCATCTGGTACCTGTGCAGTTCAGCAGTGGTGGTGTCAGCCCTCAAAGAGAGTGACAGTGCCACAGCATGAAGCTTGTTGAAGCCTATCACCTAAGCTCACTCTGTCAAGGAGTCTGTGTTGCATTACAATTAGCTGAAACAAGACTGTCACCGTCAAGCAACAGCAAACAGGAGCCACTGTCACCAGAATAAAAGCTCATGAAGACCGGAGTTGTTGAAAGGGAGCCCTTGTGAGTATAAGAATATGCACTCTGTATATGAATAGAATGCAGTGGGTTCCACTTTACTCAACAAGAGCCCCTACTTTGGGATACTTACCAAAAACCCAACACCCCCAATGAGGGATACTGCACAAAACATAGTTATGGAAGGCCGTAAAGTCTGCTTCCTCATGTGCAATTTGCTTCATCATGAAGAAGGCGGCTTTACTTTTGCTTCTGCCTGTTTAAAAGCAGTCTACATGTAGATTTTAAAAAGACAAAATATCTGGGCTAGCTGACACAAATCAGTACGTGAATGGATGGTTTTGACTGAGTATAGCATCCCCCACCCACCATGTCTGCATAGCGGCTGGCCCCGCTGTGTCCAAAAAGGTGTGTGAAAGCAGGAAAAAATTGGAAATGGGAAGGCATTAACCACACACATTCAGGATTCACATACCTGCATCATGGGGCAGGTAAACCACTCTGGCACACATGCTGTGAAGAACCAGGAGTTAATAGAGTATGGGGCTCACTTGCCCATAAGACAATCATGTGGGTCCCTCCTGTTCCTTGGGTGAAAGGCCGGCCCGTCAGCCCTCAAGTCAAACCACCATCTTGATGCTCTCCCCCTCAGATGCCTCATAACGACCATCTTGAAGAAGCAGGTAACCATACCCCATATAACTCAGCATGGGTAATGCCAAGTGGCCACCATGTGACAGTTAAAAAAGAAACAGCATTCATGCTCACCTGGGATTGTCTCCATGGGTACAATTTCTGGCAAGACTTATTAAATATTAACTAGCAATAGAAAAAAAAATCACACTTGAGAAGATGGCTGCATGACGTCTGGGCTGCCACTGAGGCTTTTCAGTAAATAAACCCAAGGCCAACGAGAGAAGGGCGCCATTACTTCCAGGTCTGCTTCTCATTCCTTGTTGGCCAGCAGCTATTGGCCAATTGTTGATTGGCTGATAGCATACCCTTCTGGCTTGTTTAGCCTTGTGAGTGAGCCGGCCCTGTAGCTCTATGAAGAAAATCCAGCTGTTTCTTCCTCTTCTCTCCTTCCGTGTGAGATAAAAATAGGGTTTTCTGGTGAATGGGAAGCTACATTTTCTGTCTGTGTATGATTTTTAAAAAGGCTAAATTAATAAATCAGAAGCAGCATCAGAAGAGAATTGTCTTCCCTCGTTTCTACAAAACTTCACAGGGAGATGTTTGTGTGGATACTTATGGTCCCAGGAATCCTGTCTCGGCAATTCAAGAATGGGTCATGCATTCTAGCAAAAAAGAAATAAAATAGGCTTTTCTTAAAAAAAGCTATAATATCAGGAGCATGGGTTGTATGCACTTGGTTCTTTAGATGAAATCTGAGGAGTGTTGAGATACCACAGGTGTGCACCACTGGTTTAGAATTCAGCTGAATGGATTTCATTGAATTGTAGAAAAATGTCACAAAAAAGGAAATGGAGACACTTCATGTCCTTTCAAAACTATTAATTTGGATGATATGCACTTGTTGGAATGTGCAAGTTTAGTTTGGAAGAGACGCTTGATAAGAGAAACTGCTGATATCACTTCCCCGCTATGTTTTATATTTTTAAAAGACATTTCCTGCCTGCTTTCACTAATTTCTGTGGGAAAAACACATTAAGCCATATTTTCAAGAGTAGTTATTGCTGGGGAAAGGTCAGGAAGATGCAAAAGGCAGCACGGCTTTTGTCGGTCCATAGCCCAGCTGACTAGTTGGAGTTGTTATTACGATTTTATCACTGTTAGTTGATGTTTGCTCATATCTTGCCATACCCAGTTCTCATAATACTTATGGACAGTATCACAACACTGCCTCCTCCCCATTTTCAATAACATAGTAGTCATTATGGTAATATAGCCTGGACCGGCTCAAGTCACCTTTCAAATTCAGTTATGTATAAAATGAAGTCCAAAAGTTGAATGATGTTTAGTAGTGATTCAGATTTGCATTATATAGTATTTTAAAAAGTGGTAGGGTGGTAGTCACTCACCCATAACAAAAGAATATTTCTGAGCAGATATGTTATCTATCATGTTTGCTTTTAGTTGCAGCACTGCAATGCATCTGTGTCTTCCAACATTCTGACCAGTATTTCATGTTAAATGACCTAGTGGAAACTACCAGGTTTTATGGCATACATAGTGAACCATAGGGGGCGTGGTGGCTCAGTGGACTAAGGCTCCAAAACTGTTGACTGCAAAGTCGGCAGCTCGGCGGTTCGAATCCCGGGTGTCACATAGCAGAGTGAGCTTCCAGTGATAACCCCAGCTCCTGCCAACCTAGCAGTTCGAAAGCATGTAAATGCAAGTAGATAAATAGGTACCGCCATAAAAAGCAGGAAGGTAAAGCAGTGTTTCCTTGCAGCCATGCCAGCCATGTGGCAATGGGCTTGCACAACACTGGCTCTTTGGCTTGAATATGGAGATGAGCACCGCCCCTAGAGTTGGATGAGCACCTCCCCTAGAGTTACCATTATAGTGAACCATGCTGAAACTCCACAGTCAGTATCAGTACCCCCACTCTGAGCTTTGTCTTACTGCCAGTTGCAATTATTGTGTTAATTATTGCTAGAAAACCTAAATTAGGTGCTGCTGAATCTATTTTTGTATATGTGTTTTATTTATGCCATTAAAGGTATTGATTGATTGATACAAAACAAGCTAATTGTTTTATTTTATTTTATTTTATTTTATTTTATTTTAGAGTATTTTTACCCTCCCTTTCTCCTTGGAAAACGACCCAAGGTGGCTTACAGTAATGAGGGATAAAATACAGTCCAATACAATTAAGACATGTTCAAATATTGAGAACAGGGAGTTGAGGGGCATTTTACAAAGAAATCTTACAAGGAAATCATGAAAACTCATATTTCCCATTCTATATCTTTTGTTCATTCTCTCTTTTGCTGTTTCCTAGCAAGGATCGTGACACATCCTGGTATTCTCAACATTTTTGTGATACAAGTAAAAATAGTTAAAACATTACCAATACCAGTCATGTCACACTTTTTTCTAAGCATTACCTAATACTGTTGCAATCACTTCCAATCACATCTGAATCATGCAAATGTTTTGAAGTAAGGGTGTTTCCAGTAAATATCACAACATAAAGCATATTCATAGACAGCAAGATGTTCATCAAATGCTAATTGTATAGAGAAAATAAAATACTTAACCTGAATTTGGATGAGGTAGTTGCACTGATCTATTATCTGACAGCATACTGTAAATATTCTGGCTCAATTCCTTCTGAAATGACAGTACAATTCAAATGTTGAGATACCCCAGCTGGGAATGGGCAGAAGCCTCACACGTTGGCATAACAACCCCTGTGCTGTCACAATCTTTGTGTTGGCTGATCTCAGATCTGTCAGCACAACTGGATCTGTTGGCACAGATCTCCTCTTGTGTGTTAAAATGCACAAATAATCTGCCTGCATCAAAGAACCAAGAAGATTGAAATTTAAATTTTGACAGCATGGAATGCTTAATAGTAATCATTTCATACTTGGAGGGTGTGGTTTTTTTTTAACTTTTTTTTCTAGAAGGATAACAAGAGCATTCATCTTCAAACATCAAATACTACTTACGCCACATAAATGTTTAATATACCTAAAGAGATTGGTTCAGATAGCCATCACTCAGAATTAAATGCCAGTCCAGTCATTCAAAATGTCATAAGTGCAGAAATAACAGTGTATGGCAATACATCCACGTAGAAAATGCAATGTACAAAGTGGCTTGTCTATGGATAGAGCCCATGGTTGTCCATTTCTGCTACTGCACCAGCACCTCTTGTTTAGCCACCATAATTGCAAGCATAAAAAGATAGGTTGCTCTACTGCTGGTTTATCTCAGTGTGTTGGAGCACCAATGGAGATAGGGCCTGAGAGGTTGACTCCCCACTATTCCTCCCAGAAGAGGGGGGGCAGCCAATATCATTACAGAGCATTTGTGGCTGATGGAGTTATGTGCCCTGCCTTGGACAAACTGCATGGTTCTATAGCAGCACCAAAGGGAAGGGCTGGTGATCCATAGTGGAGTACTTTATGCCTACCAAAATCTTGGGAAGGATAATCATTAGTTGCCATTGACTTGGTGGCACATCACCAACACCCTTATTTTGTTCTAAAGACACTGTCAAGCATACCTGCCACGTAACTGGAACTCTGTTTGTTTGTTTGTTTGTTTGTTTTGCAACTGAATATAAAACAGATTGGCAAGGAAAGCATTCTTCTTCGATGGTCTTTTGGAAGGTGCTTCCTTTCCTCTTAAGAGGCACAACAAAAGAGAAATATATATTCCCTTTCTTCTATTTGGACTGCAAATCCTGTGTTTACTCAATGTTTTCAAAGTACAATGTTGACCTACAAAGCACTGTATGACCCGAGTCCCAGCTACCTCCAAGATCGAATCTCACCGTATGAACCAACTCAGGTGTTAAGGTCATCAGGAGAGGCCCTGCTCTCCATCCCCCCACCCTCACAGGTATGTCACATGGGAACCCATGAAAGAGAATTCTCAGCTGCTGCGCCCAGACTCTGGAACTCCCTCCCACTAGAGGCCAAGGCTGCCCCATCTCTGTTTTTTTTTTCCGCAAATTGGCAAGGACCTTTCTCTGCAGGCAAGCTTTCCCTAAATGATGGACTACCGATTATGTGTCTTTTATATGAATTTATAGGATAGCATAGACTTTATAATCTTATGTGATTACATTGACACTATGTTTTCACTGTTAGTTTCCATCACTCATAACTTTACATGGAACTTGGCTTTTAGCTGCTTGTGTTCTCTTGTAACTTTACATGGATATTTACTCTCTTTTCAACTGTGTATGTTCTCTTGTAGCTTTAATCTAATGTTGTCTATTAATGCTGTAAGATGTCCCTCAATTTCCTGTTCTCAGTACTTCAACATGTCTTAATTGTACTGGATTGTATAGCTGCCTTGGGTCCTTTTCCAAGGAGAAAGGTGGGGTAAAATGCTCTTAAATAAAATAAAATAAAATAAAATAAAATAAAATAAGTAAGTAAGTAAGTAAGTAAGCCAAGAATGTGTCTCTTGGTCATCAGAGGAAAGCATTGGGTCTTTCTCACTCTGGTCCACCACTCCTCTATTCCACCACCACCACCACTTTTCATAGAGGTTACATTTGGAGTACACATTAACTTAGCTACAACGCCGAATACTGGATTCCTTGTAGAAGCCTTTACCAATAAAGCTCTAAACATGGATTTTTAAAAACAGGGGTTTACGAATGAAGGGGGGGGGGAGGCACATTTGGCAGGATATTACTTTGTTTTATAAAGAACCAGTGTAGATTTCACACAGGCATAATGTTTAATCACAACATGAATGATGTAAAAGGAACACAGCTGCAAACCCCTGGATTCCAGGAAGCAGTAAAATCTAGTTTTACTGTCTGGGAAGCTATGCATTGCTCTCCTTATGCCTCTGTTTGGGTTTCTGTTGGGGGTTCACAGCGAAGGCGACTGGCTGGCTGCTTCAGGGTCAATCAGAGCCAGGCATCTTCCTTCCCATCATGGAGATAAATGCTCAGAAACCGGCTTTGCTGAAGATTCTAACTGGCCACCTCCCGTTCTTTCAGCCATCTGCATGTCAGAAGCACATGTACATTTTGTTTATTACATTTTTATCATGTCTTTCTACTGGAAAAAAAACAGTACAAAAGGCAACCGGGAAAGATAATTAAGGCAATGTTTCCAAAAATTAAAAACAAACTAGACAATGAAACCATTAAAGCAATCACAGTCTTTATAGCATAATTTACACACTTAAAATTTCCTAATACTGTACTTCCAAAGCTATTCAAAAAGTCAGCATGAAGACATGTGTATTCAATGTACAGTGGTACCTCTACTTACAAGCTTAATCCGTTCTGAATGCATGCTGTTAAGTCAAACAACTCACAAGTAGAGCAGCTGTATCTTTAACAATCAAATAAATAAATAAATACATTAAAAATAAAAATGTAAGTAGTGCAGATTGCATTTAAAGTTTGTAAATCACAGTTGAAACACCAATGGTTTTCCACTGTTAAGTCAAATTGCTCATAATTAGAGCCTCTCGCAAGTAGAGATAGCATTGTACATGTCTGGAGACATGTATCTTCATTGAGAGGCTGGGTGTCTGGAAGCCATGTAGGAGGCAGTTATTCATCTCTTAGAAGTGTATTGAACGAAGTTTGCAATTCATTATAATGGCTGCTAGGCCAAAAGTGCCATCCCATTTTGACCAGTACAGTCCCACAGACAGATGTACAGCCACTGTAAAAAATCTAGAAGATAATATGTCTCATCCAGAAACATCTGTAATTTGATGCCAAGATTCTCCAGTACCTTGTCTAAAACTGGAATATTCAATACTGGCAAAGAAAAGAAAAGGTCCAGTTCACTGGGGCTCATGTTCTGTCTTCCTTTTAAAAGAATAAGATCTCATTACTGCCTCTTTTCACATGATGGAACCATGCATTCATTAGTCTTAATTACTTTAAATAAACACTGCAGTCTATCATTACAGAAAATATTTCAAGACTACTTAATTAGTGTAATAAGCTTTTTCTCTCTCCTCTGGAAAATACAGCATATTTGAATTGCTTGTTACTTAATCAAGGGAGCAAATATGTTTTGCTAAAACATATTTACTAAAAAATGGATGGATGAAGAAGTACCTTCATGCATGGTTCTTTAAAAATGTGTGTTGTAATTATTTCAGCATTCATGACATGCTGTGCCTCTGGGCTGGCTCAGATTGAAAGTCCATCTTGACAACTGTTCTACTAGTCCATCATCCAACTTTCACAATTGCCAGCTGGGAAGCTCACATGTAGAAGATATCATCCTCTCTGGTGCTCTTCCTATCCCAGTAGCTTTTCAGAGTCACCTTGGCCATATTCAGGTGTTAACAATGTAGGACAACTAAACTAGTGATGAAGGATCACTATACCTTCTTCTGTTGTGACTTGAGCCGCCTGGTGCCTCACAACCCCAGAGAGAAGATATATCATGAAAGGTCAGTAATAAAGAAAAATACTGGTTATTGTTCACATGGAGAGCCAGACAACCTCTGTCCCTTTGTTTGAATGACTGGGGTGTGAAACCCAATCCTGCTTTATAACAACAGCTCAGCTGCTTCCTGCCTGTCGGGCAAAATTCGTCTTGCCAAGAACTTGACATCTAAGGTTAACCTCCTGGCAAACTCCATCTTGAAATTTATGGACTGTTGGTACTTTCCTCTAAAAAGTGGAATGTATCCTCAAACGCTCACATATAGTATGTTTTTTTTTAAAAAAAAATCGTCTGTGGTCTATAAAGCCTATTCTGGTGGATGAAAAAAACAAACCAAAACGCTTCTCTTCAGTCTTGTCAGTCATCATGTGACATAAGAGACGGCAGAGGAGGGTGAGGTAAAAGCACCGTCTCCTTGTGAATTTGGTTCTCTGAACTTTGTTTCTCCATGAAAGAGTTTTCCGTTTTTCTTCCTTATACTCAGAGGCCTTTAAAATGTATTGAGTTTGAGTTTTATTGTAGCTGACAACACTTCTCTTGTTTTCTAATACATACAGTATATTGTCATTGCTCAGCAGCTTCCCTGGCTGACCACACTTCCTGATCTGAAAAATGTCACAGCCATGTGAAATTCTCCTCTGAGCTATCATTGTTATGCGTAAAGGTGAGGTAGTGGTGGTGAGAGATAATTGTGCGTTAAAAGCCAAGTAATGTGCACACACCTCGTGAGTAAAGTCAGTATATGAATCCTGAACCTTGCCCAGGAGAATATCTCCAGAATGTTTCAATCTTCATATACTGTAATTTCTTTTCTATCAAATTAGAAGAGAATGGTTGCATTTTATCACAGGACAGATTTTTTAGCATAGCAGCAGCACAGGTATCTAGATGCTGTTGAACTGGAACTCACCTCTGCTGTCAACATGGCTTCTCTTGGCCAAAGCTAGTGAGTTGCATTTGAACATCTGGAAGTCTTCATTTCCACTTCTCCTGTTTAAGCCATGGGGCTTAAAAAGAGGACCACCACCATTATCTTGAATTCTATTATATGTAAACAGGATTCAAGGGATTTCAACATATTTGCTAAGACAAAATGCTGAAGAGCTCATCCTTTTTCTTTCTTTCTTTCCTTCCTTCTTCCTTCCTTTCTTTCTTTCTTTCCCTAAATTTATTGTTCACTGAGAGGTAGAGATGTCTATTAATATGAATAAAAGAAAATAGTTCTCTTTAGTCCACTTTCTCCATAGTGCACATAGTTATGCAACCCCCCACCACATATTTTCTTGTTTGGTTTCAATTTTCCAATCTTAAAAAATAAAATACAAAAAAATCCTCAGTTCTTTGGCCATTCCTCACAAGGAAGATGTTCCAACTTGACATTTTGTTCATGGCATATCTTCCAATTCTAAAGTATCATTTTGAGAAGATGCACCCTGTAAACATTTCAACGTACAAATATCAGTGTATTGAAATTGGTTGCTTGAAATTACTTTCTTAATATACCCTACTCAGACACTTGAAGAACACATTTTAAGTCATTTATAGAATTGAGCTAGAATGTATGTTTAACTCTCCCACAATAATCTAACCCTGTTCTATAATAAATGTGATTCTTCAAGAAGAGCAAGAGTGCCTGTCCAAAGTGTAGACAGAGTTCTAAAATTATCTCCATTCTTCTTTTGCTAAACTCCACTAAATTTGGATCAGAAAGTCTGTAGAGAAAGAACTACTTATGGATATTCTATGGCCCCTTCTGACAGCATTTGCTTCCTCTGTCTGAAAAATACATTTTATACTGGGGGAAAAGAGTAGGGTAAGTAGGACATCTGCTGGTGATGAATTGCAGTTGGTGATGTCTCCATCTAGATAGCTTTTTTCTTTGCTGAGCATTTCATTCCCGCACGTCTATTTTAAAAGCCAAGAAAAAAAGCAAAACATGCTGCTCATATACCATCTCATAGAGCTTAAGGCACTACCTGGGTGGTTTTCAAGTTAATTACACAGGGTACACATTCCCCCAGCAAGTTGGTTATTCCTTTTACTGACCTTGGAAGAGTGAAAGGCTGAGTCAACCATGAGCTGGGATTGAACTCTGGGTCATGAGCATAGTTGTGGCTGCAGAACAGCGGTTTAACCATTGCACCGCAAAGCTCCTAAATGCCTAAATGACATTTTATAATAGTCATTGTGTGACACTGTACATGTCAGCATTTACTAGGATATTTCCCTTCAACAACACTATTGTTACTTTAAAAATATGGAAGTACATTCTGCACTTCATTTAGGGAATATTTTTCTTTAAATTTACATATATACATGAATTTCCTATATCAAGTCTGTTGTTCTACCATTGTCTCTGTTTCATACATCAAGAAAACAGCTGTAACCATCCTGACTTTCAGCAATGTGCAAGGGGCTATACAGCTTCTGCAGGAGAAACACTCAAATTTGGAAAATAGCTGCACTAGTTCAGCAGCAATCACAGAACCTAAATATCCCTCAGGAGCCTCTGCAGAAAATTTTGCAAATATAGAGATGACTGACAGCAGACTTTCTGCGACATTTGGGAGTTAGAAGAGGTGTGCCAGAGGCAGTTCAGGAGATAATTAAAACCTCTGGTGAGCCTTCACCCACAACCAGTGAAAACGTACACGGGATGTTGTAATTGTTTTCACCCCCTTCAAAGTTAAACGACAGTCGTGATGTAGGTGAGCCAGGGGTTGCAAAGTTATCTTTCCATGGATTATGATGGCTTCGCACCCAAGCCTCTGGAAGGCGGGGCTTCTTTGCTGCCCGGCTGAACGGGCGCGCAACAGCTGCGCCAATTGCACAGGCTATGGGCATGGGAGTGCACCTATTTAAGGACCTGCCATGCTTTCCAGCCCCAGCCTGCGCAGTCACCGGATCCCCCGCCCTCTGGCCCTTTATTTTGGGGATGGTGATGCTTGGCTGGTCGCTTTGAGATCGGATGGGAATTTTTGAGTGTCACTCAAATTGGCCTCGAGTGACAGTGAGTTTTCGCCCATCCCATCATCCTCAACCTGCGGTTGGGTGGCAATAAAATCCTCTAAACCGGGTCACAATGGCAGGTAGCGCAAGTCGTATCAAAATTTAAACAGAAGGTTCCTCCATCACAGGGCATCTTTAAGGTGCCGGCAGCCCTCATATAAGTAGAAAATATAGGAATTAGCCATAGGTCTACCTAAACATCAAGCCAGGTCACATCAGGAGGGCTGCCAACAGTTAATGTGATTCATTGGCAAGATGCCCAAGTACCTCCAAGGCATCCCACCTGCGGCTTCGTAACACATGCCACAGGAATCTCAAGAGGAGGGACCAATAACATCTATGACTAATACTTGTGCTCTACGGCACAGGCCCTTTTAAATTCAGTTATAACAAAAACTTGAGAGTTACCTGTTTTTATCAATAAATTGTGGCCCTTTGTTAAAACCCAAAAGATGTTGTGTTGCCTCTTTATTTCAGTCTGGACAGGCAATGGAACTGCTGGAGAGCTCAGTGGTTACAGTAGGTATCTGGCAGTGGAGCCAGAGATTGGGAGTTCAATTCCCCACTAGACGTCTCTCACAGGGGCTGGATCTGATGCACCACAGGGGCCCTTCCAGGTCTGTAGTTCTAAGATGGTGTTGGTGATGGTGATGGCATCTCTATCCTTTACTCTCTCCCTCTAGGCTTAGCTGTAGTCCTTCCAGTTGCTACTTCTATGAGATATGAGAGTGCTTTGGTCTTTGATGGACAATTTCGAACCACTAATTTTACAGAAGACCTGCTGCTTCGTTGCTGGTATAGATGAAACAGAAGATTTGTTAAAGAACATAAGGACAGTGAATTCAAGTGGGCATCCCCTAGGCCAGTAGTGGTGAACCTTCAGCACTCCACAGTCCTTTGTCATTGGAAACACAGGCTTGGAATTCTGGGAGTTGTGGTTCAAAACATCTGGAGTGCCAAAGGTTTGCCAACACTGTCCTAGGCAGTAAATGCATTCTGTCAGCTTATGCTTTCACTCGGGAAGCACCATTGAATTACTTCTGACAGGAATGAAGGATAAGAAGAATGGTTGATTTGCACAGGTAAAGCAATCTGCATGTCTGGACTTTCCTTACTGTGCCATGTAGCTATGGGAACAGTCATGAGGAGCACCTGTGCTTCCAGATTTACAACTGGTGGGGAATCTGGGAGAATTCAAAAAAAGAAAGAAGAAAAATAAAAATAGAAAAATGCACCTTGCCGTTCTGCCTTGGTTAGTGTGAACCAGCAAGGCTTAGGAACCAGGAGGTCTTCTTCCACAGGATCTCTCACCACTACCATCACTACCACTACAGCCAGTGGTAGGGATTAGAGATGGGCACGAAACAAACAATTTTTTGTTTTCATTTTCGTTTTTTTGTTTCATTACATAGTGAAATGAAAAACGAATTTTGTCTCCAAAATGAAACAAAACGCACCGAAACACCAGAAATTTTGTCATCCGTTTCATTTTCATTACGCAATACATTCAACTGCTTTAAATTCTAAAAAAAACACAAAAAATTGAAATAAATGGTAACGAAACAGTAATGAAACGAAACGAAAACAAAAACAATTTTTTTGCAAAAATTCACGAAAAACGGAAACGAACTGAAACAGACCCCCTAAACGACAAACGACAAACAAAACACCATTTTTTTGATTCGTGCCCATCTCTAGTACGGATTTTGTTCATGGTTGCTAAGGTCACAGGTATGTGGACCTAGGTTATCTGTCGATACTCTATTGCCATGAATACAACTGATTTTATTTGATTCCTGAAGCTCAGCAGGATTTGGGCTGCTATGTTTGTGAACAGGAGAACAGAGAACACCAGGAAGCTCCAGGAAAAAAACAACAACAACAATGAGAGAACCCTATTTGAAATGCTGGCAAGCTGCCAAAAGTCCTAGTTCTTGTCCTCAGCAAGGCACGGTGTCCTCTGACTGAACCTGTCAAAATATTTTGATGCAAACTGGCCATATACAGTAGAGGGCTGGGGGGTGAGTGGGGGAGATCCCTGTAATATTAAAGCAAAAGCCAATGGGCACTTGGCACATATTGGAAAATCATCCCCCCCCACATCTTTCCCCCTGAATGGGCCAGTACAACAGCTTTGTTTACCAAGAATCAATTGACAGCATTTTGATCTGCTTCAGTTGATCTGAAATGTTAATAGACTGGCCAGCATTCACCTCTTTAACCAGTACTTAAGTTACTGTAAATGCCCATGTTACTTCGGGACATGGGGAAGGCATCAGAGGTAACTTGAGCTTACTTGTGGAAGGCATCAAGTGCCAGAAGCCGGCAGAAACCACATGACCAAGTTGTTTACCTGAGATGGTCAGGGGTGAGGAGTTCAAAAAGTGGTAAGATGTCCCCATATTGGCCAGTCCTGCCCAGTGTCATAGTGTGATGTTCAGCTATGCCATCCTAGATAATCAGTTTGCTGATGACTGAGGTGATTTTTTTATTTTGCCAGTTAGTGAATATCCAAGAAGTTTGCCATACAGGGATGTTTTAATGAACAGGTACACTGTTCTGAAAAGTTTATAAGAGATGGGTTTGGGGCTATTGGCAAGCTTCTGTGTAGACCAGATTCCAGAGAGGTGCTGCACAACAACTGGTTCTTGGGTTTATTTATTTATTTATTTATTTGATTTATATACCACTCATCTGGTGACAAGGCCACTCTGGGAGGTTTACAACAATTCAACATAAAAGGAACTGTACAAAGGAAACCATCCTAGTTTCATGTGGAATGGAATTCCTGTTCATCAGGGGCTCCCAAGCCAGCATGTAGAAGGGTGTAAAGTTTCTTTCTCTATTTTATCCTTTCAGTGCTGATGCATCTTTTTGACTATCTTTTGTCCCCTTCACCAAGTGCTGTGCCTTTTCCTCCATGGATATGTTCATTTTCATTGAATTCCGAAAGAATCCTTATTAACTCTGAGAAGACACTATGTTAAGATAATATTTTTTGCCAGTTAGTGAATATCCAAGATGTTTGCCATACAGAGATTATCAAAGCAGGGAAGGAATTCCACATGAAGGGTACATGCCCGCCAGCAACAAATTATGACTTATCGTGGGTTGTTTTCCAGTGTGTGTGTTATCCCTCATTACTCTAAGTCGCCTTGGGTCCTTTTCCAAGGAGAAAGGCAGGGTAATAAATAAATAAATAAATAAATAAATACAACTCTCTGCATCGGCCCAAGCCATCTGAGATGATTTGCTTGGTGTTATTTCCTATTTGTGTACAGAAACCAACCAGATTGGCAGAGGAATCCAGACTGAGTCATGGTGATGGGACACTTTCATCCACTACATCTTAAGGCATCAACTTGGCTTATAGTGTTCTGTAGGTGTTATAACATGGGCATTGCTTATACAGTAGGACCCCATTATCCGCTGGGGATTGGTTCCAGGCCTTCCCATGGATAATGAAAACCATGGATAAGAGAGAATGCCTGCCCACCCATCTCCAAACTGCTGTTTCCTGACAGTAGCTTGCTTTATGACTGCTGTTTTGAGACAGTAGCTTGCTTTACGGCTGCTGTTTGTGACAGTAGCTTGCTTTACAGATGCTATTTGTGACAATAGCTTGCTTTACAGCTGCTGTTTGTGACAATAGCTTGCTTTGTGGCTGCTGAATTATTTATTTGATTTTCTTTCCTCTGCCAACTGTGGATAACTGAATCAGTGGATAATGAATCAGTGGATATGGGGGTCCTACTGTACGACTGCTCTCTCCGCAGCTCCAGAGAGAGCTGACTCATTGATAAATGCTAGGATAATCCCTACACAAATAAATAAATATTGAGGGTAATATTTATGAATCTACAATTTGGAGATAGGGAAGTATTAAGAAAATGAACAACTAACCATATGATACTGTATATATCCTGCATACATTTACTGAACAGAATCCAATGTACCAACAAAATCAGTACTGGAGGATCATCACCCATGAATATTGCAAAATATAATAATGTTAGATAACAATTAAGAAAACAAAAACAAACCAAAGGTTACTATCTGTACATACCTCCCTAGAACAAAATGAATTGATTTGAAGTCTACATGGATATGTCTAGGAATGTACCAGAAATAGTTAGGGTATAAGGAATTGTTGGTAGTTTGAAATTGTCTTGAAATGCCATATTTTTCATCATCTTTGGGTTTACAGTGGTCCCCCACCATTTCACGGTTCATATACTGCGGTCTCGGTATATCGTGAGACTGCAGTATATGAATGGCAAGGCCCCCCCTGGGGCAAGCTGCATGGGCCTGTTTAAGGACTCCTGCATTTACCCCAGGCCTGGCGCTGCCCTGAACAGGCCTCCAAAGGGCTTCCCGGGCCTGGCAAGAGGTCCGAGAAGTGGTTTCTGGCGAACCAGAAGTCACTTCCGAAGAACCGGAAATGACTTCTGGATCACTGGAAACCACTTCTGGGGCCTCCAACAGGCCCGGGAAGCATGTTGGAGGCCTATTTGGGGCAATGCCAGGCACTCAGGTAAGGGTAGGAGGCCCCAGAGTGGCCCCCCACTCCTGACTCTACCCAGCATCTTCATATCGTGGATTTTCAAATATTGCAGGTTGGGTCAGGTCCCTAACCCCTGCGATAGGCAGGGGATTACTGTACAATCCAAGTATGCAAAGCTGAGAATTGCCTGGAAGGAAATTAAACTTTGCTTTTCAAAGCTGTAGCAATTGTGCCTTGTCTAATGGGATTCAATTAACAAAATTGAGGAAATGGACAAAAGGAATGGCTCCAATTGACCTAAACCAGCTTTGCGAATTGGTGGCACCCTTGCTTCTTCCATTTTCTAGAAATTTTCTTTTGGAATGATAAAGTTGGAGAACTTAACTTTCTACTTTTTTCTACCTTTATCTTCAATATCAGTGGTGCCATTTAAAGAACAGAGAGTTTACTTTCCAGTCCCTTTCTGCAAGTCTTTAACATTCTTGTATTCGCCTCTTCTGTGTTTGCTGATTCTCATCTGAAGTATTCCAGTCAGGGACCTCTGGTGCTTTCAGAAGAAGAAAGACGCACATCCAACAGAAGTTGTTGAAAATATATTCCACAATTTCTATGATTGTAATCATACTGGCTCCACAAAATAAACCAAGTTGCCCACCAATATCAGCTGGAATGAAAACAAGAAATACATCAGTCTAGACATTTTAAAATATAAGATCAAGTAAGTTATGCTTGATATTTACAGCATTTCTATTTTGAAATCATTTCAATCTTGAAGTCACTTTCTCAGGTAATTCTACTGAATTTACTGCAATTTACTGCCTCCTCATATTTACAACCTTCTCTGTCAATAGATGAGTTCCCCCCATTGTGAGTTGATAGATCTATCTAAATCCCACTGAAATTGGTGCTTCATGAATTTCAGTGGAAAATAAAGCTGTCTAACCCCCTCTGGATCGAGAACATGGTGAGATAAGAAATGACTACAATGGTAACAAGGAGTTGAAATTTACTACACAGAAATTATAACAGAGCTTTCCCAGACCTAGTATTCATATTATTTTGTTTCAACTCCTTTCTTGTTGATGGCAATTGAATTTTTTTTTACACGTACCAGGACACACATCTTAATTAGTGTTAATTAATGCTAAAGAGCTTCAGTAGCATTTCTACTACAGCTGGTGTAGGGATGGAGTTGCCTGCAGAGTGCCTCCATGTCAAGACTATGGAAGGAGCCAGCTGTGTGCTTTCAATTGCCAGTGTCCAGTACATCTTTTTCTATGGATCGTCTTGACTGTTGTTGCCTTGTTCCCAGAATTCATTGGTGCCAAAATGCCTGAGAAACACATTATAGTCTGCCTCCCACTAAAAAGTTGCACACTAACACACACACACACACACACAATGGCAGGAATAGAGAGTATAAAACACCTGTTACAATTGAAGATTGGAAGAACACTTTTCAGATGATGGGGGAAATTCTTACAGCATCAGTGTAAAACCCCACCCTTAAGGCAAAATGAATGCTGCATCTGAAACAGCCTAAAAGGTTGGTTTTATATCAAGACACATAACAATTCAAGTTATGTTTGTTTGGAAAACAGTGTTAGTGCTCATGATACTGTAATTCTTTCAATAGGCTAAAATCCAGCTCTTCACCCCATGTAGAATGGAGCCACTGTATGAAAGCAATTTGTTGAGTCAGCACTTTGATACATCCATTTGGTTCAATCAGTCTACTCCAGTTGAGTCTAACAAATGGATTTAGTGCAATGATTGCTAGAAATGAACAAAAATTGCAGTTTTTATTCTTTCTAAAATGTTCATTGCTGTTCACTTACCAAGCAACTCAGATACACTCAAGGCTTTCTGCTGTTGGGTCATTTTGTAATTCAGATCATGATATTTGATGTCAATATATACAAGATTGTGCCTGGGGAAATTAAGAAAAAATTATGTTGTTGATTTTTATTCATCAGTGTCTCTCCAGACATTCCTTTCCACTTTCAACACTGTATGGAAATTATAGCCCTATGCACCCATCTACATGCACTGAGAATAACTAGCCTTGCCCCCTCTGTTGTTACTTTCAACATGGAAATGTATGGCTAAAGGAAGGAAGCTGCTCAACCCAGGTTAATTCTCCATGTGGGCAGGAACCATATACCCCCCCCCCCATTTTTTTTTGGTAAGACAACAAAAACATTTTTTTGCATGTGATTTTTTTAAAGAACAAAACCTCCGTTCCTCAAAGTTGTTCACAACCCCAAACACTTGCTCTTATAATTATCTAAATGATTCTGTTAATGGGCCCCATTCTTTCGTTTTCCAGACAAATGTGAAATGCTACCATGATATGTATTTGGAATCAGGCTGTAAAATAGCTGAAGGTACATGTTATATCACACTACTAGATAATTTATAATTTATAATGTGTTTATTAATACGTTTGCTTGATTCCTCCTGGTTAATCACCTGGGGATGGAAATATTTACCTGCAATTTGTCATGCTTCATTGAATAATTGTTAGATGGTGGTCATTTGTAAGCAATAATCAAATAACAGAATGGACTAAATAGAAATGTTGTTAGGCAAGATAAATTTTATGAGAGATGGAAATTCATGAACTCCACAACCCCATTTAAACAGACACTGTAGTTCTGAGATGGTCTTCCTCCTATATTTTCCCCTAAATGTTATTCCTACCCCTTGCCAGGGTACCATTTGACCCTCTGCTGAAGATATTAATCAACTGCATAGTGGTTCAGTTTCTCTCTCATTAAAGTCCATAATCAGACGTTTTGCGTGGGATGGGATGACTATTAGGAAAATAGCCAGCGTAGCCATGAAAGATAAATGAGGTACAATATTGGTTGATACATTTTTTCATACATTATCTGTTACAACAGCTTTTGTTTGTTCAAAATAAATATCCCTCATGTGTCACCATTAATTAGGAAATAAATAGTACTTGCAGGGAAGGACGTATTTTGCAGAGAGATAAATAGCCATAAATGATTAAATGTGCTCTTGGAACATAGGCATATTCATATTTACAGGGTTCCAACTGGTATTTGTTCCACCAGGTAATGGAGGTTTAACATGGTGTTCTTATTTTTGCATTTGTCAGTTTTGCATATTGGAATCAAGACCAATCTATCTATCTATCTATCTATCTATCTATCTATCTATCTATCTATCTATAGGCAGACAAACATAAAAAAAATGTCTGGGTGTGTTCCCAAGCAGAGCCGCTGCTGAGGAGAGCCAAACAAACAAAAGGAAGTGAGCACTGGTAATCTGCTACTTTTCTTGCTGTTCTTTCATATTCTTGCACCAACTTCAGGGCATCTGCCCCAAATTGCATAGCAATATGTCTGTGAAGATTCTCAGTCATCCAGGTGAGTTTATCGGGAAGTTGAGTCATGGCTACTGGACTCTATCTCTCAAAAAAGAAGTCTAGCAGCCATGACTCATCTTCCAGATGAGCACTGGTAAGTTTCTGGGGTGCTTGCAGTTGGAGTAGAGCTGCTTTAGAGGCCTCTGCTAATCTAAACTGCAAAGAGCCACCTCTATTGCAAATTTAAACTGCTAATTTAAACTGCAGAGAGCCACCTCTGTTCAAACAAAGGGAGCAGCTGGATGCTACTTCAAACAAAGGAAGCAGGGGGTGGAGACATTCTAATCCTTTCCCCTGAGCAAGGTCACCACCAGCCATTTGGAGTCTGGGTGTGTTCCCAAGCAGAGCAGCTGCTGAGGAGAGCAAAACAAACAGAAGGAAGTGAGTGCTGGTAAGTTTCTGGGGTGCTTGCAGTTGGAGTAGAACTGCTTCAGAGGCCCACCCTTTTTTTGTTGTTTCATATAAACAACAGAGGAAGAAAATATTCTTACTAGATACAAAGGTAGTAAAAGTATAAATTTTTGAGGCCCAGAATACTGCACTGGTTAAAATGGAGTCAGAGGGAGCAGCTGTAATTACCTGTAACACCTGTGCCATGTTTGTGATCTTGCTAAAGCACATGGAGAACTATACTGGCAGCAAGTGCAAGCTAGTTGCACTACTAGAAGAGAAGGTCCAGCAGCTGGAGGGCTGCATATCTAACCGGCAACAAATCAAGGAGCTTGAGCTGTACTTGGACTGAGTGGATTAGACAAGTTCAAGGAGGACAAGGGTATCAATGGCTATGTTCTGGATACCTAAGGACAACCTCCCGGTTGGAGAGATAGGCAGGATATCTCTCAATGCCATTTGTGGGGAATCGTAAGCAGGTGAAGACATCTGCTTGGGAATACCCTGAAGAAAATGGCCTGCCGCTGTGAGAGACAGAATGCTGGACTGGATGGGGTGTGGCCTGTTCCAGCAAGGCTGTTCTTATGTTCTTATAACTATCCTGGACAAAGAAGGGATGGCACACTTCTGAGGAAGAAGTCACTTCACTAACTCAGGAGGTAGATGCATGGAGGAATGTGACTCGAAGAAGTAGAAGGTCAAGGGATTGCTCTGAGAGTCTGAAATTGCAGAATCAATTTGAGGCTTTTTCCCTCATCACAGCTCATGAGGAATGCACAGAAGAACAACTGGAACAATAGGAACAAACTGAAGACCTCTAACTTAATATAGTTGATGAGGTGCATGTAGATGAACAGGCTGCAGGACTGAGTCTCCTTGTACTAGGAGATGATTTAATTATTAGAAATACAGAGAGATGGATTTTGTGATGTGCACGATAACCGTATGGTGACTTGCCTTTCAGGTGTAAAGGTTGCAGACATCACAAGAAATCTAAATAGTTTGTTAGACAGAAATGAGAAGGAGCCAGTGGTCATGGTACACATTGGTACCAATGATGTTGGGAAGGCAAAGTGGTCAGTCCTGGAAGCCAAATTCAGGTTGTTAGGAAGAAGATTGAAGTCCCGGACTTCCAAGGTAGCATTTTCAGAAGTGCTGCCTGTTCCTCATGCAGGACATGCCAGGCAGGCAGAGCTCAGAAGCCTCAATGTGTGGATGAGGCAATGGTGTCGGGAGGAGGGCTTCAGTTTTGACAAGAACTGGAGAACATTTTGGGACAAGCGAAACCTGTTCAGGAGAGATGGGTTACACTTGAACCATAATGGGACCAGATTGCTGGCACTCAACATCAAAAAGGCTGCAGAGCAGCTTTTAAACAGATTACTGGGGGAAAGCCAACAGGAGCTGGGCAGCATCCAGTTTGGGAAAGTATGTACTTGAGTATACACTGTGGGGGCAGAGGAAGAATAAAGAAGCTGCCATTCTTGGGGGACCCACTGTACTGGTGCTTTTACACAAATGCTTGAAGCCTCTGAGCAAAGATGGGAGAACTTGAACATTTGGTAGCTAGGGATAACATTGATATAATAGCCATAACAGAAAACTGGTGGAATGCGGAAAATCAGTGGGATACCTCAATCCCAGGTTATAAACTCTATAGGAGGGATAGAGAGGGGCGGGTAGGAGGTGGAGTGGCCATCTATGTCAAAGAAGGGGGAAATCCAGCAGAATGGAAATTGGCGGTGGGCCTGACTCCACTGTAGAATCACTGTGGGTTATACTACCAGGTCCAAGGAGTGATGTGATAGTGTGTGCGTGTGTGGGTGGGTGGGTGGGGGTGCTATTGTCCACCAGATCAAAAACTTGAGGGGGACACTGAAATGAGGAGACAAATCATGGAGGTGTCTAAGCAGGACAGGATGGTAATCATGGGTGACTTCAATTATCCCCATATTGACTGGGCCAATGCGAGCTCCAGGCAAGAAAAAGAAACCGGGTTTCTCAACATGCTGAATGACTGTGCCTTAGAGCAACATATCATGGAGCCCACCTGAGAACAGGCAACTCTGGATCTAATACTGTGTGAAACTCAGGACCTGGTCAGGGATGTGAATGTCATTGAACCTCTGGGGAACAGTGACCATGCTGCAAACTCCTTTGTCATGCATGTAGAAGGAAGAGCGTCAAGCAAATCAGACACAAAAACCCTTGATTTTCGAAGGGCAAACTTCCCTCAGATGAGGAAACTAGTTAGAAAGAAATTGAAAAGGAAGGTAAAAAGAATCCAATCTCTCCAGAGTGCGTGGAGACTGTTTAAAACAATGGTAATAGGGCCTAGCACAAGTGCATACCACAAAGAAAGAAGAACTCCTCTAAGGTCAAGAGGGCACCAGCATGGTTAATGAGTGAAGTTAGAGAGGCTCTAAGGCGCAAGGAGAGGTCTTTCTGTAAATGGAAATCCCCCCCCAAATGAGGAAAATAAAAAGGAACACAAACTCTGGCAAAAGAAATGTAAGAAGATGAGAAGAGAGGCAAATAAAGACTTTGAGGAACATATGGCTAGCACTATAAATGGAAATAATAAAAGCTTCTTTAAATATGTTAGAAATAGAAAACCTGCCAGAGAACCAGTTGGCCTTCTGGATGGTGAGGGAGGAAAAAGGGAGGTAAAGGAGGACTTGGAAATTGCAGAGAAATTAAATGACTTCTTTGTATCTGTCTTCACAACAGAATACCTTGGGCAGATTCCGCTGCCTGAACTGCCCCTCTTGACTAAATAATTAAATCAAATACAGGTTAAAAGACAGGATATTTTAGGTTTAATTGTTCTTATGTTCTTATATTAAAGTTGTTAGGACAAAGGCATCAATGTTTTTGACAAAGTAGAGATATTTCCTCACATAGTTTAAGAGCACAAGGCATGTGAAAAGAATAAAAGCACTTGCAATGTCTAGTCTAGGCAATCATAAACAAATCAGTATCCTATAAATATTTTGACACTCTGAACCTTTCCTTTGGTTAACATTAATAGGGCTTGAGAAATAATGCTTCCAGATGTCTAGACATTTTCCAATTTTATGTCCTAATTGTCTTCTTTTTTTATTTATTTCTGTCCCAGTAGATTTACCATGCAATCTTAAACATGCACAGTGGGATTAATCCGTTTTAAATATATTTATAGAATTGCACTGAATAATTTCCATAAACACAGGGGATTGGGATAATACTTTAAACTGTACCTGGGAATTAAGTTGTACTCTTAGGACACAAATTTTGAACAACAACAACAACAACAACAACAACAACAACGGGTAATCTTACAATAAGCTAAAACAGTCTAATTAACAATTTAATGAAGGCTTTTAAAAATTGTCTGTTGTCTATAATCAATAGGCAGGCAGCCTTTCCTGAACAAAGGAGGTTTCAGTTAATTCTGGACAAGTTGTTCAAAAACATATGAAAACACATTGATTAATTATAGGTTAGTTAAAAGTAAAGATACCTGATATAGTCTGCTGTTTTCTTAAGCTTTGTAGAAAGATATTTCAGTGCATTTTCACTTGCAAATGTTGCATAGGAAACGGTGGTTGGGTAATTGGTTTCTTCACAAGGAACTGGACAAGTGGAATTATGTCTTCCAACTGAACACAGTCCCATCAGTTCCATTTTATCTAAAAGGGAACCATTTGGTAAAGAAATATCAGGACAAAAAAGCTACTAGATATCTATCTATTTATATACAGTAGGACCCCTGTATCCCCTGATTCATTATCCACTGATTCACTTAGCCACGGTTGGCAGAGGAAAAAATTAAATAAATAATTCAGCAGCTGCAAAGCAAGCTACTGTCATAAAACAGCAGCTATAAAGCAAACTACTCTCACAAAATAGCAGTTTTTGGGGATTTTGGGGCATTCTGTCTTATCCACAGTTTTCATTATCCATGGGAAGGTCTGGAACCTACTGTATAGAGAGAAGATAATATAGCATAACCATAACCATTGGCTCTGATGTTTTACTGACTGCAAGTTTCTGAAAAACAATATATTTAAAATAATTTACCCTTCCTTTCTCCATGGAAAGGGCCCAAGATGGCTTACAACATTGAAGGAACAATGTATAAAGTTTGAAACAGTAAATATACAGCAATTACCAAGAAACATTAAAGGCAATATTCAAAGCTAAGACCAATTAATGTGAAGAAGCATCTTACATTTTGAAAAGGCAATACAGTATTAAAGTTAGGATCAATAAGCAAACAAATAAAAATAAAAAATGCCACTCTGAGAGATAGAAAACTAAAAATGGAAAAACACAAATAGCACTACAAATCTATGCAAAATCTATGCAAAATATTAATACACATCGGTGACCTTCCACAATCACAGAGATAAATCACAAGATTTTAGTATGTGGTTTCCAGTAAAAATATGTTTCTCTTTCTCACTGGAACCAAAAGCAAATAATGTGATTGAAAAAAGCATGTAAATTTCCAAGTCCTCCTTTACCTCCCTTTTTCCTCCCTTCAGTAAATAGTGTGGTAAGTATTCTGGGAACACCAATTTTACATGTAAACCGAAGGTGAAGCAACTTGGAACTTCCAGGGAATGGAGTTCCTAAAGCAGAGTTACTTTTATTTTTGGGATATAAAAATCATGGCCAGAATTCTAATGTAGCATGTGGCCATGCAAGAGCTATCAAATGTGTCTGATCTTGCGGGCTCTGTGTTACAACTGTTTTAGGTTGACTATTCTGTTCAACTGTGTTCAATATATAATTTTGTATAATTCCTTATATTTTTATGTTTACTCTTATTGTAATGTGTATTACCTGTACTATGTTCTGTTGTGAACCACCCAGAGTAGTCTTTTGGCTAGATGGTGTGGTATAAAAATCTAATAAAATAAAATAAATCTGATTGTGTGATTGATTCCAAAGTGGTTGTGTGTTTGGCCTGGTCTACAAGATAAGGGGAAAGAGTAAAGCAACTTCCCCTATTTTCCAAACAGGATAGTAGCTGAGGTAACTAGTAATTGCACATCATTATTTATTTATTTATTTATTTATTTATTTATTTATTTATTTATTTATTT
>JAHTLZ010000330.1:40540447-40568592 GCA_023846285.1 Phrynocephalus versicolor
TTTATTTATTTATTTATTTATTTATTTATTTATTTATTTATTTATTTCTACCTTGCCCATCTGGCCATATGACCACTCTGGGCAGCTTACAAAAAGGAAACAACACAATAACAAATAAATACAACATAAAACCACAGCGTAATACCAATAAACTAAGCAACATATTAATATACGAACAGCTGTCTGAAAATCTAAAATCTACTATCAAAACACTAGAGCAGCAAACATCAATACAGTAAAAAAAAGATTATGACCATGGGAAAAATGATTAAATTGGGAGACCGGTGGCTAAGGTGTTATATAGGATATTAATTAACCACCCAGTCTGAGAATAGAGTGTTCAATGGGCAGTTCTTGGTGGAAGAATGCATTCTGTGAGATAGCAAAGTCCCAAACTATTTAGGGCTTTATATGTAAGAGTCATAACCTTGAACCTTGAGACTTTTGGGTAGTGGGTGGCATATAAGTTATATAAATAAATAAATCAATAAATAAATCTGGTATGGAAGCCAATGCAAAGCGGCCTGAGTGGGGGAGGTATGATAGTTACAGCTCAAACCTGTTTGTAGTCTGGCTGCTGTAGTTTGAACCTGTTGAAGCTTCTGCACCAGTTTCAAGGGACTCTACAGTTAAAGAGTCCAAGGGGTAGAGACCATTTCACCAAGCTGAACTCTCGGGGGATGGTACTCCAGAAAGGAGTGGAGCCAAGCTAAAGCCAGGCCACCAATCCCCAATCTGGAAAGCCTTCCCAGGAGGGTACCATGGTCGACAGTACTGAAGACTGCTGAGATATTGAGGAGGGCGAGCAGAGACATATTGTCCCTGCTGTCCTCCCTCAACAGTATAAGATCTTCTTCCAGTTTTGTGGTGAATATGCTGCAGTCTCTCTGGCTTCTGTGTCGGGGCCACAGGAGTAAGGCTTCTGGGTACATCACAGTCCCCATGACTTGAACTCTAGACACTGTAAAGCCTGGCCTGTGAATAGTGTCACTGATACAGTGTGCTATTATGGATGCTGCTTTCCTGATATAGGTCATGCTTGCAAGTGATTAGGAATCGTAAGGTAATATTTTAGGGAAAACTAGTGATTGCCTGATTCAATTGGTTGCCATTCTCAAGGACCACTTGGCAACCTGCCCATATAGTAACTATGGCCACACCCATGAGTACCTCTACATTGGGTCCCAATATGAGGATTACTTTTGTGTCAATCTACTCACACAGCATAGGTGAAACACAGTTGTAAAATTTTTCCAAGTCGCACTCAGTCCCATTTCCTTTTCAACATGTTCATGGATGAGGTGGGAAGCGAGAGAGAATGAAAGAGAGACAATGTTAGTAAAACACAATTGAATTGACCTAGTAAAATTATGGTTTTATTTCTACTCATAAAGTACATTTTGAAAGAAGCATAGAACATTTCTATGGGACAACAAACAGGATATGAGCATCTTTGGGCCTTTTCACATGACCCCTAAAATCCGCGGCAAATGGCTCCCAGATCCGGAGCTTAAAATTGTTTCCCCACCAGCTCCGGAGTTTACAGAAAATTAAGTGTGACCACGCCCACCTAAGCGCGTCCCAGCGCACTTTTCAGGTACCTGCTCTCTGGGGGTGAAAATCCCTGATGCGGATGTAATGTAGTGAGTGCCAGGCTCTCCTCGCCTTGTGTTTGTTTTTTTGTCCCCGCCGCCCCTTTAAGTCAAGATACAGGAATCATGACGACGATGGGGCTCGGAGCAGCTTCCACCGGCAGACAGAGGTGAGCCTGTGTTTTTTTTCTCCCTTTTTTTCTCCCTCCCCTCACGCAGACAGGAGCAAGGAAGTGCAGAAGGGGTGGGAACACAGGAAAAGCAACGAACCCCCAAGATCTCTGGTCCGAATTTAAGTGGCCAGCGGATTTTAGGGGTCGTGTGAAAAAGCTTTTTGTCAACCTAAGTCAAAAGCTCATGAAACATCCTTGAGTTTAACAATAAGAACTCAAGCAGAAGCAATCCCAGCCTAGGCAATAAATGTGATTTCTCCATTGCACATGGTATCTGATCAGTGCCACTTGGTTGAAATGTCATTCATCAACAGAGGGCAATTTTCAGAATTCCTCTTCTCACTGCACCTCCCCATATTTTCCCCAACTCTCCTCTGAGGATTGAGGCATCTTTCACAATAGCATAGGACAGTAGCTCAAGATCTTAGGAGTTCTTGGACTAAAGCCTTCACCAGTAGTTGTACTAGTCAGGAATTCTGGAAGTTGTATTCCAAGAATATTTCGCAACCCAAGGTTGGGAAACTCTGGCATAGGAGATCACAAGGTGGAGCCATAAATGAGAATCACCCTTCCCTATTCTGCTGATTTGTGCCTACTGTTAATCATTTTGTTACCACCTCTAGAAAAGAAGAATCTAAATCTGAATAATTTATTGAGTAGAATCTAGGATAAAGATAAAAGCTATGTAACCAGTGTGCAGTACATTCATAACCTACAGGTTTGTAGTTTATATACAGCAACTCTGAGTACTATCTGTTGGCATTTTAATTTAAATGGTGCCTCATTTGTATCCTAGTGCCCAAAGTGAATCTGGGAGATTTGACAAAAGAGCCCTAAAGTGAATATGCAGTAGGGAAAACACACATAGATGCCCTGTGACCTGCAGTCTTTCAAAGTGGTTCCCTTCTCCTTACATGAGTGAGACTACTGTAATCATCCAGATGAGTAAAATTTAACTACCCTGTCAGATAAAGGACAAAAAAAAATTAAAATGCTTCCCTGATAAAAAGAGATAATTGCCCACTTTTAATTCAATTTTGCCCATGCCAAATTTGAGGCAAATTGCAGAGCAAATAGCCAAGGGCGAACAGTTTTGTCAAATGTTTCTAAAGGGGTTGATCCAAATGATTGAAGAAGGTGAGAGTGTTACCCTATCTCCTGTGTTGTTTTCTTTCTGGTTGAAATTGACAGTCAGCTATGCAGTGAGGCTTTCTGCATGATTTGGGCCACCCACAGAAGACACTCTTCTGTCCAGATTCATATTTTGCACACATGAAGAACAACAGTGGAGTGGGTATTGCATGCACTGCCCTCTTTCCTCACATATCCTGAGGAATCCATATTTAAACACCTGGATGTGGGTCCTGAGGTTCTCCGAACTGAATTGTCTACCATCTCATTGGATTTATTTGTACAAGAAGTTATACCTGGCAGCATAAACGGTAAGCACTGACATCGTTTTTGTATATGTCGAGACTTGCACTCTTGGAGACATCCATAGGTGCTATAGATCTTGTGGTATTGAAGCTTGATGTTAGGGTTGCATTCTCCCCAAGGGTATTCTTGAATAATTGTCTTAAACAGAGAGGGGGAAAAATGAAATATGCATGATGTTTTTTAGAACTACTGCCTCATTTTAGTGCCATGTTTTGACTAAATACATTTTTAAAAAAACTCTGCAGGAAGCAGTGCTGTACAAGAACTATTTTTTTATTAGAATACAAACTTAAGTCAGTAAGATTTTTTTTTTTTGGCAAACCTTCTTATCAGGGCAGAACCAAGACATTTTGTTTCTGACATCACATAGTATATTCCATCAATGTTTGGATATATAGACACCCAAGCCAATCATGTACTCTCTTGATTTTTATCCTTAAATGGCTTTTCCTCGGGGTGAACTAGCAATTCAATACCAAGTCTATTTGCTTAGAAGCAGAGTACAGTATTCTAATTTCAATAGGCTTCAATGCTTTAAAATTAGATATGTGATGGTTACCAAAAAGTCTTATCTGCTGTGAAATAAGCCCCAAGGAACTGGCCATGTTGGGTGGTTTGTTGTCAAAAGTAATGTTTCCCATCACTAACGTATATACAGTGGTACCTTGTATAAAGGAATTAATTCGTTCCAAATGAAATTCTGTTAAGCAAATTTTCCTTTATACAAATTTCCCATAGGAATGCATTGGAAACGGAGTAATCCCTTATCACGACCATTTTTATGTTGTATGGATTTGCCCCATAGGCAATTCTGTTAAGCAAATTTCCCCTATCTCCAGAATTTTTTGTGTTGTACAGATTTTATGTTATACAAACCGTTATATGAGGGTCCACTGTATCAATAAATCCGCAGCAATGGACAGTGATGGAGAGGAGATTATGGTAACTAATATGATTGATGATCAATAGATGCTTAAGTTGTTTGCACTTTGGATATTGGATGGTTTAAAACTGTCATCCACCCACCCACCTAGACCCATAAAATACCTTTATTACTTCTTCTTCTGGTTTATACATATCTTTACCTTCACTTGTTGAATTGCAGCATGTGCATGCATGCCTACTGGTGTAGATATACCCAAACCATCAAATCGTGGAGGTTCTTCTGAAGAATGGATAGCAAAGGTTATGCCGGCATCGACAAATCCAAGAGAAGGCTCATCAGTGAACTCTGCCTAGCACAAGAAATGGTGAAAGGCATACCATAAGACAGAGGCCTTCTCTCAGAGTGTATGGCTGCCTTATTTTACCAAAATCTGACAATTTCAGTCTTCTCTTTAAAACAGACTTGGGCCACGTGTACACACACATATTTCTGGCTAGCCTCCCACCCCCGCCCCCCAACCACCAGTTACTGCTGCCAACACACTGCACAGTCAGAAACTGTTGGCAGCATGAAAAACAAACAAACACCTCACCAGCCTTGTCTTGCCTTGCCTTTCTGAAGGCAAGATTTATTTATTTATTTATTTATTTATTTATTTATTTATTTCATTTTTATACCGTCCATCTTCCAATATGGAACTCTGGGTGGTTTACAGGATTAAAAAAGAACAATACAAAAACAGTACAACAAGATGGGTCAGAGGGCAGTTGGCAAAAAAGAAAAAAGAAAAAAGAAAAGAAAAGAGATTAAATTAAATTAAATTAAATTAGGTCACCATATGCCTCCCTGAAAAGCAAAGTTTTTATAGCCTTTCTGAAGGTGGGCAGGGACTGTGCAAGGCTCAGCTCACTTGGAAGGTGGTTCCATAATGAGGGGCCCACAACAGAGAAGGCGTGGCTGCACGTGGCAGACCTCCCTGGCTCCCTGGGTGTGGGCACCCGGAGTGAGCGCGCCTGCGACATCCAAGTGGGTCTATCCTCAGATGACCTCTGGGAGATACGCTTTGACGGGTATTCAGGACCCAAGCCATGGAGGGTTTTGAAAACGAAGACCAAGACCTTGAACCTTATCTGGAGCACCACAGGCAACCAGTGCAAGCAGGCCAACACTGGGGTGATGTGCTCGTATCAATGAGCACCCACCACCAGTCTGGCTGCCGCGTTCTGTACCCGTTGGAGTCTCCGGGTAAGGGTCAAGGGCAACCCCATGTAGAGAGCATTACAGTAATCAATCCTCGCTATCACAAGGGCCTGCATGACCGTCCTCAGGGAGGACTCATCAAGGTACGGACGGATCTGGGCGATCCTCCGGAGCTGGAAAAAAGCGGCCCTGGAGACGGCCATCACCTGGGCTTCCAGGAAGAGGGCAGAGTCCAGGACCATGCCCAGATTCCTGGCCCTGTCCGTAGGCTGGAGGGAAACTCCCCCCAGGCAAGGGAGGGGCCCATTGTACCTAGACGAGGGTGCCCCGAAGAACAGAACCTCGGTTTGTGCACTGTACACTACAGTGGCATGATTTAGTGGTGCTGGAAGGCATTCTGGCAGTCTCCTGAACCGTAACTAAGTTGGTACAGGACTGAGCTTTGCATAAATCTGCACATGCCCATTTATATGTACTGGTGTAAATGTATGGTTTAAGTATGAGTTAAATGTAATGATTTCAGCTGAGTCATAATACTTTTCACTGTGCTGGAGAAGGCTCTGTTAATGTGACATGCGAGCCTGCTTGCGGTGCTGCGTATGCAGAGGCTCTACCTGTGGCAGACTATTTCCTCTTCAGACTTTTCTTCTTCATGTGGAGAAAGCGATAGGCAGAGGGCAGAGCTAAACCTCTCTGTTTAAACTTTCAGACCATCCCTTCTTTGACCACCTGGAAAAAGCTATTTTCCAGTGCTGGCTCGAATAGAGCAGAGCAAGTTGTTCTTTTGAGGCATCTGCATTCCAGGTATGAGGCATGTTACATCCTTGTGTCATCATGAGCAACCAAGCCATAAACGTCACCCACAGTCTTGGATTGGCAGACCTGTATATATTCTCAACTGTTCTAAGATTTTCCCCAGTTTAATTAATATTCTAGACATCTTTTTCCCCTGCACTTTTTAAAAAAAATTTTATTATAATAAAAAGACAAAAGAAATAAGCATAAAAAGGAAAAACAGGAAAACAAAATAAAAACAACAAAAAAGAATAAAACATATAAAGCAGTTTTACAATATTATATAACATATCTCGTTTGCTGATGAGTTTCTATCATTGACATTCTATTATCTCTCTCTTTCATCCTTTCCCCCTTTTCTTACTACAAAGCTTTTGCCTTCCACCAGTTATAAAAGAGGTCCCAGCTCAAATTAAAAATTGATTCTTCTTGTCCCTTTAATCTCTTAGTGAATCTGTCAGTTTCTGCACATTCTAATATTTTCTTTAAAATCATATCATCGGTTGGTGGATTTTCAGATTTCCAGAACTGGGCCCACAATAATCTAGCGCTGCTGTCAAAAGATGTAATATTGTAAGACCTTTGCTTGTCTTCCGTGTTTTGAAGTAAACCTAGCAAAAATATATCTGGTTTAAACTCTAATTCTAATTTTGAAATTTGCTTAATCCAGGTATGAATTTTAATCCAGTAACCCTTTGCTTTATCACAAGTTCACCAAGCACAATAGTAAGTTCCTTCTTAAGTTTTACATTGCCAACACTTATTTGACATATTAGGGAACATTTTAGAAAGCTTTGCTGGTGTTTATATGCAATCTATAAAACATTTTATAAAGATTTTCCTTTCCCCTGCACTTTTATTGCTATATTCCTTGTATGAATGGTGAAATTAAATATAACTTCTGTTTCTCACATTGATGTCTTATACATACATAACTTCTGCTCAGATCATCTTATGCCATGAAGAACTGCCACTAGTACAGAAGGACCCCAGTATCCACTGATTCATTAACCACTGATTCAGTTATCCACAGTTGGCAGAGGAAAAAATTAAATAAACAATTCAGCAACCTGCAAAGCAAGCTACTCTCATAAACAGCAGCCATAGAGCAAGCTACTGTCACAAAACAGCAGTTTGGGGGTTTGGGGTGTTCCCTCTTATCCACGGTTTTTGTTATCAACTGGAAGGCCTGGAACCAATCCCCAGTAAATATCAGGGTCCTACTGTATTTTCTGTTCAATGAAGGCATGAATAGAGTGAAGCCAAAGGCCAACTCTTATTGAATGCACTTAACAGTAAAAATACTATGATGCAGATTTGGGACTAAACTGAGGGGAATTTTTTTTTGGGGGGGGTACCATTAGAATCAACCATAGGCTCTGCTCAGTGAGCAAGAGTTCACTGTCAGAAATGTACTGAATAGATATTAGAGGACAAAATTTGTGAGACTATCTGTACCTGCTTGACATCAAAAAGCAAACTCAGTCCCCTTCCAGAGAGGCTCACTCTTCTTTTTGCAGGAACATTAATATGATTAAAAGTGAAGCAGTTTCCGTATTCAGTGAAGACATGCTGAAAGTCCTACAGGAATGGAAGCAGAAGAAAATGGAAGACTCAATTAATTGGTTTGCTTATGCAGAACTGTAAGTAATGGTAGTTTTATGAGGGTGTTGTTAAACATGGATCAATAGTAGAGGGAAAAAACAGGCTATCCATTTATCATATCACTTGGGCAGCCATATTGTAGGTTGAGCTGTATTGTACCCATTTTCTACCCATGCTACCGGAGGCCTGCTTGCATCACTAGCCAACCCAAGTACTTGAGCTCTTGCAGAAGCTAAACTGTGAAGCAAAACAAGCTGGCTTCTGCCTTTTGGTGTGTTTAGCCAGTAAGTGAAACCACACCAATGACATTATCAAGGCCTTATGTGTTCAAATGTCCTAAAGTGGTAACTTAAGGTATCTCCTCAGCTCAGACTGTAAGCTGCTTATGGTGTATTTTATTGTTCCAGTACACTCCCAATCTAGTAAATGAAAGGCAGGAATATCTTCATGCTTGTTTTCTGTATCAGTCCCCTGAAAGTACTACAGGTTTCGTCCTAGGATTGAAGAAATGGGGTGGTGGAGCTCAAACAATTGTTTTAATTATTATTATTATTACCTCTGGGTAACACGGCTGGCCAAAAAACTCACATTCCAGCAATGTGCTGCTGTTCAGATAGAAGCCATTATTCCTTGTGAATTCTTTGATGCTGAAGTTTTGATTCCCTTGAAGGAAATTGTTGAGGTCTGGGTTAGAGTTATCGCTACTACTAAACATATGGAGAACTGCAGAAACTATGCTCCATAGGAAGAAGATGATGCTCAGGTTAGCTACTGCTTGAGTTTGGAACCTGTGAGGACAAACCAGAAACGTGCAGTTATTCTTAAATGCCTTAAGTTATTCTTAAATGTTTTAAGACAGCCCTTAAAGCTTTCTTAAAATATGATTAAGGAGCTAAGGCAAAAACAAACAAACAAACAAACAAATATTGCATTCTGTAGATGTATGGAAGACCAATACATATTTTTCACAACTTCAAGTACATGTGGCATATGAAAGTGAAAGGTACCTTACCTGTTCAAATTGCAGAAAGTTACAGCAGGAAACTCAATGTTTTCCACATATTGAACCACTACCGACGTTGTGGTGGGCCAGCTGAAATAATTGATCAAACGGCTTCTTATTTGCCAGGTAACAAGGACAATAGAACCCATGACTACTAAAATCCATAATGCCTTACATGTTTTGGTCTTGGTACGAACAATATTGTGCACTCCGTGGAATGAAGTTGATGTCGCAAACTCATAATCATACTTCTTCTTTTCTTCCAAAGAAGGTGGGGGCTTTCTTGTTAAATAGAGCCTGGCTTTCCCCAACAGTCCTTAATATTTGACAAGAAAAAAAAGTGTTGGCACATATATGATATATGCTCTCCAAGATAAATAAAAAAGATCTAGTTGGAGTCTAGATTATGTATTGCACCACACTTCTCAGAGAACTATTGCCATCTTTCTTTTGAGGTTTGTGGTTGTTTCTGTTAAAATGCTTATATATTTCACATAAATCTTAATTACATATTAAGAACCAGAGGTTGAAAAGTAGTGAGTTATGAAATTCATTTTAACCTCTCTCAACTCCTAACTGGTTGTGTTACAATTTTCAGTTAAGGTGGGGAAAATTTGTGTTGGGGAAACCTGGATCAGCATCAGAAACATTTAGCTTAAATCTGGAAGTGGAGTCATGGCAACTGGACTTATTTTCTTGAGAGACTGAAACGTTTCGCTGCTCATCCAAACAGCTTTGTCAGACTGACTTCCAGATAACCTCACCTGGATGACTGAAAATCTTCACAGACATTTAGCTTAAAATAAGTAAAAACTTCCTACTCCCTCCTTTGAGGTTCTGAGGATCTTTGGAGAAGCCTTTGGGAGCCTTAGAATGTGATGGTTGTAAAAATGTTAATTTTTAGAACGCTGCCAGCAGTCCCCCAAACATAACGGGAAATGTGAGCATCCATGGTATTCATCGTGCAAAAAAAAAAAAAAAAATCCCATTAATACTAAACATGTTAATTTCAAAATGACATTACTTGTAAAAACCATAGTTTTCATCTAGGTTATGCACAAGAGACACAGAGACCCTGTGAAACAAAGCAAGTTGTCCTTCTATATGATTGTCTGATGCCAGTTTACTCTTTTATTTATTATTTAGTTTAGAGTATTTTTACCCCACCTTTCTCCTTGGAAAAGGACCCAAGGCGTCATACAGTAATGAGAGATAATATACAGTTCAGTACAATTAAGACATTTCCAAGTATTGAGACCAGAGAATTGAGAGACATCTCCTTACAGCATTAAAAGACAACATTATATTGAAGCTACAAGAGAACGCAAGCAGTTAAAAGGAGAGTAAAATTCCATGTAAAGTTATGATTGGGGGCACTAAAATGGTAATGATTGAAATCAACATTTCTTAATGGAATCAATAAAAAGCAGGGGCTCTAAGAGACCTTTCCCTATTGTTTTGGAGTGTCATTTCTTACTTCAAGTCTACTGAACTCATTCTGTCCATGCTAATCACAAAGCAGATTAGCATTCTCCTAGATGTCTGTGTGTAGAGTTTTGGTCTCTACAAACTATATTGAAAAGATACAAGCATAGGTTTTTTTTAATTAGAAAGATTATTATTCTTTCCATGACCTCAGTAGAAAGTGACTAAAATAAAACATCCAAAATAGCATCATTAAATAAAAGGATCAATCTCATTATAGCTCTGAGTACATACCTTTGCCATGAAATCTGCTTAATTTTCTGAGCTTCTCCATTGGATATGCATTAGAAGATTCAACTATTAAAAAAACTGGCAGCTAATTGCCTTTATAAAGTAAGGGAAGGGGTGGAGATTAATTAAATACTCACCATAGGGTAATTTGCCTGCCTGTGTTGCTATAGTCAGTGGATTTTTTAAAAAATGTAAACAAGATCAAATGTACAAGCTTATGTATACATAGGGTGTGTTAGGTAAAAGCAGAGTGTCAGTAGAATGTAAAACCGATTAAGGTATCAAAATATTAATTCCTGTGGTGTTAGGTCATTATTCTGCGTATAATCAAGCAATTCTGGTCAACTAACTGAATGTATTAATAATAAGTTAACTGTATGGTCAGTATCTTATTCACGGCTGTAGAGTGCAAGTACACTCCTGCCTGCACCTCTGTGGCTCATGGTGGGGAGGGAATAGGAGGAAAAAGACTGGGCAGTGACACCTTCTTTTCTTGAATTGCTTCCTGACCAATTCCATTATGCAGTCAGTTCCCAGGAACTGTGGTGATTTTGGGGCCCCTATCTCACAACCCTTTGGCCCAAGGACCCTTAAAAAAACAGGCATTATCCCCAGAGTTAGAGAAGAGGCACTTACACTATGGAGTAAGGCAGGCAATGATTTTGACGAAGCCCTATGACTCGCACAATGGACGTTTGTGTGCATGGAGTGGGCACACAAGAATCTGACCACTACCTCCATGTTGTATTTTCCCATGTGAGTGCATACCTTAGTTTTGTTTGAATTGTAATGTTTTGATTTGATCTGATTTTATTTGGAACCAACATTTGCCTCAGAAGTAGGACTCTGAGGCAAATGTTGTTTCCATGGGCTTTTATTCCATGTTGTCAGTGTGCCCGTTCAAGACCTGTTGTACTAGCAGTTGCACAATCATCAGAGAGGGCACAAGATCATAGACAGAAGCAGTTTACATAATTAAAAACAGTATTTAAAACTAAAAAGTAAGTATATAAATATTTTAAAAATATCAAACAAATACCACACCAAAAATGGCAAACAAAAGCAACACCAAAAATACATTTCAAGTACTAAGGACAACAATCCATTTAAAAACACCACTCAGGCAATCAGTGACTCAGAGAAAGCTTGCGTGAAAACAAAGGCTCTTAAACTGCAATCTGTTCTTTTCTGGAAGTCAGTGGGATTTAATTCCCCTTAAATGTACAAAAAAACCCAACTTTCTCCTTTCTCCTTAGACTTGTCCTTGAAAGCTCATATTAAAATATAATAGTTTTTAAGGTGCCACAACATTTTTGTCTCCTTTATATAAAATTTTTGTTTTTTGTCTGATATGTTAGCACAGACTTATTTTCTTATCTCTTCTAAAAATACAGTGTAAATGTGTTCATTGTCCATCAGAGTTTTTCAGGAAACAATACCTACTGAAATGAACATCTTATTTGTCCTGTAGACTTTGTACATCATTGAACTTGTTGGGTTCCCTCTGACTCCCCTTTGAAATTCTAGTTATATTCTTCTGTTCTAAGAAAGCCAAGGTGCCATCAGACAGTTGATTAGATAACTTTTTGGAGTGCCTACAACATGATTTGCTGGATTTGCTGGGTGACCAGACAACATGCCCCTCATTAAAAACCAGCCTGTTTCTGTGCTTCATGCAGTCCAACCCTTTGGGTCCTGTGGCAGGACTGCTCTCTCTCTCTCTCTCTCTCTCTCTCTCTCAAGTGGTCTGGAATAATCAGGCCTGGATTGCTTTTGGATAGAAGTGTCACTTTAGTTGCGAAAAAGAGTACACCCAATAAGGCAGCCCTTTCCAGATTGAAAGTGATTTCTGTAAATGACACTAGGGGGAGCACAATAACCATGCACTGGCATATCAACTCAGTATTTTATTACCAGAGGCAAATAAACAAGTAATTTAGCAGTTATGCTAATTTATTATTTGTCAAATGTTTCAATGATATTTGGTATTTCATTGGTATTTGTGAAACTATTTCATACTGATATCCAAACGCTGATGGAATGAATTATGAACATACACAGAGAACAGAATTGCTGCATTGCACCGATGGTTAAACCCCTTCCCCCACAATAGCTCCTTCTGTGAAATTTGGCTGAACCATCTAGATCAGCCATTCTCAACAGAGGGGAGGGCAGGTGGCACATTTAAAGGTGGCACAGACTGGAAACAATTCCTCACATACCACCTTACATTGTTCATTATGTGATTCAGCCTATATTACTTGTATATTGTGTTGATGGGTGTGGCCAAAAAAGGTTGAGAATCACTCAATAGCACAGGACTAAAATATTCCCTAGATGTGAATTTTGTATCAGTAACCTTTGCCCAGTTAATTCTAGAAGTTGGAGGAAAAGTAACTTTTTGGACTAAAGCTTCCAATATCGATAGCATGACCACTAGGCTTTGTTTTGGATTACATTGGGAGCTGTAAGTAACTTTTTATACTTTAGTTCATTTTTCTGCCTCCCTTTGGAGAAATACTAATACTATATGTTTTACTGGAATAGGAGGTTAGTTCAAAATGCCACAGTGAAGGAAGAAGACAATCATAGCTATGATGCCTGCAGCCAGTTCAGGTTGCTTCCAAAGCTGTGATGTTCGTTGAGAAGGAAGAAAGTATAGCAGCCCATGCTTCAGTTACATGCACCAAACAGCTGGACTTATCAGAATTGATAAGAGGGGATGTGCCAGAACTGTGATCCTAAGGAAAAGGGAAAAAAAAACTTTTCTTCACAGATCATATTGTGTTCACTGGCAAGGTTGCTTGTTAAATTCAGTGGGAACATGGAACTATGTTCAAGGAAGACAAAAATGGAGAGGGTTTGGTACATGTAGCTGTTGTTGCTGATGAACCTGTTGCCATGGCAATTTCAAGCAGAACAGTTAGTGTTCTAAATCCCTGCTTCCAAAACATCCCAACCAAAATGACTACTGGTTCCAAACAGCTACTGGACTGGTTCCAAAGCAATGAAGAATGCCACTCATTTCCACCGGCAAAGGTCACACTGCAGAGATACTATTTGGGTTGGGGAGAGCCACGAGTACTGTATCAAAAATTGTTGTTCCACTGCTGGTCTGTAGTTGTGAAACCTTGAACTTTCTTCCACCCACTGAAATGAGTATCTGATTGGATTATTAATATTGCATCAGCTCTTATCCGTATTTGCTTAACCTTGAGTTATTGGATCTCCCCATTTACTTAAAACAGGCTATTAATTGTAAATGGAGGTTAAATGGAAAGGGCACCATGTGTGCGGAAATTGCCAGATGCTCTGGGAACACAGGAAATGTTTTAACGTAACCACAGAGCTGATATAGGCAAACCTATAGAGATGTCAATATTTTATGATATAACATAGTTCAAAATATTTTGTCCTTCCAAATCAAATTTCAGTGCTAATTAATATGCTTAAATGTACCCTGCTAGAAGGAAATGATGACACATTTTAGTGATATTAATTGGTTTTAACAAATGAAAAAAAATGTCAGAAGGAACGTGATAATTGTAGATAATCACGTCCCTTCTGAAAACAGTAGATAATTGTAAGCGTATATAATTGTAACTCATTTAAAGCAGGGGTGTCCAAACTTTTTGCAAGGAAGGCCAGATTTGGTGAGGTGAAAATGTGTGGTGGCCGACCATTCATCTGCATTTGGCCCCCGGGCCGGATTTGGACAAGTCTCTATAACATGCAAGGAGGCAGGGAGGATGCTGCAGCAAGGGAGCTGCGGGTGAGTAGGCTGGGCAGGTGGCTGGGGCGATGGGCAGTGCCAGGGAGGGCAGGCCAATCGTAAAACTGCAAGCTGACATTTCCATCTGGTATGGGGAGGAGCCAGCTGGCGGGGATGCCTGACAGGCTGAGCCGGTAGGAAGAAGAGGCTGCGGGCCACTCGAAAACTGAAAATGGGCCGCATTTGGCCTCCGGGCCTTAGTTTGGACATGCCTGATTTACAGTATTTACCCCTTGTATTCTCGAAGGTTTTACCCCTTCCTACCCACTAGGGAACCCAAAATAACATACAATAAAGATGTTGTGGTCAGAGGAACCACCAGAGATTCGTTTGCCCCAGTGAAAGGTGGAGACAGCAGCTAAAGAAAGCAGAGTGGGCTTAAGAACAAAGGGGATTTATTTTTGCCAGGTAAAAATAGATGCAATCACAGAATATAGACTCAGAAGTACAAAGGAAGCACACCTTGTGGTGCAGTTGCAAAACCCCACCACCACCTTTTTATGATGTTCTAAAGAACAGCATATCAATACAGCAATAGTAAAGAAATCACATAGCTTAAATGTACCAATTAATCTTGCTTGAACCACTTTCTCATAAAATGGATATGGTTTCCTTTGAAATATATATAGCTATTGGTGGACAGAAATGTTTAGGTACTTTCCATTCTAGCTTACATAGACAAGCTTACATAGATGTCTTGAGTCATTACAATTATATATGGCAATAACTACACATCTCTAACTATTGGTGAGCAGTTATGTGTCTGAGCAGTTTTCACCAGGAGGGTTTCCAGCGTGGCTAAGCATATCTGTTTTCATTGAAAGCATAGGATCCTACCTCTTGCACATACATTATCGTGAAATCGTTACACAAAAGCCAGCTCTTGTAACATGACATGGGCCAACTCCCAGCTCTCAGGTGTTCACCCTGACATCTAAGGAACATGGGATGTTGCTGATTGGGCAGTCATTAAGTAACCATCCTTTAAACTAAGAATGTTAGATGAGTCATCAATAGGTGTTCTTAGAAAACATGGGTGTATAAATAATGATAAGGACACGGTACATTTCACCAAATAGAGTGACTCAAATAATAAGAGTTTTACTTCATTTCACTTTTGACAGGAATGTATCAAAATTTGGGATTTTTTAAAATCATATACAAGATGAAAAAAGCTTGTGATCTTAAAATATAAGAGAGAGAAGAAAAGAAAAAGAAAAAGAAAAAATTGTGGAACAAAGAACAAAATATGGTCTAGGACACATGGATATGAATGTGGAGATCATGAAATAGCATGATTTGGAATCATCTCTCTTCCTTTCAAGGCCTGTAATAGACTTTAATAGGCTGCTGTCTCCTTCTGTCACATGACAGGGCTGGGTCCCCTCTTCAAGAAAAACTAAAACTTTGAGTTCCTCTTGAGATTGGGCTTTGGTCGACTGAATAAAATGTTGTTGGAGTTACATTTTCTTACTAAATGACTGCTGCTGCTCTTATTGGCCCAGTTGGAAGGAGGCTCCTTTTTTTCCAAACTTTTGCTGAATGACCTGGTCAGCTGACCAGGGATCCAAGGTTTGTTTTGGTTTGAAACCAATTTGATGTCAGCAGGAACTATGTGACATACTCAGATAGTCCAGTCAAACATGGGCAGTGCCAGGACTGAGCAATCTGGACATAGTCTCAAGGCTCATATTAGAAAAGTACATGTTTATGTCCTGCCATTTTGCAATCACTGCCTCTTTAGCAAATGTGAAGTGCCTTCTACGATGCAAGTAGAAGTACAAAGGGCCCACAACAGACTTGTTTTGTCTTATTTTCTCCGCCTTCCTTTTTCTCCACCTATCTTCACCTTCCTGGTCTTCTATGTGATTGGCCGTAGAAGAAGGTACTAGAAGACTGAGCACTTCTGAAGCCATCTGCCCTGGGAGTGCAATTGCACACCTTTCACACTTCATATCAGAACATGGGAAATTATTGCTGATTGGCAGCTAAGATTTTAGTTGGATGCACAACAACATAATTTAACTTACTGTTAGTATTGGTGAGTAAATATGGTTTACATAATTTGAATTAAACTTGGAGTTACCAGCTTTAAAGAGACATGAAGAGAAAATGGCATATGTTCCCATGATTGAAACCCTCTCCCCTTAGGGAATTTATGTTGCTTATTTCTTCAAATTGGCTCTTGTTATATTATTTGATTTATCCTGCCCAACATTCTCCAGATAGGGTACAACTCAACTACATGAGCTGGGCTGATTAATCCAGTTCCCTCTCTTTCTCTTTCTCTTTCACTTACACACATACAGAGAGAGAGGGGAGAGGGGGGGGAGGGAGATTCACACCCAGACCTACTTGTCACCACTGTCTCTACGACATTGCTGTTGTTGACAATAACCAGCAATGCTTCATCTCATCCTGGATATTCAGATTTTGTCTGTGCCTAAATGCATAATTAAGCTGCCTAGATGCCCTTAGCACAGGCCTGCCCAAAGTCCAGCACGGGGGCCAAATCCAGCCCTTCAGGTCATTCTGAGTGGCCCACGGCTGGCTGGCCCGTCCCCCCCTTCGCCCCATGTTTTTTTTTAAAAAAAAAATCTTCCGCCAACACTGACACCACCGGGAAGCTTGAGGGGCTGGGCGGGCTGGCCAGCCAGTGAGCAGAAGCTTGTGGGGCTAGGTGTCCAGGCAAGGGGGTGGGCCACCACCACCAGTACCGCCGGGAATCTTGTGGGGCTGGGTCCACGCACGGGGGTGGGTCGCCTTCCTTCCTGCGGGTGGGGTTGCAAGGGATCAGTGGGCGGGGCTTATGAGTCAGTGGGTGGGGCTTGCAGTGGGATGGCAGGGTCAGGGAGCAACCGGCCCCTGACACATTCTCAGCCACCAAATCTGGCTCTCCTTACAAAAAGTTTGGGCACCCCTGCCTTAGCACATTCAATTTTACCTGATTTTGGAAGCTAATCAGGGTCAGCCCTGGTTAGTACTTGGATGGGAGACCACCAGGGAATACCAGGTGCTGTAGGCGCCTGGAGTAGGAACTGACAAGCCACTCCAGTACTCCTGTCAAGAAACCTCCATGGACATGGGGTCACGAAGAGTCAGTTATGACTGTAATGACATGACACACACACAGTTACGTAATTAGAAATCTTAAAATCTCAGTTTTAAACATGAGATTCACCTTTGATTTTAGATTAACCAGTAGATAATTAAAGTCACTGTTGTTCATTGTGTTCAGCCATCTTCCCTCTCCCAGGCTTTTCCCCTCCTCCAACTTTAAATCAGTTAGTCCCGATCATAGGTGCATAAGAGAGAGGCTTTTGCTTGGTGGCCTTCCTAGAGAGGACGGAGCATCCACCTCCACCTCAGCTCTCTTACTATTCCTCAAAGGTTCTTTTGAATGATATTAACAGATAAATTGCATATGGCAATAATGAAAAGTAGATAACTAAGAATAAAATCTAATTTCATTCCTTAATTTATTCTGAGCTGTAGGGCTAAATCAGGTTTCTTCTTTTCAGCATGCAATATATAAGCAATATGGTTGAGCAAGTGGCCAGGCCATTTCTGAGCTTGCGAAGTACGGTATTACTGGATACAGTGGTACCTTGACTTACAAATTTAATCTGTTCCAAATGCATGCTCTTAAGTCGAAGTACTCTTAAACGGGGTACCTATCTAAAAAATTGAAAAAATAAGTTAAAAAAGGAAAAAAGAAAAAAAATGTAAGTCAAGCAGACCCTATCTAAAATTTGTAAGGCAGCAGTTAAAAAGCCAACAGTTTTCCACTCTTAAGTCAAATTGCTCTTAAGTCGAGCTGCTCTTAAGTCAGGGTACCACTGTACTTCTTTGCATAAGTTCTGAAACTGCCGAGTTACACATCCACAACAAAGTATTGTACCTCCTGCCACAAGCTCATAAACTCTCCAGCTAAGTGTCCCGTATACTGTTGAGCTAATGCAGGGAAAGGAATGGGATTATGTCCATATACTCTAGTTTAATACTGTACATAAAGATACAAACTTAATCTATAAAAATATTTTCCTTTTCCAAATCAATAGTATTAGAAAGTACATACTGTATGCTATTGCACCTTAAATGGTAGTTTTTTTGTCCCTAATGTTTTATTTGCTTTCTTAAAGCAAGATCTACTTCACCTTCCAATATTGGAATTTACCAGGATACAACAGTTGATGACTCTGATGTTTAACTGAATCACTGATCTTGCAAAGTTATACTTCTTATCCAAACATACTTAATATCAGCTACAGTATGCTGTTGTTTATTGTCTTCTTTGAAAACTCCTTTAAAGACTACTAAAAGCAAAGTCACTGTGAACCAATGAAAAATCATTACACTGCCCTTCTAATAAGTAGGAGACCAACAAATGTCAAGTTATCAGTGAGTCCTCTTATTAAACAAATTAGAAGTCCAGAGCTAATAAAAACAGTTTGTGTTCTTGATGGGGTTAATGTACTTTCTAATGCAATCTTCTACAAGTCTACTACTGTGCGTACATAAGTTCCACAGAGTTCACTGGAATTTACTCCCAAGTATATGTGTACAGTGTCAAAGATCCAAAGACATACATGTAATAGAGCTTATTCGAAGCGAGAGTTTCGTAAACCCTGATAGCTGCTAAAGGCAGTTTTTGGGAGATATTTGCTGTGTTCCTGGAAAGAAGAATGGTATTATAAAAATGGAGTATCAAGGAAGAAAAACAAAATGCAGCTCTCTAGATATTGTTAGACTGCCAATTCCATTGTCCCTCACAATTGCTTATTCTGGCTAAGATTGTTGGGATTTTCAGTCTAGCACCAACTTGTCACACTCCTAAAATATTGGGTTCAGGTGATGTCCTTAACTAGCTGAAATACTGAAGTAGTTAACAAAGTGTGTTAAAGATTTACTCAGATTAAAGAAATGCATATGAAAAAGGACTTCAAAATAGATTTGAAGACAAATGAGCTTTATTTTTATTGGGTTATCAAATATTAATGTGGAAGATTGCATGTACTGTATTTATTTTCATAGCTTTTTGTTGCATTTTCCCATTTTTGCAAGGATTGTTTAATATTTAAAATAATGCATTCCTCTGCTTTGATGGTTACTTCACGTCCCTCTCATCGCGGTTCGCTGTCCCGCTTGGGACAGGTACGAAAAAAGGTTACTCCATGTCCTTTGCGTGACAGCAGGAGTTCGTCCTGACCATACCCCCTGAACCAGGAACAGAGCGTGATGAGACATACCTCGCCCTGGCCTTGGGAATTGTCTTGTCTTGGTTCTTGTTTCGAAAGAAGTGCCCATGAAGTAACGCTTGTCACGCAATGCACACATTCTCCATCTAGTGGCAGGAGTGCGAAGTTGCATTCTCCAGTACATTCCCAATAGCATAAACAATGTATCATAGAGAGGGAAGAAGGCATGAAACTGGGAGTTTTGCCACTTAACGCATGTAAGGCAAAGTTGCAGAGATTCGAAATATCAAAAAACAGAAGCCCGGGCCAAAAAAGAGAGAGGGGTAAATGAAGCCAGGAAAATTCAGTAATTGTCACGAAACAAGGATGTGAAGTAACAGTTGTCATGATAGCATCAATCATGCCTGTGGGTAAACGGAAACAGGAACAGAACCGGGACAAGACCACGTGATAGCGTGACTACAAATGTTAACATGAAACGAAAGTAATCTTGGAATGAGGAAGGACGTGAAGTAACGGTCTTTGTTGCAGTACTGTGCCTTGTTACTAGGTGGTTATGATATTGGAGGAAAGCTTTACAGATGTCACGGGCCTCCTAAACAAAAAATAAGTGGGTTCTGTGTCAAATCAAGGCTGACGTCCTTAGAAGCTAAAATAACTGAACGGGAGCAGGCGTACTTCTGACATACCCTGAGAAGATAAGACTCATTTGAAAAGACAAGTTATGCTAGGAAGGGATAAAGCCCTAGCATAAAATGGATTAACTGCATAAACAAAGTGAAATGTCTTGGTTTCCAAGACCTGAGCAGGACTGCTATTCATGAAACTTGTGAGATCATTAATTCATATTATTGTGATAATACTGAACTGACTTGATGTAATAACATATATTAATATGCTGTATTGCAGCCTACCTAAACAGCTGCTGTCCAGCTGTATTGAATGAAACTGCTGTAATCCTTTACTAAAGCATGATGGGAATTGTAGTCCAATACACCTGGATAGTACTTGATCTGGAAAGGTTGTTCTTTGGAATCCCTCCTTGCTTGGTTCTTCATGTGAAGAAGCTTTGTCATCACCCCAAGTATCCTCCCCCCCTTTGTTGGAAATATTAAGACATTTTTATGACATGCTCACATAATGCAGTTGCCGTGCCTCCTCACAGCGTTTGGCCACTCAAAACAGATCAGCATATTCTGTGCCCATTCTGCTCAAGGACCCAAGTACTCAAATCCAGTCAAATTATTTTGTTACCTTAAACAAGAAATCCCCTAAGCACCTGTCTCCATCTGGGGCTGTAAAAGCACCACAATAGAACATTAATTCATTCACAATTTGCTAGCCTTTTGTGACACACAAAGTCTGCTGCTTGAGGTGGCCAGCCCTGGTGTTACACCATTGTGTGTGTGTGTGTGTGTGTGTGTGTGTGTATGTTGTGTTGTTACAGTCGTGACTGACTCTTTGTATCCCCATGTCCATGGAGTTTTCTTGGCAGGAATACTGGAGTGGTTTGCCAGTTGCTACTCCAAGCGCCTACAGCTGGCAACTAATACAGTGGTACCGCTTAAGACAAATGCCTCACAAGACACGCACACACAAAAAAATAATCACAAGAACAAAAAAAATCTCCTGGAATAGGTATGCTTTGCATGACAATTCCCTCCCCCCCATAGGATGCTTCACAAGACGAAAAACCATTCCGCATGAACTCAGGACAAAACCCAGTTATTTTTGTCTTTATTCTAGCATCTGGAATGGATTAGTCCACTCCCAATGCATTCCTATAGGAAAGCACATTTTGTAAGACATTTTTTTTTTTTGTAAAACAAAGTGCCCCATAGCCTCCGGAACAGATTAATCCGTTTTCAATGCATTCTTATGGGAAACCGCATTTTGTAAGACATTTTCTTAAAACAAATTGACCCACAGAATGAATTAAATTCATTTTAAGAGGTGCCACTATACCTCATACATTGGTTGGAATGCCTAAATGGTGACTCTCCTCACCACATTTTCTCTTTGTAGTCTGATGTGACAGTTGTACAGTAAAAGAGCTCTGAGCAACACTTCATGGAAAATACCTATATCTCGTGTAACAACAGCAGAGGAGAACTGTGATTTAGAAGGAGTGTTTTTTTATTTGTTTGTTTCTTCTTATCCTTGGCCAATTTTACTACCAACATGACTACTACTCCTTCAAGTAGTTATACAACACATTGGAATCCTTTGGGTGTATTTTTACATTGCACAACTAGAATGATGTCAGTAGCCCATAGTGGCAATATTTAATTTAATATTTAATCTAAACCCCTTTAAATTTGGAGGAAGCCCTAGGGAGCCTGAAATCAAGACTGGAAACTTTCAATTCAAGTCAATTAATTATAACCATTGTGGACTGATAACAATGTGACATAGTTACATCAGCAGTAACTCAGCCAGATTAATTTTGTGCACATAACTCTAGAACAGTGTTGGTGAACCTATGGCACGGTGCCAAAGGTGGCACTCGGAGCCCTTTCTGTGGGCACCCGACATCTCCCCTTCATAGCCACCTGTATACAGGTTAAATTACTTTATTGGCACATTGCAAAAAATTACTGGGTTCTGAAATGCAGTTTGGGCACTCGGTCTCTAAAAGGTTCACCAGCACTGCTCTAGAACTACATGTCCATTTGAACTTGAAAATGACATTGCTAGGTAATTAAAAAGGAAATACCAAGACCAAAAATAGACAAGAATTCTTTTTTGGAAACAACCAGAAGTGCCAACAGAGAGAAACCTCCACGAAAAGAGAAGAGAATGTATTGAAATCGACAGGCTCTCTGGTTTTCTAAAAAAAAGATGGCAAGAAGTAACAAACTTATTAGTATTGTGATACTATTTGGTGATTTGTTAATATGCTAAATTGTTATTTTTGACTTGATATACTCAATGGAATTTTTATAGTGTATTCCCCCCTCCTCCCCCACATCCCCCCTTCTTCTCCCCCAAAAACCCAATAAAATTACTCAATTAAAAAAAAATAGCCAAGAATTCTTGTGATTTAAGAAACAAACGGAACTGCCTCTGTGATTATGTTTATTAAAATAAAGCAGAATAAGTATGACTTCTGTAGTAGATAGTATAGCTGATCTATACTATAGAGAAAAGGCATTTTGTTCAACCAGTGCTCTGTTAATGATTAAACTGAATTGGGAAACAATGTTCAACAAATACCAGAAAGATTTTTAAAAAAATCAGTGTGAGAGTTCAACACTCCATTTCAGTTAAACTGTTTAATTTTTCCCCTCCCAAAACAACTGATAACCACATTTTGTTTTGGTTTTTTTAAGTTCAATTTTTATTTGGGAAGGTGGGCATTTCTTGGCCAGCCTCCTTTATTGTTTTCGTGACATGTCATTTCTTTTCCAGAACAGCCTACCAGCTTGGAACTGGGATTTTTAAACCATGGCAGCCCTTCTTTAGCAAATGCCATTGTCTCCATATGGCAACAAAAATAGTCATATGCCATCAAATCAATTCTGACTTATGGCATCCCCTTTCCAGGGTTTTTCCAGTAGAGAATACTCCAAAATAGGTGGCCATTCCCTTCTTCTGTGGGCACCCTGGGACTGCCAAGCTTGCCCAAGACCACACAGGCTGGCTCTACTCACAGGAGTCACAGTGAAGAATTGAACTCCTGACCCTTAACTCCACAGCCAGATAATCTAACTCTAACTCACCGAACTGTCCAGTCAGCAGTCTCCGTACCACCTCCCCACTAATTTATGTGTTATTTCTCTCAGTTTTGATTTCTCAGAGTCCAACTGGATGTTCAGGAGACCGCATATTCCATGCAGTTTGACCATTTCCCTTTCTCCAATGTCATTTTCTTAAAGATGTATGGCTTGGTATTCAGGTTTGCAAATAAAGCCTGTATTGATCAATCACATACCTGAGCATTTGAGAATTTTGAATACAAAAGTGGGGGAAATGCATCCAAATGCTATTGAGACTATTTTCAATCGTCTATTTAAAATACTTACCATGTGCATTGTCCCATTTGATTGACACCCCCAACTTTGCAGAGCCTGCATGTTGGCTTTTTTTTGGCCCTGAGTTCCCAGAATCCCCAGTCAGCATTGCTAGTGTTCTTGTTGGCTGAGGCATTCTGGGTAGGGTTGCCATCTCTCAGCTGTTGGCTCTTACACTCATGGTTCCATTTTAATTTTCTAGATCTCAGGCCTTCAGCTTGTAATCTCAGGGAATGGGTAGCAACTTGGCTCTCTAGCTCGGCCTCTATCACACGCACACTAAATGTGCATCTTGATTTGATGCACACTTTCCATTCCCACAGTAGCATTTTGATGCTCTATTCACACATCCCCATGGGCTGAAAGTGCAACAAATTGCTGTTTTGAAAAGCTGTTTTCTCCGTCACTATTATATATATATATATATACAGTGGACCCTTGTATAACAAATGGTTTGTATAACATAAAATCTGTACAACATAAAAATTCTGGAGATAGGGGAAATTTGCTTAACAGAATCGCCTATGAGGTGAATCTGTACAACATAAAAATGGTCGCAATTAGGGATTACTCTGTTTTCAATGCATTCCTATGGGAAATTTGTATAAAGGAAAATTTGCTTAACATAATTTCATTTGGAACGAACTTATTACAAGGTACCACTGTATATTATGATTATATATATATTTGAAAGAGCAAATAAATTTAAGAAAATATCAATAAATTGAGCAGAAAAACAAAAAATCTGCACTAGCAACAACCCCACTTACTTTTGATGTGCACTTCAATTCTCCGAAAATGCGGATCAAAAAATTACTACCAGAGGGGCAAGGTTCAGAAAAATGTGGTGGGTCACGCTTCAGGAGGTGTGGCAGAGGGATGTATTTTTTTAAAGCGCATCACGGTGTGGACCAGTACTCCAGATGTGAATTTTGAAAATAAAAATGTGCTTTTTACATGCAGTGTGACAGAGACCTTGATTTTGACTTCCTACTTAGGGCTGTTCTCATTCACTGGCTGACTTCCTGTTGCACTGTTAGGCAAAAGGTATCCAGGTGCCATAAGAGATCTCTATAGACATTGTCTGTTGCATACTTTACCGAGTTGTACGACTCAACATGCAACAGATAATGTCTAGGGAGATTTCTTAACTCACACTGGTTCTAAGAACTACACATGTTGGGCAACAGCAACAGGATTCCAGCCATGATCTTGAAATGCTCCTGCTGATTGAATTCAGGCATGAATGTGTGTGTGACATCAGAAAGGTCCACTCCCGTAGCACCACAAGGGACTGCCCCTACGTCTGAGAGTGGCTGTTAAAATCTCAAAGCTGTTGACCTACAACCCTTGTTCTGGGAGTTGTGGTCCAAAGGGGATGGGGGAGTTATTTTTTTCCAGGCTCTGCTTCCTACATAACTGAACCAGATCAGAAGTGAAAGGGACTGCAGTGAAAGGTGCACAAGTGACCTGTGACCTTTGTTAGTGCTTTTGTGGTCTTTGCTTTTCCTGAACAGAATAATTGATCGGTCAGCAAAACAAATGCCTTGTGGACTTTGTTTAAGGGGATCCCTCGTGGTCCTTGCTGAAGGACAACAGGAACAGGCAGGAGAAGAAGAGGATTGGCCTGAACTAAGGGATCAGGTTACATTAAAAGGCTGTACTCTAGTTTGGGAAATGTCAATATATTTGAGCTCAGGGGAATTTTAGCTTAGTTTGTCATACGATTCTGGAGTCATGAGTGGGTGTCCCTTTTGGGAGAACAAATACCAGTAAGTACATTATCTTTCCAACAAATAATATATAGTAATTAAGATAAGCACTGTCTGCATGCCCAGACTTAAGAAGAAAAAAAGAAAGGAGAATGATGGCCTAACTGATATATGATTAACTGCTTTTTAAAAAGAAGCTCTGTTGTTAGATCATGGTGGTTAATGTGGCACATTCTGCTGCACAATTTACAGTAAAGCTGGAACCACGGAATCCATTCTTTTTCGGTTGAATTGGGCATCTGAACCGACAACATGGTTGAACAAACCAAGCTTGGATGTTTGATTATTTTAGTTAAGCCTTTGGGCCCTGCTTTTTGTTTCTTCACAGATTTAATTTCAATAAGCTTTCCTTGGAAAAGGAAGATGACAAGTCACAAGAAGGGCTAAACAAAGCAAGCAAAGGTGGCCTGATCTACGGAGACTATCTGCAAGTAAGTGTGAACTAGTAATAACCTGAAAAATAATGTGAGAGGCTTTTGCAAACAGTCAAGTACAAATATACTGAACATAGATTTGATAACAGCTGATAAGCTCTACATCATATTGAAAAGCATATTTTTATCCAATTTTCAAGCTCCATGAGAAAGAAAAAGACAAAGAAGGGAAAGAATGAGGCAAAAGGCACCTTTTCCCCTTTGCCACTGTCTTTGTATCTGGCATTAAATTGCCGGTGCATAAAACTAGTGACCTGTTTCCTTCAGAAGTGAACAACAAATGTGCTATAAGCACAGAAAGACTAGCTGACTGTAAAACATAAACAGTTCTTCTGACACTCTAATGCTGAACATACAAAATAGTAGCAATTGTTGGGATTAGTCATATACTATTTCTTTTTTCTTCTAAAGCTGGACAAAATATTGGATGCTCAGGTGCTTCAGAGTGAAAAGAAGGGTAACAAAATCCATGATGAACATCTGTTTATTGTGACCCATCAAGGTACCCATTATTATTTGAAGGTGAAATAATTTTCAGTAGATGTGGCTATAAATATATATATATATATATATATATGGTAAGATCACATGTGTGCATGGCATGCCCACTCTGTATATCTTAGGATTCTTGTTATATTTGAAAATATTGAATAAAGGAAACATAATGATGATTTGTTAAGGTATGCTCCAGTTTGGCGGGAGTGTGGAATTCTTAGGTTTCATGGAATCAAACACATTTGGATGAATACCCCCTCAACCTTTTTGGCTGATTGATTCATAAATATTGTTAGTGAGTAAAATGATAATTATTATCTATGATTCCCTATAAACTACAAAAACAAAGAAACAAAGAAACAAACAACAAACCCCAATCACTCCCCAAAACACCCCCACCCCCAAAAAACAGTGTGGTGTAAGGAAAAGGTAAATGTTCCCCGTGCATATGTGTGCTAGTCATGTCTGACTCTAGGTAAGAGGGTGATGTGTGTGTGTGTACTGTGTCATTACAGTCGTGACCGGCTCTTCATGACCCTATGTCCATGGAGTTTTCTTGGCAGGAATACTGGAGTGGCTTGCCAGTTCCTACTCCAGGCGCCTACAGCACCTGGTGTTCCCTGGAGGTCTCCCATCCAAGTACTAGCCAGGCCCAACTCTGCTTTGGTTCTGAAATCAGGGGAGATTGGATGTGCTTAGGGCATCTAGGCGGATAAAGCAGGGGCGAAAGACCCCAGTGGGGAATCGAACTCCCAGATTCTGGCCCCACAGTCAGAGAACTTAACCACTGAGCCATCCAGCCAGCTGCAAGAGGGTGATACAAATGGTTAAACGCCCATTTGGTCATAAATTTTACTAATTTGAGGCTTTCAAGCTAACCTACTTCACAGGGTTGTTGTCAGATAAAAGGGAGGCAAAAAACCAACAACAACCCTCACACATATTGCTTTTACTTTCCTAGAGCAATGCTTTAGATATAAATATAACGGGGGGGGGGGGGGGGTCAATGCCCTGTGATATTCTATTCCTCCAGATGTTGTTTGATTGTACTTTTGGTAGCCAACAGCTGTGAATGACGGGGGCTAAAGTCCAAAAATATCTGGAGAGCATGCCATTCAAAGCTCTGTCTTAGTTTAACAGATAGGAATGAGAAGGAAAGGGAGCAAAAGCACCCTACCATTCTAGCTATCTCCCTAATGGTTATGGGGTTGTGGTTCACGAGCTCCAGCTAGGTGATTTTTCAAAGGCATCTTTTGTCTGTTAAAGAACACTCCCAAAAAAATTGGTCATACTTTATTACTTTAATGCTTCGAATTATCAGCAAGGTCCTGTCACCCCCCAAGCTAAATACTTTCTGCTACTGATGAGTCAAGGAAATTGGCTGGCTTCGAGTGATGCCTACAGATTTATAAGTTATAATTTTTAACTTGGGTTGCAACTACATTGACAAATATGTGGGAAATGCTCTGGGATTGGGACCGTTTGATTTGCATTATTTTCTGTCGACTACATGATGCAAAATTTAATATGAATCAGTCTGGAGTGTCCCCACCTCTCCCGCTTCCATCGTTTTGTCCTCCATCACTTGGGCATCTACTTTTTAAAGAATTGAATGGCATTTGCCTTGGTTCAAAGCTGATATGGTGAAAAATACTTCAAGCCATTCCAGATGGCTCCAGCAACAGTGAGATAGGAAGCAGGGCCTTTCTTTCTTTCTTTCTTTCTTTCTTTCTTTCTTTCTTTCTTTCTAGCTGCTCTAACATTAGATTGGCAAGCTATGTTATGCTCTGTCTTATATGGAAGTTGTAACTGTATATTTGAACTATACATGTTAGTTACATATATCACCGTAGTGTTTTATAATGAAATCTACCCTGATAACATACACCTTGCAAAGATATAAATTGCAAGTTTAATGATATGCAGAAACAGAAACACTCACATGCCGTACATGGTAAACAGATTCATGGCATGTTTTTGACTGTATGGATGCTGTATCCTGTGCTGAATAATAATAATAATAATAATAATAATAATAATAATAATAATAATAA